>CM075214.1:21986988-23186988 GCA_037577465.1 Liposcelis bostrychophila | reverse complement strand
ATTGTTGGCTTGAAATGTGAAATTTTCCAAAGTATGGGAAAAACTGATAGAATAAATTGAGTCAGTTATAAAAATTGCTGGACTTTTTAATGCTCCCCTGTAATCCTCTTTCGGATGTGGAGCTGAGGAATATTGTTCTACAAAAATATTTTAGACAAAAAGATTACATCTTCCCTTCCAATCAAAGCCAGCCTCCAGTGAGAGAGACTAAACATTCATTAAGATGTTACATTTTATTAAATCATTTTCTCATCTTTTAATCTTTAAATTAGGTGACTATTCAAGAAAATCTTGTTATTTAACTTCAACTGAAGATTTGTTTCAATTTTTTTTTTAAGTTGTAGCATTATTTTTTTTTAAAGGAAAATTAGGATTTCATCTTGATCTTTGAACAGATTCAAACAATTACTGTTTTTTTACATCTGTAAAGCCATGAATTGATTTTACTATTGGAATTTTTCTTTCGTCGAAAAGCTTTATTGTTATGTATCTTGTGATTAAACTGATTCCATCAAGGCAGCCAGTTTTGTAGTTCCCCGTCAAAATTCTTGAATTCAGTTTTAAAAAGCTCTTCATTCACCTTTACTGCAGTAGGTTACTATGTGGCGTCTTATTGTTTCCAGGCTGTAGAAGGCGTTTTACTATGTGTATCTAAATGGCAGGAAATCTATTGAAATATGTCTCCAAGCTCGTGTATTCCTTTTCGAAATCTTTGGTAACCAAATATTGTTGCACGGCTTGTAGCCGTTGAGACTAATAAGCTAAAATTTACCTTCGCTGTAATCCTCTACCTATTTTCATACAGGTTTTGCCATTTGTTTTTTCTACTCATCTTTTCTTTTAGCTCCTTGTGTAGGCTGTGAAAAACGCTGTAGGTTTGTCCCACTAGTTTCGTACCGTCGACGAATAATTCCGAATGCCTTTTAAAGGCCCACTTTTAATAGAAATAAAGTAATCCATCATTGGGGAAAAATGAAGGAGTTAATGCTTTTTGAGCTATTTGCAAGCGTATTAACCGTTGCGCACTGATATTTTAATCCAATTATCGGAGTTAATCAACTTAGATTGGCTCCATTTTTGTTTATTTTTCGAGCGAACTTGTAATAACTTAATATTTACGTCATTTGAATGATTGTCTTAGTCTACATACTTTTCTGGGTTAATAAGAATACCAGTATGCACATATTCAATGGAGGTAAAAATCGGTTTGAAAAAACTTAAATCGGATAAAAAGCCACAGCTTTCAAGATGTGTACTATACGAACAATTGTCAGCTTTATGGAACTTACAAAAGTTTCTTGGAGTATTTCCATTTTCGGAAAACATCGAAACAGGTTTGCATATGATCGTCCTTTGTGATTTTATTGAAAGAAATGAATGCGAACCTGGAACCATATTTTCTTTTGCGACATTCTACTGTGCTCTTATGGGGATAAGGCCACTCCGATCCCCAGTAACTTGCTGGTCTATGCAAACAAACTGCACATGCAACAATGTCGCTTACACCAAATGCCATGTTTCAAATTTGGGTTCCAAATATATTACGTATCAGTGGTCTTTTTGGGATTGTATAGTATTTTGTTTGTCGATGTGAGAAGTGTTTTAAGACTTATCCTCCATTTTTCCTGATTTCATCTACCACTTGGTAAAAAAACAGCGGAAAAATGGTGGAAAAAGTCTTCAAATCCAGGTGGAACCCACAACTACTCCATCAAACATTCCATGTGGAATCCACCACTTTTCCACAAAATTTTTTCGTCTGGGAGAAGTCGAAAATCGATAGATTGATTCGATCAACCGAACTAGGATTCGCTCATTTTGAAGCGTTCTCGCTACCGCTAAGCCTGAAATTTTATCAACTTTTTTTTTTTTTTTTTTTTTTTTACATTTTCAGGGGATATTACTTTTAAATGGTTGTCAATTCCCATATTTTATAGCAGTATAATTGCTCTGTTCGTATACGTAGGGGCCGCTCACTGCTTAGGTAAAAGATTTCATGTAATAAGAAGTTACAATGGAAGCGACTCATTTCAAAGGAAAACATACGAACTTTTGAATATTTTTTGCGTGTGTCCTGTTCTAATTATACCGTGGAGTTGTTGGAGCGAAATGGACCAATTTATAGTATATCTTCAAAAGTGGGCTCTGTTACAAGTAGGAAAAATTTTTATTTAAATATTGGAGTACATTCATATGGAAGTCTTGAAGGGTCACAGAACTCGTCGATATGTACTTCCTGTCAGTTGTAAAATTAGTAGTGCCGGATCATCTACAAACTTCGGTTGATCGATTGGCAGGTCTGCTTCGAACTGGACTTTTAAGCTGTAGTTGCAGTTGATCAACTAGTAGTGTTTTCGATCCACGTGCAAAATCAAATGATCTGTTAGCACTAACAGTTGATAAACTATCAGTAACAGCATCTCGATTCATCAGTTGATACCAGCAGGGATTGCCAACCGATTAAATGGACTGGTCTGGTTGGCAGGATTAAAATGGCTGGACTGGTTGATGAGCTGGCAGAGATAGTGATACAACTAGCATCTAGGAGATCGACAAGTTACTTGACCCTTCAGGGCTTCCCTACATTCAGGGGTTATTTTTCTTTTCTTTTAAGAAACTATATCAACAAAATTATAATCCAGCACCGATAACTAAGTATAAAAGAACCACCAAAATCATTACAATCGGTTTTACGATTAGTGTGTTATTAACGGCAGCAACGTTTTATTACCTTGACGATAACGGCGATTTGCTATTTTTTGAACCTTTGCCCTACACCATAAATCTTTTAAGCTTGCAATCTGTACTGGTGTACTTTTCTATTGTGTCCAGGATTATGACTGAAATAAATCAGGATTTTCAAATCAAATTAGTTCAGGTATAATATAATGTAACAACTTACAGTAACGGAGATGGGTGTTTAGCTCGCCACCCTTTTAACCCGGAGACATATCGTAGATTATTTTCGCTATTTTCACAGGACCTGAAAAATCCAAAATCTGGATCGAAAATTCAGCAACATAGAGTATTTTGGGTTAAATTTAGTGAAATAAATTCACGCCTTTGGTCGTTTTATTCTAAAAGAGGATTAGTTACAGTCGGAACAGGAACATTTTTGTTGAGTTTGGCTACGTACTATTCCCTGAAAATGATATTCATGAGCGACAATGCTTTCCTTAATTTAAGGGGTTCCGTCATGTTTGTGTGTTTATTGCAAACTGTTATGATGACTTATTACTTTGGAAATAGGGCTGAAGAACTTAAAATCGATGTAGGGAAAAGTCTGATTTCCAAATTTTATAAAAATAAGAAAAATTTAGAGTTTTACGACAAGTATACAGCTTCAGAGGTATTCGTTGTAATAAGCATGCATTTTGTAGAATAACATGACACGGGGCAAAAATGTCACAGGTTATAATCGGCCGAAGCTGAACGACTTCCAAGGTTTCACTTTTGCCCCTTGTCTCTTTTTTTCCGCGCTATACCTTGTGATTAATTAAATTTTAAATTTTAGCTGAAAATTTTCAATAAAATGTTGAAAATGTCAGATGTTAAAGTAACTGGCATTGGATATTTTACAATAGATCAATCTTATTTAATTTCGGTAAGTTTGAAAATTCTAAATCGTCTGTCGTATGCACTGTGATCAACTAGACAATTATTTACCCACAAAAATGTGGTACAGATCCGACTTCACAGCTTCAGTAGGGATCAATTAAATATCCAAAATCCTATTTGCTTGTCCTGACCTTAACTAATGGTTAGAATGGTGATACGCCTAGGCTGCATTTACTGCACTCTATCTGTAAGTGAAGCGTAAACGCAATCCCTTATCTCGTCAGGACGAGCAGATAGGATTTTGGTTTTAACGGATTTTTTATGTTTATTCTGTAAGTACCTCAGTGCAGATCTAGACCAGGCCCATTCAAGGATTGCAACCTCTTATTTCAAACGCGATTTTACAAAGCGTATACAAGAGTTACCAACTCAAAGTTAACAAAATAAACTTGCTAGTAGAAGGCATAAAATCAGCACTGACAACCGTTGAGCCTGTATACCTTTTGTAAAGTCGGGTTTGTATTAGAAGATGCAATCCTTGAATAGGCTTGATCTAGTTCTGCACTGAGGTACACAATTGATTCCTAATGAAGCTGTAAAGTCAGATTTGTACCACATTTTTGTGGATTAATAAATATCTAGTTGGCCACCTTGTATGACCTAATTGGGAGTACCTAACTTACGCCC
Source organism: Liposcelis bostrychophila (assembly GCA_037577465.1). Lineage (NCBI taxonomy): Eukaryota > Metazoa > Arthropoda > Insecta > Psocodea > Liposcelididae > Liposcelis > Liposcelis bostrychophila. The sequence continues at coordinate 23,182,743 of CM075214.1, read as the reverse complement.
AATATGCCTCTAACTAGGCATTGTACTACCGATAAATAATCTTTGAAAGTTCCTTGTATATAACTATTTGCTGTTATTTTCTTATTGTCGTTCTCTTATACTTTTTCGACTTTAAGTAGTTTAACTCTTTTAAATTCCCATATGTTCCCCGTAATTTTACATTTAGTGACGGATCAAAACTGGCAAATCAAGATATGTGTTTGAGTAATTTGATCTATCTAATCTAGGCTATAAAATCGAGTAATGTTTATTAAAATAATCGAATCGATTTCTCGCAAGAGACGTGCAAGCCTCCGATGGAAAATTTCCGCCCTTGTTAAAATGAATTTTTTTTATAATTGTTACAGATTTTTTCTGTAGTGACGACCAATCTGCTAATACTTATCCAATTTGAAATGTATTCACGCAATTCATTATCCTAGTCATGCATCGCAATAACAAATCTTCATGGGGCTAAAAATAGTTTTCATTAATTGCCTAGTTATCTTGATATTGCTGTTATTCAACTGCTCTTTCGATTATTTTAAGGTTCGTAAACAAACTTACTTTAAATATGAATGAAAAGAAAATAGTACCTTTGGAGTGTATTTTGTACACTCAAATGAAACCTTTTTGGAAATTCTTGAGGTTGATGGGGTTGTTGCCTTATGTAGAAGTCCCAGAAACCGGTAAGATTGTAACTTTTGCAGCGTTGCGAATTTTTTAAATGATATTTGTTTTTAAAAGGAAATGTGATGTTTCATTGGCTGTCAACCTCTGTATTATATAGCGCGGTATGCATAGCGTGCGTACATTCAGTTGTAATCATCGTCATGATACAGAAAACCTCGTTTGATAAGACAAAATTCGATCATAAAGTTCAGAATTTTCAAGTCATATCGATACTTCTTCCTTTGTTGTTTATACCTTTTACATTCTGGCTTGATACTAAGTCTTTTGTGGATTACATTCGAAGATGGACAAAGTTTGAGGTAAATATTATATTTTGGTTTTTCAGTAACAGGTACATGTAAGTAACACTAACAAAGTACATGTTAGTACAAGCAGTCAAAGGTTCAAATTGGGTTATGTTCGTTTGATGATATACACGCTGTAACTGAAACCTTGTGAATCTGATAATGGAATTTTTACGATTAATATCTGGGGAGGGGGGGGGGGCAATGCAAAATGCCATGAACAAAAAGCTGAACTACCTCTTTCTGATTTGCATCTTCGTATTCTTCATCATCATCATAAATACTTTTTTTTCTTGCGGAATAATAATTGCTTGACCTTCGGGCTGAGCACTTGGTGCTCCTATCCTATTTATTAGGATTTGCCGCTCCGATTTACTATGACTATCCATGGGGTGCCTTTAAACAGAGATGAGGAATCCAGCTTTTGGGCACACCATTTTATTTATTTATTTATTTCCTTAATTTTTGGGGGAATATTACGTTCGTGAGACTTACCTCAATAAAGCTCCTTACTAGTCATTGAAGTGTCTCCAAAATACCCCTTCCTTATCACAACAACATTCTCACACATTTTTTTACCATTTTCAGATAGACTACCACAAAATTTGTAAAAAGAGATTACAAATTAACGGCGCAAAAAAATGCGCATTTTCTTTAGTGGTAATTGTAACATACACGCTGGCTGTTAATCTAGTCTTCGGTTTATCGGATCCTAATGCTCTTTGGTGGCACATCATCCCTTACACTTATAACATAACCTGGCTGTTTTTGCAGCTACCTTACTCCGGCTTTATAACATGGATACAAATTCTCATGTGCGAGAATATAAAGACGAATTTACTAAAGGTTAACAAGTAACATCGAGTCCTTTTGATCTATATTTGACTGAATTTAAAATTTTTAGGATGTCGTGACCCAGGAAAACGTAGCTACAGTTTTTGCGAATTACAGACTTCTATGGTTTCAACTTACTGATTTATCGGCTGATATTTTTTCGATTTTTGTTCGGGCTTTTTTGTTGTACACCGTCGATACCATTGCAAGCGGTACATTTAACTTGTACATGTTTGTCTCCTTAATCATTGCGAAGCAAATTAACGAAGGTGTAATAGCATTGTTTGTCATGCTATTTTTACTCCTTTTGCAAAAATATTTTGTAGTTAACAGAAGCCAAATGTTATACAATGCCGTGAGTAGATTTAGATTTTGAAGTCGGTACCTTTTTTTAATTTTTTTGTAAAATTTTGTAGGTAGGACCTGATTTTGTGTCGGATTTTTTTAAAATTCGGAAAGATTTAAAATACAACGCGGACACAGTCATAGACTTATATAATAGACCGGGCATCCTGTACAAAACAGTGTCCCTAGAATGTCCTTTGTTTTTTTTAAATCAAGAGGCAAACAGAACGACAATAATGCAAAGTGTCATTAGTTAAAATGCAAACAATGGAATGATTTTGATTTTAAAAATGGTTTTAAAATAGTAAATCTTAATTTTTTCAATAATCCATAAATAAATGGTGAAATCTTGCTGCATTTGTGGTGACTATCACATGATATTTCATTTCATTTTCAAGTTATTTTTTCCCCGTGGGCAAACTGTAAGCTATTCCTTAATTTTATACTCGTTTTTACGATTCTAAAAAAGGATCAATTAAACAAAATTGGTTTACTACTCTTAAAGGAGTCAATGTAACGGAAATCTCGTTTTATTAGGCAAAATTATTTTCTTTGTTTACCATTTTTCCGTTTACTGTACGCCATTTTAGCCTTCTGTTTTCCTCTTGATTTAAAAAAAACAAAAGACATTCTAGGGAAACTGCTCCCATTAGGATGCCCGGTCTAGTATATAAGTCTATGGACACAGTGCTTGAGGTCAGTGACTAAAAATTCCCAAAGTTTTGTTGGTATTTCGGAAAAAATTTTTAAATTTCTTTGCAGCTGAAATTATTTGTGAATACGTTAAGAATAGCCAATGTAAAAATTTGCAATGGGTTTTTTACTTTAGATCAATCGACTTTCATTTCTGTGAGTATTGAGCTTTTTCCAAATTGAATTAATTTGGGATTTATGGCAAAAACGAGAATAATTTAATTTTCAGCTTCTGTCGGTTATATCGACCTATGTGTTGATTCTGGTCCAGTTTAGAGTTGATGAACAAGTAGAAGCTGTACAGACCAATTTAAACAGTACCAAGACCTTAGAACCAGCATAAGAGAGTAATATGATGAGAATCAGTGTGAAACGTTTTTTACTTTTTGAATGTAGTGGATAAAGATAATATTAGGATATAGGAGATAAGAATAAGGATCCTTTATTGATCCCTTTTACAAAGGAAAAATTTTAAAGAAAGATACCTTGATTTTTCATTTAAAATGGATATATATTCTTAAAAACAAATAGTCATTCTTAAAAACAAATATATTTTAAAAATTATTTCCATAATATATGACTTATCCCTGTTCTTGGCGAAACAATCCAGGAGTTTCTTTTTTTCCGTTTTAAAGGTCTTCTCTTGCCATTTTTATTACCCCCATATTCAGTTGAACCATTAAAAAGTCTTCGTGACTTCCGCCTTTGTCTGGGTGGTGTTTCAAACACATTTTCCGGAACGCTGAGTTGATCTCATTGTTTGATGCGTTTTTCTTAACTTCAAAGTATTTATACGCGTTTTCTAAAGCTTCTGATTGAGGGATTCCGAACAGCCATTGAGTAAACCTATCACTCATCACTTCCATGCCTTTAGAACACACAAACCCTCCTATGATGCCCCCGGCAAATGTACCGAACGGTCCTGCTAAAGATCCTAACATCGCCCCCGCTGTACCTCCAGCGACTCCTGCAGCAATGGAAGCAGCGGAGTCCACTATAATTTTACAACAACGGACACCCGAGATCTCTCCTTTCCACCATCGTTTAAGACTTTTATAATATCAATACTCAGCGTTATTGCTGCCAATCCGATCATTACAATATTACCTCCAACGCGGTCAACAAGGCTTGTTACATCATCCACCATTCGAAGAAGTTGCCGATTCGATATGATTTTGGGTAGTACCTCTATTACTTGTTGTCGACCTGCAGGCGTCATCAGAGACCACGCTTTTGCCATCCCTAAAAAGCCGCATTTGGCACTCATATTTAAATTGGCAAATTTTTCCAAGCTCAAATGTTGATCTGCATTTTCGGGAAGCTCCTGATCTGATGCCTCCATTATCTGAGAATAAATTGTGTTCATAGTTAGTCGAAATGATTCGTCCTTTTCCGCTCTTTTGGTGTCTTCTGCTAGCATTTTTGAGTAGTTTTTAAAAGTATTTTCCGAAATTAGCGCAGATCTTAAGGTCCTCCAAGCAGGTGCGACCTCAGGTGAACCAGCGTATGCTTTATCCTCCTCGTCCAAATAATACAAAATTCTGACAAGATCCTCTGTTTGGTTTTTCGAATCGAACACTTCGATTAATTTTTGGCGGACTTGGTCTTTCCAATCGTCGACTGGTAGCTCACTCATTTTGGATGGGTAGATGTCACTTCGTTTCTTATTAAATACTCCACCTTGATACGAATTTATGTTAACTGTGATTAAACTTTTGCCAGTTCGGAAATACACGTTCCCTAGCTGAGTGCCATGTCTGAAAGATAAATGGTGTATGGTTAAAGGAGTGTTTCATATTTACTGCGGGGTCTAATTTCGCGTGTATAAATATCTGAAGGTTTCAGAATTGAATGTTTACTGGTTGAACACCCCGAGATTGCACTCAAATCTTTGATTATCTAACAAGGAAAAAATATCGAAAAAATTCTTTAATTAGATGCACTTTTTCATAGCAGAGATATTTTTTTGATAAAGAAATTATCTTAACAATAGAACTTTTTTTTTTTTTTTTATGCTTTATGACTACAGTAAATTAAAGTTAAAGGAATCTTTCCTTCATTACGTTTAATCTTTTAAAATTGTAAAGGAGAAGGGGTAACCCGGGTTTTCGGGTTTCCTTGCTATCTCCGCTTATGGTACCAAACGGATTCGATTACACCTTGTGATAGAATCACAAGAATCGTGCTATAGAATTACAAACAGGGGTCCAAGAACACGGGTTATCGGACAACTTTCTTTCATTTTTGCTTTATCGACCGCAGGGAGAATAAAGCATTGTTTTTAGCACAAATTTCAGATTTTCAGTTTTCGATATTTTTACACGTTTTGAAGTCCCCTGATGCCGAAAAAAGCAAAATTTGGATGGTGGCCGTGTGTGTGTATGAATGTATGAATGTATGAATATATGTGCAAAAAAATTTGTCCGTCGAAAAGCAGAAAAACGGAAGAACGGATGTCGATGATTTTTGGTGGGTAGGAACTTCTAATGAAATGTAGGTGCTGATTAGTTTTTGAGCCAAATCGGTTCAGCGATTCGGAAGCAGTGAGTAAAAGTGTTGAATTTTCAACTATTTCAAGATATTTTTTGACTATAAATCGTGAACGCAGATACCGATTGAGTCCGATTTTCGTACTGCAGTAGATATTCATCAAGATACGCTACCATTGAAATTTGGTTAAATTCTGTTGAGTGGTTCAGAAACGGTGAGCAGGGCTAAAAGTATGGGCATAGGCCTAAAAACCGATATCTCCAACTTTTGAAACGTCACGACATGACGTCATCGATTACGTCAACAAAGCGATTTGGATGCTGATTGGCGGGTTCCTTGTGGGAGCTAACGAAAAACTAACCGTATTTTTGAGAACATTTTCGAGGTAGAGGATTCCGAATCTGAATAATTTTTCCAAAATTCGAATTCCTTATGCCCGTACTGCGGCTTTGGTGGACCTCTGATCAAAAATCTAACCATATTTTTGAGAATATTTTCGGGGTTGAGGATTCCGAATCTGAAATAATTTTTCCAAAATTCGAATTCCTTATGCCCGTATTGCGGCTTTAGTGGACCTCTGATCAAAAATCTAACCGTATTTTTGAGAATATTTTCGGGGTAGAGGATTACGAATCTGAAATAATTTTTCCAAAATTCGAATTCCTTATGCCCGTATTGCGGCTTTGGTGGATTTCTGATCAAAAATCTAATCGGATTTTTGAGAATATTTTCGGGGTTGAGGATTCAAAATCCGAAATAATTTTTCAGAAATTCGCATTCCTTGTGCCCGTACTGCGGCTTTGGTGGAACTCTGATCGAAAAACTAACTATATTTTTGAGAATTATTTAAATAGTCGATAAAGCACTTTGATCGGTTCACCGATCTCATTTTTTATTATTTTTTATGACATTTGGGTTCGAGTTGAGACCCAGTCTAAATTTGTTTAAACGAAACCAATTCATACCTTTCTTGGTTAGGTTGATTATGTCCTGATACTTGTTTACGGGAGAAACTTAGGTTCATCATCCTGTGAATCAAAACATAAATCTGGTACTGAATCGTTTTAATTGAATTATAATCAGGAAAAGAAACACTGGAAAGTCACAAATAATCTTAATCCAAATCCACAAGTATTTTACACGTCATCAGTCATATATCTTATCCTATATCACGAAAAATATAAGTTCATTATATTCCGAATCGCCATTTATTTCTATTCAAGAAAAAAAAAGTATTTGCTCTGCGCAGTCGCCGTCTTGAAGATTAGCTCAGCTCCAGAACCGGGTCCCGAGCGGCGAGAGACATTTCGCGCGATATTCAAATTGATGAGTTCCCGATGCGACATTAACTTACTATTTACTATCCTTCCCTTCTGTTATTCTCGTCCAAACTTGATGGCTATTGTTAAAGAAATCTAATTCTTGAGAATAAAATCATCTTTTATTCACGTCCTAATTATACTATTCTCCGATTCCAATTATTTTCCCTCTTTATTTTCCATAAGATTGCATCATTTTTCTGGTTTTAAAACAAGTTGCAAGTATTTCTGTGAGTCGTATATTTGAAGTTTTGAGCTACTCTATACTGGAAATTGCTCCTCATATGCAGATCTCTTTCCATCGTTTTAATGTTTTGTCTTTAAGGTGGAATATCAGCCACTTGTGAGTCAAATCAGGTCCTTGGAAAATAAAAATTAAATTCACCCGTTAAGTAAATTTATCTTAGTTAAAAATTAATTTAAGACTTTTCCTTTTTTTTAATAACTAGTATAATTTATTTATTTATATGTACGTTTACAATTTTTCGACATAAGGTGCTCAACTGAGCATCCTTTTAAGAACAGTTTTTAGGTTGGTAACAAAACGGAAAATAAGAAAATGGCAAAAAGTTTACAAACAAAGCATCTTATATCGAAAAATTGTAAACGTATATATAAACAAATAAATTATACTAGTTATTAAAAAAAAGGAAAAGTCTTAAATTAATTTTTAACTAAGATAAATTTACTTAACGGGTGAATTTAATTTTTATTTTCCAAGGGCCTGATTTGACTCACAAGTGGCTGATATTCCACCTTAATTTATCTTCTTTCTCTATTTTTTTCAACTTTTTTCTAGCTTTCTTAAAATTTTTTCTAACTTTTACTGCAATAAAAAAATTTTTCGTTAAAGAAGTTATGGTGGGGGCACCAGTGACATCGGAAAACAATGCTTTTTGAAAAATTTAAATTACTAATTAAAACCATATAAAATGACGGTTAAATTACAAAATTCATATGGTTCATTTTTGTGATTAATAAAAACCCTGAACTGGTTATTCATTACTATTGTGAATTTATAATCATCCGATCGGAGAATGAGACATCTTACAAATTAACAGAAATCTTTACGATTAAGTATCAATCTTTCTTATCGGATTACGGGATAGGGATAAAAATGTTGATTTGAAAGTTTCAAATCATAAATTCTACCGTCTTTGTGATTGTGATTGAGATTATGTCCAAAAGTCATGCTTTGCTAAAAAGTATTGTGAATTAGTAGCAATAAGTCTAAACAACAGAAGAAACCGCAGATTTGTTATCACAGCTTGAAAAATATATATTTTTTTCGGACATGGATTGTAACATCAAAAAGTTACAAAAATAACCAGATGATAAGGGAGTTCTTATCAAAAAAATCGCGAGCAATATCGACAGTCGTCTCGTTGCCGCGCGGCCATAATTTTTTGGTTGGTACTACTACTTCCGTTCTTATTTTTAACGAGTGGTCAAAGTACCTCAGTCGATTTTCTTTTTTTCGTTTTTTTTTTCTTTTTAAGAAAATAGTAATTATGTAGGGGTAGAAAAAGGCCCGGAAGCCGCCGGGAAGACGGGGCTTGAGGGAAAATAGGCTATGGTCGAGTAATACTTTTTTTTTTCCTTTAATATGAATTATTTTCAAAAGGAGAAAGTATAACATGTGATTTCCCAGAAGCTGGTGAGTTAGAAAAAAGAAGAAATGTGTTAACCTTTTTTTTTTAAATCTTTTTTGTGAGAAAATTATGAATGCGTGTTATTCTTTCCCAGGGAGTCAGTTTTGTTTTACTAATCCGAACTTTGATGGGGAACTTCTCTCTGATTTTCTTTCCTGACTAGTGACTAGTCAAGGGGTTTAGAGAAGGACCAAATGGGAATCTAAGAAAAATTATGAACCGAAGGCCAGGATTCTAGCTCCTCCTGCCTTAATGGATGGATTGACTTCAATATAAAGGAAATGGTAGTTCAGTGAATTTAATTCTTTTTTTTTTTTACATGTGTTTATAAATGAGATATCCTAACCTTCGTTAAACTTCAGTCTGATCCAGTTCGAAATATGATATATTTTTTTTTTTATCTGACTTATTTAGAACCCACATAGTAGTAGTCGCCAGTTGTAGTCGCCATTTTGGTGGTTACAGGATCAGAATTAAGCAATAAAAATTCACGAACTATTGCGTTGTCCCAGAATCCGCGTCTCCATTACTAAACTTATTTAATGCGACACGTGTTGGAAAAGAGGCCGTTCAAGTGTTAAGTAAGCAAAAAAATGCGTTTTTTCTGTCAAAAAATCATTTCTTGATATTTTCTTGGTCTCGTAGCTCCGCAAGAATCTTGGAAGGCACTGCTGCTGACTCAAGCCTCATTAATTAGGCAGGCGGAAGCAATGGTTGCTTTTACCTAAGCCTATCGTAAAAGAGTCCAAAATGAACAGATAATTGTCTAACAGAAAAATACCTTTTATAGCAATAGATCCCTTGTCATGTCGACTGCAACGGATGCTGTTTTACACTCTTCTGCTTTATATCGTTTACATTACCAGTTAAGTAAGTTTAGTTATTGACCTTGTTAGCTTAAAAAAAACGTTGTTTGAACGGCAGTATGTTCTAAACTTTTCAAAAATTGACATGGTAAATTATTTAATACATGGGGAAAAATTATGAATAACACGTAGACAATCACCAGTTGTCCTAAAAAAGGCGGTGTTTTCATGAAATTTATTTAAGTTCAAACGTCCATGACTCTTGAATTAAATTAAAATCTGAAAAAATAAATAAATAAATAAATAAATAAATAAATTTATAATTTATTTACTTTTTTCCTTACTTTAATAATTGTTTTGATTGGATACTTGATTTGAATTTGAATTTGAATTTAATTTAAGGATAATATTTTTCCTAATCTGGATTTCTTTATTAAACAAAAAATCTTCCTTACATCGTAAAAAATTAGTAATTTATTCTAAAACTGTCTGGATGTACATTTTGGTAGTTAAAACAAAACGCCATCATTAACAACTGAAACCTATAAAACTATTAAATATAACCTATAAAATTATTGAATATATTTATAAACTCTTAAACCAAAACCTATAAAATTATCAAATATAAAACTATTAAAATGCAAACACACACGAGTAAAGTTACTTCATTTTAACGTAGGTCACCGAAGGTCCATTTGGACCTAAACTTGCTAACTCACTCAGATGATTGCATTTAATTTAAACAAAAATCGAAATTAACAAGTTATCACTAATTACTTAGAGTAAGATTCATAAATGCCTAACATGGTTTCGATATTGATATTTTTTCATTTTTGAAACTGTTTATTTCGGCAGAACAAATATTCAGAGGATGCTGAGTCAAATATTCAGAGAATGTCTTAGTTGGGATTGTATGATTCATTTCTTTTTTGGCATTGGTAATATTCAAAGAAGCTGATGACTTCTCTAATCGGTGTCTCTCTGTAAACCATTTTTGCTCTTGTTCTAAAAATCGGTGGGAAATATTTATGATTTTGTTTTTTATGTTATAAGCAAAACGATTAGCCTGAGCTCGAGTTGTATTTAAAGAAATCTTGTCGATGTACGGGAGAATCAGTTGGTTATATAATATTTGAGGAACAGTTTCTAATTCACCAGCAGATAATTTTTGCAGTATGATTTTTTTAGCCTTGTAATTTAGTTTATTATCCTGGAAAATATGGCGGACGTTGGGTCTTATTCCACAAGTCGCAGCTTGCTCTAGTATTATCTGCATGAATTCCTCAGCCAAAGTTGCTGAGACTATTTCCAAGTCTACCTGATTTTCCCTCCCGTCATTTGGCAACATCGTTTCCTCAGGACGATAGCCAGTCCATTTCCTGACGAAGTATACACCCCAAATAAGTAGATTCGTAATATCGGTATTTTTCAGCCATTGGTCACCCATTTCCAATACCATTGAGCCAGTGGGGGGCTCTGGATAGGTCTTTGTGGTCTGCTCAGAGAATAATAAGCTGTGGGGAGGTGGAGCCTCTTCATTCGAGTTTGCATTTGTTGTCTGTGATGATAAATATGTTGAAATAGTTGTCCCGATTTTTCTGAGAAAATTAATAGGCCAAAATTGTAGTCTATTACCTCCTGACGTAGCTGCATCCGATTGGTTTGTACCAAAGACCAAGCGTTTATTCCGTTGATTGTGGCCAGTTTTTTGTATCAGCCCATCTTTGGATGGGAGAAACGATTTCTGAACTTCTGTTCCATCCTTATTCATGTGGTAATCCAGCTCATTAAAATAACTGAGCTCGGACATAACTTCGTTGTCCTTGTAGTAAGAATCCACTTCTAAGTTAGAGATATTATATCCCTTAGCTAAATAACCACCGTATCCTATTAATTCTAAGTCAACTTTATCTTTATACATTTCCAGCTCACTGAAAGGGATTTCTTTGTAGGGATCAATCAGCTGAATTTCCCACATTGCATATGGACTAAGTATTAGGTCTCCGGATTTCATCTTATCGTATACATTGTTTTTATGTACGGGATTCTTGAGGTCGTCCTTCTCAAATGAGTACTGAATATTCTGACTAGCGCTTGTGATGGTAAATATTTTATTGTTAAATCTGTAATAAGAATTCCCCAGGTGAGTCATGCTTACTCCAAATGTTTTAAGTTTATTTGCTATTTCCGATGATATGGATAAATTTGAAGAAGAAAAATTTATTCCTATCATGTTGAATTTAATCGCATCTTTACCAGCGGGACTGTTGAATATATCGGATCGTAAAACAACTTTTTTACCTGATAACAAGTTTGACATTGTATTTTTATGTTTTTTATTTTTCCAGATGAAAAACGGTTTGGTGGACTCATAATCGCTATTAAACCACCCGCTATTCATGTAAGTGTCATGCTGAGTAATAGATGTTTTATACTTCTTTATTTTAGTTTCTATATTTCCCACTTCTTTTGTTACTTCATCGATCAGATTTTGAATGTTATCCTCCAACTTAAAATGAGAAGGTAACTCGGGCTGAGCAAGATAAAGATGAGCAAGTGGAAATGTGTGTTGCAGCAAAGCGTCAACAGCTATTTTATATCGTTTTAAAGCAAGATCAGACTTTGTTATTATATCCAAATCGCTTATAGCGTTTCTAAGTTGTGCATCATTAATATCTATATTGCTGTCATTGGGGGAATTGATTTCTGCTAGATAATCAGCTAATTGTTTCTGATATTCATAGTCTTGTATGCAGTCATATACACTAATTAATGTAATTATCACTTCTTCAAAGTTTTCTATACAGCGCGCTAAATTGTCTTCTACCATAAATCCTTTAGTAAATTGCCCTATCATGAGTTTCATATCTCTTAAAGTTTTTTGAACCTGCCATTTGGACACTTCAAGAAAGATCTTCGATTTGTTATTTAGTTGACGTGCTGCAGACTCGAGGTCGATCACCATATTTTCTAAAAGTGGTATTATGATTTCGTGTATGTCCGATTCATACCGGTCAAGTTTCTGAATTGAAATTTTTGCTTGATTTATAACGCCATCTATTGCCTTAACGCTTTTTCCATCTCCTTTGTATTGATTATGAAAAGCACTAGACGTACCGTTGAAGTTTAAATAAAAAGCTTTCTGACTCTTAAGATTCCCCAAATCACTTTTTATTGTCTGAATGTCAAATGGAATGTTTCCATTTAAAGCAGTTTCTCCTATTTCCGCTCCCAATTTTACGGCTGAACCTACCGTAGATCCTATCGCGCCAAAAAGGCCTATTATTCCCCCAAGAAATTTTAACCCTTTTAAAACCGAACTAATTACGAAGGTTTTTTCCAACTCTCGTTTTTTCTGAATTAATTCTTCCAACTTTTCTTCAGCTTGTTCTTGTAACATTACTGTTTCTTCTATCAGCAATGCTATTTTGTTTCCTATTTCTGCATTAATATTGTTTATTTCGGTCATAAATTGACGGTCAATAAAATATTTAGCTTCGCTAAGTTTAACATCAATCGCAGATTTAAATTTTTCCCTGTATTGATTAACTGCAGTAGCTTTTTTACTATTTTGTTGCAAGGTTTTTAGATCGTCCAAATCTCGTTTTACTAGATCCAAATTTTGTTCAACGTCAATAATCAAATTAGGGTAAAAATCGTCTCTCAAATTATAAACTCGACTTAGAGTTGCCAAGTATAAGTGATTCAGGACTTTTTTTTGCTGAAGATTTTCAGATTTTCGTGCAAGTTCACTTGTGCGATTTAGTATTGACTGATAAAAATAAATATGACTGTCTTTATTTACGGAAGCGTTTTGAATATTTTTAAATTCAGAAAAGCCAATGGATCTCCTTTTTAATCCATGTAAATCGTATAACTGTTTTTCCAACTCCTTTAATTCATTTACCAGTGCCAAAGTGTTGTATGAACTTCTAATTTCAGCGCTACCATGTAACTGAGTAACAAATCTCATTAAAGAAGGTTTTTTGAAACGATCACTTAAATTCTCTAGCAGATACATTTTATATTCATTTAAAATATTAGCAACGTTTTGAAATGGAATTTCATTTTCGGCTGCTTGTCTTCCGATACTATTATAGCCGTCCCTGCCATTTGATCCCTGAGATCCTCTAGTATACCTTTGAATTACCTGCTTCGGCTTTTCAGGACCAGAACACCAATTTTGTTGTGTAATAAATAAAAACCATTCACTGCAATAATACCAAATTTTATCATTTCCATCTTTGCCTCCTTTTCCTCCACTACCGCCTTTCCCAGGTGCCCCTTGAGATCCTTGAGAACTTATTAAATTTGATCTGCCAAAAATTTCCTGGTTTTCCAACTGAAATATTTTAATGCTCCCTTTTGGTCCCCCAAATCCTCCGATTCCACCATCACCTCCATGTCCGCCAGCATAACCACCTTCACCAAAATACTTATAATACCCAAAAATTTTGTTAGGAACAGCTTCATCATCTCTCAAAAAAATGCTTTTAGTAAAATTGTCATTTCGTTGAGCATCTTCACCAGGGGACCCCTCTCCTCCGTCCCCACCTTCTTGTCCAGGGCCACCACGACCTCCAACGGTAGTAATTGTCAAACTTTCACCGTTGGCTATTTCATTCGCTATTCCTAAAAAATTTCCAGCTGAGCCTCCCTGTAACCCCGGCTTACCATCGTAGCCTTCGCCACTTGGGTAGTCCCCTTCCTTTGCTTTTGAAAGACCAAATCCGTCATTTCCATTTAAGTTTATTTTTCTGTTACCTTCAACATGCCATTTGGGTGCAACAAGTGTAACTTTTAATTTACTTCCCACGCCTGTGAAGTCTCTGTCAATGAAAGCTGTATTTAAAGCAAAAATAACCACTGAGGTGACCTTATCTTGGCAAACCGTAAGCTGACATGACTCCATTTTTCCATCGTTAGTAATAAAATCACTGAATTTAATAAAATCTCCTCTTATTACCAATTTTCCTGGTTCCGGGCACTGAGAATATATCCCATTTCTCAGTGTTAAACCTAAAACACGATTTAGTTCAGTTAATTGTAATTCTGTAACTTTTCCCAAGTTTTCAACGCTTGCCCATTCTTTTATACCATAGCCCTTTATTTTGTCTAAAAATGTCTTAAAATTGTCTTTATCGATTACTATTCCTCGAGATTTATTTTTGAGGCCCCAATGATCAATATTAGCAACATTGTAATTATTTTTATCTTTCTGTATTTCATACTCTGAAAATTTATTATATAGATGATTCAAAAATATATACCACGCTTCTGACTCTGATAAGTGTTCTGAAGTATTTTTGACGTGGATCATCCAATCAGAAGACCAAGTACTTAGCACTCCATCATTTAAAATTTTTAAAAAATCCAAATATTTACCACGATGTAAAATTTTTAACGTATTCATGTCGATGCTGGAACAGCCTGAAGTATCTAGCTTCATTACGGCATGACTGACTTTTTCCGATAAATCTTGTGCATTGTTTAAATTCCTCGTTTCTTTTACAAGTTGCGATAGGATTTGAACTCCTTTGTTTAACTCTGTAGGTAATTTATCAATTTCATGTATCTCCATTTTTATTTGATAATGCTCTTCTATTTCTCCCATTACATTTTTAACAAAGAGGTCTATTGAAGTATAGATATTTTTGGCTCTTTCCTGAATATTCTTCTCAATATTCCTTTTTGAATCGAAAAGAAATGAGTCTGTTTTTTGAAATAAATTTGACCAAGACCTGGTTTTAAGTTGCCTCTTACTTAAAGCTTGTAAAAAAGTGAAGAACCTGCCCTGATCTGTGATGTCTTTTATGTTTTTCGCACAGTTATCGATTCCTAAACTAGTAATACTATTCGAAATTATCTTAGCTATGTCTTCTACTTTTCTTACATTTTTGCTCTGAATAATTAAATTGGACATAACGGACCTTCCCAGATTCAAACGCTTTGTTAAGTCTTGCGCTACTGCTTCCGTAGCATCAATCGTTTTAGTATTGTCAACAAAGCCATTAATTTTATCGCTTATTTTTTCTATCAAAATCCTATAATGATTTTCTACTTTTTCAACTATTTCAGAAATTTCAATCCACACTTTCTGATTTATATTTTCTGCTGTATCCTGAACATGCTCTTGAAAAACTTTTTCTGAATCAAAAAAATGGATTTCCATCTTTTGGAATGCACTGAACCAGGATTCTGGTTGAATATTAAGAGGTTTGTCACTTAGACCTTGTAAAAATTTTAAAAACCTGCCTTGATCCTTGATATTTTTTATATTTTTTGCGCAATTATTCATTTCCAAACGAGTAACACCATTCGTAGTTATCGTGGCTAAATCTTCTATGGTTGTTATATTTTGACTTCGTGCTAATACACTGGATATAACGGAAGACGCTAAGTTTAGTCTAGTTGTAAAGGCTTGCGCTTCTTTTTCCCCAGCATCGACAGTTTGGTTATTGTCAACAAAAGAAGTGATCCTGCCGCGCATTTGTTCTATTATATTTGTGTGATAATTTTGTATCTTTTCAACTACTTCAGAAATTTCAAACGAAACTTTGTCGTTTATTTTTTTTCCTGCATCTTGGACATGTTCTTCAATATTTTTTCTTGAATCGATGAGATAGATTTCTATTTTTTGAAACAATGTCGACCATGTCTCTGGTCTAATATTAAGCTGCCTTTCGCTAACGGCTTGTAAAAAGTGAAAAAACTCGCTTTGCTCCCTAATGTTTTTTATATTTTCCGTACAAGTTTGAATTCCTAGACGCGTAATACCATTCGCAGTTATCTCTGCCAAGCCGTCCATAGTTTTTGTATTGTTGCTATCCTCCACCAAACCGGATATCAAGTTAAGTCCTTTGTTTAACCGAGTTGTGAAGGTTAGCGCTTCTTTTTCATCAACATCAACAATCTCAGAGTTGCTGTCACCAAAGGAATCAATCTTGCCAAGCATTTGAACTGTTAAATTTTCGAAATTAATCTTTACCTTTTCGACTATTTCAGAGATTTCAAGTAAAACTTTTTGATTGATTTTTTCTACCAATCTATTAATATCGTTTTTAGATTTATCTGATATACTGTATCCGAAATCGTTATCATTCTTTCGAGAGTACTGGAGTTTTTCATACAGCATCTTTTCTATGCGGTTTTTACCTTTCCGCAAAAGAGGAATTTTACTTAACATTCCTTTTTTGTTAGGCATTCTAAAAATTCCAATCCTTTCGTAACTTTTTTCCTTTTTTTTTATCATTAAAATATTCAAGAGATTGATGGCTTCTTTATAAAAAATCTGCTTCTGAGGAGTTTTACTATAATGGTTTAACGAAGTTCCCAAATCTTGCTTTACTTCTTGCAAAAATTCAGCGATCGTTAATATAACCGTTTCGTCAGGGACTAACACTAAATTGTCTTCATCATCCGGTACGTACAAGTTATTAACTTTTGTTACTATTAGACCTATACTATTTCTAAACTTGTCTATGTTTTTGATGAAATTCGTAACATGTTCCAATAAATCTACAAATGCACTTCTCGACCCGCCTTGCTGAGCAGAATTGTAGCTTACAACTATAATGATTTTTACGCTAGTAGCATGGTCTACGACGTCTTTAATAAAGTAAGTGCTTGCTATGTCATGGCTTGTACTCCGGGTATCGCTAAATCCGGGACAGTCGTAATAAGCCGAATTGGTTTTATTTTGTATTACTAGTTCAGGAAAAAGGGTTTTTGAAGTTATGGTAGAACTACCTATCCGGTTACCGTCTTCAATAAGAAATTTCCCCGAATTTTTGACCACCTCTTTAGATACTAATTTACTATTATCGCCTGCAATCCATTGAATGAAAGTGCTTTTACCCGCCCCTGTGTTGCCTATAACTATGGTTAGATTTTTATACTGCTCACTTAAATAAATTCTTTCTTTTCCTTCTTCTAATAGTTTAAAAGTATTACTTATCTCGGGATTTTCATCTGCGGTTGAGTCAGCTGTTTGTGGTAATTTCGTCTTTTCCATTATTATTGAAGTCCTCTCTTGATTTCCTATTTGGAATATTTAAACCCTATAATGTTATATTACTTATTCTTCATTATTGCTATGCTTAACACTTAACTAATTTAAATTTTAAATAATCTTATGCTAATTTATTCTATAAAACTGACAGTAAAGAGCTTTGTAGGTAGATGTTCTTGACGACAGCTGACAGATGTTTTTCCTGAGCACGATGCAGATATTCAATTGCCACCTAAAAAAAGACATACTCATTAATGATAGAGACCAGACATTATAGCCTGAAATTAGACATAAGTATTCCATCGGCCGCCATGCCAATGAATTCCAGAGCTAGCTCTTGTTTAATTCAGTAGAATGAGAAAGACAGAAAAAATATCGGAACCAGACATGGCGACACTCATCCTTATTTAATTCAGAGGGAATTGCATTAAAGATTCCCTATTATAACATCTGTAATTTTTTGATGAAGACCTGATTTGGGCTTAGTTTTGCAACCAAGCTGCGCAGATAAATGTTTTTATATACATATTTTTAAATGATTTCGATTTCTACGGAATCGTGTCTTTAATACTGTAGTACACTTGATTGGGGCAGAAATCGAAGTTGGCTGAGATTGTTTCTTATTTGGGGAAATTCGGCAATTTAAATAAATTATTTAGCTTACATTATACGTTGCATTGTTTGTATATAATAATGCAATATAATGTAACTAACGTTTATAACACTATTTCGTTTCTTTCTCCATTTTGATTTCCTCCAAAAAAAAAAAACGTAAATAACTATTAGGTTTTGCAAATAGAAATAACATCAGCTTAACAACGCACTGATTTTCTTCTCTTGCAAGTAACGAGCAGTTAGAGTCAGCTTATCTTCTAACAAGTTGTTTCCAATCTTTAAAAACACGATTTTTAAAAAAAATTGAATATAAAAACATAAGAGGTCAGGCAATGGAAAATTTAGAAAAATTAATGTCCAGAAAGTCGAGTAGAGTACTTGAAACCCGGACCTTGAAAGGTCCGGGGTGCTCGACTTGATTTTCTCGATATAATTTTCTCTGGATTCCTTCCTTCTTATTAATTAATTTCACTTCAGTAATTTCACACTATGAACCGCGACAGTTTGGTGACATGGCAATTTCAAATATAAATAAAAAATTTAATTCGTGGGGAACGAAAACACTTACAACAAGAATGCATTTTTTTATAAAAAAAAAAAAAAAAAAGGTTACCCAATAGATCCACAAGGCTATAAATTTTTGTTGCCGACTTACCAGGCAAAACTTAGCAGTTAAAAGGTTTCAAAAAATCCGATAACCAAACTGATGTTTATATTGAAACCAATACTGAGAAAGAAAGTCACTTTTCAATCCTCTTTTTGATAGACTGCTTTTTGGGAGTCCTGAAATATAACCTAAATATCCGGCACTGGTGCATAAAGTTTTACTTAGCATTCTAAAAGTTATAAAAAATATCATTTTAAAAAAAGAACATATCCAGTAATAAAGAATAGCCTTACCAGCTTTACTGAAAATTTATCAATTTAAATTATCCGTACTTTGAAATTAATATGAACCAGATACATTCAACAATGGGATGGAAAAATGATTTGTTTTGTTTCTTTGAGCAGAAGTCAGCTTTATAAATTTGCAACAAAGAAGTAAACTTTATTCAAAAAGTAATAAATGCTCGGTGAAACTTCAGATTCGGATAAAAAGGTCAGAAGAGGATTGAAAAATTGTTTGCCATGCAGTGTGTTTTTAATTCCTTTAATCGCACAAATACTGTACAATTTTAAAGTGCGAAAAAAAATTTCTACAAAGCATATGATTACACAGGACAAGTGAGTAACCTTATTCTTCCTAAATACTTTTAAGAGAATGATATGATGATATACTCGAAGTTTTCTTCTTTCTTTGGATACACTCCGACCCTGTCTACATCAGTGCATCAGCAGTTTTTGATATCCGATAAATTATTTTCATAAAATGAAAAGTGCATATATTATATAACTGCCTGAGCGGTTATATGGTAGGTGTTGAGATTGTTGCGATAAATAACTCAGCCATTTTGGGGAGACAAATAAATAGATTTTTTTTTCCTTGTCTAGTGACAAAACAAACATTTTTCCTTCCCATTGTTTTATGTCTGGTTTATATTCATTTCAAAGTGCGGATAATTTAAAACATGGAAAAACAAAAAAGAAAAAAAAAAAAAAAAAAAAAAAAGATCAATGCACTTTTTCTCTGTCTTGCTTAAAAAACTAACTTCTATACAAGTTATTTATAAATGAGATAAAGTTATAAGTGATTCCTTTTTCTTTAACTAAAATCAAAATAAAAACGAGAAAAATAATTTAAAGTTTTGAAAAATTCGCGTTTTCCGGAAAATCCGAAAAACCTGTTTTTCAGCTCAAATTAGTCTTTTTTTTTTCGTCAAAGCCTGAGTATCAATTTATGAGCAATTAAAATTTTTTTTGACTCTTTATTAAAGACTATATTATAAGTTTAAATCTTTAAAAAGCTTTTCAAAAATTTGCTTTAAAAAAAAAAGTTTTGATAGCTGATTTTTTCTAATGTCGGATGCGCATACAGACGAATGACAAATTTCGGAGAACTAAAGGCATTGCGCATTTGCGTTGCGGTTAATTTATTTTATTATTACATCGTGCTTGATCCGATGTTCCCGCATGACGCAGGAGTGAGACCATATTTTCTAATTCTGATATCGTAGCCGAGGTTAGGTAGTAGAAATAAGCAAACGATGTTCACTATTCAGATACCCGCGGTAAAACTATATTCGTAAAAACTCCTCACGACCCACTAGCTACCTGATTCAGTTTTCAGATCAGCTAACTAACTGGGTCAAACTCTTAGGCGATTTTTATTCGAAACACCGTCTATATCAATTCATGGATTTATGGTGTTTACCTATGCAAGAATAAAAAATCTTATAGGGAGAGATTCTATGATTATCGTAGTTATCTTCTCCTTCCTTAGCCAGTCTGATGTAATAACTCCAAAAAAAACCACCGCGACCTTGTCTTTCACAAAAGCAAAAACCAAAAAGAGCTGCAAAAAAATCTCACGATATCGGTGTGGTCAGGACAAATGCTTAAATGCAACCGTCTTCCCCGTATATCTAAAAGTAGGCTTAGTTTAAAAATCTCTTTTAAAATGAGAAAATTTAAGGCCGATTTCAGAGATAAAAACTTTCGAGTTTCGACAGGTCGACGTGTAAGTTAGCGTAATGGTTTTACAGCCTCCACCATCGGAAAGATATCCCCCTAAGAAGGGAGTCAAGTCGAAAAAAAATAGATAATAATAGTAATAAATTAAAAATGCAAAGTATCTTCAACTGAGGGGCTGATGTAGACCTGATAGGTCCAAATTCATTTCCAGCAAGTAATCGGTCACCTTCATAGGTGCATATCAAAAGCCGATTGATTTTTTATTCTTCAGCATTGATTTCCTCGGAGTCAGCTCGAGAAAGTCTTTGTTCGAACAAAACCTATTAATGTTGATTTTTACAATAAATCATGTCAAAACTATTCTTATTTCCAACAGTTCATTAAATAGCCGTTTTCATACTTTCATGTTCAGTCATACCAGAGCAAGAATATGAAAGAACAAAAATAAAAACTGCACTAGCTGACAGCGCAGAGGCACGTAGATGAAAAACCACCTATTCTAATTTTTTAGTTTTCAAAGGGTAATCTTAAATTGAATCTAAGCATTGCGAGCTCGAACAAATAAAAAGGTCTTCAAAATCTCCGAAAAATTCCCACATTGTTAACTTATTATCTGAAGTTACCACAGGAAGTATAAATGAAGAATAATAAATATGGGACCGTTTATTAGGGTGGGCCGAAAAAAGCGAATTTTTGAATTTGAAAACGCCTGATATGGGAATCGATGCCTTTTTATAATACTATTAACCCTAATTTTTTTCAGATTTTTTGAAGGTCATCTTGAGGTCGCGCAATGACCTTGAAGTTTTTGAAAAGCCCATTTAAGGGCAAAAAATAAGAATTTTTTTTTGCTGAAAAAAGTATCGCTTCCTATCGGAAATTTTGCGTAGATTACGAATATGAAGTCCAAAATCATTTTAAGAGTTCGGTTTTTGAGCTTTACGCCTATTTTTTATACACTGAAAATGCTTTAGGCTGCTTTTTCTTTTACCTTAAAAACTGTACACAAAAATGAATTTTGGACTTCATATTCGTAATCTACACAAAATTTCCGATAGGGAGCGATACTTTTTTTAGCAAAAAAAAAAATCTCATTTTTTGCCCTTATATGGGCTTTTCAAAAACTTCAAGGTCATTGCGCGACCTCAAAATGACCTTCAAAAAATCTGAAAAAAATTGGGGTTAATAGTATTATAAAAAGGCATCGATTCCCATATCAGGCGTTTTCAAATTCAAAAATTCGCTTTTTTCGGCCCACCCTACCGTTTATGAAATCGATTAAAGTCGTCTTTCTGAGTTGGAGTAACTCTGCCTTGCTCGGTGCGGCAATGAATCAATATAGGACCTGATAACTTTATAACTTCCTTGAGGACTACTTTGAATGGTTTGAATTTGCTCAAATTCCGAAAAAAATCGTTTTATTATCGAAGCTCCTGCCATACACTTTTTGTCCAACAATACTCTCCCTTCCTATTAGAATTTAATATCTTTTACAATTTTTTAGATCGGGAAAGATTTTATATCCAATATTTGTAAAATTAAGAAAAGTCTGCAATTTTATAACACGGACTCAGTAGCCGAGGTTAGTAACCCAAAAATCTCCTTAACATTTGTCTGCGCATTTGAGTTACAAAAATGGGTTTCTTCTTTTCACAGCTTAAATTATTCATAAAAACGTTGAAAATAGTTGACACGAAAATAACTAGCGATGGGTATTTTACGTTAAATCGATCGTCAATCGTTTCTGTAAGTAATTACTCACTTTGAGATTTGACGTAAATTTGTTTGATGACAAAAAAAAAAAATTAACTAAATTCCTTTTCAGTTCTTATCGACTATAACAGCCTATTTGTTGATCGTAGTGCAATTCGGTAATGATACCAAAGGGAAACTTTTACCGGCAAATGGTACAAATACTGAAGTGACACATAATGAAAATTAATTTCCTTTCATATAGTAATATATCATTTTTTTAATGGATTTAAAATATTTAGTTATATTTTGAACTTTATTTTCGGTCTGTTGACCTTGGACGGGGAAAAAGGGCTTAGGATGAAGAAAATTCATTATCAGTTTTTGGATAGATTTCGATCGATTCAGTGATGGAGATCGAAAATTCATCAAAATATTACCAATTTTTTTTATCCTGAGCTTTTTTTTCTATGAAATTAAATAGTTATCGAACAATTTTGTACTTACCGCAACTCGTTGTTCTTTTACCTTAATGTTTGCTATGGAGAAGAGGAAAATAGCGCCTTTGGAGTCCATATTGTATATTCAGATGAAACCAATTTGGAAATTTTTGAGAATGATGGGGTTGTTACCATATACGGAAGATACGGAGACTGGTAGGATGAATTGTTTTGAATAAGCTGACTTCGCAAAATATCTTACTCTTTTTTCTCTAGGAAATCTACAATTTAGTTGGCTTTCTTCGTCAGTTTTGTACAGCGTTATCTTTCAAACATGTTTACTTTTCTTATTAGCTTTACAATTTCTTGGAAAGATATTAAAGTATCAGTCAAGCGAAAAAAATTTTGATGTTGCAGTATCTAATATTCAACACTTGCTAACGGCATTTTCTATGTTTCTGATGCCGTATCTGTTTTGGTTTGACACAAAATCATTCGTGGAATATATTCAAAAATGGGCGGAATTTGAGGAAGGAAGATGTTGTAATCGAGTATGTTCTGTCATGTCATTAACGCTGTGGGTGCAGTTTTGATATATTAATAAATGGTCCTTGATAGTACTTAGAAGGCTGGGGTATAACAACTTGAACAAATTAAAATTGTTTAAAGTTCTTACTTTTAGAGGGTCTCTTTCCCTGCAGACATGCTCTTAGGACATTACAAAGATTGGATGCAAAAGGTGAATGAAAATGACAAAGTGGTACAACTTTACGTGATGTAGTCGTGACTTTACGTGAAGTGGTACAACTTTACTGTAGGTACAACTGTACGTGATGGCCGGAGGTCTTGTCTCAGATGCTAGGACAAGTCCATAACATGTTATACATGTGCCATGCAAGTCCATACATGTGCCTTGTTGATAGTACTCAGTAGAGAAGCACTATTGTCGTATAAAGGCAGGGCACTTTCTTATTAAGGCTGGGTGTTCACTATTGTCGTATAGAAGCATGCCTACAGAGTTGATTTGAGAAATGTGACGTAAGATCTCGCATTTCGTTTTAGAATTTCATTGTAAATTAATTTTGCCATATTATGAGTCAATAAGTCAGGATTTTAATCCCGTTCAATCATCATTGTAAATAATTTTTCATCGTCGTTGCTTTTAAAAAGCACAAGTTTTAAACACCAAACATTTAAAGACAATGCACTGTAATAAAGATGTTGCCGTTGGCAAACAATCAAAGATCGTCCATATAATTTAATAAAATTTCTAATTGCCCAGGGGAAGATCCCACGAGCAAAAACTAAACAGAAAAATAACAACAGCAAAATTGATTTGATTTGAGTTTGAATTTGTGAATCTGAAATGAGTCTTAAATTAATATTAATAAGTTTGTTTTTCTTTCTCTTTTCAGGCTAAAACAGAATCATTTGAGGTTGTGGTCAAATATCCTCCTTATATGAAATAGCTGAAAAATCATTTTTACGTTAAGCCTTGTGAGGAGATACCAAGCTTCTGCAATCTCAATGTAGAATTAGTGGAGGTTATTCCTACAGGTAAGATACTTAATCAAGTCAGTTCTAAAATAATCATTAAATGTAGAAGAAAATTAAGGTATTAGTTCGTTTACACCATCGGCCGGTTAGTCGGGTGCATGTCCCCACCATGGAAAATTATGCTGATTAAAAAAAAATTAATTTTGTTTTCGAAAATTCGGTTTTTTTTACAAACGAAAATTAGATCTGATCGCACCGAAACCGTGCCAAAAAGTTGTCTTTAATTTATTTTCTTTCTCTATTTTTTTAACTTTTTTCTAGCTTTCTTAAAATTTTTTACAACTTTTACTTTAATAAAAAAATTTTCGTTGAAGAAGTTATGGTGGGGCACCAGTGACATCGGAAAACAAGCCTTTTTGAAAAATTTTAATTATTAAAACCATATAAAATGACGTTTAAATTACGAAATTTCATATGGTTGGTTTTTGTGATAAACGAAAAGCCGGAACTGGTTATTCCTTACGATAAGAATTTATAGTCATCCGATCGGAGAATGAGACATCTTACAAATTAACGGAAATTTTTACGATTAAGAATAAATCTTTCTTAACGGATTACGAGATATGGATAAAAATTTTGATTTAAAAGTTTCAAATCATAAGTTCTTGTGATTGTGATTGAGATTATGACCAAAAGTCGTGTTTTGCTAAAAAGTATTGTGAGTTAGTAGCAATCAGTCTAAAGAACAAAAGCAACCGCAGATTTGTTATCACAGCTTGAAAAATATATATTTCTTTCGGACATGGATCAGAATTAAGCAATAAAAATTCACGAATTATTGCGTTGTGCCCGAATTCGCGTCTCCATTACTAAGCTTATTTAATGCGAGACGTGTTGGAAAAGAGGCCGTTCAAGTGTTACGTAAGCAAAAAAAATGCGTTTTTTTCTGACATAAAAATCATTTCTTGACTGTTAACTCAAGCCTTATTAATTAGGCAGGCGGAAGCTATGGTTTTACCTAAGGTGCTTTTACCTAAGCCTATCGTAAAAGAGTCCAGAATGAACAGATATGACGAATAAAATACCTTGATATACCAGATATGGTATAAAATACCTTTTATAGCAATAGATACCTCTGTCATGTCGGCTGCAGTGGCTGCTGTTTCACACTTTTCTGCTTTATAGCGTTTACATTTCCAGTAAGTTTAGTTATTGTATTGACCTTTTTGGCTTAAAAAAAAAAACGTCGTTTGAATGGCAGTATGTTCTAAACTTTTTAAAAATTGACATGGTAAATTATTTAATACATAGGGGGAAAATTATGAATAATACGTAAACAAACACCAGTTATCCTTAAAAAAGGATGTGTATTCATGAGATTTATTTAAGGTGAAACGTCCATGGCTCTTGAATTAAATTAAAATCTGAAAAAATAATAAATAAATAAATAAATAAATAAATAAATGGAATCCTTACTTTAATGATTGTTTTGATTGCGGGTACTTGATTTGAATTTGAATTTAATTTGAGAATAATATTTAAATCTGGATTTCTTTATTAAATAAAAAATCTTCCTTACATCGTAAAAAAATTAGTAATTTATTCTAAAATTGTCTGGATGTACATTTTGGCAGTTAAAACAAAACGCCATCATTAACAACCGAAACCTATAAAACTATTAAATAGGCCTATAACCTATAAAATTATTGAATACATTTATAAACTGTTAAACCAAAACCTATAAAATTATTAAATCTAAAACTATTAAAATGCCAACACACACGAGTAAAGTTACGTCATTTTAACGTAGGTCACCGAAGATCGATTTGGACCTAAACTTGCTAACTCACTCAGATGATTGCATTTAATTTAAACAAAAATCGAAATTAACAAGTTATCACTAATTACTTAGAGTAAGATTCGTAAATGCTTAACATGGTTTCGATATTGATATTTTTTCATTTTCGAAACTGTTTATTTCGACCGAACAAATATTCAGAGGATGCTGTGTCAAATATTCAGAGAATGTCTTAGCTGGGATTATATGATTCATTTCTTTTTTGGCATTGGTAACATTCAAAGAAACTGCTGACTTTTCTAATCTCTGTCTCTCGGTAAACCATTTTTGCTCTTGTTCTGAAAATCGTTGGGAAATATTTATGATTCTGTTTTTTATGTTATAAGCAAAACGATTAGCCTGAGCTCGACTTGCATTTAAAGAAATTTTTCCGATGTTCGGGAGAATCAGTTGGTTATATAATAGTTGAGGAACAGTTCCTAATTCACCAGCAGATAATTTTTGCAGTATGATCTTTTTAGCCTTGCAATTTAGCTTATTATCCTGGAAAAGATGGCGGACGTTGGGTCTTATTCCACAAGTTGCAGCTTGTTCTAGTATTATCTGCATGAATTCCTCAGCCAAAGTTGCTGAGACTATTTCCAAGGCTACCTGATTTTCCCTCCCTTCTTTTGGCAACATCGTTTCCTCAGGACGATAGCCAGTCCATTTCCTGACGAAGTATACACCCCAAATAAGTAGATTCGTAATATCGGTATTTTTCAGCCATTGATCACCCATTTCCAATATCATTGAGCCAGTGGGGGGCTCTGGGTAGGTCTTTGTGGTCTGCTCAGAGAATAATAAGCTGTGGGGAGGTGGAGCCCCTTCATTCGATTTTGCATTTGTTGTCTGTGATGATAAATATGTTGAAATAGTTGTCCCGATTTTTCTGAGAAAATTAATAGGCCAAAATTGTAGTCTATTACCTCCTGACGTAGCTGCATCCGATTGGTTTGTATCAAACACCAAGCGTTTATTCCGTTGATTGTGGCCAGATTTTTCTGACAGTCCATCTTTTGATAGGAGCAACGATTTTTGGACTTCAGTTCCATCCTTATTCATGCGGTAATCCAGTTCATTAAAATAACTGAGCTCTGACATAACTTCGTTGTCCTTGTAGTAAAGGTCCACTTCTAAGTTAGAAATATTATATCCTTTAGCTAAATAACCACCGTATCCTATTAATTCTACGTCAACTTTATCTTTATACATTTCCAGCTCACTGAAAGGGATTTCATTGTAGGGATTAATCAGCTGAATTTCCCACATTGCATATGGACTAAGTATTAGGTCTCCGGATTTCATCTTATCGTATACTTTGTTTTTATGTACGGGATTTCCGAGATTGTCCTTCTCAAAAGAATATCGGATATTCTGACTTGCGCTTTTGATGGTAAATATTTTGTTGCTAAATCTGTAATAAGAATTCCCCAGGTGAGTCATGCTTGCTCGAAATTTTTTAAGTTTATTTAATATTTCCGATGAAATTGATAAATTTGAAGAAGAAAAATTGATTCCTATCATGTTGAATTTAATCGCATCTTTACCAGCGGGACTGTTGAATATATCAGATCTTAAAACAACTTTTTTACCTGATAACAAGTTTGATATTGTATCTTTATATTTTTTATTTTTCCAGGTAAAAAACGGTTTGGTGGACTCAAAATCGCTAGTAAACCATCCGCTGTTCATGTAAGTGTCATGCTGAGTAATAGATGTTTTATACTTCTTTATTTTAGTTTCTATATTTCTCACTTCTTCCGTTACTTTATCGACCAGATTTTGAATGTTATCCTCTAACTTTAAATGAGAAGGTAACTCGGACTGAGCAAGATAAAGATGACCAAGTGGAAATGTGTGTTGCAGCAAAGCGTCAACAGCTATTTTATATCGTTTTAAAGCGAGATTAGACTTTGTTAATACATCTAAATCGTTTGTAGCGTTTCGAAGTTGTGCATCAGTAATATCTATATTGCTGTCATTGGGGGAATTGATTTCGGCTAGATAATCAGCTAATTGTTTCTGATATTCATAGTCTTGTATGCAGTCATATACACTAATTAATGTAATTATCACTTCTTCAAAGTTTTCTATACAGCGGGCTAAATTGTCTTCTACCATAAATCCTTTAGTAAATTGCCTTATCATGAGTTTCATATATCTTAAACCTTTTTGAACCTGCCATTTGGACACTTCAAGAAAGATCTTTGATTTGTTATCCAGTTGGCGTGCTGCAGACTCGAGGTCGTTCACCATGTTTTCTAACTGCGGTATTAGGATTTCGTGCATGTCCGATTCATACCGATCAAGTTTCTCAATTGAAATTTTTGCTTGATCTATAGCATCATCTATTGACTTAATGGTTTTCCCATCTGCTTTGTATTGATTGTAAAAGTCGCTGGACGTCCCATTAAAGTTGAAATAAAAAGCTTTCTGATCCTTAAGATGCCATAAACCACTTTTTATTGTCTGAATATCAAATAAAGCTTCCCCATTGGAAGCAGTTGCAGTTTCTCCTATTTCTGTTCCCAATTTTATGGCTGAACCTATTGCTGATCCTACCGCGCCGAAAAGGCTTATTATTCCCCCAAGAATTTTAAACCCTTTCAAAGTCGAACTAACTACGAATGATTTTTTCAATTCTCGTTTTTTCTGAACTAATTCTTCCAACTTTTCTTCAGCTTGTTCCTGTAACATTACAGTTTCATTTATCAGCAGTGCTATTTTGTTTTCTATTTGTGCGTTAATATTGTGTATTTCGGTCATAAACTGACTGTCAATAAAATATTTAGCTTCGCTAAGTTTAACATCAATCGCAGATTTGAATTTTTCCCTGTATTGATTAACTGAAGTAGCTTTTTCATTTTTTTGTTGCAAAAGCTTTCTCGAAAGCTCAGTAGCTTTTTCAATTTTTTTTAGATCGTCCAAATCTAGTTTAACTAGATCCAAATTTTGTTCAATGTCAATAATCAGATTAGGGTAAAAATCGTCTCTCAAATTATAAATTCGACTTAGAGTTGCCAAATATAAGTGATTCAGGACTTTTTTTTGCTGGAGATTTTCAGAATTTCGTGCAAGTTCACTTGTGCGATTTAGTATTGACTGATAAAAGTAAATATGACTGTCTTTATTTACGGAAATGTTTGGAATCTTTTTAAATTTAGAAAAGCCAATGGATCTCTTGCCTCTTTTTAATCCATGTAAATCGTATAACTGTTTTTCTAACTCCTTTAATTCATTTACCAGTGCTAAAGTATTGTATGAACTTCTGATTTCAGCGCTACCATGTAACTGAGTAACAAATCCCATTAAAGAATGTTTTTTGAAATGATCACTTAAATTCTCTAGAAGATACATTTTATATTCATTTAAAATATTAGCAACGTTTTGAAATGGAATTTCTTTTTCGGTTGCTTCTCTTCCGATACTATTATAGCCGTCCCTGCCATTTGATCCCTGATATCCTGTAGTATACCTTTCAATTACCTTCTCCGGATTTTCACGACCAGAACACCAATGATGTGCTGGAATAAATAGAACCCAATCTTGGCAATAATACCAAATTTTATCATTTCCATCTTTGCCTCCTTTTCCTCCACTACCGCCTTTCCCAGGTGCCCCTTGAGATCCTTGAGAACTTATTAAATTTGATCTGCCAAAAATTTCCTGGTTTTCCAACTGAAATATTTTAATGCTCCCTTTTGGTCCCCCAAATCCTCCGATTCCACCATCACCTCCATGTCCGCCATCATAACCACCTTCACCAAAATACTTATAATGCTCAACAATTTTGGTAGGAACAGTTTTATCTTCTCTTAAAAGAATTCTTGAAAAATTGTCATTTCGTTGAGCATCTTGACCAGGGGACCCCTCTCCTCCGTCCCCACCGTCTTGTCCAGGCCCACCACGACCTCCAACGGTAGTAATTGTCAAACTTTCACCGTTGGCTATTTCATTCGCTATTCCTAAAAAATTTCCAGCTGAGCCTCCCTGTAACCCCGGCTTACCATCGTTGCCTTCGCCACTTGGATAGTCCCCTTCCTTTGCTTTTGAAAGACCAAATCCGTCAGTTCCATTCAAATTTATTTTTCTGTTACCTTCAACATGCCATTTGGGTGCAACAAGTGTAACTTTTAATTTACTTCCCACGCCTGTGAAGTCTCTGTCAATGAAAGCTGTATTTAAAGCAAAAATAACCACTGAGGTGACCTTATCTTGGCAAACCGTAAGCTGACATGACTCCATTTTTCCATCGTTAGTAATAAAATCACTGAATTTAATAAAATCTCCTCTTATTACCAATTTTCCTGGTTCCGGGCACTGAGAATATATCCCATTTCTCAGTGTTAAACCTAAAACACGATTTAGTTCAGTTAATTGTAATTCTGTAACTTTTCCCAAGTTTTCAACGCTTGCCCATTCTTTTATACCATAGCCCTTTATTTTGTCTAAAAATGTCTTAAAATTGTTTTTATCGATTATTATTCCTCGAGATTTATTTTTGAGGCCCCAATGATCAATATTAGCAACATTGTAATTATTTTTATCTTTCTGTATTTCATACTCTGAAAATTTATTATATAGATGATTCAAAAATATATACCACGCTTCTGACGCAGAAAGCTGTTTTGAAGTATTTTTGAAATGTATCATCCACCCAGAAGACCAAGTACTTAGCACTCCATTATTTAAAATTTTTAAAAAATCCAAATATTTACCACGGTGTAAAATTTTGGACGTATTTATGTCAATGCTGGAAGAGCCTGAAATATCTAACTTCATTACGACATGACTGACTTTTTCCGATAATCCTTGCGCATTGTTTAAATTCTTTGTTTCTTTTAAAAATTGCGATAGGATTTGAACTGTTTTGTTTAATTCTGTAGGTAGTTTCTCAATTTCATAAATCTCCATTTTAAATTGATATTGCGCTTTTATTTCTCTCGCTACATCTTCAACAAAGCGATCTATTGAAGCATATATATTTTTGGCTGTCTCATGAATATTCTCCTCTATAATCCTTTTTGAATCCGAAAGAAATGAGTCTGTTTTTTGAAATAAACTTGACCAAGGCCTGGTGTTAAGTTGCCTCTTACTTAAAGCTTGTAAAAAAGTGAAGAACCTGCTCTGATCTGTGATTTTTTTTATGTTTTTCACACAGTTATCGATTCCTAAACGAGTAACGCTATTCGAAATTATCTTAGCTATGTAGTCTACAGTTCGTACATTTTTGCTCTGAATAATTAAATTGGACAGAACGGACCTTCCCAGATTCAAACTCTTTGTTAAGTCTTGCGCTACTGCTTCCGTAGCATCAATCGTTTTAGTATTGTCAACAAAGCCATTAATTTTATCGCTTATTTTTCCTACCAAAATTCTATAATGATTTTCTATTTTTTCAACAATTTCAGAAATTTCTATCCACACTTTCTGATTTATATTTTCTGCTGTATCCTGAACATGCTCTTGAAATACTTTTTCTGAATCGAAAAAATGGATTTCCATCTTTTGGAATGCACTGAACCAGGATTCTGGTTGAATATTGAGAGGTTTGTCACTTAGACCTTGTAAAAATTTTAAAAACCTGCCTTGATCCTTGATATTTTTTATATTTTTTGCGCAATTATTCATTTCCAAACGAGTAACACCATTCGTAGTTATCGTGGCTAAATCTTCTATGGTTGTTATATTTTGACTTCGTGCTAATACACTGGACATAACGGAAGACGCTAAATTTAGTCTAGTTGTAAAGGCTTGCGCTTCTTTTTCCCCAGCATCGACAGTTTGATTATTGTCAACAAAAGAAGTAATCCTGCCGCGCATTTGTTGTATTATATTTGTGTAATAATTTTGTATCTTTTCAACTACTTCAGAAATTTCAAACGAAACTTTGTCGTTAATTTTTTTTCCTGCATCTTGGACATGTTTTTCAATATTTTTTCTCGAATCGATGAGATAGACTTCTATTTTTTGAAACAAAGTCGACCAGGTCTCTGGTCTAATGTTAAGTTGCCTTTCGCTAACGGCTTGTAAAAAGTGGAAAAACTTGCTTTGCTCCCTAATGTTTTTTACATTTTCCGAACAAGTTTGAATTCCTAGACGCGTAATACCGTTCGCAGTTATCTCTGCCAAGCCTTCCATTGTTTTTGTATTGTTGCTATCCACTACCAAACCGGATATCAAGTTAAGTCCTTTGTTTAACCTAGTTGTGAAGGTTAGCGCTTCTTTTTCATCAACATCAACAATCTCAGAGTTGCTGTCACCAAAGGAATCAATCTTGCCAAGCATTTCACCTGTTAAATTTTCGAAATTAATCTTTACCTTTTCGACTATTTCAGAGATTTCAAGTAAAACTTTTTGATTGATTTTTTCTACCAATCTATTAATATCGTTTTTAGATTTATCTGATATACTGTATCCGAAATCGTTATCATTCTTTCGAGAGTACTGGAGTTTTTCATACAGCATCTTTTCTATGCGGTTTTTACCTTTCCGCAAAAGAGGAATTTTACTTAACATTCCTTTTTTGTTAGGCATTCTAAAAATTCCAATCCTTTCGTAACTTTTTTCCTTTTTTTTTATCATTAAAATATTCAAGAGATTGATGGCTTCTTTATAAAAAATCTGCTTCTGAGGAGTTTTACTATAATGGTTTAACGAAGTTCCCAAATCTTGCTTTACTTCTTGCAAAAATTCAGCGATCGTTAATATAACCGTTTCGTCAGGGACTAACACTAAATTATCTTCATCATCCGGTACGTACAAGTTATTGACTTTTGTTACTATTAGAGCTATACTATTTCTGAACTTGTCTATGCTTTTGATGAAATTCGTAACATGTTCCATTAAATCTACAAATGCACTTCTCGACCCACCTTGCTGAGCAGTACTGTAGCTTACAACTATAACGATTTTAACGCTGGTAGCATAATCTACTACCTGTCTAATGAAGTAAGTGCTTGCTATATCATGACTTGTACTCCGGGTGTCGCTAAATCCGGGACAGTCGTAATAACCCGCATTGGTTTCATTGTGAATTACTAGTTCAGGAAAAAGCGTTTTTGAAGTTATTGTAGAACTACCGATCCGGTTACCGTCTTCAATAAGAAATTTCCCCGAATTCTTGACCACCTCTTTCGATATTAATTTACTATTATCGCCTGCAATCCATTGAATGAAAGTGCTTTTACCCGCCCCTGTGTTGCCTATAACTATGGTTATATTTTTATACTTCTCACTTAAACAAATTTTTTCTTTTCCTTCTTCTAATAGTGCGAAAGTGTTACTTATCTCGGGATTCTCGTCTGAGGTAGAGTCAGTTGTTTGTGGTAATTCCGTCTTTTCCATTATTATTGAAGTACTTTCTTGATTTCTTATTTTGAATATTTAAACCCTATGATAATATATTATTTAATCTTCAGTGTTCAACCCTCACCACTTAACTAATTTAAATTTTAAATAATCTTATGCTAATTTATTGTATATAACTGACAGAAAACAGCTTTGTAAGTAGATGTTCTTGACGATAGCTGACAAATGTTTTTCCTGAGCACGATGCAGATACTCAACCGCCGCCTAAAAAAAGGACATACTCTTTAAAAATCGAGATCAGACATTATAGCCTGAAATTAGACATATAATATTCCATCGGCCGCCATGCCAATGAATGCCAGAATTGGTTCTTGTTTAATTCAGTAGAATGAGAAAGACAGAAAAAATATCGGAACCGGACATGGCGGCACTCATCTTGATTTAATTTACAGGTAATTTCATTAAATATTCCTATTTCAGTTATAGGGAATTGATATATAAGATCTGTAATTTTTTAATGAAGACTAATTTGAGCTTAGTTTTGCAACCAAGCTGCGCGGATAAATTTTTTTATGAATCTATACCTCAGTGCAGAACTGCACCAAGCCCATTGCAGGACTGCAATTTCTTATTTCAAACCCGACTTTACAAAAGGTATACAGGATCAACGGTTGGCAGTGCTGATATTATGCCTTCTGCTAGCATGTTTATTTTGTTGACAATAAAGCCGACAAATCAGAAAAGCTAACTCGCAGGAGACATTAATTTGAGTTGGCAACGCTTATATATGCTTTGTAAAGTCAGGTTTGAAATAAGAAGTTGCAATCCTTGTATGGACTTGGTGCAGTTCTGCACTGAGTTACAGATATATTTTTAAATAATTTCGATTTCTACGGAATCGTGTCTTTAATACTGAAGCACGTTTCGTTGGGGCAGAAGTCGAAGTGGGCTGACAATTTCTTATTTGTGAGAAATTCGGCAATTTAAATAAATTATTTTGCTTAGAGAACGTTTCTAACACTATTTTGTTTCTTTCTCCATTTTGATTTCCTCCAAAAAAAAGTAAATAGGTATTAGGTTTTGCAAATAGAAATAACATCAGCTTAATTAACAACGCATTGATTTTCTTCTCTTGCAAGTAACGAGCATAGTTAGAGTCAGCTCATCTTCTAAAAAGTTGTTTTCAATCTTTAAAAACACGATTTTTAAAAAAAATTTAATATAAAAACAAAAGAGGAGGTCAGGCAATGGAAAATTCAGAAAAATTAATGTCCAGAAAGTCGAGTAGAGTACTTGAAACCCGGAAGGTCCCGTCCGGGGTGCTCGATTTGATTTTCTCGATATAATTTTCTCTGGATTCTTCGTCTGACATCCTTCTCATTAATTAATTTCACACTATGAACCGCGACAGTTTGGTGACATGGCAATTTTAAATATAAATTAAAGATTTAATCCGTGGGGAACGAAAACACTTACAACAAGAATG
The DNA here is from genome assembly GCA_037577465.1 of Liposcelis bostrychophila. Taxonomy (NCBI): domain Eukaryota; kingdom Metazoa; phylum Arthropoda; class Insecta; order Psocodea; family Liposcelididae; genus Liposcelis; species Liposcelis bostrychophila. Next base: position 23,148,185 of record CM075214.1, on the reverse strand, counting down.
CATTTTTTATAAAAAAAAAGTTTACCAAATAGATCCGCAAGGCTATAAATTTTTGTTGCCGACTTACCAGGCAAAAATTAGCAGTTAAAAGGTTTCAAAAAATCTGATAACCAAACTGATGTTTATATTGAAACCAATAGTCAGAAAGAAAGTCATTTTTCAATTCTCTTTTGGATAGACTGCTTAGCTGGAGTCCTGAAATATAACCAAAATATCCGGCACTGGTGCATGAAGTTTTAGGGTGGTGGCGCTAGTTATGGATCAAATAGTACAACTTTTTTTTTTAAACATTTAATTTAAAGTCGAATTTTCAATCCCGGACAACATACTCAACTGGAATCGAAAGATAATACGTTTAAATTTATTTTTAATGCCAAAAGGTCCCTTATATACTCCACACCATTCAGGAAATAAATTTTAAAAATATTAATAGGCTATTTTTCTCAAATTCTTTAGTTTCGGATCACCCATTCCAAATGAAAAATAAACATGAAAGGTTTGTGCAAATGGAATTTGTTTTGTTTTTGTTTTTAAAAAACAAATTATTTTCTTGTATTTTTGGAAATTTTAGAATTATATTATGTCTTTATTTAAGTTTTGGTTTCTACACCGGTAAAATTCGAGCTTTTAAAAGGTCACCATTCAAGAAATCAAATAAAATCATCACTTATTTTCAAACCGGTATCAATCTGATCACAAACCTTTTTGATTGTACCATGAAATAGTTTGTTGTGATCCGTAACTGAATTTTTTAGTTTTTCGGTGTTCGATTGTGGTTCATCGGTAATTATTTTAAGAAATAGTCATATATAAGGAAAATGCATTGAAAGCGGAAAAGATTAGACCCTTTGCTAAAAGTTTTTTTACTCATTTGGAAATATCTGGTGAATTAAGAGTGGTTATAACTGAATAATATTTAAAGCAAAAAATGGCGATGGTGTTTATTTTCCTGAAAATTTCGGCCGGGTGAGATTTTTTTTCGTTTTTCTGTATTAATATAGCTTGAATGCTTGAAATTTTGATGACTTTTTGAAGTTAATTACATTTTAAAAAACTTTAAAGAAATAAAAGCCCTCTTAATGAGTTATTTTCTTTGTTTTTTATGAATATAAATGAGGTGATCCGTAACTGATGCCTGATCCATAACTAGCGCCACCACCCTACTTAGTATTCTAAAAGTTACAAAAAGTATAATTAAAAAAAAAAAAAAAAAAAAAAAAACATACCCAGTAATAAAGAAAAGCCTTATCAGCTTAACTGAAAATTTATCAATTTAAATTCTCCGCGCTTCGCAATGAATATAAACCAGATGCATTGAACAATGGAATGGAAAAATGATTTGTTTTGTTTCTTTGAACAGAAGTCAGCTTTATAAATTTGCAACAAAGAAGTCAACTTTATTTAAAAAGCAATAAATGCTCGGTGAAAAGTCAGATTCGGATCAAAGGTCAGAAGAGGATTGAAATATTGTTTGCCATGCAGTGTGTTTTTAATTCCGATAATCGCACGAATGTTATAAAATTTTAAAGTGCGAAAAAAAAATTTCTACGAAGCATATGATTACACAAGATAAGTGAGTTATATTATTCTTCTTAAATACTTTTAAGAGAATGATACGATGATATCCTCGAAGTTCTCTTCTTTCTTTGGATACAATCCGACCCTGCCTACATCCGTGCATCAGCAGTTTTAAATATCCGATAAATTATTTTCATAAAATGAAAAGTGCATATGTCATATAACTGCCTGAGCGGTTATATGGTAGGTGTTGAGATTGTTGCGATAAATAACTCAGCCATTTTGGGGAGACAAATAAATAGATATATATTTTTTTCCTTGCTTTGTGACAAAACAAACATTTTTCTTTCCCATTGTTTTATGTCTGGTTTATATTCATTTCAAAGTGCGAATAATTTAAAACCCGGAAAAACAAAAAAAACAAAAAAAAAAAAATCAATGCACTTTTTCTCTGTCTTGTTTAAAAAACTAACTTCTAAATGAGATAAAGTTATAAGTGACCCCTTTTTCTTTAACTAAAATCAAAATCAAAATGAAAACGAGAAAAATAATTTAAAGTTTTGAAAAATTCGCGTTTTCCGGGAAAATTCGAAAAACCTATTCTTCAGCTCAAATTAGTCTTTTTTTTCTGTCAAAGCCTGAGTATCGACTTAAGAGCAATTAAAAATTTTTATGACTCTTTATTAAAGACTATATTATAAGTTTAAATCTTTAAAAAGCTTTTCAAAAATTTGCTTAAAAAAAAAGTTTTGATGGCTGATTTTTTCTAATGACGGATGCGCAAGGTAGCGCAAAAGGCATTGCGCATTTGCGTTGCGGTTAATTTATTTTATTATTACATCGTGCTTGATCCGATGTTCCCGCATGACGTAGGAGTGAGACCATATTTTCTAATTCTGATATCGTAGCCGGGGTTAGGTAGTAGAAATAAGCAAACGATGTTCACTATTCAGATATCCGCGGTAAAACTATATTCTGAAAAACTCCTCACGACCCACTAGCTACCTGATTCAGTTTTCAGGCCCTTCGTTTATGCCCTGAATCAGCTAACTAACTGGGTCTTAGGTGATTTTTATTCGAAAAACCGTCTATATCCATCCGTCTATTCCAACAGTTCATTAAATAACCGTTTTCATACTTTCATGTTCAGTCATACCAGAGCAAGAATATGAAAGAACAAAAATAAAAACTGCACTAGCTGACAGCGCAGAGGCACGTAGATGAAAAACCACCTGTTCTAATTTTTTAGTTTTCAAAGAGTAATCTTAAATTGAATCTAAGCATTGTGAGCTCGAACAAATAGGTCTTCAAAATCTCCGAAAAATTCCCACATTGTTAACTTATTATCTGAAGTTACCACAGGAAGTATAAATGAAGAATAATAAATATGGGACCGTTTATGAAATCGATTAAAGTCGTCTTTCTGAGTTAGAGTAACTCTGCCTTGCTCGGTGCGGCAATGAATCAATATAACTATCACAGTATATAACTCTTCATTAATTAAATAGTTATCGAACGATGTTGTAATTACATCAGCTCATCGTCCTTCTACCTTAGTGTTTGTCATGAATAGAAAGCAAACAGTCCCTTTAGAATCTACATTGTATATTCAGATGAAGCCAATTTGGAAATTTCTGAGAATGATGGGGTTTTTACCGTATTCTGAAGATACGGAAACTGGTAGGGAGAATTTAGAATGCCTCACGGACTCGGCAATTTTTTTTTTCTCTTTTAGGGAATATAGTCTTTTCGTGGATTTCGTCTTCGATTCTATATAGTTTTATCTTAAACATATTTTTTAGTTTCTTAGCAATTGTAATTATACTTCAAAAACTTTTGGAATATCAATCAAGCGATAAAAGTTTTGGTTTCGGGATTTGGTACATTCAGAACGTAATAACGACAGTTCCCTTGTTGTTTATGCCTTACCTCTTTTGGTTTGACACGAAATTATTTGTGAAGTACATTAGAAGATGGGCTGAATTCGAGGTAAATGAAAATCCTCTTGAATATTGTCATTAACGTGGCAGTTAAGCTACAAATCTTCTTTATGCAGGAATCGAATAACAGAAAATTTGGATCCTTTCAGACCAATTATGACAGAATTTGTAGAGTAAAATTGAATATCAACGCTAAGAGAAAGGCCTTTATTGCAGTAACAATCACTGCAGCATATTCGACTACACTTTCGGCTGCATTCAGTTTACGAGAACCTGGAGCGAGTTGGTGGCATCCTATCCTTTACTCTTATAATATTACCATGCTCTTCATGAAATTACCTTACACTGGATTTTCAACTTTGATATTTCTTCGATTTTGCGAAAATGTAAAAACGAATTTTTTGAAGGTAATAATTCTAATTCAGATTCAGATCAGGCTAGAACTCAACTAATTCTATCAGAATATTACTGTGAGAAGGGAGCTTCTTACCTTAAAAGTACAATTATCTATGTTTTCTTGCCATTTCATAAACATTGTGGAGTTCAATTTTGGCTTACAATCTATAATTCCTTGAAAAAAAGATAACAGAATATTTTTTTTTCTTTTAAAGGATGTTGCGGCAAACAAAAATGTTGCTGCAGTTTTTCAAGATTACCGAATATTGTGGCTGCAACTTCGGGGTCTTTCCAGAGATATATTTTCTATACTTATTAGAGCATTTTTATTGTATGCGGTCCTTAACATTGCGACCTGTACACTTTCATCATATATTTTAGCTAATGTAATCATTTCCGATGGAATAAACGCAAAGGCGATTCTATTTATCATCATGTTAACTTTGATTATTTCGATGGTAAATTTTTTGGTTAACAGATGCCATACGTTGTGCAATGCAGTAAGTACTCACTAACTGCCGAGAGAGTTTATTCTCAGGGAATAAAAATCCCTAATCGCCCTTTTTTTGAACGTTTAGCATTCCTTAACAAATTCTTAATTTTGAGGTTGAGAAATTTGACTCCTCGCATGTGCCCTTTTATCCTTAGGACCTGATAACTTTATAACTTCCTTGAGGACTACTTTGAATTGTTTGAATTTGTTCAAATTCCGAAAAAAATCGTTTTATTATCGAAGCTCCTACCATACATCTTTGTCCAACAATACTCTCCCTTCCTATTAGAATTTAATATCTTTTACAATTTTTTAGATCGGGAAAGATTTTATATCCAATATTTGTAAAATGAAGAAAAGTCTGCAATTTTATAGTGCGGACTCAGTAGCCGAGGTTTGTAACCCAAAAATCCCCCCAGCATTTGTCTGCGCATTAGAGTTAAAAAAATTGGTTTCTTTTTTTCACAGCTTAAATTATTCATAAAAACGTTGAAAATAGTTGACACGAAAATAACCAGCGATGGGTATTTTACGTTAAATCGATCGTCAATTGTTTCTGTAAGTAATTGCTCACTTTGAGATTTGACGTAAATTTGTTTGATGACAAAAAAGGAAATTAAATAAATTCTTTTTCAGTTCTTATCGACTATAACAACCTATGTGTTGATCGTAGTGCAATTCGGTAATGATACCAAAGGGAAACTTTTACCGGCAAATGGTACAAATACTGAAGTGATACATAATGAAAATTAATTTCCTTTCATATAGTAATATATCATTTTTTTAATGGGTTTAAAATATTTAGTTATATTTTGAACTTCATTTTCTGTCTGTTGGCCTTGAACGTGGAAAAAGGCTTAGGATGAAGAAAATTCACTATCAGTTTTTGGATAGATTTCGATCGATTCAGTGATGGAGAACGAAAATTCATCAAAATATTACCAATTTTTTTTTATCCTGAGCTTTTTTTTCTATGAAATTAAATAGTTATCGAACAATTTTGTACTTGCCGCGACTCGTCGTTCTTTTACCTTAATGTTTGCTATGGAGAAGAGGAAAATAGCGCCTTTGGAATCCATATTGTATATTCAGATGAAACCAATTTGGAAATTTCTGAGAATGATGGGGTTGTTACCATATACGGAAGATACGGAGACTGGTAGGATGAATTGTTTTGAATAAGCTGACTTCGCAAAATATCTTACTTTTTTTTTTTTCTCTAGGAAATCTACAATTTAGTTGGCTTTCTTCGTCAGTTTTGTACAGCGTTATCTTTCAAACATGTTTACTTTTCTTATTAGTTGTACAATTTCTTGGAAAGATGTTAGAGTATCAGTCAAGCGAAAAAAATTTTGATGTTGTAGTATCTAATATTCAGCACTTGCTGACGGCATTTTCTATGTTTCTGATGCCTTATCTATTTTGGTTTGACACGAAATCATTCGTGGAATATATTCAAAAATGGGCGGAATTTGAGGTGAGTGAAAAAGGTGTTGCAATAAGCGGGCAAGTTCTGTCATGTCATTAAACGCTGTGGGTGAAGTTTTGATTATCCTTGATTGTACTTAGAAAGCTGGGGAATGAAAACATGAATACAAATTAAAAGTTGTTCAAAAACATTTCCTTTAGAAGGCATATTTTCCCGCAGACATGCTCTTATAGGACCGAGAAGTCCTCGTTATCCAATAACACGAAATTTTGATCCTTTCAGACTGGTTATCACAGAATTTGTAAAGAAAAGTTGGAAATTAACGTCGTAAGGAAAATCATAATTGTAATAACAATCATATTAGTATTTGGTCTGTTAGCTTCGGTTTCATTCAATTTACGAGATCCAAAATCAAGATGGTGGTATCCGATCCTTTATACTTATACTGTAATGTTAATTTTTTTAAAATCATCATATTTTGTATTTTTAACTTCGATACTGCTTCGATTTTGCGAGACTTTAAAAACGAATTGCTTAGAGGTAAAAATTAACTGGATGGGGCCATACAAGTATCACGTTAGCATGAATGGTAATTTTCGACCCTCGCTTCAGTGCCGCTCGCTGTGAGCATTTTCATTAGAAGGTTGTTTCAATGTTTAGCTTTTGTCAATAGCTCTATTTCTATTTCCGACTGTTTACAAAATGGAGTTACGATGAGATTGCTAACAGCAACAGCCGTTGGGTTACCTAATTTTTCAGCTTTAAATTCCCCCCTCAAATATTGATTGATTTTTGCAATATTAAGGTGCATTTTTAATCTTCACAGTAATTCTAGTCCGAAGCTTCTCATTGTTCATTATTTTGCACTTAAATACACACTTTGCCATTCCCTTTTCTTTCTTTTCAGCGAACATAATCATTTTATGTCCTTCTCTTTTCCGTAACGTGCATACGTTATGCTTGAATAGCCCTTAACTTTATAAAAAAAATGGGTAACAAAATTTTACTTTTATAAAAGGATGTCATGCGAAATAAGAAGGTTTCTGCAATTTTTCAAGATTACAGGGTATTGTGCCTCCAGCTTCGAGGCCTCTGCGGAGATGTTTTTTCCGTATTCGTTGGAGCCTTTTTATTATACACAATCAATGTTGTTGCGTCCTGCACTTTGTCTCTATATATCGCAGCTACGTTAATTATTTCCAATGAAATTAACAACAGAGTGATCGCATTTGGCACTATGTTAGTTTTGATACTTTCCGTAATAAATTTTTTGCTGAATAGATGCGAAACATTGTGTGATGCAGTAAGTATTAAGAGGTTGTTTTTAAATGGCATAAGCCGAACTGTCCCTCGATCCACTCAATCTTTTATGCACGAGTCGGGTTTCAACTTCTCTTCTGAAATAGAGATTAGATCCCAATAAATCTCGCACAACTTTATCTTCTTAAGCTAACTACATAGTACTTGATCTGTTCCCAAGAAAATGGCTTTAATTTCTATCCTAAATTTTAGATAAGGAAAGATTTTATGTCCAACTTTTTTAAAATTAGAAAAGGTCTGCAATTTTACAGTGCTGATCAAACAGCTGAGGTTAGTAACTCAATAATCCAACCAAGTGTCTAACAATTGTGCATTTCGTGTTATGTGCGTTTTTCTTTTTCGCAGCTGAAATTGTTTATAAAAACTTGCAAATTACTTGACACGAAAATAAATAGCGGGGGATATTTCATTTTAAATCGATCATCTATCATATCTGTAAGTCATACACGTTGAAATTTCGTATATTTTTATGTTAAACAAAATTGAATTCGTTTCAGCTTTTATCGACGATAACAACCTATTTATTGATTGTAGTACAATTTGGAAATGATGCTGAAGTAACAACTATTAATTAAAGTGGGTGTAATGAATATTAGTTAAAGTGGATTTGATGAATATTTATCTTTTGTCATTCAGTAAGACCCTGTTCAGTAATACCCTGTTTTGTAATTCTAAATGGGTTCAAGATTATTACATTAAAATATAATTTTATTAAGCTCTAAAGTAAAAAAATTTGATTAATGTTTCTTTGCTGTGTCGAAATATATTTTTTAACAAAAAGAAACGTTTTAAAAAAATGTTAAAAGGAGAGTCAAGCAGCGACGTGATTGCGCCTTTGGAATGCGTAATATACGTTCAAATGAAACCATTTTGGAAATTGTTAAAACTTATTGGTTTGCTACCCTATAGCGAAATACCAGAAGGAGGTATTTCATTATATCTTTGAAAAGGGACTCTGTATAACTAGCAGTAAAAGCTGCACAACCGACCTGTCATTTTATAAACGAGCAGTATCACTTGTACAATCAGCCAGACAAATTGTACAATAAGCAGTGTCTGGTTTACAGTTCAACGATTCATTGGTATTCACTTACTGATCGTTGATCCATAGGCGGCGCACTGGCTTAAATAAAATTTTAGTTGAATAATTAACACTGCTTTTTAGGTTACTTAGATTAAGCACTTAGTCCTTTTTTAAAAGTGATTTTGGGAAGGGAAAATCATCTGATTCAATAAAAAAATTTACAATTTGAGAAATTAACCCTTGTGTGCTATAGCAATATTTTTTTTTTGTTAACACTTTAGGAGATTTTGGATTCCACTGGTTATCAACATCAGCTCTGTACAGTTGTCTATATTTCTCAGTTCTAGCGGCATCTTTTATTTTAATTATAATAGACCAAATTCGATTACTTCGCATTGACAATTCCGATTTGGATTTCAGAATTTTTTGTATTATTAATATAATAGGATCGGTTTCATCACTTTTCACGCCATTCGCATTTTGGTTTGATATGAAAGACTTTTTAGCGTATGTAAAGCGTTGGGCGAAATTCGAGGTAAATCTTTGATTTTTAAGTCTGGCTTTATCCATCTGTGCCAAAACGGTGAATTGGAAAGTTGTCATTTGATCGTTTGTTATGAAAAATAAAACAGCAACCATTTTGGACTTTTCAGATTCAAAGTTTTGGCTTTTGATGTGTAGATAATAAAACTTAGACGAGTACTTCTTTCCTTTTTTAGACTGATTATAATAGGTTATTCAAAAAGAGATTAATTATTGACGTAAAAAGATTTTGCAAAATATCTTCGATATTAATTTTCGCGCATTGCTCTCTTGTGGGCTTAACAAGTATTACTATATTTCCTGACTTCGTTTGGTGGTATCCATTCCCCGTGCATTTCATACACATCATAATGTTTCTTCAGTTCCCTTATGTTGGTTTTATGACCCAAATATTTATTTTGACTAGCAAAAATTTACAAGAAAACTTTCGGAAGGTAAGGCTGAACAAAATTTTGAAACACTATGAATGTTCAAAGTTGGCAGTGCCATGTCTGGACTTGTCGGAAAGAAAATTAACTGATTGTTCTTACATGTGTGGAATATGCAAAATTTACTACAATTATCGAACTTTTTTTTCTTTAAAGGATTGTTTGAGCCGGAGAAGTATTAACGTCCGCCTCCAAGAGTACAGATTTTTGTGGTTACATCTTCGATCTCTTTCTCGAGATATTTTTTCTTCTTTCTTTCGAGCCTTTTTAGTCTACAGCATTTTTATTACCACTTGTAGTATTGTTTGTTCTTACATAGTACTTCTGTGGTTTTGGAATAATGGGTTTAATCACAAAGTTGGGCTATTCGTGTTAACTTTGGCCCTGATTTTTATGAATATTTATTTTTCTATTAATAGGAGTCAAATGTTGCACGATTCGGTGAGTTCTAATAGAATAAGCTGTAAAAATAAGGCATTGTTACTTTGTACCAATGCCCTTTGGCCATTAGTTACAAAGTTCTTTCTCTTCATATGCCCGCTTTTGCCACTCTAAATTTTTTTCTATTTTGCAGATCGGAAAAGATTTTAGCTGTAATCTATTAAGGATGAGGAAAAATCTAGATTTTTATGATTCAAGTTCAGCTCTTGAACTTAAAATATTCATAAAAATGCTTAAAATATGTGATACAGAAATTTCAGGTGGGGGATACGTTACACTCAAGCAGGGGCTTTTGATTAATGTTAGTGTTATAAAAATTCATTTTATTTTATTGGTGAATTATTTCTTAAATTATATTGTTGCAGTTTTTATCTGTGATAACGACTTATTTATTAATTTTAATACAATTCGAAAGAGATGTGATGGTAAACCAACCACCCTTGGATAATAAATTTGTCAACTTTACAAAGATCGGAAGCAAAAAGTGAATGAAAATGACAAAGTTGCTGTAGGTACAACTTTACGTGATGGCCGGAGGTCTTGTCTCAGATGGTAGGACAAGTCCATAACATGTTATACATGTGCCATGCAAGTCCATACATGTGCCATGTTGATAGTACTCAGTAGAGAAGCACTATTGTCGTATAAGATGCAGGGCACCTTCGTATTAAGGCACTTTCGTATTTAGGCAGGGTGTTCACTATTGTCATATTGAAGCATGCCCACTGAGTTGATTTGAGAAATGGGACGTAACATCTCGCATTTCGTTTTAGAATTTCATTGTAAATTAATTTTGCCAATTTTGCCAATTTTGCAAATTTTGCAAATTTTGCAAAATTGATTTGATTTGAGTTTGAATTTGTGAATCTGAAATGAGTCTTAAATTAATATTAATAAGTTTGTTTTTCTTTCTCTTTTCAGGCTAAAACAGAATCATTTGCGGTTGTGGTCAAATATCCTCCTTAGATGAAATAGCTGAGAAATCATTTTTACGTTAAGCCTTGTGAGGAGATACCAAGTTTCTGCAATCTCAATGTAGAATTAGTGGAGGTTATTCCTACAGGTAAGATACTTAATCAAGTCAGTTCTAAAAAAATCATTAAATGTAGAAGAAAATTAAGTTATTAGTTCGTTTACACCATCGGCCAGTTAGTCGGGTGCATGTCCCCACGATGGAAAATTATGCTGATTGAAAAAAAATTAATTTTGTTTTCGAAAATTCGGTTTTTTTACAAACGAAAATTAGATCTGATCGCAGGCAAAGATTCAATATTGAAAATGTATGAAAAAGGCTTTATGGTTCTAAATTTATCAAATTTTTTAAATGTTTTCGCAACAAAAAAATAAAACGCCATCGTTTATTTTTTATTGTTGTAATAGTTCCCAATTTCACCGCTAGAGAGCTGTACGTGGTCTCCCGAAAAGAAATTTTTTTTTCAATTGCAAAACAATTAAAAGTGATGGAATAAGAACAATTAAGTCTTGTTCATGAATTTAAAATCATGGATCTGTATCTTTGAAGATAACAAAACGCTTTAGCACGGTTTCGATATGGTTAGACCCCATTTTCACGTGTAAAATACCGGATAATTTTTTTTTTTTTTTTTTTTTTTTTTTTGAAATATTTATTTATCGTTAAAATGTCTCCGCCGGCAGGTGATGTAAACGAACTAATACTTTAACTATAACAACTAAAATACTAATGCTAATACTTTATATGACCGAATCTATTTATAACGTAATCGTCGAAATTGGAGAGTCGTTACATAATAACGAGTTAAATACTAAGGGGATTTGGTTAAAAATGAAATTATTTTTCATAAAATAAAATATACAGTATATCCCATGCAAAAACGAGACCAAAATAATAAAAATTGCAATAATACTAGTCAATTTTAAAAACGGGGAGTTGTGAGGAGAGACCTACCTACATCATAAAGACCCTAGGCCATCAGTGGAGATACCATAGCAGGCGTTCAGTATTATTCTATAAAAATTTATGTCCAAAACGTTTTTTCATATACGAATAAGTTAGCATAAGTTAGCATAAGTTGACAAAATGAGGAGAAAAAAAAAAGTTCAAATTCGTCACTTGCATCTTTTTTATATTAAGAGCCATTTTTTGTGAATAAAATATTTAATCTAAAAAAATACTCTATTTATCTACCGTTATGCAAATACAGGAGTAAATAATTTTATTATTTACGAGTTCGCATCTGCAATAAATCGATTAAACGTTGAACTGTGAACTTTTTTAAAGGATAAATCGAAATAAAACCAGGTAAATGTTTTTGCCAAGTTCTAATTAAGGGGACATTCAAATATTACGTGGTCATTTTAGGGGAGAGGGGTTCTGGATTTGATGACAGGGGGGAGGTAAGGAATACACGGAATGAAGATTTCATTATGTATATCGGACAAGAAAAAGATTAAAGAAACATGGAATTTTTAATTTCTCTACAATTCACGATCTTGAGGGAGTATGAAGGGGTGGGGGGGAGGGGTGTAAATTTTGGATAGAGATGGTATATACATATATACCATTGTTTTAGTAAGTATACGAATGAGCTAAAACTCGGTTCAATTATATTTTACATTTCAGAATTATCGGAATAATTGCTAGGAAATTTTGTTTTCCTCAAGGGCAATTATTACTTAATTTTTCTGCTTAGGAAATTCTAGGATAGCCTGATTTAGGGAATTGACAAAAATATATACACTTCATTTGTTGTCCTCCTCTGAGACCAAATTTTCAAGCAGGAGTGGGGCTAATGATGACGATTAATGAACGGCGGGGACGGAAGGATTAAAAATTACGAAAGCAATGACGACGTAATATTTGTTATGTTCCCTAAGTTGTGTTATATGTTCACTCATTAAAGCTGGTTTCTTTCTTACTAGTAGGTGCCAGGATCAAAAATGAAATGCCTGACACTGGTAACTTTAACAGCAATGATAGTGGTGGTAAAATCCATGTCGAAAAATAACATAACGTACATAAACGACATCACAAAATCGCCCGGAGATAAACGACTCTACAGAGGCCTCGTATTGCCCAATCAACTACGAGTTCTTTTAGTCAGCAATCCGGAAGCATCTAAATCCGGCGCTTCATTACTCGTCGGAGTGGGGTTTTTAAGTGATCCTGATGAATTACAGGGTTTAGCTCATTTTTGTGAGCACATGCTCTTTCTGGGTTCCAAAAAATATCCCATCGAAAAGACGTATGACAAGTTAGTAAACGACCACGGGGGCTTTAGCAACGCAATGACTGCCTCTGATTATACTATATATTATTTCTCCATCGCATCGGAGCAATTTGAAAAAGCTTTGGATGTATTTGCTCAGTTTTTTATGTCTCCTTTGATGGCCGAAGATTCTGTGGATCGGGAAGTGAACGCCGTTGATTCGGAATTTCAGGGACGCAAAATGGACGACACTATGAGACTTGAGCAGTTGCAAAAAAGCCTTTCTAAAGATGGACATCCCATAAGGAAATTGCCGGTCGGGAATAAAATGACGCTAGGCATTATCCCAAAGGAGAAGGGCATCGACGTAAGAAAAGAGCTTTTGAAATTTCACGACAAATGGTATTCGGCTAATATCATGACCTTGGTTGTTTCGGGAAAAGAGAGTTTGGAAAAGTTGGAAGAGATGATAGTTCCGATTTTTTCGGGAATAAAAAATAAAAATGTGACACGCCCGGAGTGGCGAGATCATCCGTACGGCCCGGACCAAGTTGGGTCGAAATTATATTTCGTTCCCGTAGTGGATATGAAAGCGTTGTGTATTATGTTTCCTTTGCCCGATCTACGGGAATATTACAAGACGAAACCTGTTAACTATATTAGCCGTTTGTTAAATGACAAACGTCCTGGAAGCTTGTTTTCAGTCCTCAAAGCTAGGACATTAGCAGATGCGTTTCATGCACTTGAGGAAGAATCATTAAAGGCAAAAGGGTTCGATTTTTTCACGATCGCCGTTGGTCCCACAAGCTACGACCTTGATAAATTACACGAAATCATCACTCTGATCTTTCAATATTTGAACATGTTACGGGAATCCGGCGCTCAAAAATGGATTTTTGACGAATTTCAAAAAATTTCGGAAACTAAATTTCGATTCGACGATTTTGATAGTTCTACTGGTCAGTTTGCGGAGGATTTACACAATTATGAATTTTCATTTGAGGAAATCCTCAGCGGCTCTCATTTGATGAAGGATTACAGGCCGGATGTCATTAATATGGTGTTGGATTATCTAAAACCTTCCAATGTTCTAGTGACCATCCACGGGAAGAAATTCGAGGATGTAGCGGATAAGGTGGAACCGTGGTACGGATCCAAGTACAAATTTGAAAAAATTCCGAAAGACGTTATCCGAAAATGGGAAAATTGCGGAGTGAACAACGAATTCAAATTACCCGCTCCGAACGAGTTCATCCCGTCAAATTTTGATATTTTATCCCGGAAGGATAGCGGGTCACCACATCCTTTAATAATCTACGAAAACAACTTCACAAGAGTTTGGTTCAAGCAGGACGACAAATTTCTTATTCCGAAAGCTAATTTGGAAATTTTGATAGTCAGCCCTGTGACTTTTTCCGATGTTTTTCACAAATTTTTAACGAAAATGTTTGATCGTCTGGTAAAAGAGGCACTGAGAGAATACAAGAGCGCCGCGGAATTCGCCGGTCTTTCCTACGACATCGAAGTAAAATATTTTGGATTGTCTGTAAATGTAAAGGGCTTTAATGACAAACTGAACGTTTTTCTCGATAAAATTCTAGAGAAAATGACCAATTTACGGATTGATTCGAAAAATTTTGACGCTATAAAAGAAAAGATAATGACGTATTCTAATTTTGGTAGAGCATCCAACCCTTTGTCAGATTTTTGGGATTATTTTTTTTCTGCATATCTAGAAAAGCATTGGACTGAAGATGAATATTCGAAAGTGGCGAAGAGAGTAACAGTCGACGACATGAATCAGTTTATACCTCGATTTTTTTCAAAAATATTCGTGGAATGTTTGATTCACGGTAACGTTGATGAGGAGGGAGCAAATTCTTTTATTGAAATCTTGGAACGGCGACTTATTTCAAAAATTAATGAGCCCCTCTCACCTGAAGAATTATCGGGACCTGGGGAATTACAACTTAGTGAAGGAGAATGTTCCATTCTAGAAGCTGAAAGCCACTTAAGCACGGATTCGTGCACCGGGATTTATTACCAAATCGGTGGCCTATCCACGGAAAACAACATGAAAACTGAGCTTTTGAAACAATTGGCAAAACAACCAGCGTACTACACTCTGCGAACTAAAGAGCAGTTGGGTTACCACGTTGGGAGCACACACGAGCGCCATTATTCGTCCCAAGGTTTCGTAATAACGGTACAATCCGAAAAACATCCAAAGTTCCTCCATTCTCGAATCGAAGCTTTTTTGATCCAATTTCGAAAACTTTTACAAGAAATGAGTGACGAAGAATTCGAACAAAATAAAGAAACCCTCGCGGCAAAGCGATTAGCCAAACCGAAGACCTTGACTGACTTATCCAGTAAATTTTGGGACGAAATCATTTACCGGAGGTATAATTTCGACAGGGACGAAGTTGAAGTGGCTTATCTGCGAACCATAACGAAAGCTGATTTTCTTAAATTTTTCGACGATCACATAAAGGAAGGTGGATCTAAAAGAAAGAAATTATCGGTTCATATAGTTTCTATGGTAGAAGGGGGAGCTGGTACTTTGCCAGGAACAGATTTTGTATTTTCTAACGAAAGTGCAGTGCAGTGCAGGAAAGTAGAAGATATTCGCCTGTTTAAAAAAAGTCACGGATTTTATTCCTTACCTAAGCTGTACGTTGAAAAGTCATTTTTCAAAGCGAGGAAATTAAAAA
Organism: Liposcelis bostrychophila; assembly: GCA_037577465.1. Lineage (NCBI taxonomy): Eukaryota > Metazoa > Arthropoda > Insecta > Psocodea > Liposcelididae > Liposcelis > Liposcelis bostrychophila. The sequence continues at coordinate 23,132,751 of CM075214.1, read as the reverse complement.
ATGATAAGCATGATCATGATTTATGTAAAAAGTCATATTCTACGTCAGTTATGCAATTAATTTGTAGGATATTTCTCAATTAGAAACATAATTCAGAGATATCATAGAGGTCCAAACTGATTTTCTCAAAGATCGAACTGTATATGACTTCTAAATGAAAAATTGGGTAACAATTTGTATGTTCACAGTACATTAAATTTTTTTTAAAAGAAGAGTCAACAGTCATACTTTTAATTCATTACTAACACTAGGGGCCATTATAGTATTACGTAAGCATAATTTTGGTAAATTTGCACCCCCTCCCTTCGAGGTGTAAGGCATATCACCACACTTAGCTTATGGCGAAGACGGTCGGTTTGAACCCCCTTCCCCCCTTAAAATGCTTACGTAATATTAAATGGCCCCTTATTAGCGTTTGACCAAAGCACACCGAAAACCAACAAACTAATTTTCTGGAAATATTCACTATACACGATCTGTGAAGTTAACAGCCCCATGAAGAGTTCATTTAAAAACTAAACTACAATTTTTGAGATTTTTGAGCCAAACTTCAGAATTCGAGCATTAAAAAAAAAAAAGTTGTAATCATTGCTAACTTCACGGCCATTGCCCCCGAAAAGGTAAAATTCCATAATAAGACTCCAGTAGAATTTTCGAAAAAACCCCTCCCCAAGCTTCTCACTATGAAGTTAAGAAAACTTAAGTTTTCAAATAAAATTATTCATTGCATTTGCAATTCATTTAAAACTGCTATATTGCTACTCCAAAATTTCTAAAAAAGTGTAATTTTGTGCTTTGATCATAAAAATGTTACGTAATTCCGTGCGTCAGAGGTGAACTAACGTATGTCATCGTAAATATAATTGGAGATAATGTGTTTCGACTGTTTGTGAAAATCATGTGACTGCAATGTCACATGCAGTTTATGTTGTGTAAACTTATGGTCAAATGATATGAATGAAATGTAAAACAGGGTATTATTTCCTGACGCATGGAATTAAACTCTACTACTGCAACGCCATCCGTTGGTTCCATCAGAAACTACGTGATACAACTAGCGCCATTAGATCCAATGCGGTACTTGACGTTTAACACACTCTGACGTGGTTTAAAATGGCGAATTTTGATGCAAAGGATTGATTGTTATACTTTCATTGTGGTTTTTTTTTTTTTTTTGTTATGTATATCAAGAGCGATATGGGAATGTTATTTTAAATATCAGGTACTTAATTTTATGTTAAGGAGATTAGGAACATTATTGAACTAAAGGGTAATTAATTTGATTTGAATTTAAACTTTCATGTAAAGGGAAGGAATTAATTGTCCTTAAAAAAATAACTTCTTTTTATCTTAAAGATTTTGATTGTTTATTCATTCATTTAGAAAAAAAGGTATCTGTTTAATAAATAAGAACGTATAAGGAAATCATTTGACATCTTAATCCATATAACCGATGGATGCCTAACATTACTTTTTTTTAACTTTTAACGATTTAGGCTTTTTTGTTATCCTGTGTGTGTGGATCATTATTTTTTCCTTGAAAAAGTTTTTCAGAACATAAAACTTGTTCAAGTAACATTGTTATATTACTGAAATGAGCATTTAAATAATTTAAAATTACGAGCTTTTGAAAAAAAGAAAAGAAAAACCTTGATGAAGCTATTACGTTAAAATGCATTTATTGGTTAAGCAAGCTTATAGTAGCCAGACTTTTTTAAAAAGAAGCAAATACAGAAAGCAATTATTGGGTAATTACTGATTACGAATGACTAGAGCAAAACCATTCCAATTAAATTAATATTGAGACCTAAGTCTGAATTCATATTGATTAATTTAATTAGGGTATCCCTGTGCAATGATGAAGGTTCAGATTTTTCAGTGGGTACAACTTTTTTCTCTTGACAATGTTATTTCCAAATACGAAGGTCACTCTGAAACTTTAAGTGACAGATTTTTCCGATTTTGGGATTTATGAACATTTTGAGAAAAAAGGTTAAATTAAATTTAATCAGAACCCATTTCATTAATTTTTCATTTCATCTGGTGTCCTTCAAATGATCTGATGACCTCACTAGTGAAAAAGATGTATTTGTCAATGATCAAGATTGCAGTCGTTATAATAAAATTGCCCCTGATTCTACTGAGGTTAATTTTTTTCAAAATAGTTTTTCTTATACAGTACATAGATTTTTATTATGTATTAATTTATTATTAATTTTTTAATTTTTTTTTAAACTTTTTGCAAAAATTATGACCATACTTATGTTTTTCAGAACAATAATTTGTAAAATTTTTTGATTGTCATTTTCATTCAATTTCACAGTTTTCAAAAAAATGGAAAGTAAGGGAGACTTCAACATTTAGTGATGTCAGGGTCAGGGTCAGGGTGTTTTTAGAATAGGCAAAGTTTAACAGATGAATCATTTTTGATGAATCGAAGTTATAAAGCAGCTACAGTATTAGTTTTTTTCTTTTATCTCCTGTAAAATTTTGCTACTCACCCTAAAGCGTGATTTCCATATTTAAAAATTAGCTAGGATTACAGTAGGATTTATATATTATTTTGGTTATGTAAAGACAGTAACATTTGTACAATATTTGATTATGATTTTGCTCTTTTCATTTGCGTTAATAAGTAAAAGTTTTAATTACCTCCACATTTACTTTGCATCTTTCTACTCTTCACTACTTCCCTTACAAACATTTTATGATTTCATCTGTGCCAAAAATTAATATTAATTAGAGAAAAAAATTAATCAGTAGTTAAATAATTTCTTTTTTTCTTTTTAGGTAATATTTTATCCGGTATTAACGGCGTTAAAGGGAGGGCTGGGAAAGAGCCAGGAACATTCTTTGAAAAAAATTAAGATGGATGTGCGAATGGACTTTACTTTAGAACGTTTGGCTATGATTGCATGGTCGGGGACTTTTTGGAACCGGCCGGATATTAACGATCGAATACTGGATATTTTTGATAAAAGAGATGTTGATGTTGATGATGGTATTGAATTGACCAATCTCATCATTGCAGATTTAATGCAGACAGCAAAGGTGGAGCTGAAAGCAATGAATTTGCCTTCAGTCATATACGATCGATTTATTGAAATAACTCTGTCATTAGGACTCAGAATCATGAATTGGTACTACGAGACAAGCCACAATGATCTGTCGATTCCGCTTCGATACACAAAAGTATTTTACTTCACCGTTTTTGGGACCATAGACGAAGCCAAAACAATAATTCAAAATAATTGGCTTGAGCGACTGAAAACATTAAGGTAAGGGTAGGGAAGTGCGACCGGGTTCTAGAAAAAATTGATTTTGACCTTTATTAGTTCTTAATAGGAAGAGAATCAAGCCAAGTTTTTTATTACAATATACTGCTCCATTATTAAGCTTTAATGTGCATTAGCCTCAAATTTGAAAAACGGCGCGATTTAGAGTTCAACCATATTTTTCTGACTGCCGACGTATAATATTTCAAACCTCCATTTTTTGAAAAGTGCGACCGTTCTTATTTTTTTAAAAAAAATGAATTCTCCAAAGCAAAAGTTATTTTTTATAAAAGATCGATGAATTTTCTTTCAAAAATTACTGAACACCGTTAAAAACAAATCCTTGTTTATTAAAACTACAATTAAATAATTATTATTAGTGGCACTCCGAATTGCACATGTAAATAAAACAAGATGGTTTCCTTTGTCAAAGGAATTAAAGAACTCGTCTGCTAGTCGCACTTTCCGAAAATATTATTTTTGCCAAAAAGTGCGACCTATTAAGGTTTATCAAATAAGTCGAGTAAAAATTCTTGATAGCATAAAAAAAATGCAAGGTATTGACAATTGAATGGCATATTTCATAAAATAAGCCAATGTTTACATAAAATTAAATCAAATTGAAAATGAGGCAGTCTAACTTTCCGACGAATATGAATTTTTGCTTTTGTAAAATTATTTTTTTTTATTCAAAAATGGACGACAACAATACATTTCTTTGATCATAATAGGTTCTGAAAACATTAAAAAATCGTCCCTTGAAATCTTTTTTTTAAGTATTGGATTTTTATCAGTTTTTATTAAACCGGTCGCACTTTTCAGACGGTCGCACTTCCCTACCCTTACCTTACGCAGAGAGGACATAATTTGTGACATATATTATAAATCTTGCGCTTCCGTCTTAATAGACTTTGTAAATCTGAACGCTAAAAAAATTTTAAAGTTTTGCAAAATGTACAGACGTAAAGTAACCAGTGATACTAAGATTGATTTTATTGTTCGTTCTCTACTTACACTGGTAAATCCTGAGCGGCTCAATCTGTCTGAAAAATACAAGAATAAACTCATGGAAGAATATTTTTCGGACTGGGATTATTCTAAAGAGGCGTACATGTTTTCCGAATCGAGAGAGGAAAATCAGTTTGTAGCTGCACAGTATTATTGGAGACAGTTAACTTTATTAGAAAAGGAAGAACTTGGAATTGGTGCTGCTGATGTTTGCATTTACGAACGTAGAAGCGAGGCTTATCCTTCTAAGTTAGCATTCGATTTAAATGCCAGTACTGATGTATTGGTTTTTTTACTATCCGAAATCTCCGAAAAGCAGAAGGAAAATATTTTTAATGAAGTTTTCGATGATGCTAACAAGATTTCAAATGTAATTTTTCGCAAATTGTTAAGTTCTTGTGCTTGGGAAGATCAGTTTTTCACGATATTTGATCTGATCACGGAGCAAAGAAGGAATGACCAAAATTTTAATTACGATTTGATTAAGGATATTTTGGCTCAGCTACATAAAAAGCGTAGATTGGGTCTTGATGCGAAAACTACCGTTTATCACCAAATGATTGAAGTGGTTTGGAAAGAAATAAACAAATTTCATTCATCCTCTTTCGGTCTCAGGGACGGCCGTTTAATAAAGTCAGTTTTTAGGGATTTTTTTGATTTTGAAATTATAATTTGATGTTGGAAAAATATGCCGAATTTAGAAAACAATTTTATTAATTGGTGAATTCAGTATAAAAAGCTGATCAGAAGATGTCAGTTTGACTTGTTGAATCAATTTATAAATACTGTACTCAACTCTGAAGAAGAACGGATATGGTTTAAAACAAGTTCAACTACTCTGTTTGTAATTAAAACATGACTGGAAATTTAATGGAATTGTATGTAACAATAATGTATTTTATCTGTCTGTCTGGCTGTCAAGCTCAAATCAAGAACTGAAGAAGATAAAATTTAAACTTTATTGCATTTTTAACGGGATATGGATCTTTTTTTAATATTATAAAAAGATCCATATCCCGCTTAAAAGTTTTTGTGATTTGCTTAAGCAAATCTTGGCTCAGCTTTATCAAAAGCGTAGATTGGGTCTTGATGCGAAAACTACGGTTTATCACCAAATGATTGGAGTGGTTTGGAAAGAAATAAACAAATTTCATTCACCCTCTTTCAGTCTCAGGGACGGCCGTTTAATAAAGTCGATTAAACGTGATTTTTTACGTGATTTGCTTAAGCAAATCACGATTAAAAGTTCGTGAACTTAGTAAGTTAAACATAGGGAATCAGTTGAAAAGTTAAATCGAAGTGGCGAAAGATGGAATTGAACCATCTACCTTTCGTTTTCATGACGACTGATGTACCACTAAGCTACTTGTACAGTCGATTCAACCTTCAACTGATATGGTACTTAAATGGAAAAGCACGCAGTGTACGAAATTAAGATGTTCACAGAGAAATTTTTAATCGCATTTTGTAATTTTTTGTCGTAAATTGGTTTAAAAAAAAAAAAAAAAAGAAATAGTAAAATTGGTAAGATCCGTTTTTAGTAATGATAATTTTCTTTTTCTTTTTTTTCAGACAAGATATCATCCAGTATATACAGTGTTAAAAGGAGGGGTGGGCGAAAACGACAATAGAGTTTAACACCGGTATAGAAAATGGATAGCAGAAAATTAAAGGCTTCTATTGGGCCAGCGATGGAAATTGCCATGGAAGAACATCGTAGATCCCTCTCCACGGAGCCTTTCCCTCGTCGGGCCCGTAATCGAGATTCCAGCATTATGCAGCATATGGAAAATCATCGACTAAACATGAATAAAAAACACAACATTAGAGCACACTGCATTACCCCTCAGCTGCGCCATAGCGATAAGGAGCTAAGCGACTTGGCCAGCATGCGTCCCATCCGGCTGTGCGACATGCAGGTCAACTTCGTGCACGAGGGAAGATGCTTGGTTTGTCGCACGATTGTCCCGGCTTACTATGAGACTGCCCTTATAACTTTGGTCGAGGACTGCGACGGCGAAGTAGAGATGTTACAACTCTACAATTTTTCACGTTCATTCGATATCGATGCGAATAGTTTACTGCCCGAGGGCACCGTGCTCATCATCAAGGAGCCTTTTATCAAACTGTCGGGAAAATCGGGCGTCGAGAAAGAGGCTGTAAATGGCGTACACGTTGATTCACCGTCGGATGTTATCGAAGTTCACGCCGGAATGGCAACTGGTGGTCTGCTCGACGTAGACGTCCAACAACTTTATCCAAAAGCTAGAGCCACTTCTGACGAAATGAAAGAGGAGGGAAACAAGCGATTCGTTAACAAGCAGTACGAAGAGGCTATTCGATATTATACGAAAGCACTGAATGAAAAGCAAGACGCGACCGTTTTGGCTAACAGAGCGGCTGCTTATCTGGCCCTCGACCAATTCTGGCCAGCGCACAAAGACGCAAAAGCTGCAGCAGAGCTAGATCCGACCAATTTAAAGTCTTATTTTAGAGCGGGCAAGGCTGCCTACGGCATGAGGCAGTGGGGTGATGCCGTCGAGTGGTTTACTAAGTGTCTCAACATTGATAAAAGTAACGCTGATGTAAAACGAGAATTGGATAGATCACAGGCCCGTTTGCTTGAATCGACCACAGGTTCGTACGACCTCATCGCAATCTACGACCAATTCAAAACCGGGAAAGAATACTTCGATGTGGCCGACTACCAGTCGCCTGATATCGATATCAAGGACATCAACGGCAAAGGCAAGGTAATATTTAAAATATTTTATTAAAAATTCATAAAAACAGACAAATTAATGAATTTTTATTTTAAGGGTGTGGTGGCACTAAAGGATATCAAGAAGGGCACTCTGCTTGTCTGTTCCAAAGCCGCTGTCTGGGCAACAGACGAGTCAATGGAAAGCGATATAGTTGTTGACGTTGCGAGCAAGACACTGAAAGAACTAAAACCGTGCGATGGTTTGAATAGACCAAGGCTGATCTACATGATGCGTTTTAATCCTTATCTCGCAGATTCGGTTTATTCTCTCTGCGCAGGCGAGAAACACCAACGACCGGTCAAAAAGGTACATGGTGACCATATACTTATTGACGTGTCACGCTTGGACGCGATCAAGGCCATCAACGAGTTTGAAAGCGAATCAGCACTCGACCAAAGTAACTCAGGGCTCTGGATCTATCCTTCTTTTTTTAACCACTCTTGCCTTCCAAACGGTACCAGAGACATGTTAGGCGACTTGGTATTCATCTACGCACTCTGCGATATCCCTAAAGATAAAGAAATCACGGTTAGCTACGTAAATTTTATTCGAACTTATGAGCAACGGATTGCATTTCTACAGCCCTTTAACTTTAAGTGTGACTGCGAGTTATGTGAGACTGATATGAATGACGAAAAGCGTTCTCCCAGGGAAAGTTTGATCTCAAATTTTATGGCTCAACTGCAATCGAATATGAATATACTTTCGAAACTGAAGTTGCTGGAATCCTACATGGCCCAGATCCGACAGACCTACATGAAAAGACCTAATCTGCAGTTTCGCATGTATTCCCCGCTAAATTCGCTCGTTGACGTGTACTTTGCTCTCGGTGACTTGAAAAATTCGGAGCGCTTGCTCCTCGATTTGTTTGCCATACTCAGCAACGGATACACGACCTCAAACGCGAAAACCGTTGCGCTGGAAATAGCTTCATGCAAGCGCGCGATGTTCAAGTTCAAAGAGAGCGATGAGTGGCTTAAGAGGGCAATTGAAATGAATTGCGTCGGTGACGAGGCTTATTTTAAGCATTGCAACAAAAAATACTTTCTTGAAGCTTCCTTGATAAACTCTAATGAGATGGATTTCAAAAATTTATTAATACAGTAAAAGTATCATATTATTTTACATAACGGTTTAAAAATTTGTGCCTTCTTTCTTTCATTTACATTGTGAATTAAAAGAACATTGTAGTTCATTTTTTTGTAATTTCTTAATTCTTCTTAAAACAGATTGTTGTAACAATAAGTAAATAATTAAAAAGTTGACTTTTACTTGTATTTTACATTTAACTCCATGCTATGACAAATCACTTTCATTTTTCTTACATACTTCGTCCTAAAAATAAACTTAACAGAATTTTTTGATCTTGTCCAGCTTTAAGGGAGGAACGTCTTTCCAGTGATCCAGTATACCCCTCTCGTTAACAACATTGTAAAAATAGTTCCTATGAAGACTATTTCTGACCAAAATAATGGAAAGTCTGACCGAAAAGTCAATTAAACTAAAAAAGAGTATTGGCTGTATAGTTGTTTTTAGAGAATCTAGAAGGAGAGAGGCGACAACTTAATGATCAGCCGGTACATGGTGTAGGTTTTATATGGTGTGAAATGCTAAAAACTAATAAATCCAGTTGAGAGTTGTAACGTTTTAGCATTTTTTTTTTTTTTTTTTAGTGGATTTTATTTGGCTATCGGAACGCATCCCTTGGCCATGGATACGGTGTTGCGTTTTAGCATTTCACCCAATAAGAAAACCGACGTCAAGTACCACGATCCGTCCCGACCAATCACAAGATAGCTTACAAAAAAAGCAACAAGACGTTTAGTTGGTTACACGTAAGAAGTGCATTCAGAAATCAATCAAACCAGTTGCCTGAATGCATTTGTTTGGTTATTTTCAGTCTTTTTTTTTATTATTCATTTAAAAATATTTCTTGCAATAGTTAATCCGTTTTAATTGAATTTGAATTCTCGTTTCTAAAATCGGCCCTGTGGATGTATTACTTTTAATATTTTAATGTTATTACTCTTTATTTTATCTGTTTTTACTCGGTTCTCGCTGACTGACTAATACGTATATTCAAGGTACAGTTATTGATTGACCTATTCTAGTTAGTTAGATGCATGATGCAATCTTAGTTCTATTATCGAAACAAGTATAACATTGCTTAGGTTTTCATGTCAGTTTCATATTTCTTTTCTGCAGTTTTGCTAATAACAAACTGATATAAATTCTTTTTCAAAAATTCTCTGCCATGTGTTGCATTCAACATTTCAATGTCATTTTACTCTTTACTTTTGTTTTACTTTGATTTTTTTTTAGATTTTTAAAAATGCTTAAAAATGTTTTCCCATACTTTTCAGATTGGAATCATTTGCATTGGATGGAATAGCATTAACAAGCTGTTAACTGTTGTTACTTCAATAAAAAGGTAATTATAGTTTCATAATGAAAAAATTTGAAATTGACAATGATCTACCAGTTTCTTCCAATATAAAGTCTTGTTACATTTTCAAGTTATGTATTAAACATTAAAATACTACAAAACCGCTTTAGACTGGAAAACAGAAAGCTGCAAAATGTATGCCCATATCGATAGTAGGGTACGATATAAAGATGAAACCAGTGGAAATACTTACATGATTATTTTGTTATCTTGACTAACAATAAATTCTTAATCAAACTTGTTCAGAAGGTAATTCCAATGGATTTAAAAATGACTAGAATAATGAATTTTTTTGGTATTTTTAAGTCTTGTTCTTTATCTACTGACAAATGTGGATAAAAAATTTTACCCTCCTATTTGAAACTGTATCTGATAAAATACTAATTTATTTCATAAAGTGCTATTGTTCTGTTTTCAAAATTTGATAAAGAAGACAAATGAAATTTTTCGAAATGTTTTATTGCATTTTAAGAGGCGTATTGAGTCCTTTTGTAAGTGGATGAAGCCCCCTGAGTCTACATTGCTTTTGGTTTTCGATGAACCATAGCTTTGTACCCAGTGTACTTGTATAATTTTTAGCTGCAGCGCAATTGAATGAAACATTGGTGAATTCGTAAAGTTAGTATTTTTGTACTGGATTTTTTTTTTTTTTTTTTCCGTTTTATGGTCCAGCAGTAAGCGTTGTGTAATCATGTTTTGGATACTAAAGCCAAAAGTCTCAAATTAAATTAGCAATTACCGTTTAAGTTTTTTTGTTAATTATGTTACTGCTAATACAGTTTGTAAATGTGTATGAAGGAATAAATGCTGATGGATTGTGTTCTGCATCCTATGAACCATGGATATATCTTTATTTGTTCTGAATACTTATGACTTGGTTGCTTGTTGACTCTGTGTAATCATTAAAGGTGATTCTTTTGCACAAATTCAGGTATTTAAAAACTCATCAAACTATCAAAATTAATAAGTCATATAATCCTGAAAGCAAATCATAATTGGAAACAACTGTATTTCTCAAAGCTGCTGCTGATTGTTTTCGAGTACTTGCAGCTCAGAGAGTGCCTGGTTGAGTCCTTATTCCTTGTAATGCAGGTATTGATAACAATTTGTTTAGCTGCATTTATTGGCATCTGGGATAGTTGAGTCAGTTTTTATAAATACCTGCTGTAACACTGTTGACTTAACTATAATCTAGTTTTAAATGTGAAATTTTATAATATTATTACAACATGTAGTAAAAAATGTTATCATTCGTTATTCTGCAGTTTTTAGTTGCTGCCTGTTGTAAAGCAGTAAATGGTCAAATTAATCATCTCAACTCAGGGGTTTCATTTGAAATGTAAAATTGGTATTGTGCCTGGTTGGTATTCCTTTTTATAATTTTGACATGGGTGTTAAATATCAAGCCGAATAAGAGAATTTTTGGTACTTGAAGGAAACAAAAGAAAGTGACTTCAATGATTTTATGTGAAAGAGGAAAAAAATTATGTGGACTGTTTTCAAAAAAATATAATTAAAAATCTATTGTACCTGGTTTTAGGTATCTCCAGTGAAATATTTTTAGAAGATCCTAAAGCCTAGAGGAGACTTTCAACAGCAGTTGTGAATATATTTTTATAAATTTTAAAACTAAAAACGTGGATAAGTCCATTTATCAACTGATTGCAAATTTAGTGCCCCATCTGTTGTGTTTTAATACTTTTTATACTATTTGGGCCTTTTCCATGTGCTTTCATTTAATTTTATTTTTTTTAAATGATCCAGGAATATGGTTGACCTTGAGTATATTTCACCTCTGTAGTGGGCCAAAGGGACCAGGGGGTGAAAAGTTTTTAAACGGAAGCTGCTAATGATTTTTTGGAAGACATGGAAAGTGCATAAAATTAAAGTATTTTTTTCATTTATTAGGATATACATATAGTATATTTTTAAAAAAAATAGGGAACAGGCTCTATTTCAGGACTTCAAGGTTTCATTTTGGCTGATTAATTTTTTGAGAATTTGTCTGTCTGGAGATATGAATAATTTTTTTTTTTCGTCAATGCAATTTTAATGGGTTTTGTTTTTATTTTTTTTTTAGGTAAGTTTATATCAGTCAGCATCTCAGATAAATAATTGGATCTGGTAAGCTTTGTTTTGGCATGTTCTCATCAATTTGAAGTCAGATTTGAATGTCGAGTAAATATCAAGGTAAAGAAGTAGCTTTTGAGAAAGTTTTTGAAAATCCAATAAGTTCGAATGGATAAATTATGTTTTACTAAAATATTACCGGAAGTGATTTTTTGGAGGATAGAAATTTAAGTACCTACCAATAATGCTCCAGGTTTTGTAGATGGAGAGATTGAAAAAAAGGAAAGTACTTTGGTTTATATAGTCCTTAATGACGAAACAGTAGTGTTTCGAAATTTCAAACGAAATCAACGGGAAAAAAAAAATCTTTATTTGAAACAAAAGAATCTTACTCTTATCGGAAAAATGTGCTATAAGTCAAACAAAGTCACTTTAGGAATGAGAATTATGTTTTTTTTTTTAATGCGTCAACACGTTATCAAAGTTGCAGTTCATTATTGCCCGGTTTTCCTTCAAAGACGCGTGGACCATTTTATTCATATGCTATAGCTCGATTGTGTATTTGATGTATTTATTTATTTATTTATTTATTTATTTATTTATTTATTTATTGCTCCACAGACACAAGGTCCTTTTAAGGAACATTAATTTACTAGGTAACTGAACAGATTTTTTGTCCATCACACGAACTAGCAACTTTTAAATATGGAGTTTATCAGTTGGTCGCAAATTGGACAAAATACTTCTGTAGTTTGGGGGGGAATAGAAATATTTTTTAAAAAAGTAAAAAACCTTTATGGAAAACCGAATTAATTCATATCCAAGAAAATAAAAGTACATTTTATTTATTTAAAAAACACGGAATTTCGTACATTTTTTCACAATTTTCCATTTGGGTTTCATTGCTCTTACCAGTTTCCTAGGGCTGCAATTCCGATTACATTTTGTATCGGAATCGGAATCGGAATCTTAATAGGAAAAATAAATCGGAATCGGAATTTTGAATATGTTAAGCTTGATCGAAATCGGAATCGGAATTTTGAATATGTTAAGCTTGATCGAAATCGGAATCGGAATCTCATTAGGAAGAATAAATCGGAATCGGAGTCTTAAATCTTTTTAGCTTTATTGGAATCGGATCGAAAACTTGAATACGTTTTGCTTTGTTTATCCTAATTGGAATCAAAATCGAAATAAACAAGACACAACATGCTTTTTGACGTTTAGATAACAGCCTGGTTGCATCAGGTGTTGTCACAACAATTGAATCAATCTTACTGGTGAACCCTGTAAAAATCTGGTCCATCAGCTGTTGTGACTTTAAGGTAAAATAAAATCATATGCAAACAGGCAATGAAAAAAAAAAACAAAGTAAGCTACTTCTGAGAAGCTTGATAAGAATTAAAACTAGTGTCAACTTCAGTAGAAATTCCGTTAAGAAATTTAAATCCGAAGATAATTAGCTTTTTCGGAATAGGAATCGGAATCTGGTTACAATAAATAAATCGAAATCGGAATCTTAAATATATTTTAAGCTTTATCGGAATCGGAATCGCAGCCCTCTTTTCTTCATCTCCCCCCCCCCCCCCCCCCCCCGACCCCTAGTTCGTGAATTGGGCAATTATACAATCTGATTGTATCATATATATATGCAGCTAACGTGAATTAATACAGTTGTAAAACTTGTATTTGTGCTTAACATATCTTTTTATTTAAATTGTTTGTTTTTTTATTTAAATGAAAACGTGAATCTTTCAGTATAATCTTCCTTTTCTTATTCCACTTTTTATTTGCTTCCTATAAATGATACCGTACATAAAAAACAGTTGATGTAAGAAAAATCACAAAAATTACGGAAGATTAACAATCCGGATTAGGTATGAAATGGCTGGACCTTTTACATTTGTAATTGCCGTTATCAATCTTCTCACATTCACGTTTGAACTCCTTTTTTTTTTCTTCATCACTTCCATTTTCACAGTAGAGGTTTGGTCGGATCCAATCCGGTTCAATTATTTTACCCTTGACTGCGGAACATGTTTTGTTGGTTTTTTCATTACTATCAGCAGTGAAATCTCCGCTGGACCTTCGACAAACGAGCCATTCGGCAGTTACTGAACTTACGGCGATAATGACCAAGACGGACAAAATGAAGAACTTCATGCTCTGGAAAATCAAAAGGAGTATAATTTATGAAAACTATTTAATCACTATCTCTTTAGATAAAACCGTGATAATTAGATCTATCTCAAACAATTTTTATGTAGGAAATTTTTTGATTTCTCCGCTAGCCGAAGTGTCTTGCTTCATAACAGTAATTTAAATTTTAAAATATTGTAAAATACAAAGTTTGTTTGGTATGATAATTTTTATGTCTTTCAACCAGTTATTTTAATAATTGCGAGATTTGTTTTATATTATTCATAGGGCTGTGATTTTATTTATTCAATTTTCCGTTAATTGTACGATGTAATTGCATTTGTTTTAGCTCTTGAGGATGTCTTTAAATAAAAAACGAAACATGTTGAGCGATTAGATAAAGTAAAGTTTTATGTTCCAAAATCCCGAATAATTCCTTTCGCATGAATTTATTGGAACGAAAACCTAACCTCAACCTATTTTAAAAGTTCTCGCTCTCTCAATCATGAATTCATATCTCTATGTTGCGTGATGATATATGTCTGCATTGAAAATTTTTCTTAAATCTTAAAACATTTATTTTTTCAGGAAAAACTAAAAACCTACTATGCTAAATGCTCCAGGTTTTTTTTTTTTTTGATAGAGAAATTAAAAAGAAAAAATACTTCGGTTTAGTCCTTAAGGTAGAAACAATATACTGTATGTTTAAAAATTCTAAACAAAACCAAAGGATAAAATCCTATTTCCAACAAAATATTTTACTCTTACCAGGAAAATGTGCTACAAGTCAAACCAAAGTCACTTCGAGAATGAGAATTGTTATTTTTTTAATATCAACATGCTATGAAATGGCAGTTCATTATTGCCTGGTTTGCCTTGGAAGACGCCTGGACCATTTTATTTTTTTACGTGATAATTAGACATCGCAGTTTAAAAATTTCAACTTGATTTTTGAATGATGTTTATGAAAATAACATAACCTATATTGGTTACCTAATGTAATTATTGCGTATTGATGCGCACGCACGTTTTAAGAAGAAGGTTCAAAGTATATTTACAGCAAATGAACTACAAAACATACGGTCCATTTACACGCGTTTGTAAAAATCTCAGTTCCCGGGGATTTGTTTTTGGGAAAAACTTGATATGCGAGAGGTTAATGAATTTTTTTGCTTGAATGTCATTTTAATGTTGTATCTTTTTTTTTTTTCAGGTAAGATTATTTCATTCAGCATCTTAGATAATCAATCAGATCGGTAAGCTTTGTTTAGAAGTGTTGAGATCGATTTCAAGTTGTATAGGGAAAAAAAAGGGCTTAGGGGGGAAGTTTTTTTGAGATCCATTAAGTTAAAAGCGATAAATCAAGTTTTACAAAAAAATTACCGTAATTGAAGTAGTTTCCGGTTATATTTATTTTCAAAATCGGGAGATACCCGTGTTTCCAAAAACCGAATTATATAGCGTGTAAAACCGATTTATCCCAAAAAATTGAATTCTTGTTCAGCACAGTGGGCCAGAAAAAAATTTTTTTGGACAAAATTTAGGCGCAAAGAGGCGCAAAAATTGTAAGCAGATTTTTGATTTAGCACCTTTAGGCTTCATAATGAGACCATAGACATCTTGAAGACTTTTAAATAAACCCACTAAAAGCTTAGTTGAAAAATATTTTTAATACAATTTTTGACTTAATTAACTCTAAAAACCCAATTACCGCCAGAAAAAAATGTTTGGAGGGGTAATGTTTTACACTCCATGATACCTGACTATCAGTAAATCATATTTCGATTACTTCTGATTTTTTTAAACATACCTACAGCGTTAACAAATTTTATGTCATTATTAACAAAAAGTGCGTTAAAAACAATATAAAAAAGCATAAAAATGTTCTGAATAATTTTTTTGTTTATATAAGGAACAGAAACAACCTAAAAATAATGTTGTCCGATCAATTATGTAAAATTTTGAAAATTTTTAATCGATTTTTGTCCAAAAATAATTTTTTCTGGCCCACTGTGTTCAGGGATGCGAGGGGGGAGAAAGGTAGGGGTGTGAACACCTCCTCCTTGCTTGCGGGCGTTCCATTTATTTTTTTCTCATAGCATCTTACCCCAACCCACTTAGATAATGCATTAAAGTAATAATTAGTTAGAAGAAGAATGAGGCTCGGAAAATCGTGTAATTGGATTAATGGAACCATTTCTATAATTACTACACTTTTCTTTCCTTCCTTGCACTTTAGCTTTTTGTGGACACGCTTTTTAATCTGATGTCTGTGATGAGTAAAAAGAAAATTGTACCTTTGGAATGTACACTATACGTTCAAATGAAACCTTTGTGGAAATTAATGAGAATAATGGGAATATTACCGTTCCAGGAAATACCGGAAACGGGTGAGATAAATCGTGTGCTCGAAGGTCACTAAGGAAATTCCTAAGTGAACATTTCACTATTTGAACTTACGGCAAAAATCTTCTTTCGTTTGTTCATAAAATTTTAGCTTATGACCCTGGTGACCTTCGAGCTATGTAACCATTTCGAAATTTTTTTTAATTTTTGTAGGAAATTTAGTATTTCACTGGCTATCACCTGCCTTTGTATATAGTTTTATAGTTATCGCGTGCTTAAAAATCATAGTGGTTGCAATTTTGATAGAAAAAATCCCTCTTATATATGGGTCGAAGGATGTAAATTTTGATCGTCAGGTTTTTGATATTCAGAACCTTCTAGTTCTTCATCCTATTTTGTTGATATCTTTTACAACTTGGTTTGATACAAAGTCTTTTGTAGAATATGTTCGAAAGTGGTCAAGATTTGAGGTAAATATTATGGAAGCCCCGAGGGGCCGTCGAACTTGTTGATACTCGGACTGTCGGTCGTACAGCTACTAATTTCACTAACACAATTATCGCAAATAGCAGTTTCAATTTAGCAAATGACATACTTCTAGTAGCACACAGCTGACGGAATTATATCGAAAAGGGCTTGAGTAATGTTCACCATGAACGTTTATCGAGGAGAACAATCTTCGGATATTAACTAATTCTACACCTCAGTGCAGAACTGCACCAAGTCCATTCACGGATTGCAACTTCTTATTTCAAACCCGACTTTTACAAAAGGTATAGAGGCTGAACGGTTGGCAGTGTTGATTTTACGCCTTCTGCTAGCAAGTTTATTTTGCTGACCTCCTTAAAAAACCAAAAAGTTAACTCGCAGAAGACATTAATGTGATTTGTCAACGCTTGTATATACTTTGTAAAGAAGTTTGAGAGAAAGAGTTACAATGGACTTGAATGGACTTGGTGCAGTTCTGCACTGAGATACAGAATTTAAATGCTCAATATTTGATATTTTCAGAATGAGTATCACAAAATTTGTAAAAAAACATTGAAAATTAACAGTGTGAAACTCTGCAGACTAATTTTAACGATCATAATGACATATTCTGTTGTAACCTCCATTGCGTATACTTTACTAGTTCGTCGCACCGCCTGGTGGCACCCGATAGCTTACATGTATGATATAGTCTTGCTCTTTATACAAGTACCCTACTCTGGTTTTGTAACCGGTGTACTACGGGTTTTGAGCGAAAATATCAAAATGAACTTCTCAAGGGTAAGACTAACTGAATTTTAATTGGATCCTTTTTTTAATTCTGTTATTTTTCTTGCAAAAGGACATTGTTAGTGAAAAAAGCAATGCTGCCGTTTTCCAAGATTATAGAAGTTTATGGCTCCAACTCAGAGGATTGTCGAAGGATGTTTTTTCCATTTTCATTCGCACCTTTCTTCTGTACAGTGTTGCCGTCGCATTAATAGGAGTTTTTACCGTTTATAATTTGATCTTTATACTAAGTTCCGTTGGAATGAATGAGGGGGCGGTAATATTCTTAGTCATGGTAATATTGGTTTCCTCGATGGTATATTTCATACTGAACAGAAGCCAAATGTTATGCAATTCAGTGAGTCCGAATTTAAAATTGAAAATTGATGACACTTCTAAATTTTATTACTAAATTTTGTAGGTCGGAAGAGATTTTGTATCTAATTTTTTTAAAATTAGAAAAGATTTACAGCTCAGCAGTACGGATTCTGTGATTGAGGTGTGTAATTTTGTCCCTCGGATCACAACTCGACAGGGTCCTTTAAAATTTTGCCTTGTAAGAAGACATATTTCCTGATGTATTTACTATGTACAGAACATTCTTCTTACATTTTAATTTTTAACGGACTGTGTTCAGTTCTTTCCGAAACGAGAGGTTGAAAATAATAGAATTGCATGTTTGTAAATCAAATTTTTTATCCGCAGTTTAAATTATTTTTAAGAACTTTGAAAACAGTTGATAAGCAAATAACGAGCGATGGATATATTGCTGTAGATCAGTCGCATTTTATTTCTGTAAGTAAAGTACTAAGTTGGAATTTTTTAAAAAAATTTTTTAGATGTAATGAAAATTCGAATCAATTTGCTTTTAGGTGTTATCAGTGATAGCAACGAATTTGTTGATTTTAGTGCAATTTAGACTTAACACGCAACCAAAAACGGCATTGCTCGGTTCAAGTAACAACAGGACTGAGTATTTATCATGAGGTTAATATGAATATTCCCGCACTTGTTTTTTACTATTTTAGTGGTTAATATGAGGCTTCTTAGATAGCATTTTTTTATCTATCGGACATCCTGTGGATTGTCCATTAGATATCCCATTTGTTCGGGGATCTCCAAGTCCACACTCAGAAAAGAAAATGACTAATGCGAACGCAAAAGTGCATTGAGACAAGACATTTTTCGTAAAAACCGTGCGAAAACAAAAAAATGTCTTGTGATAAGTCATTTCGGTTTGCCTTGGGATAAAATGTCTTGCCACAAAACAATAGGCGACACTAGCGGACATTTCTTATACTACGCTATCGAAATTAAAATGGCGGCTCGCGAAAACGATAATTATTATTTAATGAAAATAAAAACGTAATATCGTTTTTAATTTTTATTTTAAAAACGTGTAAGTGGGCATCAAGGATTAACCAAGATGGATATCCAGGAGATTTATATTCACGTAGGCTAACTTAAATTAAATACTTTCTTTTCAAAAACTAACTGAAATTTGACATTGTCCAATGCAGACGATAGAGGTTATGTTTAGGTTATGTTATTACTATTCATATAAGATTATGAAATAAAGATTTAAAAAATCAAATGAAAAATCTTAAAATTTGTATCAGTTGATGATTTCACATGCATATTTATTTATAAGAATTTATTCTATTTAAAAAAAAAACGAGCATGAACAGTATTATCATAACATAATGTATAAAGTCTACGTAAGCCGCCATTTTGTTTGTTTACAATATATGACTTGCCGACAGCCGACTGAATGACTTGCGACAAGTCAGAAAATGTCTTGCCACAAAACAAAAGCGCTTAAAGCATAATAACCGCTTATGCTAAGCTATTTTGTTTTCTGAGTGTTTCCTTACAAAATTTAATTTTACTTTGGTTATAAACTGATCATTTTTGAAAACTGATCGCGTTTCACCAATCAAAATTCTAAAAATTACCGATCGTTTCTTTTTTTTTTTACTGATCAAGCAATAACTTTTTACCTCTAAAAATAATCAATTAACTGAAAAACAATTTTTTTTACTGATCAATTTTAATATTTTCTACTGGTCAAAAATAAAAGAAAAAAACTGGTCATTAAATTAAAAAACTAATCAAATAATATTTACCCTAAAAAAATGAACCTATAGGAGCTTAAAAATTTTTTTTTTCAAAATTTTCCCCGCCTTTTTACGTCACAATAAATCTAATTTCGAGCAAGTCCCTTAACTTTTTAAAAATTTTTTCGTTATGAACCACACTGGGAAGATTGCTTTTTTGTGCTAGCATTATCTAGTGCGATCAAAATTTGGTCTGTTGATCCGATTCCAATGTACAACGACAATAAAATCTTTAACAATGTCGTATTTACTGTGAAGAATTTAATTCCTCAACCGTCCCCGCCCACGCCCCCAAAAAAAGAATCTTAACTTGAATTCTTATAAAGCAACTGGTTTTTGTCGCTTAAAAACGGGATTAAATAATTCATCGACTTAGTAATACGCCATTAAAGTTAAAACACAGGAAAACCTAAATAACACTTAATTAAATTAATTGTTATCGAGTGGTTAGTATAATTCATTAGCTGCTCTCCTTCTATTTCGATACATGAAAACATTTTACAATCATTACGAAACATGAGCAAAAAGAAAATAGTACCTTTAGAATGTATACTATATGTTCAAATGAAACCATTGTGGAAATTAATGAGATTTATGGGCTTGTTGCCATACGTGGAAGTTCGGAAAACTGGTAAGGGTCATTTCGGAAATCAGAGATCACTTATGTCATTAGCAAATCGAAGATATCTGAATATTCTGGGATTTTATTTGATAATAAGATTCGGAATCTGGTGATGACTTAGTTAGGTCCGTGATTTCTGATAGCAATCGTTTCAAAAATGTTTGATTTTCGCAGGGAACTTGGTACATCATTGGCTAGCTTCATCCTCGTTATACAGCTTTGTATTTGTTGGATGTATTGATTTCATGGTAGTCTTAATTATAGTAGATAAAATTTCTCTTTCTCAATCAAGCGAGAAAAGTTTCGATAGTCAGATTTACCATTTTCAAAACATACTTGTCCTTATTCCTATGCTGATTATACCCTTTACATTTTGGTTTGATGCGAGATCCTACGTGAGATATATCCGACTGTGGACAGAATTTGAGGTAAAATAAGTGGAAAAATCATCCGGGATCTTTTTAACTACTGAATTATTGATCGTTTCAGAGAAATTACCACAAAACTTGTAAGAAAAAATTAAGAATTAATTGTGTGAAATTTTGCGGCAGCATTTTAACGATAATAGTAATATATGCTGGGGTAGTCGCTTTCACGTTCTGTCTTCAAGATCCGTCAGCAAAATGGTGGTATCCGATCCCTAACTTGTACAATCTTGTCGTGCTTTTTCTACAATTGCCATATTCTTTTCTGTTAACTTGGATATTAATGTCGCTATGCGAAAATGTTAAAATGAACTTTCTGAGGGTAAGGAGTTGTAATTTTACACCCGAGCATCAGAGCCGAAAAATCGAATTGGGAAAAAATCAAAATGGCCGCTATTAGCCGCAAGTACCGTGGCAACTTTCGAATTCGATGTTTAGCTATGATGTAAAGGTCACGAATAATCTTTTTTAATTCGAATTTTTTTCAAAAAAGGATGTTGCGGTGGAAAAAAACATCTCAGTCGTTTTCCAAGATTATCGGATATTATGGTTTCAACTTAGAGGCCTGTCTAGGGATATATTTTCTATTTTTGTTCGAACTTTTTTGATGTTTGTCATTCATACTATGGTTACCGGAGTTTTTTCCGTTTATATTTTAATTTCTATTTTAATTACCTACGGATTTAACCAGGGAATAATGATATTAATGATTATGCTGCTTTTGATTTTTTGGATGACCCTTTTCATACTAAAGAGAAGTCAAAAGCTATACAATACAGTGAGTATCTACATTTCCCTTTAAAAATTCAGTCATTTTTATTTATTTATTTATTTATTTATTTTTTCCTCTCTTAAATTTTGTAGATCGGAAAAAAATTTATGAAGGATTTCTTTAAAAGTAGGAAAGGCGGCTTGCAGTTTTACGATATGAATGGTATAATTGAGGTACGCAGTTCTGTGCCTCAGAAAAGAACTCGACCCGAGCGCATAAAATTTATATTGCAAGATGACATCTTTCATCATGTAATTTCAATACTTAAAACAATCTTTTACAACAAATGGGAGAGTTGAGCACTTTTTTGAGGCACTTACAATATTTAAAGTTGTTGAATTTTAATACTGATTTTATTGAATCAAAATTTTTATTCGCAGTTCAAATTATTTTTAAACACCTTAAAAATAGCTGACAATAAAATAACGAGCAATGGATATTTTGTTATAGATCAGTCAAGTTTCATTTCCGTGAGTAAACAACTGACTTCTCATTTTTCGATTAAAACGAAATCCTAATTGATTTAATTTTCAGTTCTTGTCGATAATGACAACATATTTGTTGATTTTAATCCAATTCAGACTTAATACTCTACCAAAAACGGCTATACTGGGGTCAAACGATAACAAGACTGAAATTTCTTCATGAATTTTAATATAATTAAGGTTTTAAAAGTTATTTTTCATTACGAATGCCAGATTAACAGAATCCCATTATTTAAAAACTTTCGTTAATAGTATATTGTTAACCTAGGGAGGAAAATGAATTTTCCGGTTGAGGTTTATTTTAGATTCGAGCGCGAAGCGCGAGGGTTTTAAAAAGCCTCAGCGGAAAATTCATTTGCCTTCCTAGGTTAAACAAGATAGTTTTCATTCCAAATCAATGCTTAATTATTCAGAAAAATCAGAAAAATGATTTGATAGATTGTAAACAAAGCCTTCTATAAACAGGTTTAACATTGTTTTGCCCTATGAGGAAAAACTGACTTTCCGCAATGGTTTACGAAGCGGAAAGTGGTTCTTTCCTACTATGAGTAATGAAAAACGATTTGATTGCTCAATCATTTTGGAAAGCCCAAAACTTATGTTAACTCCTTCCCTACTAAAAAGATAATTTTAATGTGTAAGAGCTGATTTATTCGCTTAAAAAACAGAACCTGATAATTAAAGCTGAGATAATTGGATGATAATTCATTAACTTCGAGCTAAAACAAAAAAGCCAAAAATATCTTTTAATTACATTAATCGTTATCGACCGATTTATATAATTGTCTTTTCGATATTTGCGCTTTATGAAAACCTTTTGCAAGCATTGCTTATCATGTGCAAAAGGAAAATAGTGCCTGCGGAGTGTTTACTATACGTTCAACTTAAACCATTATGGAAATTATTGAGAATCTTTGGGTTATTACCATACGTGGAAGTGTCCGAAACCGGTAAGATCAGTCATTTGCATTCAAACTGGCACCTCGGGACAGCAGGAATGCTCAACGTCATCAGCAAAATAAAAATTTTCAGTCTGGAATGTGCGATCGCATGTAAATGGAATATTTCGGTCCATATACTATATTTATTCCAAACCTAGGAGCAATAGGAAAAGTGCCAGGAGGAACAGGGCCAACCTTGTTTTTTTTTTTTTTTTTTTTTTTTCGAGAAGGTGCTACTTGGAGCTGCCTTGTTTTCGTTTAAGGGCTTGTCCCGTTGTGGCATTAAAATAAATAAATAAATAAATAATGGGTTTTGCTGATGACATAGATGTTCTTGATGGGCTTCAGAGGGTATACAGTACTATCCGAATAGGTATACTACCCGGAAGTGATTCGACAATTTTGATTTCCGTAGGAAATTTGGCATTTCATTGGCTATCGTCCTCCGCCCTATACAGCTTTGTATTTGTCGGATGTATGGATTGCATGGTGATCTTGATTTTTTTGAACAAAATGCTTATATTTCAAATGAGCGACAAAAGTTTTGATAGTTTGGTTTTCCATTTTCAAAGCTTACTAACTCTTCTTCCTATGTTGTTTATTCCGATTACTTTTTGGTTTGATGCCAAAGCGTTCGTGAATTACGTTCGAAGGTGGACAGAATTTGAGGTAGGTGGGGAAAAGCTGAAAGTAGAAAATTCATGACTGAGACTGGCAGTTAACAACCTAACAAAGCACCTTCAGGACTTCTCCGGTATAAGTTCAATTTATCACGATTAATACTGAATTCTTGTTACAGAAACATTATTACAAAGTTTGTAATAAGACATTGAAAGTAAACCGTGTAAACCGTTGCAGAATCGTGTTAGCGATCCTAGTAACATATTCGTTGTTAATTTCTTTTGTCTTCGGCCGACAGGATCCGCAATCAAAATGGTGGTATCCTATCGTATACACGGTCAATGTTTCTGCGCTTTTTTTATTTTTACCCTATTCTGGCTTTTTAACATGGGTACTAATAGCGTTATGCGAAAATGTCAAAATAAATTTCCTCAGGGTAAGCCGTGTTAATTTCTTTTTTGTAAAATCTGTGATTCTTTTTTTATCTTTAATTTTTTAAAAAGGATATTAGGATAGAGAAAAACGCTGCTGCCGTTTTCCAAAACTACAGAAAATTGTGGTTCCAACTGAGAGGGTTATGTAGAGATATTTTCTCGATTTTTGTTCGGAGATTTCTACTTTACACCGTTACGACTATGATTACCGGAGTAGTTACCATATATACTGCACTTACTATGCTCATTTCTTTTGGCATTAATCAGCGAGTGATGATGCTCGTCATCATGCTAACTTTGATTTTTTCGTCGATACATTACATTCTCAACAGAAGCCAAGTGGTGTACAATGCAGTGAGTAATAATTTATGATTTAAAAGCCAAAAAATGAGGAAGCCTTTAAGAGTCACTGTCACTGGGTCAGTTGCATTTTGCTGTAAATTATAAAAAATTTGGAAACTTTGAACCTTTCCTACTTTATTGCTTGCTTATGGAAAATTAACGTATATGAAAGAGATTCATAGACCCCATTCTTCCGGTAATATACTTGCTGATTATTGACTAATTAATGGTAATAGTGGAGAACTAAATGCTGTGTAACTGGTGGTGCAATCTGTAATAGTTCAGTAGTTTCATGAATCATTATGTTTTTTTATAACTACTAGCTACAAGCTGCAAATTAGTTAGTTTCGGTTTAGCTGTCGTTCAACTATTAGGGTCAATTGAACAAATAGCACTGTTAATGCTGCCTATCTAGGCTAACTAGTACCTCTCTAGTAGTGTTGCTTATATTGCATAATCGATGAAATGTTCCGGGTCTAGTAACATGCTAATTGAAGATGCTTAAGGATTTGAAATATGTGTCTAAGGTCAAGAACATGTCAAGAACATTGGCATGATGGCGAATGCTCTCTGGAATTATCAATGACCTATGCAAAGTTTCACATGATGGGTTTCACCAAAGGTTACAGGTTAACTTAAGTGACTACATATGCATCGCAATCATTTTTTATTCACATATCTGTTTTTTTTATAAAAGATATAAAAAAGACGCTGGTGGTCAACTGTTGTGACTGGGAAACACGCCTCTCGTTGGTAATTTGAAATGTTAGAACACGTATTATGACGTGTTAGTTTACGTGATGGTACAGTTCATTTTAAATTTGAGAGAGTTTTTTTTAAAGATTGAATTCTTAGAAGATGTTGCAAAACAAGAAAATGGTATTTGACAAACGATTTTTAAAAACCTATTTTCTTTTTTTGTTGTGACGTCAGAGGCATGATATTTAAAAATATCGTGCTAGTGGTGAGATATTTTGCGGCCATTTTAGTCTGTTATAAAGCTAATATTTCGTATAAAGAAATAAAGGTTGAGGACCGGAAAAGAAGTTATTACGTCACTTGAAGACTTTGGTAAAAGATGAAAGCTGTTCAATTCGAACAAAATTTTTTTATTTTTTTATTACATTACGCTTTTTAAACCTCCTCCTTTCACTCATGTCTTCATTTAAGTGAAGCCTTTTTAGGCTCGATTGAAAAAACGAGAGTAACTCGCAAACGCCTGGCAATGCAGGGAAGCGAATTCGGGTTAGTTGCGTTTGGCCTTTGATATCCACTACCACCAATACCATAGTCATTCTCATGCTCTATGAAATTCCCAATCGGAGATAAATCATTGTAGACAGTTTATACAACATTAACAACATCATTACATACCTTTTCTAACTTAAAAACAGGCATTGTCTTACTGTAGACATTTATGCTCAATCAAGTATGAAATTAGGTAAATCTCTTGGGACTAGGAACGAAATAATTTCAAACTGGTATGCTGACTAGTTTCGGGCTATAATATGAATCCTTCAACAGAGTTGATGCATAATGTCATTAAATCTTGGTTTTGTGCTGGGTATGTTTTTATGTTATGTTTTTATTGTGTCGCATGTTGAGATTTCATTCTAATGATCTTGTTAAATTTTAGCTCTGTTGAAGGATTCATATTATAGTCCAAAACTAGTCAGCATACCAGTTTGAAATTATTTCGTTCCTAGTCCCAAGAGATATACCTAATCAAAATTTTTGGATCACAAGAAAAAACGTGCATCAAGTATGAAATGTTCTTCTAACACCGAACATTAATATTAATTTACTTGTCCCCAAGAGGGGCAGAATGCTTGATAAACGATATATTGCACATTTTGGTGGAAATTGAATTGTAACTTATAATACAGTTATTACGTTGAGCATCTCAAAGTATCTTTTTCAGTGAATTCCCAGAAAGCAAATCACAGAATCATATTCTTTCCTCTCTCCCTGTTCTCCTCCCGTCAAAAATCCATTGCGACCAGAAAAACGATTTTATTGCTTAATCATGTTGGAGAGCCTAAAATTTATGTTAACCCCTTCCCTACTGATTTATTCGCTTAAAAAGTAGAACCCGATAATGAAACCCGAGGTAATTGGGTGATAATTCGTTAACTTCGAGCTAAAACAAAAAGAGCCAGAAATATCTTTTAATTACATTAGTCGCTATCGACCGTTTTATATCATTGCCTGTTCGATATTTGCGCTTTGTGAAAACATTTTTCAAAAATCGTTTATCATGACCAAAAAGAAAATAGTGCCTGCGGAGTGTCTACTATACGTTCAAGTAAAACCATTATGGAAATTATTGAGAATGTTTGGGTTATTACCATACGTGGAAGTGTCGGAAACCGGTAACTGAAACTGGCACCTCGGGTCAGCAGGAATACTCAACGTCATCAGCAAAATGAAAGTTTTTAGTCGGGAATGTGAGATCGCATGTAAATTGAAATTTTTGGTCCATATACTGTATTTGTTCCAAACTTGAAGGAACAAGTGCGAGGAGGCACATGGCCTATCTTTTTTTTCGAGAAAGGGCTTGGAGCTGCCTTGTTTTCGTTTAATTAGTTATGCTGATGACGTAGATGTTGTTGATGACCTTTGGAGACGGGCAATACGCATATTACGTAAAAAAAAAGTGTAATTTGTACGGGCTACAAAAGTAGCCCGTACAAAAGTAGCCCGTAAAGTAATTCTTAACAGTAACTTTTCTATATTTTATTTTTTCAATTTTTTTTTTTTTTTTTTTTTTTTGCTGAAATTTGTTCCGAATACTCGATAATTTTGATTTCCGTAGGAAATTTGGAATTTCATTGGCTATCTTCTTCCGCCATATACAGCTTTGTATTTGTCGGATGTATGGATTACATGGTGATCTTGGTTTTAATGGACAAAGTGCTTATATTTCAAATGAGCGACAAAAGTTTTGATCGTATGATTTTCCATTTTCAAAGTTTACTAACTCTTCTTCCTATGTTGTTTATTCCGATTACTTTTTGGTTTGATGCAAAAGCGTTCGTGAATTACGTTCGAAGGTGGACAGAATTTGAGGTAGGTGGGGAAAAACTGAAAGGGAAAAATTGATGACTGAGATTGCTAGTTGACAACCTAACAAAACACCGTCCGCGCTTCTCCCGTATAAATTCAAATTATAATACTAAATGCTTGTTACAGAATAATTATTACAAAGCTTGTAGTAAGACATTAAAAGTAAACCGTGTAAACATTTCCAGAATCGTGTTGGCGATCATAGTAACATATTCGTTGTTAATTTCTGTTATCTTCAGCCGCCAGGATCCGCATTCAAGATGGTGGTATCCTATCGTATACACAGTCAATATTTCTGCGCTTTTTTTATTTTTACCCTACTCTGGTTTTTTAACATGGGTACTAATAGCTTTATGCGAAAATGTGAAAATAAACTTCCTCAGGGTGAGAAATGTTAATTTGTTTTATAAAGTCTATGACTTTTTTTTTTCATTCTTAATTTCTTTAAAAGGATATTAAGATGGAGAAAAACGCTGCTGCCGTTTTCCAAAATTACAGGAAATTGTGGTTCCAACTTAGAGGGTTATGTAGAGATATTTTCTCAATTTTTTTTCGGAGATTTCTACTTTACACCGTCTCGACTATGGCTACCGGAGTCGTTTCCATATATACTGCATTTAATTTACTCCTTTCTTTTGGTATTAATCAGGGAGTGGTAATATTCGTCATCATGCTGACTTTGATTTTTTCGTCCATACATTTCATTCTTAACAGAAGCCAAGGGGTGTACAATGCAGTGAGTAATAATTTATTATTCAAAAGTCAAAAAATGAGAAAGCCTTGAAGAATCAATATCTCTGTCAACGTCCACAAAAGCTGGTACATTATCGGTCGGGTTTGCCAGTTTTTCAGCTAATGATGTCATTTACTGAACTAGCTGTGTCACTACTGGTACTGTTAGTGCCATAATAGTGATAAAACACTACTGGCATTCAGTAGCCTTTTATAATAGTGACCGTAGCAATGACAGTTAGCACTGTTAGTGCCACTAGCATGCCTAACATGCCAACTGCCAGTTAGTGCCAGTGGCACTAACAAACAGTGCCAACTGTCATTGCTACGGTCACTATTATAAAAGGCTACTGAATGCCACCAGCTGTTGTACAACTGACACTACCAATATTTGGTGGGATTTTTTATAAGTGACAATATATAAGCAGTATAACTGACAATATATACTTATCTCCAATAGTACCTTGACCCTTAAAGGCTTCCGTTCAAAAATCGGTTTCCTAATCCATTTTCTATATTTTGTAGATTGGAAGAGATTTTATATCGAATTTCTTTAAAATCAGAAAAAGTTTACAGTTTTACAGTACAGACGCTATAATTGAGGTATGCAACTCACAACGTTAAAATCGTGTAAATATTTTACCAAAGCATATTTTTTATTTGCAGTTTAAATTGTTTTTGCAAACTGTAAAAATAGCTGATAGGCAAATAACGAGCAATGGATATTTTGCCATAAGTCAGTCGAGTTTTATTTCCGTAAGTAAATAGATCCATGTTCAAATTCGTTAGATTTTAACGGAATTACTTTCGTTTTCAGCTTTTGTCGGTGATGGCAACGTATTTGTTGATTTTAGTGCAATTAAAGCTTAATACTACACCGAAAACCATATTGCTTGGTTCAAGCGACAACAAGACTGATCCTTTATCTTGAGTTTAATATTTCTTAGTGTTCTAATTTCTTTTCATTCATTCTGTTGACTTTTAATTTCCTGGAAATGCGGAATATAGGTTAAATATAGATCAATAAAGTTTTTTTTATGTACTATGACTCAACTTGTGGAAAATATGAAAAAAAGATTGCGGTATCGAAATTTTTTAAAGAGAGAAAAATCTATAAAGAATATCCCTTATAGGGTTAAGACGGATGTAATTCTTCCTTTGGAATGTACATTATATATTCAGATGAAACCCTTTTGGAAATTATTAAGAATTTTAGGTTTGCTACCGTATTTTGAAAAACCAGAAACAGGTGATGGTACTGTAATTTTAGAGCATGCACTTAATAATATTATTTTTGAGGAAAAGTAAAACAACCCAAACGCCGAATGTTACGATGTCGTCTATTTAACATGATGTCAACTTTTGATTTATTTTTTCTCAAAGGTTTCCCACCGAAGTTCTTCTACTAGAGAATTTTAATACAATTTTTGAACTTTAGGAGACCTGAAATTCCACCCACTATCAACGCCAGTTCTGTACAGCTTATTAATTTTTTCGCTGCTAACCGTACCAGTGGCTTCGATCGTAATACAACGAGTTCATTTACTTGAGTCATACAGTTCCCATTATGACTACGAAGTTTTTGCTATATTAATTATCATAAGCGTTGCTCCTGCATTTTTCATACCATTTACGTTCTGGTTGGATACTCCAGAATTTTTGGAATACGTCAAATGTTGGGCTTCATTTGAGGTACAGTTCATGAAAGTCAGGCTACTTGTCAGTCGCTCCCTGTCAGTTTCCTGAACTATAAGTGTCCGTTTCTGACTGTCAATATTGCAACTGACAGTTTGCGTTGCAAAATGGACTATGCTGACTTCCTTTTCACACTGTACCCCTTTAGCAAAATCACCAAACAATGTACTACTATTACTACTACTGTACCAAGATAACTTACAGTTTTACATAAAAACTGGTACTGCTACAAGTAATCGATAGCACGATCTTACATACAGGTCAGGCAACTGCTATCTTAAAAACGGCTATCTTCTGTCCCCCGAGTTTGCAACAGAAGAATAGTTCCAAATTTGCTCGATAGATGGCTGGAGCTGTAGTTAAAAAATCACGTGATATGCTCTCCATCCAATCAACACTTTTTTGAATGATGGCTGCCAGAACTAGTGATTCCCTAACTACAGCTCCAGCCATCTATCGAGCAAATATGGAACTATTCTTCTTCTTCAAACTCGGGGGACACTATTGTCTATACGAGGGATACCCGAGTTATGACCTGTGTGTAAGATCGTGATCGATAGTGCTACAGCAACTCTTGGAAACTACTAATGTCAAAGTCATATTCGCTTTGTTTGCTTATGTGCACCTTTCATACCATAATAACACCTTATATTCCGCTATTTTAGACTGACTACAAGAGAGTATGCAAGAGAGAGTTAGATATTAACATCAGGAAATGGTGCATAGCCGTTTTAACGAATCTGACAGTTGGTTGTTCTTTGACTGTTTTTACCAGCGTTTTCGCTTTGAAGGAAATAACTTTTTGGCAAGGGTTTGGCATGCTTCACATTACAATTTTAATATATTTACTATTTCCTTACATCGGTTTTCTAACTCATATATTGAGTTTGACAAGCAGAAGTGTTCAAGAAAATTTTGCACAGGTGAATAGTATATTAGGCTATATGGGTCTTGGGCCTATAAGGCTTTGGAGAAGGACTAAGAATCGGAAATGTACTTCAATTTTAAACTTTTTTTAAAATTTTTTTGAAGGATGTTTTAAGGAAAAGGAATATTAGTTCGTTTTACGTTCAAGAATACAGAATTTTGTGGCTTCAACTTCAGAGCCTTTCCCAAAATATTTTTACTTGTTTCGTCCGAACATTTTTTCTGTATGCTGTCTATGTCACGATTTTGACTATATTCTCTTCTTACGTCATTCTGTCTTGGATTCCGACGATCGGATGCAATCAGAGAATTTGGTACCTTGTATTGGTCTTGGGGACAGTTTTGATCATGATTTATTTTTCTCTGTACAGGAGTCAGATGTTGTACAATTCGGTGAGTGGTGCATAAGCCTAATTTGACGTATGTTTTACACTTACGAGTCAGTTGAAAGTGAAGGGATAAGAATTAAACTAGTTTAGCCAAGAATGTACTTGACTGTGTGACTAAGTAAGTGGATAACCCACTTCCAATACTTGTATTGTAATATACTATTGGATTTTTTTAGGTTGGAAAGGATTTCATTTGCAATTTTTTGAAAAAAAGGAAAAGCTCGAGATTTTACGGTAATGATACATTTCTCGAGCTAAAATTACTCATCAAGGCGCTTAAAATATCCGACTTAGGCATTACAGGCGGAGGGTATTTCGCTCTCAAACAATCTCTGCTAATAGACGTTCGTGTTAAACATTTTTATTGTTAAAAATCCCAAATTAATTATTAATTATTGATTTTTTATAACAGTTTTTATCCGTAATAACGACGTATTTATTGATACTCATACAATTCAAAGGAACTGCGCCGTATGGGAGTGGAAGTAATCACACACATCATTATAAATTTGTACGTTATTCGTATTTAGAATTTTCGACTATCGTTTTTAATGTTTCAAGTTTTGTCATTATTTTCCATGTTTCAGTGTCGCTAATTGGACTTATCAGAAATCTAAATTGCATTTTGCGTTTTTACGAATTAAATTCTGCGATATAGGAAGTTGTTTCAGTTCGGTCCCTCCGTAGCTAAAATGCCTTACCCTGGGACATTTATTCTTTTATGCAAATTGAATAAATTGACGGACGCACTTTGTCGAGTTTAATCTAATTATATCATTTTTAATATGAACGGCAGTCTCCTTCATTTATCGATTTTCGATTTACAATTTCCTAAAGAGGTTCACTTTTTTTTTTTTTTTTTTTTTTTCATCAAAATAAACTTGTTTAACAATAAACAACGGCGAAATATGAGTTATATTTTATTTCCGAAGTCGAAATATGTTTTTAAAAAAAGAAAAATCGATCAACGAGATTAACAGTAACGAGAGAAACAAATTAACTGTACCTTTAAAATGTACCTTATATATTCAAATGAAACCCATTTGGAAATTTTTAAGAATTATGGGTCTGTTACCTTATGTGGAAATACCGGAAACAGGTATGCTGTAGACCCAGGTGGAGAAGGCTTTAAAGCGGTACCAAAATGATATCGAAGCGATACTGTACTTATTAATCTATTAGCATGTTCATTGTCCATTCAAGTGTGATAATTTCGGTTCTTTAGTTGTATGGTATTTTATCTATTTCATTGGTTCCTGCAATAAGGTTCGATCGTACCCTGTACAATTCTCGAGCGCCCAGTCGCTCTATAACCGTCGTTTGAGGTTATACATCCAATACGAAAATACTACTCATATCAGGCTGATAATAATGGGGATTTCAAATGGTCTGCTTCAATCCTCATTTTTTCACCTTTGTTCTCACGCCCTATTCAAAGCCCTCTTATTCGATGTCTTCGGGCTACTTAATCTATCTACATAGCGAACAAACAAGATATTCTATCTATTCCTATCTATTTAGGTTCAGTTCAACAGGGATGGCAAACCGAACCGAACCGAACTGTAAAAACCGAACCGGAACCGGGTTTTTTTAAAAAATTAACCGAACCGGAACCGAACCGGTCGAGAAGTTGTAAATGAAAAACCGAACCGAACCGAACCGTTTTGCCGAATAAACCGAAACGAAACCGAACCGAACCGAACCGTTTTGGCAAAATAAACCGAACCGGAACCGAACCGAACCGTTTTAAAAAAATAAACCGAACCGAACCGAACCGTTTTGGCAAAATAAACCGAACCGAAACCGAACCGAACCGTTTTAAAAAAATAAACCGAACTGAACCGAACCGTTTTGGCAAAGTAAACCGAACCGAAACCGAACCGAACCGTTTTGAAAAAAATAAACCGAACTGAACCGAACCGTTTTGGCAAAGTAAACCGAACCGAAACCGAACCGAACCGTTTTAAAAAAATAAACCGAACCGAACCGAACCGTTTTGGCAAAATAAACCGAACCGAACCGAATTTAAGAAAGAGGAAAATTGAACCGAAACCGAACCGAACCGTTTTGGCAAAATAAACCGAACCGGAACCGGGTTTTTTTAAAAAATTAACCGAACCGGAACCGGGTTTTTTTAAAAATTAACCGAACCGGAACCGGGTTTTTTTAAAAAATTAACCGAACCGGAACCGAACCGAACCGTTTTGAAAAAAATAAACCGAACCGAACCGTTTTGGCAAAATAAACCGAACCGAACCGTTTTAAAAAATTAACCGAACCGGAACCGGGTTTTTTTAAAAAATTAACCGAACCGGAACCGGGTTTTTTTAAAAAATTAACCGAACCGGAACCGAACCGAACCGTTTTAAAAAATTAACCGAACCGGAACCGGGTTTTTTTAAAAATTAACCGAACCGGAACCGGGTTTTTTTAAAAAATTAACCGAACCGGAACCGGGTTTTTTTAAAAAATTAACCGAACCGGAACCGGGTTTTTTTAAAAATTAACCGAACCGGAACCGAACCGAACCCTTTTAGTTTGCGGAGCGGTTTGCCATCCCTGCAGTTCAATAACAACATTGACGTTCTTAGAAAAAAAAACAACATTGACGTTCTTAGAAAAAAAAACAACATTGACGTTCTTAGAAAAAAAAACAACATTGACGTTCTTAGAAAAAAAAACAACATTGACGTTCTTAGAAAAAAAAACAACATTGACGTTCGTAGAACTGAATTCCAGAGCTTCACAGCTCTGGAATAGAATCGTTTCAGTATCTCTGTCATTACATTACCATTTTCCACCTGGAAAGTTACTTTTTAAAAATATTTACGCTTTCATTTCTTAATGATATTTAAATATTTAGGAGACTTGGAATTCCGCTTGTTATCTACGCCCGTTCTTTACAGTGCACTAAATTTCTCTCTGATAAGCGCACTAGTTATTTTAATTATGATAGATAAAGTTCGATTACTTCGTTTGCGCGGTACGGATTTTGATTACAGCGTGTTTACCATCAACGGGATTTTTAGCTTTGCTCCGGCGCTATGTATCCCATTTACATTTTGGTTGGATACTGCAGATATTTTACAATACCTAATCCAATGGGCTAAATTTGAGGTAAATTTCAAATTGTTGTTCCCGGACCTCCCAAAGAATTTTAGGCATGAATGTGTTATTATTTTAGACTAACTACAATAGAATATGCAAAAAGGAATTGAAAATCGTAGCTAAAACATGTTGTAAAAGCATTTTAACATCGATTGTAATGTTTTCATTCGCGGTTATGATTGTCAGTTTTTATGCTGTGGGAGACCAAATCAGTTACGTGGAAGGACTGCTGTCGATGTACATGACGACAGTAGGATTCATGCAGTTTCCGTACATTGGTTTTGTGACTTATATTTTGAGTATAACAAGCGAAAATATACAGGAAAATTTTACAAAAGTAAATATAAGTCTTGTGAAATCAAGACACAATCCTAGTATTTGACTTATCGACGTTAATATACAGTATTTAAATTTTTTTGAAAGGATATTTTAAGAAAAAGGAATATTAGTCCATCTGATATTGGAGAATACAGATTTTTGTGGTTACAACTACGAAGTCTCTCTAGAGATGTTTTTAATTGTTTTTTTCGAGTGTTTTTCATGTTCACTATTTACGTCGTCGTGTGCAGCATTTTTTGCTCTTACATAATACTTTCTTGGATTCTGGAAAGTGGATTTAATGAGAAAGTTTGGCTACTCTCTTCAATCTTGGCGACGGTTTTTATGATGCTTTACTTTTCGATGTATAGGAGTCAGATGCTGCATGATTCGGTGAGCGGAAGTAGACTAAAAACATATGAAAAATTATTGCAGCCCTTAATCAGGGGAGAGTTAAATGATTCAGCTACTTCAAGCTCGTCAAAAAATATTTTTGTCTTAAAAAATTTATTCTTCATTTTGATTTCCTTGCAATAAATTTTGCACTTTTTGAAAATGAATATTTTTAATTTTGCAGATCGGAAAGGATTTTGTTTTGTAGGAGTGCTGATTTTCGGGGTCGGAAAATATAAAAAAAAAAAGAAAAAGAACCGTTGTGCGCCAATGTAAGAGTCCGGCTTTTCGGGTCAAAAATAAATAAAAATAAAATAAGAAAAAGGGGCGACAATGTAACGAACACAAAAAAAAAAGACAGAACAGAACAAACCAAACCAAAAACAAAAAAAAAATAAAATAACAATAAGAAGAGACCCGGGGGAAAACCAAGGGAAGGAAGGAATGCCAGGGACGGTAGCTCAGTTTCGGCAGAGGTATCTTGGTCATGGGTAAGGTCGGCTAAGAAAGGTAAAGCTCGAAGGATAAATAAGGCTAGGGAAGTCCGAGTAAAGAAAAATAACAATAAAATAAATAAAATAAAA
This sequence comes from Liposcelis bostrychophila, assembly GCA_037577465.1. Taxonomy (NCBI): domain Eukaryota; kingdom Metazoa; phylum Arthropoda; class Insecta; order Psocodea; family Liposcelididae; genus Liposcelis; species Liposcelis bostrychophila. The sequence continues at coordinate 23,097,474 of CM075214.1, read as the reverse complement.
AAAAATAAAAATAAAGGATAAAGATTGATAATGCAAAGTGTGATTCTAAGAAGAAAGGCCTAAACTTTGAAAGAGAAAGGACAGAGAAAAAAAAAAAATGAAGTATGAAAAAGACAATTATCAGGTAATCCTTGAGACAACCACAGAATTTTGAAGTCAGACTCCCGATAATCCTCTTGGAAAAATAGATAAAAAAAATAAAAAAAAAAAACAAAGGGGCGCGCTAAGATCTTAAAGTGCTCACAAAATCTTGACACTAGAGAGCCTAACACTAGAAGGGAAAGAACTAGGGCATCAGAGGGTCCTACCAGAACTTTTTCAGAAAATAAAAGCCAGGAGTTATCCTCGTCATGCTAATTTAGAATAAAAAAAAAAATACAGACCTAAATATCAGAAGGGAAAGCAAAAAAAAAAAAAAAATTAAAAGGAAGGGAATCACAACTTGGCGATATCATTCTTTTGTTTTAAGAAAAAAAAATAATTTAAATTTTGATGATGATGTAAAATATAAAAAAAAAAGGATGACGATGACGATGACTCGACGATTTTGCTGTTCCATTTGTAGATTTATACCATAAAAAAAAAAATTAATATCCTAAAGTAAAGCTGTATCCGTTGAAGAGAACCTAAATAAAAAAAAAATAGAGAAAGAATAGAAAACAAAAAGGAAGTAGGAAATAGAAAATCACTGGGTAATCCTTAAGGTATATTCAGAATTTAAATACCAGACTCCCAATAATTTTCTGGAAAGAAAGACAGGTAAAAAAAAAATAAAGCGGGTGTAAAGGGATCTTTGAGACAATCACAGAATGTTGATGTCAGAATCTTTACGGGAAGAAAAAGGCCTAGATAAAATGATCAGGAATTCTTTTAACGTTTTTCAAAAGACAAAACAAGAAATATCTTGATACATTTAAATTTTTATTAAAAAAAAAAAAAAATATAGTTCCGAAAATTTTAGAAATGAAAATTTAACGTTTTTAAAAAAAAAGAAAATTTTACAAGGGGATACACCATTTTAAAAAAAAAAAAAAAAAAAAAAAAAATAAATAAATAAATAAAAGGTTTCATACAGTTTTCATTCACACACAAAAAAAAAATAATTATAAAGAGGAGAAGAAAACAATCTGAATCGAGTAAAAAAAAGATAATAATAATTTTGAAAGCCCAGTTCTTTTGCTGGAATAAAAAAAAAATAAAATAAAAAAATGATACTCGATTCAGCAAGTTTTCCCGATAATAATAATAACGATAATGATAAATAAAAAAAAAAACAAAAGAAACTAAAATCTAACCTATCCTTGACTAAACAGTCTTTTATACCTTTGTACATTTTCTACATTCGTATTTAAAGACAATAAAAAAAAAATGTCTTTACCATGTTAAAAAAAATAAAATAAAATAAAATTGCATCAAAGCAAACCATCAAACACAGAACAAAAACAAAAAAAAAAAAATGAAATCAGAATATCGATTGAAATACTATACATCAAGGCTCAATTAAAAAAAATTAACTCAAACCTTAATTATTTCAATACCTAATTAATTTACTAAACCTAATTATTTTTAAGAAACTCGACCAGATTTTAAAGGGAAATAAAAACAAATATAAAAAAAAATTAAAACAAAGGGAACTGGACTAAAAAAAAAATCATCTCGACTAAGGATGTTTCGACTAAGAACTCGACTAAAGTAACTCGACTAAGCAGGGAAAATTTTTTAGGAAAATAAAGAAACACGACAAAAAGGGAATTTTAGGGCAATAAGAGGAACACGACAGATTTTGTTCTCTGCGGGGTTCTACCGCTACCGTACAAATTTTGAAATTCAAAAACGGTTGGCATATTCTTAGGCCTTGCCAACAGGCGGGTTGACCTAAAAATATTTAATTAAGGAGGATTTTGGCATTTTAGAATATTGAAATCTCGACGGGAATTTCATTTTCAGAATCACGACAGAAAAAAAAAATCAAGGGAAATTCATTTTTAGGGAAATCTCGACAGATTTAACGGAGGAACATGGGCTAATTTTGGAGAGGGGGGGGGGGGGGGTCAATTGATTTTGAAAATAGCTGAAAGGGGGGTCAACATGAAATGACAAACAAAAAAAAAAAAAAATTAATTCATTAAAAAAAAATAAAAGGGATTTCGAATTTTAGAACTTTTTGGACTTAAACGAGATAAAAAAAAAAAATGACGGGGAATTTGACGGAATAAAAAGAAAAAAAAAATAAATCAATGGGGAACCTAACGAATATTAAGCGATTTAGCATAACCGATGATTTAAAAAAAAAATCTTTTAACTTAAAAAAAAAAGAATGAAAATGTGCCTTCACAACAAAAAAAAAATTTTGAACAACCTAAATTTTAACATTTTCGGCCTAACAAAATTTAAAAAAAAAAATAAAAATACCTTACAATTTTGACAACAACAACAAAAAAAAATCAATTCATTTTTGGTACCAAAAAGAAATAAAAAAAAAAAACTTATCGATTTCCAGCGGAGGACGAATTTTCTCACGACGGTCTGAGGTGCCTCGATTGCCTGATAACTCAAGGCTTTATCCGAAGGGCATTTCCTGGGGTTTACTCCTTGAATTCTCGACGATTTTTCGAAAATTTTAAATTTAAAGATGATCCTATGAAACGCTGAATTTTAATCCAAATAATTTCACTTGTATAAAAGGCCATATTTTATATATTTTTATTTTTAATGACACATGTTTCACTTACGAGATTTTACTTTCATATTTTAAAAAAAATTCGATTAAAATAAAAAAAAATGTTTCAATACTTCAATCGGTTTAAGGAAATTTTGTCTTGGCTGCGTTCAAACTATTTTTGCACTTTTCAATTTTCTAATAAAGTTCCTTCATTTAAAAAAAAAAAGAATATCTTTTCGTTCTTTGTTTAAAAAAAAAATTTAGATTTTCGGCGATTTTTTTTTCATTAAAAAAAAAAATTCGCGACTTTGAATTTTCTCGACATGTAATAATAATTAATCAATTAAGCACACTTTTTTTTTTCATTTTCGTCCTTTTTTTTTTTTTCTAAAAAAAAAAATTTAAACCTTTTTCTTTACACGACCGATCGACATTTTTAGTACGGGATTTTCTCACAGTTTGTTTCACTCCATATTAATTTAATAAATTCTTATATAAAAAAAAAATTAAAGCACATTTTAATTTTTTATTTAATCAACCCGACTTTGAAAATTTGCGAGATCCGGACGCGACGAAAATTATTTAGAGTTTGAGGCGCAAACTCATCTTCACCGGTTATGCTAAACCAGCGAAGGGGTTGAACACGTGATTTTAGGGAGCCAATTAAAATTCACGACTTGCGAATTTTTTAAGGGGCGGGAGGGGTATCGGAGGGCTTCGGGGATACTCGACATATTACGCTTCTTTCCCATGATTTTGATGCAGGTGGATTTGGGGTTTCCTGGAATTTTCAAGTTCGGACAAGCTTTGCAGATAAGGACTTGAAGAATAATAAAGACAAAGGGACCGATTTGACATTCTCAGAAAATAAATTTTGAGACGCCATTTTGCAAGGGATAACGTGGGAAACTAACGCAACAAGGGTTTATCTGATAAAAAAAAAATAAAAATTTTGGAAAAGAGAAGAAAAGAAAAAAAAATGGGGAAATTTCTGGGACTTAAAAAAAATTTTGGGGCTCAAAAATTTGAATCGTTACATTACCCCGGTAGTTGGGATAAAAAAAAATAAGCGAAAAACCGGTTATTTTTTTTTTCACACTTCGACCTATATGAACATATTGGACTAAGAGAAAAAATATCTTTAAACCATAAAAAAAAAATCTTGGGCATTCAACAGAAATAATAATAAATTTAAAAAAATGAGAGACAGCCTTCGGTGAATCACAAAGTAATGTTTATTGGTTTCTATTTTTTTTTTTTTTTTTTATAGATATTCAGTTATTTTAATTGTATTATGAACTTTAATTTACTTTTGGGTCCTTTGTAAAAGGAATAGGAATTTTAGAAAGGAAAATAAAGGTTAGGAAATTTTGTTGAGCGCCACTCATGGATTTTTAGGTTGCCACGAGCCAACCGGTCTTATAACTTTTGTAATTATTTTATGAATTTTATTAAACCAACGACATTTCACCTTTTACACATTACTTTGCCAATCATTGAAGAAAGAGAAAAAAAAGAAAATGAAATAAAAAATAAAATCAGAATAAAAATAAGAACAATAATTTAAATTTTGACGGGCAAAAGGGGTAAAAAAAAAAATCACGACAAATAAGAGGGGGGTTTGATGTTTTTCACGGGGTTTTACCGTTGCAGTACTCATAACTGGCTGATATATTCTTAGGCCTTACCAGCTGGCGGGAAAAACCTAAGATAATAATAATAAAAAAAAATAAGAAAAAAAAAAATACTAATTTCGGGGAGTAGAAATTTCTTCATAATAATGACCAGGGATTAATCCAGGAATTTTCTTAGCATTATTTTCTGATGGAGGAGAAAAATTTTGAGATCTTTGATTTGATTGGGAATTATCTGAAAAAGTAACATTTTTCTTTTCTGGGGATCCGTTATTACTTTGACTTTGACGATTCGAATTGCCTGAATAATAATTATTTGGAGGGTGAAGGGAATTTCCGGGAGAGGGACTTCTATCACGATTTCTATGATTCGCTTTATTTGGGCAGTTATAAACTGTATAACCGAACAATCCGCATTCATAACAATGCAATCTATCTTGATGGGAAGAACGGGAAGACTCGACAGGAGGTTTTGAATTTTTATTAGGACAATCATTTTTATAATGACCATTTTTACCACAATGATAACAAGTAATATTATCTCTATCTGAGGGACTGGACAAATTTTCAAAACTTTTATGACTCGACTTAGATCTCATTCCATAACTCGACGTTCGGGGTCTAATAGAAATTTCAGGGGAATTATCTGAATCTGAATCACTGAAACTTTCTTTACCAAAATTTTCGTTTTTCTTGTGAACTAAACTTCTTCTAATCTTTTCCTCATCTACCTTCTTTCCTACTTTGGCTACTTTTGCAATGGTTTTAATCTTTTTCGTTTTTGTTAATTTATTATAAGAGGTCTGAAGGTTTCTTATTAGATCGGAAACAAATTTGGATTCGGGCATTGGGTCTATCATTCGGTCTCTAATCTTAATCATTCTCGACAAATAGGAATTCATATCTTCAGAGGGAAGCTGGGCGGAACGAATAATTTCTGCTTCTAATTCTCTATCTAAATCAGCAAAAGTAAATTGGGATTTTAATAACTGTTTTGCTTCGGGCCAGGTCTTACATTTTTCTTTGTTTACTTCCCACCAGGTTTGGGCTTTCTTAATTAAAACATATTGAAGGGTTAAACATTTATCTTTATCAGTAATACCAAAGAAATGCTCACTTAATTCTTCAAACGTTTTCAAAAATTCATTAACATTACTTTTTGAACTACCCGAGAAAATAACAGACTTCTTGTTGCATTCATCTGCTAATTTCAAAGATACTGATTTTGCAGAAGGGGGAGTTGGAGGATAAACAGGGGCAGGGATGGCTTTAGAAAGACTATCAGCTAGTACTGAGCCTAAAGTTTTACCAAATTGGTCAATCACGACAGACATATCAGAACTAGAACTACTACCTTGACTTAATTGGGGATTAAAATTAAAATTTGAATTTGAATTTAAATTTAAATTTGGATTTGGACTCAATGATGGATTTGGATTCAAATTTGCATTGGGATGACGATTTAAAGAAGGGGGAGGGAAATTAAAATTAGGAAAATTTTGATTTGGAACTTGATTTAAATTAGCAGTAGCATAAGGGTTTTGAACTAAACTGGAAGCTGGATTTAAATAATAATTAAAAGCTGGAAAAGTTTTAGTTTGGGATTCACTCGACTTAAAACTACTTGACGGCTTTTTAGGGAGTCTAAAACTAGGTCTAGCTGGAACTCTTGGGAGAAAATGTTTTGGTTTAGCACCACCAAAAGCATTATCAGAAGAAGGATTTCGAACTGGAGGAGGATTTGAAATTTGCAATCTAATCTGGGTATTTGGAGTCGAAAATACTGGGGGATTAAACGGAAGGGAACCAGATATTCTAGTACTGGGAATCACGACAGGTTTATCTTCTTTTGGAGCCACGACATCACCTAAAATTTCGTCCAACTCACGTTCTTCCTTGGACTTTGGGACCAAATTTGTCAGGGACATATTTTGGGATTCAAGGGAAGTCTTATGGGGGTCAATACTATCATGATAATCCGTACTATCTGAATCATTTCCATTAACTTCAACTTGATTCTCTTGTACTTCATCATTCTCAAATTCATCTTCTATCTCAAATTTAATAGGGTATTCAGGGATCTGACTTAACCTACTTTTATCACCTAAATAATAAACAATCAACCTTTGAATTAAGATAGGCTTCGTTCCTTCATCTGGAATCTTAGCAATCCTGCACAACAATTCTAACTTATCCTTCTTACAATCAATTAAGTATTCCATAATTGATTTAAACGCCATTTTGAAAAAAAAAAATTAAAACTCAGGTAAAAACTCTTAATAAAATTCGCTCAAAACTAATCACAATACTATTCTCAAATTATCATGGAAAAACAAGAAAAATCCCGTACTAATTTTGTCATCTGTACCAGTGTAATAAAAATTAATAAGGGACGTTAAAAAAAAGAAAAAAAAAAAAAAAAATGTTACCAAAGAGGAAAAAGGGAATACTAATAATAAAAAAAAATCTAAGGCATAACACGACCAAAAAAAAAAAATGACATGGATTGACATGATCAAAAACAAAAATTTAAAACAACAAATCTGCTCCAATTATAATATCTACTGCTAAATTTGGAACTAAATAGCAATCTACTGTCCTTCGGGTATTTCCGGTTTGAAAAGTTACCGTAGCAATTTTATTTACCATCTGGTTTAATGTACCAATAGACGCAAAAATTGGAGGGCCTACTCGAATGGGGAAATTATTTTCTACTAAGAACGGCTCTAATGAACTATTGATAAAAGTTCTGGGACATCCTGTGTCAGCTACAGCAAGGAAACCTCTTCCTGCTATTCTAACCATAATGAGATTATCAGTCATTTTGGACTACAAAAAAAAAAAAAAATCACAAGTATAATATAAAACTCTAATAAAATTCGCACAACAATTTAAATTCTTTAAATTCTTATCAATATCATGGAAAAAGAAAAATTTCCCGTGCTAAATTTGTCATTCAGCCACGTGTAATAAAAAAAATAAGAGAAAAGGGTCAGGGATGGGTAAAAAAAAAAATAAGAGGAGAGAAAAAAAAATGTCAATTTTAAGAGGACAAAACTAATTAACAATTTGGAGTACAAAAAAAAATTTTAAACCATGTCAAACCATATAAAAAAATTATCACGAGTAAAGGGGAAAAATTTTGCAAAAAACCTAAATGTATTTCAATCGATAATAAAAAAAAATTAACCTAATTTAAGCCTACAATTCTAATACCATTTGCATTTAAAATTTCACGTATCGTAGACAATAAAACATCTAATTCCTCACGGTTTCGTACAACAAAAATTATATCATCCTGATATAAAATAATTTCTCTACCCAACCATGGACGTAATAAATTTCTTAATAACTGCAGGATCGGACCTTCAGTTATCAAACCTAGATTCAAATTAAATATCATTTTTCTCAAAAACAAAAGAAAAATCCGCGTGCTATCCTATCGTTTCCAGGAATGCTTACTACTGTATACTATTAAACAACTAACTAATCATAAAAATTAAAGATGATAATGATAACAAAAATAAAAATAAATCTAGAAAAATACTAATAATAATAATAATAAAATTCATTCATTCACTCACACATTCATTCAAAAGATAGACAACACAGAAGGAAGAAACTTAGAACTAAACAATTATATATTTTTATAGAAGGGTTTTTTTTAAATTTTATACTTTTTTTTTTTTTTTTTTTTTTAATTTTCTATTTTTTTTTTTTTTCTTATAACCTAACTAATAATAAAATAATACTAAAAAAAAGGAATCTACAAAATGAATCAACAAACATCGATCGTCATACTTAGGGCTATTATACTTTCGAGCAGTTTAGATTTCAAGCCCCACGTTGCAGGCGACAATGTAGGAGTGCTGATTTTCGGGGTCGGAAAATATAAAAAAAAAAAGAAAAAGAACCGTTGTGCGCCAATGTAAGAGTCCGGCTTTTCGGGTCAAAAATAATAAAAATAAAATAAGAAAAAGGGGCGACAATGTAACGAACACAAAAAAAAAAACAGAACAGAACAACCAAACCAAAAACAAAAAAAAATAAAATAACAATAAGAAGAGACCCGGGGAAAACCAAGGGAAGGAAGAATGCCAGGGACGGTAGCTCAGTTTCGGCAGAGGTATCTTGGTCATGGGTAAGTCGGCTAAGAAGGTAAAGCTCGAAGGAAAAATAAGGCTAGGGAAGTCCGAGTAAGAAAAATAACAATAAAATAAATAAAATAAAAAAAAATAAAAATAAAGGATAAAGATTGATAATGCAAAGTGTGATTCTAAGAAGAAAGGCCTAAACTTGAAAGAGAAAGGACAGAGAAAAAAAAAAAGAAGTATGAAAAAGACAATTATCAGGTAATCCTTGAGACAACCACAGAATTTTGAAGTCAGACTCCCGATAATCCTCTTGGAAAAATAGATAAAAAAAATAAAAAAAAAAACAAAGGGGCGCGCTAAGATCTTAAGTGCTCACAAAATCTTGACACTAGAGAGCCTAACACTAGAAGGAAAGAACTAGGGCATCAGAGGGTCCTACCAGAACTTTTTCAGAAAATAAAAGCCAGGAGTTATCCTCGTCATGCTAATTTAGAATAAAAAAAAAAATACAGACCTAAATATCAGAAGGGAAAGCAAAAAAAAAAAAAAATTAAGGAAGGAATCACAACTTGGCGATATCATTCTTTTGTTTTAAGAAAAAAAAATAATTTAAATTTTGATGATGATGTAAAATATAAAAAAAAAAGGATGACGATGACGATGACTCGACGATTTTGCTGTTCCATTTGTAGATTTATACCATAAAAAAAAAAATTAATATCCTAAAGTAAAGCTGTATCCGTTGAAGAGAACCTAAATAAAAAAAAAATAGAGAAAGAATAGAAAACAAAAAGGAAGTAGGAAATAGAAAATCACTGGGTAATCCTTAAGGTATATTCAGAATTTAAATACCAGACTCCCAATAATTTTCTGGAAAGAAAGACAGGTAAAAAAAAAATAAAGCGGGTGTAAAGGGATCTTTGAGACAATCACAGAATGTTGATGTCAGAATCTTTACGGGAAGAAAAAGGCCTAGATAAAATGATCAGGAATTCTTTTAACGTTTTTCAAAAGACAAAACAAGAATATCTTGATACATTTAAATTTTTATTAAAAAAAAAAAAAATATAGTTCCGAAAATTTTAGAAATGAAAATTTAACGTTTTTAAAAAAAAAGAAAATTTTACAAGGGGATACACCATTTTAAAAACAAAAAAAAAAAAAAAAAAATAAATAAATAAATAAAAGGTTTCATACAGTTTTCATTCACACACAAAAAAAAAATAATTATAAAGAGGAGAAGAAAACAATCTGAATCGAGTAAAAAAAAGATAATAATAATTTTGAAAGCCCAGTTCTTTTGCTGGAATAAAAAAAAAATAAAATAAAAAAATGATACTCGATTCAGCAAGTTTTCCCGATAATAATAATAACGATAATGATAAATAAAAAAAAAAACAAAAGAAACTAAAATCTAACCTATCCTTGACTAAACAGTCTTTTATACCTTTGTACATTTTCTACATTCGTATTTAAAGACAATAAAAAAAAAATGTCTTTACCATGTTAAAAAAAATAAAATAAAATAAAATTGCATCAAAGCAAACCATCAAACACAGAACAAAAACAAAAAAAAAAAAATGAAATCAGAATATCGATTGAAATACTATACATCAAGGCTCAATTAAAAAAAATTAACTCAAACCTTAATTATTTCAATACCTAATTAATTTACTAAACCTAATTATTTTTAAGAAACTCGACCAGATTTTAAAGGGAAATAAAAACAAATATAAAAAAAAATTAAAACCAAAGGGTGAACTGGACTAAAAAAAAAATCATCTCGACTAAGGATGTTTCGACTAAGAAACTCGACTAAAGTAACTCGACTAAGCAGGGAAAATTTTTTAGGAAAATAAAGAAACACGACAAAAAGGGAATTTTAGGGCAATAAGAGGAACACGACAGATTTTGTTCTCTGCGGGGTTCTACCGCTACCGTACAAATTTTGAAATTCAAAAACGGGTTGGCATATTCTTAGGCCTTGCCAACAGGCGGGTTGACCTAAAAATATTTAATTAAGGAGGATTTTGGGCATTTTAGAATATTGAAATCTCGACGGGAATTTCATTTTCAGAAATCACGACAGAAAAAAAAAATCAAGGGAAATTCATTTTTAGGGAAATCTCGACAGATTTAACGGGAGGAACATGGGCTAATTTTGGAGAGGGGGGGGGGGGGTCAATTGATTTTGGAAAATAGCTGAAAGGGGGGTCAACATGAAATGACAAACAAAAAAAAAAAAAAATTAATTCATTAAAAAAAAATAAAAGGATTTCGAATTTTAGAACTTTTTGGACTTAAACGAGATAAAAAAAAAAAATGACGGGGAATTTGACGGAATAAAAAGAAAAAAAAAATAAATCAATGGGGAACCTAACGAATATTAAGCGTTTTAGCAAACCGATGATTAAAAAAAAAAAATCTTTTAACTTAAAAAAAAAGAATGAAAATGTGCCTTCACAACAAAAAAAAATTTTGAACAACCTAAATTTTAACATTTTCGGCCTAACAAAAAAAAAATAAACAATACCTTACAATTTTGACAACAAAAAAAAAATCAGTTCATTTTTGGTACCAAAAAGAAATAAAAAGAAAACTTATCGATTTCCAGAGGCGGACGAATTTTCTCACGACGGTCTGCAGTGCCTCGGTTGCCTGATAACTCAAGGCTAAAATCCGAAGGGCATTTCCTGGGGTTTACTCCTTGAATTCTCGACGATTTTTTCGAAAATTTTAAATTTAAAGATGATCCTATGAAACGCTGAATTTTAATCCAAATAATTTCACTTGTATAAAAGGCCATATTTTATATATTTTTATTTTTAATGACACATGTTTCACTTACGAGATTTTACTTTCATATTTTAAAAAAAATTCGATTAAAATAAAAAAAAATGTTTCAATACTTCAATCGGTTTAAGAAATTTTGTCTTGGCTGCGTTCAAACTATTTTTGCACTTTTCAATTTTCTAATAAAGTTCCTTCATTTAAAAAAAAAAAGAATATCTTTTCGTTCTTTGTTTAAAAAAAAAATTTAGATTTTCGGCGATTTTTTTTTCATTAAAAAAAAAAATTCGCGACTTTGAATTTTCTCGACATGTAATAATAATTAATCAATTAAGCACACTTTTTTTTTTCATTTTCGTCCTTTTTTTTTTTTTCTAAAAAAAAAAATTTAAACCTTTTTCTTTACACGACCGATCGACATTTTTAGTACGGGATTTTCTCACAGTTTGTTTCACTCCATATTAATTTAATAAATTCTTATATAAAAAAAAAATTAAAGCACATTTTAATTTTTTATTTAATCAACCCGACTTTGAAAATTTGCGAGATCCGGACGCGACGAAAATTATTAGAGTTTGAGGCGCAAACTCATCTTCACCGGTTATGCTAAACCAGCGAAGGGGTTGAACACGTGATTTTAGGGAGCCAATTAAAATTCACGACTTGCGAATTTTTTAAGGGGCGGGAGGGGTATCGGAGGGCTTCGGGGATACTCGACATATTACGCTTCTTTCCCATGATTTTGATGCAGGTGGATTTGGGGTTTCCTGGAATTTTCAAGTTCGGACAAGCTTTGCAGATAAGGACTTGAAGAATAATAAAGACAAAGGGACCGATTTGACATTCTCAGAAAATAAATTTTGAGACGCCACTTTGCAAGGGATAACGTGGGAAACTAACGCAACAAGGGTTTATCTGATAAAAAAAAAATAAAAATTTTGGAAAAGAGAAGAAAAGAAAAAAAAATGGGGAAATTTCTGGGACTTAAAAAAAATTTTGGGGCTCAAAAATTTGAATCGTTACAGTTTGCAACCTTATGAGAAACAAGCGAAATCTATGTTTTTATGAAACTGCTGAAATAATTTTTGAACTCAAATTATTCGCCAAAATGTTGAAGATATCTAACACGGAAATTTCAGGCGGAGGATTTTTTGCGCTAAAGCAATCTTTGCTAATAAAAGTTAGTTCTCTGCCTGGCCGTACGTTGTGCTACTTTTAATATTTTGGGGATTTTTTTTGACAGTTTTTATCCATAACAACAACTTATTTATTAATACTGATACAATTCAAGGATTACACACGATTTAAGTCGGCTCCTTATGGGAGTGAAACTGATCAACCAAAATTGCAATGACATTATCAAATTACCTAATAACACGTCCTAATAAGAAAGAATCGAAAAAAAGCTTTTTTCGATCCACCGTACTATACATCTCGGTACAAAGATGTTACCGTCGTCAAGATTTCTTCTTTCTTCCTAATTTTCATTAGACTATTCTGCTTCATCTTTTTCGCTATTTTGGTCTGGGAACTCAAAATAGTTTCCCGCTTCTTTTTCTGCAAGAAATAAATTTGATTCGGAGATAAATTTTTCAGCTCTCGGAGAATAACACTTATTCTTCTTTTTCGGAGCGGGGCTGAAGACACTAAATAAAGAAAAACAATTTTTTCCCTTTATGGATGTTTTTGTTAAATTTTGGGGTGGTTTTTAAAAAAACCATCCCAAAATTTAACAAAAAAGATCTTTCTGTTTCCTGAGCATCGATTTTTCGCCGACTCGTGGCAACATCCTAGTTTATTTTCCTCTTTTGCTGCGGTTCAGTGACAGTAACAACACTTGTTGTTGCTGATAAATAACTTTCTTTAACTTCCGCTTTGTATTAGCGATTATGCAAATTGAATATGGAATCTTGTACCAACAAGTTGGTCCAGCATTCCATAGTGAATTTGCGCCCTTAATAATATTTTTAATTTGCATGCAACCGTTTTTTCAAAGTCATGTGAATCATTCGGAATTACAATTTATTACTAATGGGAAACTGCAGATTTATGAGACCACAAGCTACAGCTATAATACCATTCGAATGAAGGAAAAGCTTGTTATCAACTGTGGCATGAGGTTTCCAACAATTTAAAAAATCTGACACGTCCAATAACTCGTTCTACGTGGATTCTTAAAGCAGCTATCTGCTTCAGCTTTTGTCAGCGGACTCTCGTCGTTTATGCTCGGCGGTCTCACAAGGTTGCAGCTTTGTTTAGCTGGCTGGAAAAATACACAATACATTCATTAAAATCTTAAAACAGTTCATGAAAAATACATGGCAAACTGAGCCCTACTTGGATATGCCAATCAACAGTGATTGGTATGTTCGTCATGACAAAACATTTTTTATTTTATTATTTTATTACTGTTCTTTGGTATGTCCAAGTAGGGTTAAGTTTGCCCCTGATATCGTATCTAATGACTTTCCCAGGCGCTTTAAGGGCCCTGCCAGGCCTATAAAGAATGGGGAAATGTATGATCGACCCATTTCTGTTCCCCCGAGAATTCAAGAATGATTTCTTTGAATCTTTCTCAATTTTCGATTAATTTTTTTCTTTGAGGGATTTATTATTCAGTATAAAGCAGCCAGGTGTTGTATAATTCGTTGAGCGACAATGTCTCTTGTTTTATTAATCGCCAACAATTTCATTCATTCAAACTAATTAATATTTATAGCAATTTTTCGGTGAAATAATCACAAAATAGGAAGTGCAGATAGCTGTAATTACATGCATAAAATATTAAATTAAATTAATGGACTAATAAGTAGATAAAGAGCGATAAGAACTTAGCCTTCAAAACGGAAAATCTATATGACATGTAATCATGTCATTTTCCTCCACATTTTTTCCGTATGAAAATGAAAACCAAATCGAATGGAAGTAAAAAAATTAATCATTTTATATGGAAGGAAGTGAAGCCTTTAGAATGCACTTTATACTTGGAAATGAAACCTTTATGGAAGCTGTTAAGAATTTGGGGTGCTTTGCCGTTCAAAGAAGTCCGCGAAACAGGTATATCCTCTTTAGAGAACCTAGATAAGAAGAGAGGCGACAACTTGGGGCCCCTGCCGATTGATCCTAGCAAACTTAGATTTAGATACCTCCGAACAAGACTGTCGTACCTCTTGGGTATTTCCTATGTTTTACTTACCATACCACAAAGTGAATACGACAGTTTTGCTTAAAGATGTCGGATGCACTATATGTCTAGGGATATGGATCCTTGATGAATCATTCTTTTTAATGCTGCTCAAAGATACCAACCTGTCCCTCTCTTCTAGGGATGGACGACAACACAAGATTTCTTGTGTTGTGTTGTGGTTTTGCGTTGAAAACAAATGAAAAACAAGATCTTGCCTTGGCTTGAGAATTGTTCAAGATTTTCCTATATTTTCTGATTATATGTGGAACATAACGTTTTACCATGCAAAACGTTTTGGAAAATGTCATGTGTGCAATATGATTTGATGTAAATAGGACAATTACCTTGGCAATGGACACAATTCCTTTCGCCAAATAATTATATGGCTTTGTTTATATTTTTTTGTTTACTTTTTTCTTCACCGCCATTACAAAAAAAGTGGGAGAAGAAAAAAATATTAACTTAGAGCTTCACTGCCTTATGTTGCAAGATCTTGAACAATACACAAGAACTAAACAAGACCGTCTTGTGCTTGTGTTGTCTTCTATTGTGTCCATCCCTACTCTCTTCTAATTTAGGCTCTCTGATCCTCCTCGGAGAAACGTTACTTGATTCATCAATTATTTCTTGTATTTTCTCAAATGTAAGGTGATATAACATTTTGCTGGCTATCCTTGCCCATAGTATATAGCGTCCTGATTTTTTCGATATTGTGCGCTTTAGAGGTTTCAATCATACTGCATAGACTAAATTTACTCTCAAAAATGAGCCAACCTAGTTTTGATTTTCAAGTGTTCAACATTTTAAACATATTGGTTCCGAGCCCCATATTTTTTATACCTATCTCCTTCTGGGTTAACACCAAAAATTTTGTGCAGTATATTCGAAATTTCGCCAAATTTGAAGTGAGTGATTCATATTTTTATTCATAAAGCAGCCTTTTTATCTTTTGAACTATTTCAGACTAATTACTCCAGACTTTTCAAAAATAAATTAAATGTGAAAATTCGAAAATGCGTCACTTTTGCACTGGCGACAATTATGACTTATACGGTAATGGAGTCTGCGGTTTTTTATTTCCTAGATGGCCGATTAATTTGGTATCACCAATTTCCATATGTTCATATTTTGTCTCTTCTGTATTTTCAACTTCCATATTGTGGGTTTTTGACTCATACTTTAATAGCAGCTTCTGAGAGTGTCAAAAATGGATGTAAGGTAATATAATGGAGGAACCAAATGTTTAAAAAAATTTTTTACATAGATTTCTTCACATTTTTTGTAGGATGCGTTGTTTAAATTCGACTCATCATGCAGTATTCATGAACATCGGTTATTGTGGTTCAGTCTTCGAAATCTGTCACGGGATATTTTTTCCGTCTTCGTGAGGGGCGTATTTGTTATAGCAATCTTTACTGTTGCATCCTTGACGTTTTCTTCATACGTTGGCATTTCGATCATTCTGAATGTAGGATTCAATCTGAGAGCTGTGATATTTACAGTCACTTTCTTGCTTATAATGAGTATGCTTCATTTTGTGGTGTATAGAAGCGAAATGCTGAGCAATTCCGTTGGAAAAGATTTCGTTCGTTACTTTTTTAAAAGTAGGAGACTTTTAAATTTTTATAAAGAAGATGCTGCCAGCGAAGTAAGTAAAACTTCGGAATAGATTTCGGCGTCAAGGGGGATCAAATTGTGGCATTGAAAACGTAAACGAACCGCAATATGAAAACAATTGGGAGAAGACTGTTCCGATTACTATGGACAGCTCGGAGGACTAACTAACATTTTTGTCTTAAATGAGATCAAACCGACGACCCAAAATGACACCTAGGACCGGGACAAATGGAGGGGTATTGTTCAGCATGTGAACTGCAGTATTTTTTAGACACTTGAAGTCGACCATTACTTATCGGTTACGATGTTAAAGTAAGTTCGTGTCTTCACGAAATCCGATCGCAATAGTGAAATGTCACCGTTCGCTATTGTCAATGGTCACCAGAGAACCGGAAACTGAATTATAACGGAAGTCCGTAAAAAAATTTTGAATTTGAAAGAAACAAAAAAAGGCGGTTGGCCTTTTTTATTTATTTATATTATGTTCTGTTTGTTTTTATTTAGTTTTTATTAGAGAAAAATTTTTAAATAGGATTCGAATAAATTCCCAAAATGATTGAAGTAATGTCGAGCATGATCATTTTTTTATATTTAATAAATTATATGAGCATTATAAACGAGCAGTATACAAGTTTGCGAAATAGAGGTCGTGCTATAGAAGTTTTATTGGCGAGAATTTTGAAAAAGGAAAGACGGAAACACCACACCGCCGAATGCCGTGAAAAATTTTGAAAATCCTTTTGTATGTCGGGTTCGGACCAAACCGCTATCACCTGGAAAGTTTCCTCATTGCTGTAATGAGCTGCCATATTTTAGAAGTACTACAAATAAATTTGCGATTTTAAAAAACACAAAATCTATTTTTTACTACGATTATACAATAATGGATTTCACAACACAAAAAGAACTTTCTTTTGTTTTCACTGTTGCAGCAAAACTTTTTAAAAATTATAGAAGGCGGTGATGAGTTCAAATTCAAAATTTTTTTACGGACTTCCGTTAATTCAGTTTCCGGTACTCTGGTGACCATTAACAATAGCGAACGGTGACATTTCACTATTGCGGTCGGATGTGAAGACACGACCTAGAGAGAAAACAATTGGAGATTCGTTTCCAATCTCAATGCTGCAATCTGTTTCATCCGAAATGTCCGATTGGTGCTATATTTTACCCCTGGAGCAGAGGCTGTAATGTAAAATATAGACGTTCTCTTTGATGATTTTGATTTCACTATAGTAGCTGTATGGATCTATTCATACATGTCTCTATGGATCTAGAATCTACGATTTAGTCGCCTAGATATGGATCATATCTATGGAGATAAGGTTTGTTTTATATGGCGTTAGTAAGGATAGCCCTGATGTTGCAGTAAAACTTGTGGGATTTCATTTTGACCGTCCAAACGTTCCTTTAACGTTTTGTACCTTTTTCTCCAAATTAATGATCCAGTGCTTACACGATAAAAAATTTTATGTTAAAAGTAACATAATTTATCTATGTGAATTTGGCTTTTTGAATGAGGCTACATATTTTTTCTATGTAAATTTTACATAAAACGAGTATGTTGCATCAATTTGATTGTTGATCAACCAATAACAAATCGTCATTTGTCAACATAAAAATGTTTACATTCAAATTTTAACATATAAAGTGTTACATATGAAATGTGTAGCCCTTTTTTAGGTTGTTAACATAAAATTTTTTACCGTGTAGCGTGCTTAGCGAATCTAATGTAACTCCATTCTGAAATTGACTGTCTGTTTACACAAGTTAAAAATAGGAGACAAGTGCCAGAATGGAGTAATTTGTAAGTGCCAGTAAAACGTAATTTCAGGATGGGGGCCATGTACATATTACGTAAGCATTTTTTTTGCCATTTTCAACCCCCTCCCCCCCCCCGTTGTAAGCATGAGTAAGATTTTGGCAACCCCCCCCCCCCCCTCCATATTACGTAAGTTTTTTTTTTTTTTTTTTTTTTTTAATGGAACCAACGGCACTTGATTTCGGTAATTTTCCCCATAATTCATGGAACTAAAATAAACCAATATAAACACCTATATTGAGAAAAATTAAAGAGAAGGTTACCTTTATTTAGACGGTAACAAAGTAATGTAATATTAGCTCGCCGCAACATTTACAATATTTTAAGAAAACATGAAAATTAATTAATTAATTATTTTATTTTATTTTCAAAAATTCCTGGTCAGGTTAGAAAAAAGCTTACGTAAGAAAGTTTGAGATCCCCCCTCCCCTTGGTAAGGTGTTGTAAGCATTTACGAGACCCCCTCCCCCCCCTTAACATGCTTACGTAATATGTACATGACCCCATGGAGTTACGTTAGATTCGCTAAGCTCGGTAGTATAAATGCTTTACTGATGTCAGTGATTTCTTTTAGGTTAAAATCTTTGTTAAAATGCTGAAAGGAGTTAATGTAAAAATAACGAACAAAGGATATTTCCCGTTAAACCAGTCCGCTTTTATCTCTGTAAGTCAAAAAGTGGAATTCTGTAAAATTAACATTCAAATTGGTGCAATTACGTATTTTTCAGTTAACATCTATAATGACTACGTATTTACTAATAGTCGTGCAGTTCAGAAACTTTGAACCGAAATCGTCTCTGAATAACAACTACACTAACTGGGGTGATTTTTAATTAAATTGCCTAATTGATCAGTTACGTGTAAACAAGTGCAGGTGTGATGTGGTTCGTTTTTCTTTTCTACCTAGAAAAATCGTTCGAATTATCCCTGTAGTCGGAATCAGTGTAATGGTCCCATTACCTTACTGGTTGACACCAGTACTTGTGCTTGTCGTTTCTGAATAAAAAGTCGGCTGTTTATTAAAATCTTTGATTATCTTAAAGCTTTGCTTTTTTAATTCCTTGTATTTTAGTTCTATATTTGTTCATATAAAATGTGTTACACTGGAGGAGCGATAACCTATGTCAGATTCTTCAAATGGAAATCTGTTTGTGACTACATTCTATCCTGGTCAGAGAATTTGGGTGCCTTTGATCTCATACTATCACCGAAAACGGATTTAGTAATTCCAAACAAAGAATCTAAAGGGTAAACTTTTTGTAAACAGAGTACTTTAAGAATTCCGCCCAGACGGCATTTTCAATCCATTGGACATCCTGTGGATTGTCCATTAGATACCCTACGGATATCCAAATGCATGGCTGGATTTTGACATTTAGCGATTTACCCCGTAAGCATGAGTCTTATGATCTGCAATTTTGGTACCACTAGCTGAATCTCTCAAATACACTGTCGGGTTCATTGATCTCACTAAAGAGCAAACTGCTGCACAAGCCTTTTCAGTTTTGAAAGTGTCACTTTTTTCTTTGTTACTAATCGTCCTATTAGAGCGTTTCATGTAGTGAAACACAATCCGGGGGGTCTCAACATTTGAAACCACTAAATGTCCCAATTCTTTACTAAAGCTTATCTCCTCCTCTGGTTCCTTAGAGAAAGGATTTAAGAGATTTCTAATTCTCATCAAATAATTTTTCTCTTCTCTAGTACTAACAAATCTCTCTTTCAAACATGATTCCTCTAGGTGGCAAGTGATAGCTGTCCATGGGGACACTCCACTATCACTCAATAAGAGACCTCATCTTTTATGCCAGGTCTTTTGCATGGATCTCTTTCAATGCGGTACAATCTTCGTACATTCTCAATCCCTATTCTCAGTCTCACAGTTGCCCCTAGATGATTGATATTCAAAGTATTGAGTCCGGATTGTGTTGATTTAGCAACAGTGTGGAAATCGTCGGGTGGGTTATTCCCTTGAGGTCTCAAAGAAGATGTTTCCACACCATATTGAGCAGCGAATTTCCCGTCCTCATACCAAGAGGTATACTCTCCATACCCAAATTTGAACATCAAAGTCTTATAAAGACTTAGGTTGACTCCAATCAGAGACAAATTTTTCCTATTATGTTCGATGCATGTGACTAAATTATTCATATACATAATTATTCATGTACTATTTTGATAAATGAAAATCCTTGATCCCTTTAAATTAAAAATGCAGACGTATTTTTGCAATAAAATATTTTTAATTAAAACGGACATTGCCGGTAAGGACTTTTATTTATCAACAAAAGAAAAAAAAAAATTAAAAGGAATGGTGAGAATTGAACTTCTTTCGGTCAGTTAACGGTGAAATAGTTAACAGATTAACAATTAATGGTTAATCGCTTATGAAAGCTTATTTATTTACAAAACCAAAAACGAAAAAATTAATAACTTGAAAATGGATCAAACGGGATATCCGTTATTGATTATTGATCCATATCCCGTTTGATCCGTTTTTTTTTTTTTTTTTTTTTTCATTTTTTTTTTTTTTTTTTTTTTTTTTAGATATTAAAAACTTAATATTTTCATTATAAAACATTATAAAAGAACTTTAAACAACTAGGCTTGAACATGTGTGATTTGTGATGATGCGGGCTCATCATTTTCATCCGGAATAGGGGTTACCCGTTCGGGAGAACTGAATGGTGACCGTAATGCTTCACCTGCAAAACGAAACAAAATATTTAATTTTCGTTTTTTTTAAAAATATACTTAAATTTTTCTCCTAAGAACCTCTAGTTTCCATGTAGTTTGCCGTGTCCAACGTTTCATCAAATTTAGAATCGGTTTCAAATAACAACGGCCTTTTCTTCTCCCTTGGACCTTTGTCTTTCTTTACTGCTTCTACTAAACTGCCTTCGGAATCGCTGGAATCGATTCTGAAAAAATAAGAGGAAGTCATTCGACTTCCTCTTATTTTTTTTTTTTGTAATTTTGTCCTTCTTTTCTATTATTACTTCATTTTCGGAATCGGTGGAGTCGATGATTATTTTATCTCTTTTATATTTCTTCTTCGTATTTTTTTGAAGAATCTCCATTTCTTGCAACGATGCTTCGTTCAATGAAGAAATGAATTTAATTTCGAGCTTCTCTTTGGTCATCGGATTTTTAATTTTTGGTAGTAGTGTTGCGATGCAATTACAAAACGCCGTGTCCTCATCAGTTGATTTTTTAAAAGCTTCTGCAGAAGTTTTTTCTTCTTTCGACGATTTTTGCTGAGAAAGGATAGGAAAAAAAAATTGGTAAAATCGATAAAGAGTTTCTTCCCACATGTGGTAAAGTAGAAGACCCATAAAAACAAATTTTACCGAATTTATGCCGTCCGCTTCTTTTTCGAGGTTTTTCTCGGCGTCCTTAAAATCAATATTGTCCGTTGTCTTTCTGACCTCGTTCTTTTCCATCATTTGGGACACAATTTCCATCGTGTACCATTTAGAGGTGTATACATCGGATGTCCCCTTCCCCGATGTTTTGCTTGAATCTTCTTTTTTTCCCCCTCTTTGGAATCTTATAAGCTGGAATCCCTTAAGGGATTGCAGTTTATAAAATTTTGGATATGGAGCGCTGAAGACTTGTACATTAATAAAATAGACGTCTAGTCCTCCAATAAGTCTTTAATTATTAAAAATTATTCAAATTCAAGCATACAGCCGTTTCGGAAATTAATTTCCATCTTCGGTGCTATCTAAAAAAACATGACATGTAAAAATAATTATGTTACGATTATCGGTCCTCCTTGTTAATTAATGAAATTGATTTTGGTGAGTGGATACGAGGGAAAAAAATTAAATATGCTTTTTCGATCTTGATCCGACGTTTCGGTTTTTTATTTCCTTTTTATACCTTCATCAGGGATCGATACATTGCTAAGAAAAAATACACGTGTTATGCAAACGGACATTTAAAGATCGGTGACAAATTCATATCAATCAGTATTGTCCGTGGTCTTTCTGACTTCGTTCTTTTCCATCAATTGAAACAATTTCCATCGCGTACCATTTAGAGGTTATCTATTAAGATAACATTAAAGCAAATATACATGACTAGAAATTAACTTTTACGTCTTTTAGGATAATAAAACATAATAATTGCACGAAACAATAACATATTTCATCAAATTGTGAGGAATGCAAACTGAATATGTGGGAAAAAAAGGACAATAAAGTCCGTGAAGTTAGCAGTACAATGTAAAGTTGAAATTCAAAAAACTACACCAGGATTTTGAGCTTTTTTTGAACTTTCAGAAAACGAAATTTCAGAATTTGAGCTTTCAAAACAAAAAAGTTATTTACATTATCAACTTTGCCTGCTAAGTTCACGCGCCGTACAATGAAAAGCTCAAATTTTAAAATTGACGCCATTCTATGCCCCTAAATTTGAACTTTCAAAAAATCATGTTCCCAAATTTGTAGCTGCATAACAAAAATGTTGTGCTTTATAATACCAAAAGTTATATGTCCGACACGAAAATAGAGCACTGCCAGCTTCACACCTAGTATTTTTCAAACTAGTAACTGGAAACGGATTTTATGTTGTTCTACAGATTTTGAGCTTTTAGAACTTTTCAACTTAGGAATTTAAAACATACCTCAAATTCTTCTGCGAAATTTGAGCATTCTGAAAATATAACGTCCAAAATTTGAGCTTGAAAAGAAAAAAAGTTATTCCCACTATCAACTTAACACTGCTAACTTCGGGACGGTAGTTTGAAATAGTTTGTTGAAATTAATACCTTCAAAAGCGTAAATGTTTTATTTCGGTTTATGAAGTTCCATCCCATTTCTTAATTACTTGATTGCCATTTTTATAAGTTGTAGCCTAATTAAAAGTAGAATGAAAAATCAATTTTTTTTTTCATATAATTAAATATGTTCTATTCCCGCGCTCCAGGAGGAGCGCGGGAATAGACAGGCTGGTCAAAACGAAGATGATTTAGCTATGGGTGACCAATAATGTTTGGCGTGAAATTGCGTCCTTTGAAAAAAAGATTTTTAAAATTTTTAACAAAAGTATTTTTTAAACTCTCCGGTAAGTTCAAAAACTATGAGATACATCAGAATAATCGGATTCATCCGTCTCCAATGTAATTTGGAGGACATCGACCGCATCATCAATAGTTGCAGTAGTCTAAGATTTTCTATTGAAGTTGGTACACTCTATTGATACATCTCATCAATTCTATCGATTTTAAAATTATAATTTTGGACATTGACCTACCCTTGACAAAAATATGAATGAGCTCATTATATTTACTTTTCACATCACCATTATTATTACCGATGTGCTTTATTTATTTATTGCATTCCGTTTCTGATGATGGTCGCAGATAAGTACTGGTAAAGGGCATGCATGCACGAGAGCGATATTATGGCGTATAACAAGACACATAATTATTTTTTTTTAATAATTAGGTAAACAATGACCAGGCCTTGCGCACTAAGGTATCTAGAGTTCATGATCAATATTTTTTTCAGTCAATGCTATTTTTTTTTTTTTTTTTTCTCAATTTCGAAATGAAATCGGTTTCTAATAACAAGAATGCCAATGCTGAGAAACACATTTTAAGAGTTATAAAACCTTTGGAATGCACTTTATACGTTCAAATGAAACCTTTGTGGAAATTTTTAAGGATATGGGGATTACTTCCTTTTGTGGAAAAACAGGAAACTGGTAATTTTATTTTTGCAGAAATAGTTTTTACTTTGGTACTTAAAAGGTAAATGAAAGTATTTAATAAAATCCGTCACGTGATAATTACGGAATATATAGTTACCAACTACAGCGTCTTCTTTACTACAGCTGGAAATGACGTTATTAATTATTTGCAGGTCATCTATTATGTTGTAAATTGAATTATTTGTTTTTTAAATAATGCTTCGTAGGTGATCTGGAATTCTGCTGGTTCTCGTCGGCGATGCTATACAGTCTTGTTATAATTACGGCTATAGATGCTATAATAGTGCTGATCCTGATTCATAGGGTGAATTTGATCCGATCAATGAAGAAGCCAGATTTTGATTTTGAAATATTTCATATTTTAAACATGGTGACGCCAATGCCAACTTTTTTTGCTCCGTTGACCTTTTGGGTAAACACCAAAAATTTTGTGGGATACATTCAAAAGTTCGCTGAATTTGAGGTAACTTTTCAGAAAGCGACGATGAATATCTTACATGTTAGCTAGCATTTACGACAGACATTTTATGTGACAAATAACAGCTTCTTACAAGTCATGTAACATGTTATATGACTTTTTTTATATGATATACTACGTAACTTGCGAAGGGTTTTTTTATTGGGAAGTGGAACTATTTAAAATATACGGTCCACTAGCTTTAACTACGTAACTTGTTACGTACCAGTAACATGAAATACGCATAGAGTTTTTGGAAAAGTGCTGGATCAAGTGAAATAGATAAAAACTTGCTACAACATTTTTCGTATGATGTTTCATAACTTGTTATATAGTGTGATATATTACTGTATAATAAGTTAATTAACAAATGATTGTTGTGTAATTTGTAATGATACTTATTGTATATCTAACATGTTTCATAGTTTATGTTAGCTAACATGTTACATAACCTGTTCGTCGTTAAATTCCATACAAATATGTAGAAGAATTTTATTAAATACTTTGCCATTTCAGACACAGTATTATAGGATTTTCAGAAATAATTTAAATGTCAAAGTCATAAAATGTTTAAATATCGTTTTGGTGATCGTTTTCTTATACGGAATAATCCTTCCCATAATGTTTTATGCAAGAGATAACGCATACGCTTGGTACGAAATCTTGGCTTATTGGCATATTATGGTAACCCTTGGTTTTGGATCCCCTTATGTTGGATTTTTTACTCATATCCTGATATCGGCTTCTATGGATATTCAGATCAAATTGTCTAAAGTAAATTTTAGCACTTGCGTATTTTAGCTTACATCTCTTTATGTTGTTTCCTTTAATTTTTTCCAGAATGCTTTACAAAGATACAACTCTTCTTCCGTTATTCAAGAATACCGATTATTATGGATCAAACTCTCAAGTCTCGCTCGAAATACATTTTCAATTTTTTCGAGGATTGTTTCAGCTGTGACGGTTACCGCTACTGCATGTTTGATATTCTGCGTCTATACGTCTTTTTCTAATGTCCCTAAACAAGATGTGAATATTAGATCCGCAGTATACATCTTGTGCATTTTTTTGATAATGTTGACATTCTATTTTACGCTAAATCGAAGCCAAATGTTGCATGATTCGATTGGAAAATATTTCATTTGTAATTTTTTTAAAAGGCGGAAAAATATGAATTTTTATAATGAAGATTCTGCCAGTGAAGTAAGTTGGATTTTACTATTAATTTGATAGTTTGCTGTTAAAGGTTTTATTTTTCAGATGAAAATTTTTATTAGAATGTTGAAGGGGTTAGATGTGAAAATAACTAATAGCGGTTATTTTTGCCTGGATCAATCTAGTTTTATTTCCGTAAGCAAAAAAATTTTGTACCTCAGAATAGCATTAAACTAAGTCTACCGATTTATTGTAAGATGAACATTCTAAGCATTTGAAGCGTATTATGAAAGCCATCTTCTTACAGTATATTTTTACTATAGAATGTTGTTGTAAAAAGAACGTTCAGAACATGATAACCATGCTACGGAATTAATCTTCTTACTGCAGAATACGGAATTTTACACCCAAAAAAATACTGCTTTGGGTCTAAGCAAAAATGCTTTGCAACAAAGCATTTTTGCATAACTAAGGTCTAAGCAGTAAAAATATTTTGCGTCAAGGCTCGTGCAAGCTTTGCCGCAATGCATAGTGTCGACGAGTCGAGCGATGTTGCTTTGCGGCAAAGCATATTTGCTTTGTCGCTAAGCAACATCGCTTGTTTTGCGAACGAGGCATATTCATTTTTTTGGGTGTAATGCAAGGAGATGGTTTCAAGCATTGTGACGAAATTTCAAATACTGACTTTGCACTACAGGCTTGGTTGAGTTCTTTTCTGAGATACAGAATTGAAATTGAAAATGCCTGAAATAAATAAATCAACATTACAAACTTTATTTTTTTTTTTTTTTTTTTTTTTTTTTTTTTTTTTTTTTTTTTTTTTAGTTCTTATCGCTGACGACTACAAATATATTAATTCTCGTGCAGTTCAAGAATCTGCCACAGTTGTAATACAAAGACTACGGTCGTTTTTTTAAAGAATGTAGTTGTATTTTGCTCCAGACTTCGGCCCCTTAATATAGTACATATAATAATTAAACAAATAAATAAATAAATAAATAAATACATTAGGTATGTTTGAAGTATAAAAATGATTATAAAAGCAATCGTTTGATCGTTTTATTGTTTACTAGTATTTATTTGTGGATAATATCACTATAATTTTAATAAATAAAATTTTTAAAACATAACACTCGAAAATAATCAATAATTTAGAATAAGTTTAATTTTTGAAAAAATTCTTAGCCGTTTTTAAGTATTTTTAAAAAAATAAAAGTGTAAAAAGTTACCCACCGTTGTAAAAAGTAGCCCCCTCCTATGGTATATAAGTATAAAAGTGTAAGTCCGCATTGGGTGGGAACATTTTATAGCGACTATGTTTAGCTTATGTAAGCTCGGAAATGTTCTTTTGCTTCCATAAGCTAAACATCAGAAACTGAAATGGTCATTTTCGATAATTTCACTTGCTGATACAACATTTTTAATGATTTCACTTGACTTGCAACATTCAACGGGCTATTTTCACGTTAATACGATTCATTCCCATGGGCTGAAGCTAGGACCAAAGAAAATGTTCCGTTAAAACAAGTCCGGTTTTCCAGTGGCAGTTTAGAAATTTTGAAAGTGATTTTGACCGTTGACGCTAAATTTTTTAAAATTAAACAATTTTTAAAAAAAAAAGTGTTTTGACAGTGTTAAAAATCAGAAACGTTAATTTATAAGCAATAATTTAATTTAATTTAAATTCTATCATCTCGGTCCAATTTCTTGCATTCCCTTACGAACTTCATACGTAACTTATTTATTTATAATAGATCCTTTGACCTATATCAATTGATATGTTAAAAATAAATGCTGAAGCATTTATTTTTAATATGTCAATTCATACGTAACCGCCTAAGTTTCAATTGCATGCTGCAAGCTATGTCTTTCGACTGCTGAGCCATTACTGAGCCAGGTGACGGACTTAAAACTAGTGGGTGGGGTGGACTAGGTGACGGTGAGACCGGTGACCGAGTGGAAGGTGACGGTGACAGCGGACGAATCGGGCTTCGAGACGTAACTGCAATAAAAATAGGTTGAGATTTTTAACAATTTACAATTTATTAATTTATCAATTTATTTCAATGCAATTTAAAATTCAAATTTAAGTATAATTTTTGGCGAAGCGTACCCTCAATTTCTTCTGCAGAACAAGGAGCATCAGGTGAGAGGGAAGCTTCTGATGACGGAGACAACGGTGGATGATGAAAAGATACAGCATCTTCTCATCATCCACCGTTGTCTCCGTTGTGATTGAACATTATGGGAACAAACTGCAACAGAAATCTCATTTATATTTTACTGAATGAAGATTTTATTTTATTAATCTGGCTCTCCTTTACAGTATATTTTATTGACTTTCACTTTATATTTGGTTGAAATTAGGTTTGCCACTATCGTTTCCTGCCAAAGCGCCGTTTATAACTTGACAGGAAACGATTTTCTTAATTGATCAGGCGAATATCTTTTGAGACTACAAGGTGTTACTAAATTACATGCTCCTTCAAGATATTGCTTACCTGTACCGGAAGCCCTCTTCCCATCCAAGACAGGTCCCAATCCATCGACCCCCTTTCTCTTCTTCATTTCACTTCGCCTTGGTGGCCATACCGACGACTCCTTGTACATTTCGCGTAATTTGCAAGACACACAGACTCTGCCCGCCACGCCGGGTCTCAATTTTTCCCTTGCCGTTTTTTTTTTACATTAGCAGCATCTACATTAAAGTTCATTCACAATTAAAGTTAAAATGCAAAAGCCATTACGATTGAAAATTAATACTTACACGTTCTGCGTGTTTGAACACTGTTTATCGACTTTTCTGTTTATTTGCTGTTTCTTTTCTTTACCACTGTTTATTTACTGTTTCTTCTGGTATTTTCTATACAAGAAGAAAGCTAGACCGATGAAAATGCAACAGTGCTCATAACAAAATTGAAACTTTCCCGCGTTCAATTTATGCATCTATTCAATTAGTGCATTATCGTAATGCTTGCGCCTAGTGAGAAGACACTCATTAAAGTGAAGATATCTTCACTTATTAAAGTGAAGACATCTTCACTTTAAATGCCCACTGAATGTGACCATATTTATTTTTTCATACGCGTTCAGAAATATATTTTTTGCTGCTGTTCAAATCACGTTGCCAAATTGAAAAATTTTAAATTGGCAAAGTGTTGGAACAGCATTTACTATTGTACATTACTGTAACAATTAAAGCTTTTAGAAGAAGATGCTGGATGGTTGGAACAAAATCCAATTAAAGCGCCTGAAGAGAGATTCGGCATTTCCGTTGCTTTAATGCCAATGTTTTGTGTTTGGTATTTTTCCTTAAGGGTTCGCTTTGATTATTTGTAGCTGTAATTGGTCATTTTCGAAGTTAGCTCGCCTTGTAAGAGAGAGTTCGCGGTTTTTTGGCTCTGGTGTTAATTCCTGAAGGATTAGTATTTATTTTCCCGATAAATTGATTTCAGAAAATTAATCGTGACGTTATATTTTTCATTAGATCGATTATCAACTGCCTTGCAGTAAAGACTTTGCAGTTGATAACTACTTAAAAACCGATTCAGACTATCTATTCCCCTGTGCTGGATTGGTCACCGTTTACTAGGGTTGTCATTATCTACACACTAATTCATTCGCTGTTTGCTCACTTTCGATCACTGTTGTTGATTAAACTTCAATAACTTCCTTTAAAATGAGTGATGTAATATACACAAAAGAGATAATAAGCTCCATAGGATTGCGTTTTGTTGGAAAGATTTCAACGGATAAGATCTTTCGCATGAAATGAAGAACCGTCAAGACTTCCGCAAACAATTATTTTTAATTTTTTTTTTATTTTAAATTTGACATTGAAATATTTTGTGATTTTAATATGATAGTCAGCTTCGATAACAGAAGTGACAATATGCATGGCGACGTAAGAGGAAAAATAAAACCTTTGGAATGCACTTTATATGTTCAGATGAAGCCTCTGTGGAAATTTGCCCGGTTTTGGGGATTGCTGCCTTTTTTAGAAGTCCCGGAAACAGGTGACAAATAGTTTTTTCACATAAAAACTTTCAAATATATTTTTTCTTTTCATTTTCCTGAAAATAGGGGACATAGAATTCTGTTGGTTCTCATTTTCCATGCTGCATAGTATGGTTATTGTAACAGCTGTTTGTGCCTTAGCGGTGTGGACCATAATGCACGACATTAATTTGCTTCATTCGCAGGTGAATCAATCCAATTTTGATTTACAAGTTCGTAAGATTTTAAATATGATTGTGCCAGTCCAAACCTTTTTAATACCGATTAGTATTTGGATGAACACGAAAAATTTTGTGGGGTACATTCAAGATTTTGCCAAGTTTGAGGTAAGCTATAGTCCAGTCAGATTGGAAAAGTTTAAAATTAAACTGTTCGCGTTTTGTTATTCCAGACGTATTATCGCAGAATTTGCAAAAAGGAATTAAATATAAAAATTAAGAAATTCTGCGCTTTTGCTGTAATAGCGATTTTAGCCTGTACTTCATCAGTAACTATTATGAAGTTTTGGCACCGAAAGGGATTAATTTGGTGCCAAAATTTAGCCTATAATCATATCCTCGTGATTGCTTTCTTGCAGTTGCCGTATAGTGGATTTTTGACATATATCTTAATCACTGCTTCTGAGGATATTCAAATTACATTATCTAGGGTAAGAAGTGTATCAGACTTATAAAGCTTTGCTTATGACGGTTATAATCCTTATGACTACGACACAAAACTGATTTTTCCGCAAAAATCATGTAATATCGTATACTCAATGTGGGAATTTTTTCTCGGTCCAAAATATTCATATTTGAACTGATGAGTCCGAGTATCCTTTTAAGGTCCAAAAAAAAAAAAAAATAAATAAATAAATAAATAAATAAATAAAAACTGGCTAGCGATAGACATCGTTTTTTTTTTTTTTGGACCTCCCTATTATCAAGCGAAATATTCCTATTCTGGAATAGCTTGAGGGGATTACATGATCTAAATACAGAGGCTGATGAGGGCTTTTGGGCAGTTACTTGCTCGGTTTCTTTATGCGAAAATTTTCATTTGATGTAAAATGAAATAGTGACCATCGCCATGACGACTGGGTGCTAATATTGCACATGATTTTTTCCAGGATGTTTTAATTAATTTCAACTCTCCTGTCATTATTCGAGAATATCGGTTACTGTGGTTTAAACTTCGAAAACTATCATGCAATGTTTTTTCCATTTTCGTAAGAGTCGTAATCGTTTTTGCAGTTTTTACTACTTCAACTTTGACGCTTTCTGTGTACACGGTCATTTCGAGCATTCTTAGCCGATTTTTTCATAATGCAGCTGCAGCGTCTTTTATGAGCTCCGTAATAACAACGTTGACTTTCCATTTCTCAGTTTACAGAAGTCAAATGTTACAAAATTCTATCGGAAAATATTTCTGTTCTAATTTGTTTAAAAATAGAAGACATTTAGGTTTTTACACGGAAGACACTGTTCTTGAGGTATGCCAAATTTAGAGAACTTCAACATGTTACTTCTGACTTTATAATGTCTTAAAGTGTTTTTAGATGAAAATCTTCATTAAAATGTTAAAAGTGGTGGATAAAAAAGTCAGCAATAACGGATACTTTTTTCTGAATCAATCGACTTTTATTTCCGTAAATAAGAATCAATATTTCCGTGCGTAGGAGGTCAACTTACATTTTAAGTTGACAAAATTTACACCAACATGGGAGCGCAAACTTTTCGTTACATCATCTCATAATTTTTGAAAAAACAGTCGAAACAGACTATCTCCAATCCCATTTACGATCCAGATACGTTAGTTGATCTCCGACGCACGGATTTAGATTTTTATTTGAATTGCAAAGCAAATTTTTGTTTTAAAAACCTGCTTCAGGTTCTGTCTTTGATTGCTACGAACCTGTTAATAGTCGTACAGTTTAAAGACTATCAATTTGGTACTTCATTAAGCGCAAATTCGACAAAAGTGGAATGATTATAATACATGGAAGGGTGAGATATGATGTACAATATTTAAGTAAAGTTGAAAAGGATTTTTATGAAATTGATCTTCAGATATGCGTGTGGAGCTGGTTTCGAAAGCTTTATGCCTTCTTCAATTAATTGATATGGACGAAATGATATCATATTTGTCACACTCAAAAAAAAAGTAGGGTAATATATTTTTGACTGGACGCTTTGACTGGTCCGAAAACAAAATTGACTGGAGACTAATACAATTGTAATGGCTTCTAATCAATTTTTAATTAGGCGCAAAATCCAGTTTAAATTGTATTGGCGACCAGTATTCATTTTTTTGAGTGCACTAAAGTAACGTCATGAAGACGTCTGCTTCCGTTCTGGTCTGACAATCATGGATAAAAATTGAAAATAAATTCATAGCTTTTTGTTCGTATACTTTGTGTATTATTTCCTTGTTCTATGATTGCTATCGTTGTTCTATCAGTCAATTTTTGATCACGCTCATCGGTTGAACTTTAACACTTTCTGCTGATGTAAATGATTCGGTATTCACAGGAGACGAGTAAAACGCTGCATGTAATTGCGTTTATGACAAAAAGATGTCAAGCGATTAGGCCTTGCGCATTAAATAAAATGTTATCCACCCTCCCACAAAAGTTATTTTTAATTCTGTTTCAATTCTTTGAAAACAAAACTTATCAATAATTAAAATGAAAATCGGCTTCTGTAACAGAAGTAGCGATATTAACGAGCGTCTGAGAGGGGAAATCAAGCCTTTGGAATGCACTTTGTATGTACAGATGAAACCTCTATGGAAATTTTTAAGAATTTGGGGATTGTTGCCTTTTCTAGAAATTCAGGAAACCGGTAATGTTTTCAGTACTCTCAACAAACCGATAAAGTTCCCCCAAGACTAGGCAAGACCTCTTATTTTGTACACAATACAAGACGAACCAGGCAGGAAATGCTTTATTCAACCTAAGGTTCCCCAGTCTTGCTTCTTTACCTTTTATTTCAAAAGAAATAAAAAAGTCGTTCCTAGATTTTCACAATTTATCGGTTTGTTGGGGGTCAATAAAAATGTTTCAATCTTTTTTTTTACCCCACGAGTAGGTGACATCGAATTTCATTGGTTCTCATCTGCGATGCTGTACAGTATAGTTATTATTACATCCATTTGCGCTTTATCAGTCTGGAGCATAATGCACGACATAAATTCCTTTCAGTCAACGCTGCATCAACACAATTTCGATTTTAAAGTTCGTACTATTTTAAGTATGATGGTGCCAGCCCAAAGCTTTTTAATGCCCATTACTTTTTGGTTTAACACAATTAATTTTGTGAAGTATGTTCAGAATTTTGCTAAGTTTGAGGTAAGGTAAGATGAGATTGAATCAGTTTGTAAAGTTCGAAATCAACCGAAGCATGTGTCGTTATTTCAGACGCATTATTGCAGAATTTGCAAAATCAATTCCAGTAAAAATAAGAAATATTGCTCTTTCGTTTTGGTGGTTATTGTAATGTATACAACTTCAATTACTTTGATGATGTATTCGAATTCAAAAGGGTTGATCTGGTTCACAAATTTAGCTTTTATCCATATCATGACAATTGTTTACTTGCAATTTCCCTATAGTGGATTTTTTACTCATATTTTGATTACTGCTTCTGAGAACATTCAAATTAAATTGTCCACTGTAAGAAATATACCAGATCAATATAATTTCATTGTGGCCAGGTCATGCATTATAGTGTTTATAACTTTTTCAGGATGTTTTAATTAATTTCAATTGTTCTTCCATTATTCGAGAATATAGATTGCTTTGGTCTAAACTTCAAAATCTATCACGGACCGTTTTTTCCATTTTCGTAAGAGTCGTATTCATTTTCGCAGTTTTTACTACTTCAAGTTTGACGCTTTGTGCGTACTCGTTTATTTCGGTTATTCGTCATCGAGGCTCCAGTGCCATAGCTGCAGTGTACTTGATAAGTTTTATTATAATAATGTTGACATTCCGTTATTCAGTCTGCAGAAGTCAAATGTTACATAATTCTATTGGAAAAGCTTTCTTCTCTAACTTGTTTAAAAATAGAAGACACTTAACTTTTTACAAGAAAGAAGCTATGAATGAAGTAAATCAGATTTTGTGATAGTTTTTGACACTTCATGTATCACTTTTAATTTTTTGTCGCTTTTCAGATTAAAATACTTATTAAAATGTTTAAAGTGGTGGATACAAAGATCAGCAATGACGGATACTTTTTCCTGAATCAGTCAACTTTTATTTCCGTAAATAAGAAGTTACAAATTTTATTAAATTTAAAATAGTTTACTTTTTGCTGGGGATATTGTTTCAGTTACTGTCTTTAATTACTACTTACCTGTTAATAATCGTTCAGTTCAAAGGGTATGAATTTGAAATGTCTATAAGCACGAATTTAACCCAATCAGAATAATTATTTCATGGAAGCCCACGAAATAAAAGCATAAGTTGGAGTGTGATTTGGTTTTGCTGCTGTCAAATTTCAGTTTACGATGTAAAACCAAACCAAGGCTCGAAAAAGTTATTTTACACAAGGATTTTTATTAGAACGGTGATGAAATGAATAGTAAGTAATAACTTTAAAAATGGATAAAAATCGAATGTAAGGTCATGTTGATGATATGCCTCGGTTTTCATTGTTTTCATTACCAAGCTCGATTTTTTTCCATCCATAATTTAAGATTCTGCGACAATCAATGACTGACGAAATAAAGACCTGTCTCGCACTATTATATTTGGGATCCAAAATTAAATGATTTTTAAAATATTTTGTAAAAAAAAAAAAAAAAAAAAAAAATTATATTATTTTAGCAAACGCGTGACAGTTTTTTCTTTTTGAGACAAAAATTGCAGCGCTAGGAACAAAGTTTTTGACCGGTTATCTCCGATCATTTCAACGTGCACTCAAATTCGTATTGACCAGAACCAATGTCATAAGTTTTTCCGTCCTCACAGAATCGCAAATCAATAGTCGCCCTAGTATTCACTGGAATCGAAGTCTGCAAAACAAAAAATGAAGTTAGTTGAATTGATTCAATTCAAATCTTCAATTCAAATCGTTCTAACCTTGAGAGTGAATGACTTGTCCTCTTTAGTCCAAGAACTGGTGATAAGACCATTGACCGAATCATATGAGGCGTTGACGAAAGAGAGGCCATCTCCTGGATTCGGTCGGATCACGATCTTCTTAAAGCCGATGCTGTCACTCGACTGATCAATGCCTGCCAAATATTGGAAGAGCCACCGACCGACTGATCCGAGAGAGTAATGATTGAACGAATTCATTCCCGGATCTTGGAAACCGTGTTCTTCGGTCCAACCGTCCCATCTTTCCCATATAGTAGTAGCATTGTATTTGATGGAATACCCCCATGATGGGTATGTATCCTGCAGGAGAATCCGATAAGCGACGTCGTTATGTCCGAACTCGCTTAGGATCGGACACAAGTAGCCGACGCCAACGAAACCGGTAGTAAGATGCCAGTCACGTGCCTTTACTTCGTCCGCTAAGTGTTGAGCTGCCGCTTCCCGCAGGTTTTCAGGCAACAGTTCAAAAGCCAGTGCAATGAGATATGCGGTTTGAGTTTCCCCCGTGATTTTACCGGAGCTTTGGTCGACGTAAGCTTTGTTGAAAGCTGCCGATATATTGGCGTGAAGTGATTTATAGAGTTGTGCATCCTCAGTTTTATTGATAGCGGCCGCCATTCTCGATAGCAGTAAAGCATCGTAACCAAAGTAAGCGGTGTTCAACAGGTCTTTCGGTGTCTCTGCACCGACGTTGAGCCAATCGCCAAAGTTGTTGTTCACTCTGTTGGTCCAAATAAGGTCGGGGTTTGCGTCCCAAATGTAACTGACCCATTTCTTCATTGCCTCAAAGTTGTCTTCGATGACTTTAATGTCACCGTACATCTTGTAAACCACGTAAGGGACAATGACACCAGCGTCTCCCCAAGCTGGAGCGCCATCGTTGGGGTCTACCTTCCGCGGAGCGACATCTGGATAACCGCCATCTTGAGATTGAGCCTGTCTCATATCACCGAGCCATTTTGTGTAAAATGCAGACACGTCTGCGTTGTACGTAGCGGTCGGAGAGAACACTTGTGCGTCGGCAGTCCAACCTAAACGTTCATCTCGTTGAGGACAATCGGTGGGCACCGATATAAAGTTTCCTCTCTGGCCCCATTTGGTGTTTAGATGCAAGCGGTTAACCATAGCGTTTGAAGTCTCAATATTTCCAACGAAAGGAATGTTTGAGCCGATAACTTTCCCTACGACATCATCTAAGCTTGGCTCACCAGGATAACCACTGATCTCTATGTATCGAAAACCGTGGAATGTAAAGTGAGGCTCTACAGTGATTTCATCGCCTACAAATACAAAAAGGTATTTTAATACAACAATTTGTAAGCAAATCAATAGTATAAGTTCTGTTCCTTACTCTGAACGACGTACGTATCAACCGCTCGTGCCGATCTCAAGTTAGCCGTGTAGATGCTTCCATCCGTATTTATCACTTCAGCGTGTCTGATTTGAACCCTTCCACTACCTCTGATTTTAATCTGAACCCATCCAACGAAATTCTGCTCAAAGTCCATAACCCAAACATTAGGACTGCTCTCCCAGATTGCCTTGGGATTGAGTGTCTCGGTGATTTGAATCGGTTGTGCGATTTGAGCTCTTAACTCGACATTCTGGTCAATGGGTTTTGTAATCACATCCAGCCAATTCCCGTCATCATAATTCAGAGATTCCCATCCTTCTAGTTGTCTGTCCTCATAAAACAGCTCACCTTGGAGCATATCGGAGTAGATCAAGGGACCGGTCGTCACTTTCCACGTGCTGTCTGTTTTTATCACCTCTTTACTACCGTCTTTGTGCTCGATGTGCAGTTCCATTAAGAAACTTTGCTCCTTGCCGTAGTGACCGAAACCTCCCCCGAATCCAATGTATCCGCTGTACCATCCGGTGCCCAGCTGGACACTTATGACATTATCTTCCTGAATCTGATCTGTCAAGTCGAAAGTTTGGTATTCGATGGTTTGGTCAAAAGCCGTCCAACCAGGAGCCAAAACCTCATTTTGGAAATCGACGCCATTAAGCTTTATCATGTAGCCACCTAAGGCTGTAGCGTAAAGTTTAGCCGACTTAATGTCTGCTGAAGTCTGGAAACGTTTTCGAATGTAAAGCACTGGCAGGAGTCCGGGTTTTTCTTGAACCAATTTCGCATCCTCATCCTGAAGGTTGGTCAATGCATTAGCCTGAGTACCAG
This sequence comes from Liposcelis bostrychophila, assembly GCA_037577465.1. Taxonomy (NCBI): domain Eukaryota; kingdom Metazoa; phylum Arthropoda; class Insecta; order Psocodea; family Liposcelididae; genus Liposcelis; species Liposcelis bostrychophila. Next base: position 23,061,053 of record CM075214.1, on the reverse strand, counting down.
CCGGGGCACTGACCCACTCTGCTGTCCAATCTCCGGTCCGAAGACCTTTTCCGAAAAAGGAACCTTCATTGACGTAGTCAGACATTTGATCGTTTTGATCCCAAACTTTAACCTTCCAGTATGCGATTTGGCCCGGAGTTAATGAATTTCCTTCGTATCGAATGTGAGTATTCCTATCGCTGACCACTTTCCCCGTGTCCCAGAGATCTCCGACATCATCGTTCAGGTTCTGCTGAGTCGATGCCGCGACGATTTGATAGGCCTTCTGCGTCAAATTTTGTTTTTCCTCGTTTGTTGCTAACAAATTCCAACTTAGCCTCGGATTATCACTGTCGACGGATAAAGGGTTTTTCAGGTATTCGCATTTTAAATTAAATGGCGTAATGTCAGACGACTGGATGACGACGAAATGTCCGACGAACAACAGGAAAAACAAATTCCTCATGTTTAAGATATTTCGTAAAAAGATTTCACAAATTTTAAGTTTCACATTTAACGATAAAAAGTTGAAAAGCTCAAATGTTAAAAAATTAATAAAGCAAAAATTTGTTAAAATGTCATCTCGCACATTAATTTTTTCGGTAGTATTCCCTCACTATATATACTCACAAACCACTAGATTGTTGCTAAAGTCTTTCAATGCTTTTCTGTGCGAAATGAATATCAATACGATGATCGTATCGATAAATGAGATAATATTTAAAACTCCAATCTCTTAAAATCGTTTGTTTGAAAAAATTATCTTATACACTTATTTATTCAAATCTTCTGTGGTCGTGATTACAATATCATGATAATCCTTTGTGATAACATTCAATCATCAAAATGTAGTGGAATGCCTACCTGTAGGCCGGTAACCAGAAAGGTACAAAACACTCACTCTCCCCCTCCCCTGATAGGCTTTTGAGCTCCACTCTACTAGTTAAGTCTGTCTATGATAAGCCTGTTATAGCCTTTTTTAGGCTTATAATGAAATTAGTCCACTTTGTAAGCAAAATTAGAAAATGAAAATCGTTAGAAGGCACTAATTTTGTTCATTACCTTACTTGTGCTGTTGGATTCAAATGCTTTGGTTTGCCAATAAATTGATTTTTAATTTTTACTGCAGAAGGCGAATTTTCAGTTTTTTTTAAAAAACATTTTTGAATTTTTTTGGATAAAACTTTCCGAAAAGGCCATTACCGTTAGTGTATTGGCAAATGCCAGTAATCTTCCTTGTTTTTCTTATCTTGTTTTTTTATTGTTGTAATTGTCAAAACAACTGTTTATGATATAGTTATATATGTATTTTTTATTATTAAAGTTATGGTGATTGTTCCGAGCTATGCTTTCCTAAAACGCTTATGTTGATGACGGCATTTATACAAGTTGAATGCAGCTCATAATTTCTAATGTAATAAGGAAAGATTAACTCAAATGCATCTCAATTTATCAAAATGTGAGTTTAAGGCTTTTTGAAGAATAATTAATCATTCCATAATCGCAATTTTAGAGAAAAATCGATTCTTCGAATAATCAGAAACTTGACTTTTGGAAATAAATTTCACACTGTCAGGTTTAACGTTCTGCCAATAATGTGCACTAAAAAAAAAATATTTGATTTGCTAGAAAAATAATTTTTTTTATTTCATTTCCATTAATAGAGTAATATTTCGAATTTTTTTTTATGATACCAATACGTTGTATTTAAACTGAATTCTTGCGTGAAATGAACATTTAGTGTTAAATGTATTTCACAACTGACCTATAATGGATTAGTCAGCCCTTGAGGATATTCGATTTTTTATGGCCCACTAAACTTCCTCTATTTAGATAATACATTCATAATCGATTATTAAAGTAAACAAAGAGTAATGAGAAGCGGACAACCATTTAATTAAATTAATAGTTATGCCATTTCCTTACGGAAATGTTTTGCCATTTCCTTAACGGATTTCATTCATTTTTTCCATCCATTTTAGGTTTTGAATTTAGCGCATTTGGCGAAAATTTTTTTTAACGATGTATAAAAAGAAAGTAGTACCTTTGGAGTGTACATTATACGTTCAAATGAAACCATTGTGGAAGTTTATGAGAATGATAGGAATGTTGCCATTCCAGGAAATCCCGGAAACTGGTGAGATTAATTTTTTTTGGAGACTTCAAATCGGTTTGATTGAAGGTCACTATGGGAACATCTACGTCATCAGAAAGTATTAATATTTCCATATCAAGAACGAGATCTTCTAAGTGAAGGGTAGCAATTATTATTTATTTTCAGGACTGCAATTCCGATTCTGATTCCACTGATCCTTGGCTGTTTGGGAGTGAGATTCTAATTAACAATCATGGCTTTCTTAAAATTGAGATCCAATTCCCGTAAAATACAATTAAAAAATGTTAATCAGGATCGAAAAATAAATAATTTTAAAATATTTGAAAGGTGCTGATTTTAATTCTGAAGATTGCGACGTGCTTTTAGACGAGATTCCGATTCGGATTCACATTGCTTCAAAAAACTCCGGATTTTGATTCCCAGATTCATATTCTGAATTGCAGCCCTGTATTATTTCTTATGGTTTTGCTCATGACTTAGACCTAGATGTTCTTCTTAGTGATTTTCGAGGTACAGAATTGCTTCAAAGACTTTGTTATCTCCGCAGGAAATTTGGAATTTCGCTGGCTATCGTTATCCTCTGCATATAGTTTTGTATTTGTTGCATGCATGAATTCCGTGGTGGTTGCCATTTGTATTGAAAAAATTCCTTTTATATTGAAGTCAAGAGAAAATAATTTTGATCTTCGGGTTTTCGATATTCATAACGTTATAGTGGTTGCTCCTATATTGTTAGTATCTTTGACAACTTGGTTTGATACAAGGTATTTTGTGGAATATGTTCGAAGATGGTCAGAATTTGAGGTATTATGCAGTATGTTCTGTGGGAGCTCTTATGGGACGCACAACTTGTTAATGCATCTATTGCCAATGTGTTGAGCACTATTGAATTCATCTGTGGAACATTTTGTTGGCTGACAGTTCTGCTAGTTGAACATTTGACATTGCTTTTTCGTTAGCTGGCACCCCGGGGTTACTTAGTAATGCGTTTTAGTGTATTTACAACTTTTTTTTACATTTCATTACGTCGACATTAGATGCTTTTTGCATACTGATGCACTTGAATTTCCACTGCATTAGATGCATTACTACTTCATTGGATGCAATTTTTGTATTACCACTACATTGCTTGTTTTAGTATTACGGCGTACACTTTTCCTGGGAGTGGGTGACCACTCGGCTGGCACTGCTAGTAACTACAACTAACAGGGTATACATCGGCAAGTTCGGTGGCCCCTAATGTTCACCACAAACCTTTAGATTAGATTTGTGTTTATTAAAATGTTTTGCAATGGGTCATATTTAACTATGAATATTTAAACTTTTTAGACTGATTATCACAAAATTTGCAAAATGAAATTGAGATTTAAAAATGCGAAATTCCTCAGATTCGTTGTAATTATCATAGTAGTATATTCTTTGGGAATTGCTATTGTGTACAGTCTTCTAGTTCGTCAATATAAATTATGGTATCCGATCGCTTACTCGTACAATATTATTCTTCTTCTCATACAGTTACCCTATTCTGGTTTTATAACCGGATTATTAAGAGCGTTCAATGAAAACGTAAAACTTAACTTCTCAAGGGTAAGAAGCATATAAATTTTAATTAAACTACTGTTTTTAATCCTAACTTTTTGGTATAGGATGTAGGTAGTCAAAAAAATCAAGCTCTCATTTTTCAAGATTATCGAAATTTATGGTTACGACTCAGAGGCCTGTCTAGAGATGTTTTTTCGATTTTCATTCGCACCTTTATTTTGTATACTGTGTCTATAAATATTATCCTCGTTTTTACGGTATATACTCTCATTTACTTTTTTATTGCTGTTGGGATTAATGAGGGTGCGATTATATTCGCTCTCATGACAGTTTTGATTTTTTTGATGTTACATTTCATACTTAACAGAAGTCAAATTGTATGCAATGCAGTGAGTATCCTAATTTTGACTTTGAAATTGATAAACACTTCTAAACTTTATTTCTAAATTTTGTAGGTTGGAAGAGAATTTGTATCGAATTTCTTTAAAATTAGAAAAGATGTAGAGTTTTACAGTACGGATGCTATGGTAGAGGTGTGTAATACTCGGATAAGAACTTTAACGGGCTCATAAAAATTCTGTAGCGTAAGAAGACTGATTTCATGGTACACTAACTATGCTTGAAACGTTCTTCTTACAACAAAATTTTCGGTGGACTTGTTTAGTCCTTTCCTAGACGAAATGTGATTTTTTTTTTTTTTACCAACACATATTTTTTATCCGCAGTTTAAACTATTTGTAAAAACTCTGAAAGTAGCTGATAAAAGGATAACGAGCAATGGATATTTTTGTATTGGTCAGTCGTCTTTCATTTCAGTGAGGAAAAACTATATTTTGAATTTAATATATTGCGGATATAACAATAACAGATCGGATTTTGTTTTCAGCTTTTATCTGTAGTGACAACGTATTTGTTGATTTTAGTGCAGTTTAAACTTCAAACGCTACCAAAAACGTAGTTGGTACGTTCAAACGACAACAGGACTGAATTTTCATCATGAAATCATATATTGTATACCAATGTGCATATTTATAAGATCCACGTTGAAGTAACGAGAGTGAGATATTTTTATGCGGGCTTTGAGTAAAAAATATTTATACTCAACAGTTTCTTCTTTAAGCTCTGAGACTGAAGTCGATAAAATTATTTAAAATATCATAAATACACTTGGATTGAGGAGTGGGAAACTATTTCAACTTCATATTATTAATACATATACTGCAAGCCAAGAGAAAAAGAATGGTTTTTATTATTTTAATCGTTAACTTAAAAGATTTTTTTCCTAAAAATATTTCGTTTGAGATGTGGAACTTTTGAATTAAAATAAAATAGACCGTAATATCATTGACTAGTTACGGTTATACCTAGAAAGTAAAGCGTTTGATTGAAGTAAATGAACTTGAGGTATTTGTATAGTTTATGTGTTATATCTATTAATTTTTAATAATTTCAATCATAATATCAGACATTAAATAAATAAATGAAGTTTACCAGTGAGGTTATCATTATTTTATTGCCTCCTTATGTTTCTCCTGCTGGGAATTGAGGATACCGGGCTTTTGTAGGTACCGGTTTTACTACCGATGATATATTCTAAGGTGCTGGTACGATCTCAGGTACTAGAATGACTTGCTGGAAAAAATTAAATTAAAATCAAATATTATTTTAAAAAAATAATAAGAATCACCAGTTTTTTATTGATATTCTGTAGAAATTCGCTGTTGCATTTTATGCTATTTTAACATTGTATCATTTTTTTTTATTGTGATTTCAGGAAATCAAATCGTAAAAATTCGTCATAGAACTTCGCTTAGGCATGTTCGAGGTACTAAGTGAACATTCAGGAGAATTTAAAGGTAAGGACAACAATTTTTATGAAGTTTTTAACTATCGAATAAGGGAAGTTGAAATTGTGGTAACAGAACTGGGAAAAAAAATGATCTGAAGTTGTAACCGCTTGTACCAATGGTCGAAATTGAACGAAGCACAGGCCCCCCTCTGTGCGAACAACTACATTTCAGAGATTCCAACACCCGTACCCCTCTCAGAACCGACTGCAATCCGAGGGGTTATTCACTCATTGCATTTCGGTGTACACTCAACTTTGCATTTCCTTGCATTTCTTTGCATTTCCTTGCATTTCTTTGCATTTCTTTGCATTTCCTTGTATTTCCTTGTATTTTCTTGTATTTCCTTGCATTTCCTTGTATTTCCTGGTATTTTCTTGTATTTTCTTGCATTTCCGCTGCAATACTATGCATTTAAATTAAATTATCAACCCATTTTTTGCTTTAATTTTCTTCTGCAGTATAATTATTTTTAAGCAACATGTTATTTAGAGTAACTTTTTACTTAAGTCATCAGTTTTTGTCTAAGAAACTTTAATTTTTAGTTTTAGTTCTCTTCATATTAATTTGATCAAGCGGTTGCTCGCTCTGCAAAAACGTTTACACGTAACTCGTAATTCAAGTAATTCAAAGTAATTCAAAGTAATTCCATAAATGCTCATATAAATGAAATCGCATGTATAAATTACGAAAGGTTTATTTAGAAAAGAATTTTGTTCCTAGATTTAAATTTTTGTAATTTAAAGGTTTGTTATAAGTCATTTTAAGCTATTTACAAGACTTTACTACAGCATCCACCAGAAAATTGGCTGCCGTTTGTCTATAAGCATGTAAAGGAAAAAATATCATGTTGTTTAGAAAATACTAGGGTAGAGGAACCGATAATGGAACAGCACCCAGTAATGGATCATTTGCTGTTTATCAATTTTTTATTAAAAAATTAAAGCTAATCTGGAACCGAAATCACTCTTAATTGATGCGAAATATTCCTGGCTTGCAAAATAATTGTCAATAAGTTGCTTTCTTGATCAATTATTGCAATAAAAATGAAATTAAAACACAGTAGCAGAGAATTTTCGGCGAAATAACTAGGCAGCCATTTTCTCTAACGAATTTCACTCCAACGAATTTAATTTTTATTCCGGTGTTTTGAGACACGATTTGCACGGAACAAATTTTTTTTGTTAACATTAAGGATCAAAGAACATTATTATTTTAACAAACGTAACTTTCCATTTGCCGATTTTCTCTTTTTTGGAAATAAAATGAGCGTTTCAAAACTGGGAGCTCGAAAAACCGCGATCACCAGTAATGGATCAGGAGCGTTTGGGTATAAATCGCGCCTAATATGTAAAATTACAAAAACGTTCAAGCAAATAAAATCGCATCTGATTTTTTAAAAGTAAATATTAAACTCGAAACTGGAATTTTAATACTTTTTTCACATAAAAAAAACTTAAAAAATTTGCGTAGTTATCGTTGAAGCCGTCGGAAAATGGCCGCTATTGTTTATAAACAAAAAATTAAAATTTTCACTTCACTGTATAACTCACCCGCGAGGCTAACATCATTGGGAAAACTATTTAATTAACTTCACAGTACGTATTTAACTCAAAAAGTTGAATTTCATTGAAAATTTTAGTGAAAACATTGAGTTTTCAAAATAAAAAAATATAAACAAAATATTCAAAAAATAGAACACTACTTGTTTTTCGAATGTTCCACCATTGGTGAAAACAAGAAAAATCGGGGAATAATTTATTTTAATATTATTTTAAGGGAAGAAAACGCATATTGAAGTCGTGTTGCAGCATTAAAGTAAAGTTTAATCATTAATCTTTTGATTGGAACAGAAACCGATGTAGGAAAATACGAAAATGGTCGAAAAATTTGGTGTTAAAAAAATGCATTCTCTTAATTGTTTCATTATTGGGTCCTCTACCCTAATTAAAAAATTACTTTCTTAAATGATTTAACTTATATTCATAACTTCTGATTTACGGCGCGCCGCTGCGTGATTTAAGGGCATTGATTTTTTTTTTTGACATGATATTTATAATTGAATGTAAATGGTGCATTAGACCATTCTTTTCTAGATGACCATTTGCTACCTGACCTACTGTTTGCTTTTGTAAATTCTAAAATTTTTTTTAAAGTAGCGGTTATTAACCTCATAATCCTTCACAAAATTCTTTTCAATTTTTTTTTCTTTTCAATTATTCCAAACTGTGGCTCATTGTCGATTTCGTTAAATCTGGACATATTTACAATTACCCCAATAAATTTTCTCTTTTTCGGCATTGTCACTTGCCATAAACTTATTGTAACTGCGTGCCCGACAGACGGTAATTGTATGTATAAAAAATTAATAAAAATAATTTGACTTAATGTAAAAGAAAAAATACAAGATTTAAAAAAAAAAGTAAAATATTCGATGATTTTAAATAATCAAAAAGCAAACACTTTTTCTTTAACTGTGGTTGTCAAAAACCAATACCAACTCGAAGTGTTAAAAAAAAAGGCGAAAATAGTTTAAAAGATAGAGGCCGCTGCGAAAAAGGCACTTTTTTTTTAAAAAAGGCAGAAGAAACCGATACAAAGGAAAGAGCAAAAAGAGAAGAGAAGTGTAAGAAAGTTGAGAAAAGAAAAGGAAAGAAACAGTGCAGGTAGTTTGAATGAATTAAAGAAAGGAAGAAGAAAATCTACTGGAGCATAAGTAATTCAAAAGTGCGAATATTAAAGATTCCACGAAAAATGATGTATAATAAATCAGAGCGGCTTAGCCTGAATATGTTTTTTTTAAAAGGTTTATTGACCATTAGCAATTTTGAATGACATGACAGTCAGGTAGTCTCGGTATGACCTCAAAAACCATATAAATGTAATGAACAATTCATCTTTTACAAATTTAAATATTCTGATTCTGTGCCTTCGAAAATTAAATGTTCAGCTTTTACTTTAATTAAATAGAAACGCTCCTCTGCTATTTTCATTTCTTTTTTAAATGAAAGAGAAACATGATGCAAATATCAGCTCTTATTTTCGGATTTTAAATATCTTAGCCAATTATTAAATGCTTGTATAGAATTAGTACTTTTTTTTTTGGCCAGATGCTTTTAACTCCGAAAAGCGAAGATAACACCGTGCTCATAAATTAATTATTACCCTAGGGTAATAATTATTATATTATATTTATTTATTATAAAGCTTTATAATAAATAATTAGAATTATTAATTAATTCTTAATAAATAATTTATTTATTAATAATTCAATTAATTATTTTTCACCCCATATATAGATATATCAAGCCTAAGTCAACCATTTGACTTATTATTTATTTACTATTTATTATTTCATTAATTAATTTCTAATAATAAACTTTTCCCGAAGAATAATTTGCCCATAAGCTAAACATGATATAAATTTTGAATGGCATTCTCTGCATTTCTTTGAAATACCTTGCATTTCGTTGTATTTCCTTGCATTTCGTTGTATTTCTTTGCATTTACTTGTATTTCTTTGCATTTATTTGTATTTTTTTGCATTTATTTGTATTTCTTTGTATTTCTTTGCATTTCTTTGCATTTCTTTGCATTTTGCAATTCGGTGTACACAATTTTACCGAGTGAACAACCCCTCGCTGCAATCCCATAATACGGAGCTTAACTTTGATATGAGTCTTAAACGTATAAAGGACATATTTTACTCATCTTTGCCTCCCCGTTGTAGCGATGTTCCAAGCGACGAGTTTTTTTGTTTTGTTCTTTGTTTTATTTTATTTTACTTTGTTTTAATCATTGTATTTTGGTAAAATAATTGTTAAATTGATGTCAGTCAATATAGTAAATTTAAATAAAGGTGCATTCATTCATGTGGTGCAGAGGTGTTACACAGCCGATATTTGGTTTGGTTTTTTAAAAACTCTAGGAATCCTATTTTTTGCTTACTACTGAGGAAGAACCCCCCCCCCCCCCCAAATAATGTTTACATAATTTATGGATCATCCCTCATGTACAGAATTGCTCCCTGAGTTGTCATTTGGTAGAGTTGAAGTAATATGTTATTATATTAAGGGCAGCATTTCCAGACATTGATTATTTCTCCATTTATAATTTGCTAATGAGGTCGAACTTTTTTTTCCCAACTAAATATTTATCGAAAAAGCACCTGCAAAATTTTCTTAATTTTCTTTTTCATAATATTGAATATGCTTTTAAAGGAAGAAAAATCGGTAAACAGTAGTAAATCTAGAAACAAGAACAACAAAATCGTGCCTTCAAAATGTATCTTATACGTTCAAATGAAACCGATTTGGAAATTACTACGACTTATGGGTCTGTTACCGTATGTCGAAATACCGGAAACAGGTACCGTGAGGATATTTTTACAAAAATATTAGCCTAAATTTTTTAATAAAATTGGAAAATTTAGGAAACTTAGAATTACACTGGACATCGACTCCTGCTCTTTGCAGTGCGCTAGGTTTCTTTCTGCTAATAACCCTGATTTCATTGACCGCGAGAAAAAGACTTCTGTCGCTTAATTTGCAGAATGCAGATTTCGAGAACAGTGTATTTAGTTTTCTTAACGTGGTTATCTTTGTCCCAGCGCTATGTATACCATTCACATTTTGGTTGGCTACTTCAGACTTTTTAAAATACATAAACCGTTGGGCTAAATTTGAGGTATGTTTCCTTATTGTTTCCCTTATGGATTTCAGGCATACATTTATTGCATATGCTTATGTTGTAGACTCAGCACAATAGAATATGCAAAAAGAAATTAATAATTTTAACCGAAACATGTTGTAAGAATGTTTTGACATTTATTATAGTATGTTGTAACGGTGATAACTCCACCCATCCCTTCAAAAAAAAAAAAAAAAAAAAGTTTTTTTTTCCTCTTTTTCTTCCAAATTTTTTTTTTAGATGTTCTCTGTTGCTGTCTATGTAAAAATTTCATACTTAACTAATTACCGAAGGGATCTCATACTTCCGAGCTATTTAAAAGTTACTTCTTCATAGATAAGCGAAACATAAGGATAAACTGATAACTTAGAAAACATGAAGTTATCGATCAATGACACCTAAGCGATGAGTATTAGGCTTGTTCACCGGCATTTGATAACATGTAAACGTTTTTTTTTCCTTTCTCTCGTCAAATTTATTTTTTTTTGGGAATTGTCTTGTGAGTTGAATATGGTGTTTTATTCAGGTAAAAGAAATTTTGAATTGAGATTTGTGGTGAAAATTTTCCAGTTCTATATTTTGGTTTTTTTTGCGGCTCTCACAAATCGTTCTTTTTATGATAGCTGGGATCGACGAGTGAAAATGGCCGGTGACGATGATGCTTAGGTGAAATTGATTCGAGATGTCCACCCTTTGAGTTCATTTTGGATTATTTCGTTTTGGATAACTAAAATCTCGATTTGGGTTTGAATTATGTAAGTTTTATTAAGTTATACCTATTTTAAATGAGATTCCACCGCGGAAAAATCGTTTTAGTTTTTTTTTCTTTTTTCGTCGACAATGTGCTCATATCCAAGGTCTAAATTCACCGTTTATGCATGAAATTTTAAATTAAATGGGATTCGTTCTAAAAAGGGAACCACGACGGAAACTATTTTGAGAAATTTAGTTCTTGTTTCTTACAAATGTGAATTTTACGGTTAGAACTTTGATATAAATTAGTGCACATGGATCGGAAGTGACGTCACGTCCGCCATGCTTATTGGCGGCCATTTTTTCTATGATTTTTTTTTAAATATTGATTTATGCCGTATTATTTTTTTTTTTTTTTTCTCTTTAGAGGAAATAAACCTGAGCATTTATGTTGCGCGGATTCCCTCTGTTACAATTTTCCCTCGCCAAAGGAATGCAAATGGGTTTATTTACCTCCCGTGACGTTGGATTATTTTTAATTTCCCTTTTCGACTTTTCCAATCTTTAGCTAACTCGGACTCGTCTCAGCAAAAAGTGGGATGGCTGATTTGTTCTCAAAAGGGAATTTCGGTACCATCGTCGATGCCTGCCGTAGGACTTGAGTTGTCTCCGTAGTAAAAACACCCCGCACGGTCATCGCAGTTGAATGGTCCTTTGGCATACCATTCCGCCGTTGGAGCCGAATTATTTTACTTTTTTTTTATGACTTCAGAAATTTAAAATGCTGGCGAGCTTACGCTAAAGGTTATTGTTATTTTTGATATTATGATAGGATCCCTTACGGTCACTTTTTTTTTTCTTTTTGGGTTCAGTTTTTTTTTCTTTTTTTTTCTTCTTTCCGCGTTTATTTTGTAATTTTTTTCGAAAAGGGTGACGGTCCGCCGGCCCTATAGGCTCCCCCCCGAATTGCTAGTGATTTATATTTATTTTTTTTTGTCCTTAACCTTTTGCCCCCCCCTTTTTTTTTATTATTTTTCGAGCCAAACCCAGGAAAAGTTTATCTTTATCTTATATGATTTCTGAAAGGAGATTTTTGGAAATTTTCTCTTATTGTTATCTACTAGAAAGGATGTAATTCTAGTTCTTTTTTTTTTTTGTCATTTTAAATTCATCACTGCATTTTAGGCAGTAATTGTTTTATATTTTTTTAAAAGCCGTTTACGAGGAAATTATTTCACCGAAGCTGGGCTTCGGTGGTACCGAGACTAGATAGTAGAAGTTTTGAAGGATTTTTGAGAGAAGTTAATTTGTGTTATATTTATATACTAAGATCGGATATTTACCCCCCCGAGTATTCCGTCTCATCTAGCCGTGGTTGATTTTACGAAATATATATCGTAGTGTTTAGTATTCATATATATTTGTTTTTTTTTCCTTTCTCTCGTCAAATTTATTTTTTTTGGGAATTGTCTTGTGAGTTGAATATGGTGTTTTATTCAGGTAAAAGAAATTTTGAATTGAGATTTGTGGTGAAAATTTTCCAGTTCTATATTTTGGTTTTTTTTGCGGCTCTCACAAATCGTTCTTTTTATGATAGCTGGGATCGACGAGTGAAAATGGCCGGTGACGATGATGCTTAGGTGAAATTGATTCGAGATGTCCACCCTTTGAGTTCATTTTGGATTATTTCGTTTTGGATAACTAAAATCTCGATTGGGTTTGAATTATGTAAGTTTTATTAAGTTATACCTATTTTAAATGAGATTCCACCGCGGAAAAATCGTTTTAGTTTTTTTTTCTTTTTTCGTCGACAATGTGCTCATATCCAAGGTCTAAATTCACCGTTTATGCATGAAATTTTAAATTAAATGGGATTCGTTCTAAAAAGGGAACCACGACGGAAACTATTTTGAGAAATTTAGTTCTTGTTTCTTACAAATGTGAATTTTACGGTTAGAACTTTGATATAAATTAGTGCACATGGATCGGAAGTGACGTCACGTCCGCCATGCTTATTGGCGGCCATTTTTTCTATGATTTTTTTTAAATATTGATTTATGCCGTATTATTTTTTTTTTTTTTTCTCTTTAGAGGAAATAAACCTGAGCATTTATGTTGCGCGGATTCCCTCTGTTACAATTTTCCCTCGCCAAAGGAATGCAAATGGGTTTATTTACCTCCCGTGACGTTGGATTATTTTTAATTTCCCTTTTCGACTTTTCCAATCTTTAGCTAACTCGGACTCGTCTCAGCAAAAAGTGGGATGGCTGATTTGTTCTCAAAAGGGAATTTCGGTACCATCGTCGATGCCTGCCGTAGGACTTGAGTTGTCTCCGTAGTAAAAACACCCCGCACGGTCATCGCAGTTGAATGGTCCTTTGGCATACCATTCCGCCGTTGGAGCCGAATTATTTTACTTTTTTTTTATGACTTCAGAATTTAAAATGCTGGCGAGCTTACGCTAAAGGTTATTGTTATTTTTGATATTATGATAGGATCCCTTACGGTCACTTTTTTTTTTCTTTTTGGGTTCAGTTTTTTTTTCTTTTTTTTTTTCTTCTTTCCGCGTTTATTTTGTAATTTTTTTCGAAAAGGGTGACGGTCCGCCGGCCCTATAGGCTCCCCCCGAATTGCTAGTGATTTATATTTATTTTTTTTTGTCCTTAACCTTTTGCCCCCCCCTTTTTTTTTATTATTTTTCGAGCCAAACCCAGGAAAAGTTTATCTTTATCTTATATGATTTCTGAAAGGAGATTTTTGGAAATTTTCTCTTATTGTTATCTACTAGAAAGGATGTAATTCTAGTTCTTTTTTTTTTTTGTCATTTTAATTCATCACTGCATTTTAGGCAGTAATTGTTTTATATTTTTTTAAAAGCCGTTTACGAGGAAATTATTTCACCGAAGCTGGGCTTCGGTGGTACCGAGACTAGATAGTAGAAGTTTTGAAGGATTTTTGAGAGAAGTTAATTTGTGTTATATTTATATACTAAGATCGGATATTTACCCCCCCGAGTATTCCGTCTCATCTAGCCGTGGTTGATTTTACGAAATATATATCGTAGTGTTTAGTATTCATATATATTTGTTTTTTTTTTCCTTTTCCTTTTCTTTTTTTTTTTTCCGCCTTTCCCCGTTTTCCTACTGTTACAAGTGGCAGCCCAACGTGCAGGGCACGATTCCCCCGATCTTAGTATATACAGAGGTTAGACCTGAGAAGTCAAGTTAGTGAGTTTTTTTTTTTCGAATATGAGTAACTATTTTGGAAATAGTTTTTTTTTTACTGAGGTTAGTTTAGAGATCTGTTAAGTCAGATGATAGTCTTTAGCTAGTTTTGTCAGTATAGCTTTAGGGAAAAATCAAACTGTTGGAATTATGGGAAAATTAGATGTTTTAAGATGTTGCGATCAGCAACAAATAGTTGCTCTAGCCAAGGAGTTAAATATATCTGTCAAAGGGTTGAAAGTTGATGAAGTTCGCAATGCGATTAGAGATTATTGGGTTGCCAACCCAAGTATTGAGTCAGTAATTACCAAATTTATGCGCGATGTTGTTTTCGCTGGAGGCGAAGACGACTGGGGAAAAATGATCGCGTTACCTAGTCCAAGACCGGAAGAATCGAACTCCGAAACGAATATTCATAAAAATGAAGCCGACGTATCACCAGCCTCGACTACGGCTGGACCATGTTTAGTGACCAGTGCAGGACACGTGACGACCGTTGCTGTCTCGACTACGACCACCGGGACCCCAGCTGTTAGTCCAGCCACTCCATCTTCTAAGCTGGCCGCGCAATTTCCAGGGACTATGCCTACTCCAGGGTCAACTACAGCTTCGCGCACGCTGTCGTTTTCGACTCTAACGATGCCAAGTACGGTGCACGTTCCGGTTTCCTCCTTACATCAAACGTCGAACGCGCAGGTTACCTGGAGCCGAGTTCCAGGACAGCCAAGCTCGGGTCAGTCGTACGGTCCGACAGTCCCTCCTGCTCCGTACCATCAATACAGTTATGTGCAGTTTCCGTCTTTAAATCCAGCAATGGGATGTCCACCAGGAAATTTTGGCTACCCACCCCCTCTCCAGTATCCGTATTTCGGCTTTCCAGCAAATCCTATCTATCAACCGCCTCAACCGTACAGTATCCCAGTTAGGCCGCCCTCCTTTCAAAATCAGACTCCAAGCAGACAACCAGCTGTATCTGTGACTCAGAGTTCCCCCGCGTCATCTCAGTCTACGTCGAATGATTTTGGTCAAGACCTTCTCAGAGCGTTGGACAAGATTACCAGCAGATTAACGGGAGGATCGTCCAAGAAGCCTGCGGCGATAACTTTTACGAAGGAGTGTGCCAGGAGAAACATCAAGTTTAGCGGGACGTCCAGTGAACGTGTCACAGATTTTATCGAAGAAGTTGACGAAGTAATTGAGTTCCTTAGGACTTCGGATGCTGACGTCATCGCTGGGATTCCACGCCTATTTACGGGCCCGGCCGCTGTCTGGTACAAGGTTAGAAAAAACAAGTACGCCGATTGGGAAGATTTAAAAGAAGACCTCAAGACGGTTTACGGTAAATTCGAATTTGATCCGCAAGACACGGCAAAAATGGAATTGAGGACAATGATTGCTGGAGAATCCATCGATACATACGTTGCAGTGATGTTGGAAATCAATCGACACCTAAGGATAAAAAAGGCCCCGGCTGCCTTACTCGAAAGAATTATGCTGAACCTAACTCCAGAATATCAATGGGCGTTGAAGGACGAGGAAATAAATGATATCCAAGAACTTCTGGAAGCCGGCAGGAGGCACGAAGAGCTGATCATCAGACGTAAGAGATACGCACCCCCACCTGATTGTTTAGCCGAGGATCCACTGTACCGGGTAGCGATGCCAAAATCTTTATGGAAAAATTCGTCCGTGAAGAAAAGTTTTAACCCATTGAATTTAGACTCGGTCGAGAAAACCGATGAGGAGGACGCCGAAAGCGTTGATTCAGTGAACTCTAATACGGAGTGGACTTACGCCGCCATCGCTCGCCGGCCGGCAAAAGAAACCCAGCAAAATCCTCCTAAATTAAGTTTGCCTGAGAAAAGAGACAACAAGTGCTTTAATTGTCAAAAGGAGGGCCATTTTGCCCGTGATTGCCCAGAAAGGAAAGCCGAGAGGAAATCAACTTCCTCTCCGAATCCAAAATCGGAAAACGAATAAGGGAAACTTCGAACTTGGGTGAGGTTTCCTCCGTTAAGCAGATTCGGAAAACCCAAGAAAAAAATTTCCAACGAAGCACCGAGCTTTCGTTTAGGACTACAAATAAATATTAGCCACTCGCAATCGAAGAACCTGATTCCGAAAATAAGGATGACGATGAAGAAGGTTCAACGAGGAGTCCTGATTTCCAGCCAAGTCGAAGGAAAGCTCAAAGTTTGAAACAAAGCTCCAGCTTCCCCAGCTCCAGAAAGTTCAACAAATCGGAGGAACTCGGTACCGATTTCAATGTTCAATTAGGACCCGAGGAACCGGTGGAGTACGAATTACGATATTCGAAGTTACGACGACCGCGAGTATCTGAGGCTCGGAAATTATATTTTAATAGAGCCTGCACCGCGTGGCTAAATGACGATGGTCATTCAAGGTATGCTGTAGCTGTCAAAGTCGGAGGACTTCCGAAGTCGGGTCTCTTAGATCCAGGAGCTACGCACACGCTACTGCCGATCAGTGCCGTCGCTGAACTCGAAAAACAAGGACTGAAATTTGTATCTTATAGACACATCAAGAAGGCCAAGTTGGCAAATGGAAGCTATTGTGGAATTTTAGGACATATTACAGTTCCGATCAACATCGGAAGCAAGGTAGTCGTAATGACGTGCCACGTACTCAAAAACTTACCCCAGGACATCATATTAGGAATTGACTTCCAGAGAGCCACAAAAATGTCACTATTTTTTGAACATGACACATGCTTTGTCAAGGACGAAAATGGTTCCGAAGAAATACCTATCATTCACATAAGCTCGGTGGGAGTTTCAGGAATTCACCTAAACGGAACAGAAGTTGAAGAATCCGGGAATACTGACCAAGAAAACGCCGATAACGACTTAGGTTTTGTTGAAGTCCGAGACCTGCCAACGCGGTGTGAAGTAACTCCAGACGAAAAAGGGAGATTTGACGAATTGGTGGAGAAGTGGAAGGAGAAATTTCGATCGTCCCCAGGACGGACCACTCTAGTGGAACATAAGATCCTTCTTAAACCTGGTGCGGCACCAATCAAACAGAAAAGCTACTATGCCCCACCGCCGGTACAGGAAATTATCCACAAGGAGTTGGATAAACTGTTAGCCAAAGGCTATGTAGAGGAGTCTAACTCGCCTTGGTCAAGTCCCATCGTAATGGTTGACAAGAAAGGAGGAGGAAAGAGACTTTGCATCGATTTTCGCCGTGTGAATGACGCGACAATTAAGTACGCTTTTCCCAGCCCTAATATTAACAATATCCTGAGCAAAATGAAGGGAGCAAAATTCGTAAGCACCATTGACCTTCAAGCAGGCTTCCATCAAATTCCCTTGAGCGAGGAGAGTAAGGAAATTACGGCTTTCTCCGTTCCCGGGAAGGGGCTTTACCAGTATAAAGTGATGCCGTTTGGCATTTCTAATGCTCCCGGCTCGTTCCAGCAGTTAATGGAAACTGTTCTAAGGCCAGTTTTAGGCGAAGGGGTCGAAGATTTCATCGACGATATCATTATCGCCAGTGACTCATTCGACGAACATTTAGCTATGCTCGATAAAGTTTTTCAGTTGCTGTTTGATGCTGGTTTGGTCGTAAATTGGGAGAAATCAGTCTTTTTGAAACCTTACGTTGTATATCTCGGTTTTATTGTGGGACAGGGAAAAATATTACCGGAGTATGAAAAGGTCAAGTGCATTTTGGAAGCCCAGCCACCCAAAGACGTTAAAGGCGTTCGCTCGTTTATTGGGCTTTGTTCCTGGTATCGGAGGTATGTCCAGGATTTCTCTGCTAAAGCAAAACCTATGCTCGTTTTATTGGAAAAAGGGCGAAAATTCGAGTGGGGAGATGCCCAGCAAGAAGCCTTCGAAACTTTGAAAAAAGATCTATCCAGACCCCCTATCCTGTACGCTCCCGATTTCAATTATCCTTTTGAAATTCACACGGATAGCAGTTATGTTGGTTTGGGAGGAGTTTTGTTGCAGCGAATAGACGGGAAGGAGAGAGTAATCTCCTTTATGAGCAGGACCTTTACTTCAGCTGAACGGAACTACCAAATTACTGAAAAGGAGCTACTTGCGATCCTGTACTGTGTTGAGACCTGCAGGGGTTATATCGAAGGCGGCGAAGTGACAGTTGTCACTGATCACAGCGCATTAATGTTTTTAAAAAACATAAAGAACCCTACGGGAAAGCTTGCTCGGTGGGCCTTGAGGCTTAGCATGTTTAATCTTAAGGTGATACACCGAAAAGGGAAATACATGTGTGTTCCGGATGCCTTGAGCCGGCTTCCTTATAACGATCCTAAAATTCTTGAAGAGCTGGAGGCAGAAAAGGCAGCTGCAAAGAATCTCGCAGTTGAATGTGACGCCGTAAACGTACCTCACGCTTTTGACTTTGATATAACCACAGACGACTGGTACAAATCTTTAAGAACAAAAATTTTAGCGAACCCTACTCATTTCTCCTCTTTTATGGTAAAAAACGGGAAGATTTTTAAAATTGTACAAAATGAGATCTCTGAACAAAACGAGTTAAAATTGTTAGTTCCATCTGACTTTAGAGAAGCTTTAATCGAAACATTTCATTCGACCGCATATGGCGCGCATTTAGGGTTCGAAAAGACTTTGCACAGGATTCGTCAGAAATATTACTGGAGAAATATGTATGTCGATATAAAATATTTTGTCACTAGGTGTCTTACGTGCCAAAGGTTTAAGCCTTCTAACTCTACTCCTAAAGGTCTGATGAAACCCTTTGTTGTTAAAATGAAACCTGGGCATTGCTATACCACTGACGTCATAGGGCCTCTCCCGCGGAGTCGGAAACAAAATTCTTACGTTGCTGTTTTTGTCGACGCATGTACCAAATGGGTAATCGCAAAACCCATGCGCGCTGCTACTGCGTTAAATTTAGCGAGAGTTCTCGAAGAAGATGTCATAACTCAGTTTGGTAGACCCGATATGCTTTTGGCAGACAACGGGAAGGAATTTATTGGAGGGAAATTCGTTGACGCGTGTGATAAATACGGTATTGAGTTGCATAAGATTCCTAGATATTTTCCTCAAGCTAACCCTACTGAAGCTTATAATAAAACCGTAAAACGGTCTATTGCCATGTTTGCCGAAGGGGACCATCGAGCGTGGGATGAGAACTTGAATGCACTCCTTTTCGCCCTTCGAACCACCAAGAACGAAACGACCGGCTTTTCCCCGGCTTTTCTGACTTACGGGAGGGAGTTGAGTAGTCCGTATGACATCTTCCATGAATGCGAAGACTCTGATTTGGAGAAATTCGACCCAGAAGAGTACGCTGGAAC
This sequence comes from Liposcelis bostrychophila, assembly GCA_037577465.1. Lineage (NCBI taxonomy): Eukaryota > Metazoa > Arthropoda > Insecta > Psocodea > Liposcelididae > Liposcelis > Liposcelis bostrychophila. The sequence goes on along the minus strand of CM075214.1, from coordinate 23,041,652 downwards.
CCTCGAGTACACGTTAGCGGTAGCCTATAAGAAGGCTTTAGACTCGGTAAAGGAGGCGAAGAAATGCCAGGCTGAAAGATATAACAAAAATCGTAAGGATGTTTTGTTTGAAGTCGGTGATGCCGTTTTCCGGAAGCATTTCCCAAGGTCGAATAAAGCAAAATTCATAGCTGCTAAGCTGGAGCCGAAGCGTGTTGGCCCTTTTATCGTCTCTAAAGTCCTTTCTCCTACCCAATATGAGTTAAAAACCGTCAGGGGAAAAGACGGTGGGCTTTGGCACGTAAACCACCTAGAACCTGTTGTTGTGTCCGTTGAAGTGAAAGGTGAAAATCCGAATGTCGATCTCGCTTCGAGAAGTCCGACGAAGCTGTCATTTGCTAACCCTGTCGAACTTCCTGATTTTATACACACTTATAATGACTTAGTGAATCATTCAGCCTCCGAGGATTTCCTTGATGTCTGTATACAGACTCAAGAAAGTGTAAATCCATCCGAGAGTAAGGTGCGATTCGATCCGGTCGTAAAGGTCCGATTCGTCATCGACGAATATGGAGATTGGCTTTCTGGACTTGTTCCAGAAAGTGAAGAACCCCAAATTGACTTTAGCAATTATATAAAAGGAGAGAGAGTACTGCTGAAAAGGCCTGTAAAGTTTTTCCCAAAGCCGAAAAATGTAAAAGCGAAATAGTTAGGACTTATTTGGGCTCGCTGCGTGGCCCGCCCTCAGAATATCGCAGCAGGGGTGTTGGCTACCCTCATCGTAGAAGGCGAAGAAGAGCCAACCCGTGGTCTTCAGGGAAAATCACGGCCCCGTCCCGATTGTAAATATAAGTCCTCCCTTTCCCCCAAGTTTTGTTATTTTTTTAAAAAAAAAAATAACTGGCGCTCAACTGATGGAGACTGTGACTCCATGGGAAAAAAAAATCATCTCATCCATCTATCTCTATCTATCATTTAATTTTTTTGTTTGAACTTATTTTTATTTTGTTCATATCCTTTCCCGTTATTTAAATCCCTTCCTTAGATGTCTGATTGGACCAGATTTGTAGGTTATTAAGAGACTGATCACCTCTTAATTCAAAAAAAATCGTTCTGTGAAAATCAGAAGTCTTTGCCCTTTTCCCGTTACCCAATTTCCCTTATTTAGTTTTATTCTATTATTTTATTTTTCTTTCTTCTTCATTCATCTCATAAAGAAAAATTATTCTAAAGCTCAGGCTTTTAAACTAAGAAAAAAAAACAGGTTATCTTTACGAGCCGTTTTAAGCATTTTTTTTCCTCTTTTAATTGACGACTCTTTACGTCAAGTTAAAGAGAATTGAGCAAAGCTCAGTTTGAAGTTGAACTTGAAGAATTCAAGGATTTAGTGTAAGACGACTGATATGTCTCGACTATAGCAAGCTTTTTTTGTTGTTACTTTAACTTTTAAATTGAACCTGAAGGAGTGTTCAGCATGAAACTCATAATCTCGGGTTTGGGTTCGAGCCCAGTTTAGCTGTTGTTTTTGAGTTGTTGCTCTCTGAGCGTATGTGTGCATGGTTAAGAAAATTTCGAATTTTTTTTTCTTTCTTTTTTTTTCGCCAGATGCGTTGATGTTAAATTTTTTTTTTCTCGAAGCGGGGACCGCTTCACGCGTTTGCAATTAAGCAAACGCTAACCTCAAGAGGGGGGTGTTGTAACGGTGATAACTCCACCCATCCCTTCAAAAAAAAAAAAAAAAAAAGTTTTTTTTTCCTCTTTTTCTTCCAAATTTTTTTTTTAGATGTTCTCTGTTGCTGTCTATGTAAAAATTTCATACTTAACTAATTACCGAAGGGATCTCATACTTCCGAGCTATTTAAAAGTTACTTCTTCATAGATAAGCGAAACATAAGGATAACTGATAACTTAGAAAACATGAAGTTATCGATCAATGACACCTAAGCGATGAGTATTAGGCTTGTTCACCGGCATTTGATAACATGTAAACGTTTTTTTTTCCTTTCTCTCGTCAATTTATTTTTTTTGGGAATTGTCTTGTGAGTTGAATATGGTGTTTTATTCAGGTAAAAGAAATTTTGAATTGAGATTTGTGGTGAAAATTTTCCAGTTCTATATTTTGGTTTTTTTTGCGGCTCTCACAAATCGTTCTTTTTATGATAGCTGGGATCGACGAGTGAAAATGGCCGGTGACGATGATGCTTAGGTGAAATTGATTCGAGATGTCCACCCTTTGAGTTCATTTTGGATTATTTCGTTTTGGATAACTAAAATCTCGATTTGGGTTTGAATTATGTAAGTTTTATTAAGTTATACCTATTTTAAATGAGATTCCACCGCGGAAAAATCGTTTTAGTTTTTTTTTCTTTTTTCGTCGACAATGTGCTCATATCCAAGGTCTAAATTCACCGTTTATGCATGAAATTTTAAATTAAATGGGATTCGTTCTAAAAAGGGAACCACGACGGAAACTATTTTGAGAAATTTAGTTCTTGTTTCTTACAATGTGAATTTTACGGTTAGAACTTTGATATAAATTAGTGCACATGGATCGGAAGTGACGTCACGTCCGCCATGCTTATTGGCGGCCATTTTTTCTATGATTTTTTTTTAAATATTGATTTATGCCGTATTATTTTTTTTTTTTTTTCTCTTTAGAGGAAATAAACCTGAGCATTTATGTTGCGCGGATTCCCTCTGTTACAATTTTCCCTCGCCAAAGGAATGCAAATGGGTTTATTTACCTCCCGTGACGTTGGATTATTTTTAATTTCCCTTTTCGACTTTTCCAATCTTTAGCTAACTCGGACTCGTCTCAGCAAAAAGTGGGATGGCTGATTTGTTCTCAAAAGGGAATTTCGGTACCATCGTCGATGCCTGCCGTAGGACTTGAGTTGTCTCCGTAGTAAAAACACCCCGCACGGTCATCGCAGTTGAATGGTCCTTTGGCATACCATTCCGCCGTTGGAGCCGAATTATTTTACTTTTTTTTTATGACTTCAGAAATTTAAAATGCTGGCGAGCTTACGCTAAAGGTTATTGTTATTTTTGATATTATGATAGGATCCCTTACGGTCACTTTTTTTTTTCTTTTTGGGTTCAGTTTTTTTTTCTTTTTTTTTCTTCTTTCCGCGTTTATTTTGTAATTTTTTTCGAAAAGGGTGACGGTCCGCCGGCCCTATAGGCTCCCCCCCGAATTGCTAGTGATTTATATTTATTTTTTTTTGTCCTTAACCTTTTGCCCCCCCCTTTTTTTTTATTATTTTTCGAGCCAAACCCAGGAAAAGTTTATCTTTATCTTATATGATTTCTGAAAGGAGATTTTTGGAAATTTTCTCTTATTGTTATCTACTAGAAAGGATGTAATTCTAGTTCTTTTTTTTTTTTGTCATTTTAAATTCATCACTGCATTTTAGGCAGTAATTGTTTTATATTTTTTTAAAAGCCGTTTACGAGGAAATTATTTCACCGAAGCTGGGCTTCGGTGGTACCGAGACTAGATAGTAGAAGTTTTGAAGGATTTTTGAGAGAAGTTAATTTGTGTTATATTTATATACTAAGATCGGATATTTACCCCCCCGAGTATTCCGTCTCATCTAGCCGTGGTTGATTTTACGAAATATATATCGTAGTGTTTAGTATTCATATATATTTGTTTTTTTTTTCCTTTTCCTTTTCTTTTTTTTTTTTCCGCCTTTCCCCGTTTTCCTACTGTTACAATATACTTTTGTAATTGGGGTATTAGGCTTTTACTTTTTACAAGATTTTAATCTTTTGGAAGGACTGACATCGTTTTACATGACAATGTTACTATTTATTCAGTTTCCTTACATTGGTTTTGCAACTGGTATATTGAATGTAACAAGCGAAAACATGCAGGAAAATTTTGCAAAGGTAAATCAATTCCGAAAATTTAAAACTACAAGATTTGATATTTCAATTTTTTTTTTAAAGGATATTTTAAGGAAAAGGGACATTAGCTCATTTGATATTGCTGAATACAGATTTTTGTGGTTGCAACTACGGAATCTCTCTCGAGATATTTTCAGTGTTTTTTTTCGAACTTTTTTCGTGTTTGCCATTTTCACCACGATTGGCAGTATAATTTGTTCTTACATAATTCTGGCATCGATTTTGAAAAATGAATTGGATGAAATACTTTGGCTATTTTCGTCGTTCATGATGCTTATATTTATGATGATTTATTTTACGATGTATAGGAGTCAAATGTTGCATAATTCGGTGAGTGAGACACAGAACGTTATCTGGTTCTTCATGTCAGGGGCACAATATTGCAACTTACGGTTAGAAAAAATATTAAATTTTATTATTTTATTTTATTTTTTTTTAATCTTTATTTAATTTTGTTATTTACTTGTGGTTAGAAAAAATATTAAATTCTGGATGTTACATCCTACTTAAGCTCGGATTGACCCTGTCAAAATAAAGACGAAGCGCTGAACCTTTTAAGTTTTAATAATTGCGTCCTTGCGTGGCGCTGCCTCAATATTTTTGAATTAAACGACTCAGTGACTATCAAGTATAGACATGGGCCATGTTGAATTTTGCAGATCGGAAAGGATTTTATTTGCAATTTTTTGAGGAACAGAAGAAATTTATCCTTTTATTGCGCTAGAGCAGCAATTTTCGAGCTCAGATTATTCATCAAATTATTTAAAATATCCGAAACAGAAATTTCAGCTGGAGGATTTTTTGCGCTGAAGCAGTCCGTGCTAATAAAAGTTAGTGCCAAATATCTTTTATTGTTTTTGCCTGCTTGTATAAAATTTGATTCTTTTTGTTGACAGTTTTTATCCGTAGTAATGACCTATTTATTAATATTAGTCCAATTCAAAGATTTAAGGAAGTAAAATCGGCCGTTTGTTTGATTGGCACTAATAACGGAGAATCAATTCGCAGAAATGTTTCCCTCCTGACTCATGTAGCAGGGAATCTGCTTTTATAAGAAAGTATTTACTTGCGGGAGAACGGAGTGTAAAAGTTGACAAAACCATGCTGATAACTCTTAATTTTATTGATTTTTAATGCCTTACGTGCTTCCATTTAAGGGGAACTTTTACAGGCGCAACTCTTTTCTTCCTTGAAAATTAATCGAGTTTTATGATAACTTTTTCTAAAGTGGAGACAAACTTTTTTTTCTTAACTAAGGCAATGAATGGTCGGTCGTTTTTGATCAATCATTTATTTATTTACTTACATGTTTATACAAGTTTGCAATGAGATTTTTGTTTGGTTAAAAAAAAAAAAAAAAAAAAATTCAACACCGTAGTGATTCTACTGGGGAGATTGGGAATCCGTATCTATAACAGTACAACCGATGTGGAGCAAATGAAAGGGAATAGATAAGATTAAGGGAAAATTGAATGAAAAGTTATATTTGTGATACACAAACATTCGGCGAACTGATATCGTATATTAAAAAAATTCTTGCAGTTTTTAAAATATTATAATTATCAAAATTGTTCCACTTGGCAAGTTATAACATAATAACTTTTTTTTTTAAATTAAAAATTATAACAAGGTACATTGAAGTGTTAATGCAATAATTAATCTTAAGTAATAAGTACCAATATTATAGTATGGACACAGTCATTTCTGTTTTCCTCTTGTCCTTCCCCTCCTCCTTTTTTTTTTTTTTTTTTTTTTAAATATTTCTGCCACAACAAGGCGGATCGTCAATGTAAAAAGTGCTTCAATAATCAATTTTAATGGGTAAAACAAAAACTCAAAATTTTAGGACGCCCTCTAGTTCCGTTTCTTATGGTGACAAAGCAATGTATGTAAAATTTTAGCGAAATCGGGAGATATTCAAAGGTTGCTTTAGGACTTTAAAATTTATCTGATTGTAGATATAAAAATGTATTGTTTTTTTACTTTTCCTTCCTCAGGATTTAGGATTTTTAGCAGAGAATTAATGCAAAGGAAGGTAGAACGCTAGTTACATTAATCATACTAAAAAATATTATTTTTGAACATTTTTATGTCTATGTATATTTATTGAAGAAAATTTAGGAAAAATTATTTGTTTGGAATGCTTTGACAAAAGCAAAACATAATAGCCAAATGTAAACAAAAGCAATAAACTTTAATCTTTGTTTCCTAAATTTTTTTCCAATTTATAAATAAACTACTTATAATACTCTAACCTTTAATTAAAAAAATAAAAAAAATCAGAGTTGGTTTTTTTGTGCAGTTAAACGAAACGTCAGGGTGCACGGAGTGCACAGCCATGTTTTTATGTACTTTACAACTCCAACCTTACTCTACGACGACTGTAGACTACAATTCATTAAATTCCCAATTGCTATTCTTTTCAAGAAGTTCTATTTTTTCTTTTCCCAAAAACGAAAAATCAAGTTCTTCGTCATTTTCCATCCATGTTTTACTTTCTATCCATTTTTTACAGTGATTTAAACACTTTTCAAACATCAGGTTCAACTGGTAAGGAGCTCCCATATATTTACCCATGTCTTTACCAAAAATGGGCGAAATGTAATCGAAAAATTTTTCCACATAGATTTTTCTTATCTTCGAACATGCTTCATTTTCTTCAGAAAAAATTAATCGGCCCAAGTCTACGTCTAAAGTTAATTTTAAACGATCTTTCAAATATCTTGCCATGTACGTTTTCCTGCTCTCATCGTCTATTGGCTCAAACTCTAGAGCCAAGGAGCTCAGTTTTTCTTCCAATTCGTTTTGATGCTCAAAGCGTGTCGTAACCCAGATTTTGCTCCTTGTATTTTTTTGTAGATACTTTAAAATGAAAACGATTTTATTCCTATCAGCTTTGTCTTTAATTTCATCAAATCCGTCGAATACAAGTAGTAAGAGTTTTGGAAAAGTTAATTCCGTTAAGGCAGATTCCAACAAGTCTTCTGTTAATTTGTCTTTTAAATAATTGTTCATTTCTTGAAGAATGTTTATTATGCGTTTTGTGCTGAAATCGCTAAGTTGAATTTTTTTTATGACTTCTTTATGCATCTCTAGATCGATTCTTATTATCCAGTGGGATTTGGCAATCAAAGGAGAGTCGTATAATTTCGTTAAAGTGGTACTCTTTCCCATGCCTGGATCGTCAGCAATTATTAAAACTTTTTTGTGTACAAGCTGCTTAACAATGTCATTTTCATCAATTAAAGATAGTAACTGTTTATTCTTCCTTAATTTATACTGAATTTCCGATCGTAGATCTTTTATGGAACCGTAAGAATCTATCCAAAAAATTTTATCAGATTCTTCCGCATGGAACCAGTGGCCTACTATTTCATTTTTAATAAAACCGTTAAAACGTTTTCTAGCTTGATCAAAATCTGTTACCTCAACATTATCACCAGTTTTTTCAAGATTTAAGCAAACTTCTACTTCTTTACTAAGAACAAACTGTTCTTCCGGAAGCTCGGAAATCCAGGTTTTCAATGCATCCCAATTTACTTGTAACATTTTGAATTTTCTACTCAAATAAAAGCTTGGATTGTAAAATTCTTTCAAGACCAAGACTCGTTTGTTTTGGACCCGTTTCACGTCAATAAAACACACTTTCTTTTCTCTATTGTATTGACAAAACTTTTTGATATTTATGTCCAAATGTGGATTTCTTAACAACAATTTTTTATGGTTAAATTCAAATTTGGCAGAATTGATTAAATGGATTTGACCGGCCAATGTGTCAACATTTTTTGAGTCATCGGTCATGTGCTCTCAAAAAATTGCAATAACGTTTCTTTGTCATTTAAACCTTCCGATCCTTTAATGGCGAAAATCACGTCAGAATATTTTAAGTCATTAATAAGAGTTTTTATGTTCATTTCTTCATTTACTGAAGTGCATGCCCTTTGAAAATTAAAGTGCTCGTAGGTTTTGCTTCCTATAAAAACTTCTTTTTTTTCGAACAGTTGTTCCAATGTATCTTCCTTTAAAAGCTCTTGCAAATTTCTATTCGTTCCGATCAGTTCGTTTAAGGTAATTTTCATTCCTTGAAATATTACGTCTTTCGACAAAATCCGTTTTTTAGAGTCCTCATGTAGGTCGTAAAGAGATATAATTGTGTCCTTCTTTTCCTCACAAATGTCCCATAATTTTTGTCGTTCATCGAAGTTTGATTTCATCAAAATTTTTTTTATCTCCTCTTCGGCATTGGGATGTACTACGAAAATTATTTTTTTCTTCGGTTTCCGTTGTAGTATTTTTGGTATTTTGTCAATAAATACCTGTAATTGTGCATTACTAACAAAGCGGCTAACTCTAACTATTAATATGTCGCTGGCATCTGACTGGAAAGCTTGTAATATATCTCCGGATTGGGACATTAAATTCTCGAAACTTAATGCAAAATATTTATCGAATTCTTCAACGTAATCGAGACCAAAGATTTCTTGAATTACTTTTATCATACCCATATGTGTAAATTGTGTTCTTAGAACGAAAATTTTTTTGTCTTCGTTGCTGATGAAAGTTCTTACGATGCTGACATTTTCAAATGCAATGATTAGATTCTTAAGCTTCATTATGTCTCCTAATGTTTCATTTATTTTCCGGATTGCATTTCTCGGTTTCAGAATATGACTTTTGTCGATGAATTCTCGGCATTTTGGAATAACCTTATCTACATAGAAATTAAACCAAGTCGGAAAAACGTCTTTCAGCCACATTTTTCCGTTCTCATGCTCGACAAGAATTCGAACTAATCTTCCAATCGATTCTTCCTTAGTGTCTTTCCTGATATGTAATTGTGTAGGACTTATCGAAATTTCAAAAAAGTCGTGTGAAATATTTCCAACACTTTCGGCTATCGCCTGTTTAACGTTTTCATATTCTGTCGCAAGATCACCATCTGCTCGACGATAAGGCTTGCATTCATTTTCAAAGAGGATTTCCATCGCCATTTGAGTCAGTTTGTACGCAATTGTCCCTAATATATGTTTTTCTCCTTTGTTAGGGTTGGCAGCTATACAGATTTTTCCTTCCTTATAGTTTGTTTCATCCACGGGATTGTTGTCATGAAAATTATATTTAATGCTTAAAAAATCCGAGTATTGAACCACTTTGAGAATTGGTGATAATTCCATAATGTCGCTTAATTTTGAATAATAATTGTGCACTATATCCTTAAATCCTTTCATTTCTTTCGTCGATTCGGATTTGGATACTAAATATGTTATTTCCGATTTTCTGTCGTTGAATTTTTCATAAATTTCCATGAAATTTTTCCCTAAATGTTCAAAATTAGGAGTCTCGTCATTTACAATTACCCAGTTTTTGAAATGCTTCGAAGAATATTCCGCCATTTTTTTCAGTTGTAATGGAGAATCAATAAAAGTTCCAAGTTCGTTTTTGAAATAAGTTTTTATGTATTCCAGAAAATTTTGTGCATATTTTTCTATTTTAGAACCGATATTTTGAGCCAGTTCTAACGGAAAGATTATTTCTGGAACATGATGTTCTAAGTAATTTTTTATGAAATATAGCTTCTCTTCGTCACTCAACGGTTGAAATTGGAATGCAAATGTTTGCAGCTCATTTTCTAATTTTGTTTTATAAAGAAAACTGGTAGTGATCATAATTTTTACCTCAGGGATCGTTTTTAAATATTTAATTAATGCAATGATTTTTTTTCTATTACCTTCATCGAGTATATCGTCAAATCCGTCGAAAGCAAACAATAACCGTTTGGTAAAAGTAGTTTCAGGTTTTATCGCAAATTTAAATAAATTTTCCGCTAGCTTGTTCTTTAAATATGGTTTAATCTTTTGAAGAAGTTCAGTCAAAATCGTGCCATTTATATGAACTAAGTCAGCTGTTCTGATGCATTCAATGTGTTCTTTTAGATTGATTCTGAACACCCAATGGGTTGCAGATATTGAACGGGACTGATACAGTTTTGATAATGTAGCACTTTTTCCCGTTCCTGCATCGTCTGCTATTATGATTATTTTCTTATGCAAAAGATGATTAATAACATCTTTTTCATTTATTAGAAATTTTCTATCTGTTTTTAATTTCGTATAATTAAGTTTCGGTTCAGGTTCAGATTCAAATTCTGACGAATATTTCCAGTAAATTGCATTTTCCTCTTCAGCATGAAACCAGTGCACTGGTGCTGACTTGGAAAGGTATTCGTTGATAATCGATTCAGTATCTGACAACTTCTGAATAGTCACATTGGAATGGTCCTTTTTAAGCTCAAAATCACATGGTTTTGCATCCAGACTAATTATAAAATTTGTACGAGGATACTCTGATATTAATTCCTCCAGCTGAACTTGATTCATCATAATTTTCAGTTTCCGTGACGAATAATAATTTGGCGTATAAAATTGCTGCAGTGTCAATATTTTTTCGTCACTTTCCGAATTTTCCATTTTAATAAAGTAAATTCTTTTTTTTTTGTTATGTTCGCAAAATGCTTTAATATTTTCATCCCATAATCTATTTGTGAAAAGCAACCTTTTTTTCGTGTTTTCAAAACTTTGGGATGTAACCGTTTCCATTTCTTTAAGAAGTCTTTCTTTATAAGCAAGTAATTCTTTGAAGTTAATTAAATCGTCTTTTTTAAGTCCTATAAATACAAAATTGTTGCTGAACGAAATAAAATCGTTAATCAAGGTTTTTAAACAAATTTTTTCATTCACCCAAACATTAGTTTCCCCAAACCATAAGTGATCGTATATATTGTCACCAATGTCGAATTTCTCACCATCAATGAAATTTTCAATGATGTCAGCTGTGATAAGGTTTTCGCATTCTGAGCCATTATCAAGTAACCTAAGCAGACGCATTTCTTTTCCTTGAAATTTTACTTTTTTTAATAAAATACTTTTTTGCGAAATTTCATTTAAATGACGAAGAGATATGCTTGTATCCTTTTCGAATTCAATTAGTTCTATTTCCCACCCATATTCTTGTAACACTGTTTCCATATGCTCCTGCATGTTGGTATGTATGACAAGAAATATTCTTTTGTTTGGTTTCACTTGAAAAATTCTTAGTGATTCAAAAAAAAAAAAATAAACGGCATTTTCTTTATAATTGTTTTTATGAAATCGAATGACTAAAGTGTCGCAAAGAGCTAAAGAAAAAGTTCTTAATACTTCAGGTAACTGTGACTTCAAATTTTGGAATTGGAAAGCAAGATATTTATCAAAATTAGTTAAATACTTTAACCCATAAATTCCTTGAAGAATTTTTATCATGCCCAAATGCGTATTTTCAGTTTTGAAAATAAAAATATTTTTATTTTTTTTTTCCACAAATTTTTTTACATGGTCGACATTTTGAAAAAAAATTGGCAGCCTTTTAAATTTCACTATTTCTCCTATAGATTCATTTAATTTTCGAACGGCTTTAGTCGACTTAAAGTATGGAATTTCGCGAAGGACTTCGTGACATTTTGGAATTACTTGCGACACATAAAAATCCAATAAATCTGGAACATTATTTTCAAGCCATTCCTTTCCATTTTCAAACTCGACTATGATTTGAGGTACTCGTGCTATTAATTCAGAGTGATAATCTTCTTTCGTATAACACCTAATCACGTTTTCAAGAATCATCCATGGTTTGGAGGAACCGTGGTTTTGACGTTCTAGAGCTATAATTCGACTACAAATTAAGTCGAATTTTTCCGCAGTTTCCCTGTCGGAATAATAATAAGGATTACAGTCATTTTCAAAAATGAATTCCATGGCCATGTGCATCAGTTCATGTATTATCGTTCCTAATATTGCTTTTTCTCCCCTCTTTTCAGTACTTGCTGCTATGAATAGCCTTCCATCTTTGTATCTAGTTTCTCCTTTTGTATGTTTGGAATGCATCGGCTGAATCGTTGATACATCTCCTGAGTCAAAATCAAAAATGATATCTAAATAATCGGAATATTGCATTAAATTTAGAATAACGGAAACTTCTGAAGTTTTGTCTAGTTCTGAATAAAAGTGATAAAGTTTTTGTTTCAAATTGTTTACTGGTTTTTGCGATCTCGATTTTGCCGTCAAATACAGAATATGACTGTCAGAGATCGATGAGGAATAAAGAACGTTAGCTTCGGCCAAAGTCCATTTTTCCTCTGTGTTAAGATCTTCTAATATGCTCTTCTCGTGGTCATTTAAAAATTCAGCACCTTCTGATACAAGATAAGCATAAATATTGAATCTTTTTTTTTCAATAGCAAAGTAACATGCAGATACATTTTTATCGCTCAAATAAAATCTTGACTTTCTTGCACTGGCTATTAGCTGAATTTCTTTTAAATTATTATGTTCAATAAAAGTATGAAATTGATTTCGTCTTTCGACGAACAGTTTTAACTTTTTCTCATCTTCATTGTTGTCATTAAGCTGATTTTTATCAAATGTTGTAGGAAATTGGCAGTCTGATTCGAGTAGTACTAATACATCCCCATAAAGTTTGTTTTCCCAAGCATAGTCCATGATTTCATTACACTGAGACATGATGTAATTTTCGTCATTTGAGTCTATATTCTTACCATACTTTTTCATTAGTTGATTTACTGTGTTTACCAATCTAGCTTTCCAAGTTTCTGATAATAATCCATTTTCCTCTTTTTCGGAGTCGATTCGTTTTCGCCATATGACATCATCATCGGTGCCGGTTGAGTTTATCGGATGTAATTCTTCACTGTTTGAGAGTCCATCCATGGTCGCAGAATATTTGCCTATGATAATTCCATTCATTCATATCAGAAACATATAGTAAATTTAATTTATGATGCAAATTTATTTGATTTTTTTATTGAGGGTTTTATAGCTGTTTACACACGCAAAGAAATCAATTATTTAGGATTACATTTTTGTTAAAACTCATTATGTTTGTCGCAGTGAACGGATACCACTAAAATATTTGCAGAAAATATCTGATAAAGATTCATGATAAAAAAAAATGACTAATAAGCTATCTTTTTTTCTCAATTTGGTAAGAAAGATAAGATCTATGCATTTTGTTTATCAATGTGATTTAGCTTCCTCAGTTTCATTTCCATTTTCCTTGCTTTTGGGGATTTTAATGATATTAATTCCACTCCAAATACTCTGTTGAGTTTTTAAACGTTGTAGATGGTGGAGTGCTGTGCTTTTTTCTGTGATATTTTTAATTTCTTTTTCTTCCGTGAATGGGTTATTTTTATATTTTGGGAATGGATTTGGAAATAATAAGGGTCATTTCGATTGATTTCTTTTAAAATGACTTATTTTAAACAAAACTTTAAAGGGAGTGTTGTTACTCCACTATGGAAAAGATTAGTCATAACATTTCAAAGAAGAATGGGAACATTAAAAACATTTTTATATCCCGAAAGTAAAAAAAAAACAAAAAGTACCTCAACTTTGATTTTAAATGTAATTACAACTCGAAACCGGAATAGGTCTATTAAAAATTCAAATAGCGACTATTTAGGTTCTTTTTTTTAAAATAACTCTTTTTCGTGTCATCTCGAACATAGTTTTGCAGGCACTCTTCCCAGCTGATAGCCAAAGATTTTCTTACTTGTAAGAAAAATTTCAAGAAATTCTCCAAACTCTTATTTGATCCAAAAATATTTCTAAAACCATTTTGAAGAAACGTTACTGCAGGCGGCTGATTAATACTGTATTTAATAACATGCTGCTTTTTTAATGTTTTTTTAAATTTTTTTTTTCTTTTTCAGGTAAGATTTCATTCATTGTATTCATTCAAGTTGAAGTTCAAGTCTGCATAACCTTTAAACATCAGACTTGGCTAGAATCAGTTAATATTTTCGTGTGTGTAAGTAAATCAAATTAAAAAGCTCCAAAAACGAAATATTAAAAAAAAGGAAGTATGGTACTGTGTTAAAAAGTATGGTAATAACACTAGTAATTTTTTCCCCTCTGCACCTTACAAAGAATAATAATAATAATATAATGGCGCACCGTCATCGCTGTGAGGTAAAATTAAAAATAGCTTCAAAATATAAGGAAAATAAAAATACTTATTAACATTCAGTCCTGAAAACTTTAACATTATTTTATTTTATTTTATTTGAAGTCTAGACTATTTAGCGTTGAAATCGGATAATAATCGAATATATGCACAAAAGTTTAAGGAAAAGAGGTTTTAAGGGACTTCCGATGATTAGCAATAATTGTAAAAGGTATCTTTCTAACCTAACGTGTAGAGACTTCTCAGCGGAGGCAACCAGGGAGGGTAAAATACATTAAAAAATGGGAATTGCTCATTTTCTTTTTCGCTTTCTTTTTCGACTTCTTGTTCTTCTTCTGGCATCGTGAATGCATGAAGTTTATTTTGTTTCTGGCCTTTGACCCCCAATTTCGATAATCGAAATACGGATCCAGCTTTTGGTTCCTTCGTGAGTTCCTCTCCTTCTAAGAAACCTTTTGACGTTGTGACATACAAATGTTCTAAATCGTCTCCGCCGAATGCACACGAAGTAACATAAGTCACCGGGAATTTAATTTGATTTATTAATTTTCCGGTTGCAGAATCTATATGCAGGACGGAACTTCCATTAAAAACGGCTACCCATAGGTTGTTATTTTCGTCAATTGTCATCCCGTCCGGGATTCCGGGTATGTCGTAATCGCCTAAATTGAATAGAGTCTTGCGATTACCTGAAAATATAGGAAAAGGCAAAATTATAATATTACGGCTCAATTTTGGGAATTTTTGATGTCGTCTGGCTTTCTGATGGCAGTTGGACCTCATCATTTTTCTAAGGCGCTGATTTATAAAAATCTTTAAGGAGCTATTAGAGTTTGACGTAAGCATGAATTGGCGATACTTTTTGGCCCTGAGACCTAATATCAAAAGTGTTGAAGTTTTCTCTGCTTACTTATTTTTCCTTCAGTTAAGTAGAAATCAAAAACATCAATTTTTCTAGTGAGGGAATCGATGTAATACATTAAAGTATTTTCTTTGTTCCAAGCAATGCCGTTTGATATTGAAACTGGTGACAGTTGAACGACCGGTTGGAAATTAGATTCAAATGAGTAGAATCTGGCTTCATTTGGTTTTACGTTAGGAGCCCCTGGTCCTAACGTGCCTGTTGGAAGCATTAAGAAAAATTATATAACATTCCAACCAAAAATAGTTTTAATAAGGATTTACCTGCCCATAATCTACCGCTACTATCTACCTTTCCATCGTTCATCGTATTGCCAGGTTTATCCTTGTCTACTCTTGTTAAAAGTCTTGTTTCGGAAGGCATTGAACTTTTTCCGTCCCATTTTATGGCGACTAAATCCCGTCCTCTACTAGTGACAAGTATATCATTCTGGGACTGCACTGGAACTACTAAACTGACTTGGCCCGACCCAACTGGAAAATTTAAATTTCAATCAGCATGAGCTAGGTTTTTTTTTATAGTGATGACCGAGTGTACAGTATACCACAGACATTTTGCAAGGATTAACTAACCAATGATAACTTGATTAACTTCCTTCTTTAATGGATCATAAGAGTTTACGGTTTGGTTTAAAAAATCCACAAAATATAAAATTTTCTTTTCTGCGTCCCAGTGAGGTCCTTCTCCATGTATTACAGGCTCCGTCACAGTGTCTAATTCGTACGAGCTGCTAAACAGTGGAAATATTTAAAAAAAAAAAAACTTTGAGCTCTTCAAAAATTAATCATAAAAATATTTAATAAAGTTATTGCTGACGTTACCTTACTGTATAAACAATGAAACTGCATTGTAAAATTAATTTTAATTTAAAAACTCTTTTGCACATGATTTTCAACTGATTGCTTAATTGACCAAAAAGACTACTAAAATCATTTTTCGTACCTTTTTTTTCCGACTTAGTGTTATCTTCATCGTTTCGGTTCACATACTAATTAATTGATAAGTACAATTCATGACAGGAGACACATTGATACACGAGTTTTTAATTTGTTGTGTACCGCCGCATGCCAAGATATAATTATTAGTGTTATGATGGGTTTTGCAATTTAAAATTTTTCGTTTCCTTTTCATCTTAATTCATTAAGCAGCAGAGTTTGCGCTTTTGTTTCTCATTAAGCACCGTAAAATAGGCGGAAAACACATTTAAAAAAATTGACTGTCTCTCTCGTTATGTGCAAGCATGGCCCTTGGTCAGCTGCAAGGAGTACAGTCGAATTTCCATAATTGTCCGGAAATTGTCTGGAAGTTAAACGTTCCACTGTACTCGGTACTGTCATAATTGGTACTGGGAGACATCTGGTACTGTTTTCTTGCTTCTCGACCGTAAAGTACTGCATAAAAGTACGACCCATTTTTGATAGCAACCCCCGCCAGCAAAAGTAAGCATTTCCAGGAATCCTTTTTTCCTGGCATGCTTGGGTAAACTTGAATGATCCGTAACGAAAAGCTATAGGACACCTTGCAATTTTCGCTAATCTGTCTTTTTTTTATTACTTTAACAAATAGGGTTTGCTAATCATTTGCAGATCGTAAAATTTTATCGACCCAGTTTTTTTTATATTATTGAAACGTTACTTATATTGCAAACCGGTATTTGTTGCTGTCAAACCCTGAAGTTAGTCACTACGCGTAATGACTGAAATTCATGAGGCATTACCCCAAATGACTAGCTTAATTTGGAAAATTTCTGGTATTGCCTACGCGTTAGGCACTACACAAGGCCTAATGAATTTCACTCATTATTCATATCTTGCTGATTGGCGTTTAGTATTTACAATCTTACATTATTTTAAAGGGGAGGACATTCCATGTCACTGTAAAATCATTCTGGTTGTTGTGTTCTTTGTGTTTAGCTTAATAAAGTTACACAACAAAAGTCATTTCTCAGCGTATTAATTGTTTACTAAATATTGGAAAGGCTATTGTGGCCCCCCGACAGATTTTATTAAAATTGCAATTGTAGAAAGGTTGGAAAAACTGGTTGCAAAAACTTTATTTTAATTAATTCGTACTTTATTTTGCTTATTTTGGCCCCTGACTCCCAAGTTGGACAATCTGAATACCGATCCCGCATCGGGTTCCTTTTCCTTTTGGTCTCCTTTTAATTCGCTTTGCGACGTCGTCACATACAAGTGCTCTAATTCGTCACCGCCGAACGCGCAGGATGTAACGAATGTCGTTGGAAGATAAATACGATTGATCAATTCTCCGGTTTTTGAGTTCACGTGAAGGATGGAACTTGCATTGAGCGCTGCTACCCACAGATTGTCGTTTTCATCAATGTCCATGCCGTCGGGTATGGCGTTGGAAGGTATGCCGAAGTCGTCCAAACTGAAAACAGTCCTTCGGTTACCTAAAAGTAAAATAGAATTTTAGAATTTTTTTTTTTTTTTTTTTTTTTTTTTTTTTTTTTGTAGGAGTTAAGGGGAAGAATTCTGGTCAGAGGTGTTTTGGTTGTTTTTGGAGATAAAATCTTTATTTTCACTTACTAATGGTTGAGTGAACTATGTCAAAATCGAATACGTCAACTCTCCTCGTGGGTGAATCGATGTAGAATAATAATGTGTCATCATTACTCCAAGCAATCCCGTTTGAAATTGTAACCGGTGAAAGTTGAACGGTCGGTTTGAAATTAGAATCAAACGAATAAAATCTTGCTTGATTTGGTTCTACGTCAGGAGTTCCCGGACCTTTTGAACCTGTAACAGGGCAATTAATTAATTTATAGATATCAGACGCGTTGAACCTACCCATTTTCCCTGCAGTATTCAGCAGAACCCCCCGTTGCCCCTCACTTTAAGATTTCGAAATTAGGTGGTTGGGACTATTTTATACTTCTTTAGTACTGTTTAGTACCAATAATTCTAGGAGGAAAATTGAAATGAAAAGTGCTCGGACCTTGTAGTTTTCCGAAATAATTAAGTAGAACGCCCCAAGAAATCTTGAATATTGTAAAAAAATCTGTAATTCCGAAATCTTGAAGTGAGGGCCCTACAAAATATGCCCCTTTTCAGGACATGATTTCTTCAACCTCCTCAGGGGTCATGTACATATTACGTAAGCATTTTTTTTGCCATTTTCAACCCCCTCCCCCACCCCCCCCCCCCCCCCGTTGTAAGCATGAGTAAGATTTTGGCAACCCCCCCCCCCTCCATATTACGTAAGTTTTTTTTTTTTTTTTTTTTTTTTCTTTTTAATGAAACCAACGGCACTCGACTTCGGTAATTTTCCCCATAATTCATGGAACTGAAATAAACCAATATAAACACCTATATTGACAAAAATCAAAGAGAAGGTTACTTTTATTTAGACGGTAACAAAATATTGTAATATTAGCTCGCCGCAACATTTACAATATTTTAAAAAAAAACATAAAATTAATTAATTTATTTATTTTCATAATTCCTGGTCAGAGTAGAAAAAAGCTTACGTAAGAAAGTGTGAGACCCCCCTCCTCCCCTTGGTAAGGTGTCATAAGCTTTTACGAGACCCCCTCCCCCCCCTTAACATGCTTACGTAATATGTACACGACCCCTCACCCCCGCCCCATTTTAACTAATACAAAGGTGAAGACTTAAAATGTTACGCAGACTAGGGGAAGAAGAAAAAAATTGATGCATTTTATGTTGCACGATGTTCATAAGTTCCAATTCCAAAAAAGAAAAAAAAGAAGATAATTACCTGCCCATAATTGGCCTCTGCTGTCAGCTTTTCCGTCATTAATCATATTTCCTGATTTATCCTTATCTGTCGTTGTTAATAGCGTCGTTTCTGAAGGATATTGGCTTACTCCGTCCCATGTTATTGCGACTATATCCCGGCCTCTACTTATTAGATATCTGTCTCCTTGGGTCTCATCTGTGATTACCAAGTTTACTTGATCTGGACCCTCTAAAAAAAGAACGAAAAGTAAGCAAGCCACCTCAGAATGGTGCGACTGTGCGACTTTTTCACGATTTTCGCTCAAGTTTTATTAAAGCTTCTAGGTAGAATCCGGACACATGAACTTTAGTATTGGCGAATTCAATTATTTGACTCCTAGTTGCCTGCAATTTGGGCCTTTTTTTATACTTACCAATGTGAACTTTATAAAATTCTTCTGTTTTTGGATTGTAGGAATTCACGGTCTTGCCATTGGTGTCCACAAAGTATAAAATGTTCTTATTCTTATCCCAGTGTGGTCCTTCTGCGTGTGTTACTTTTGGAGTTACGACCTCCCATGTAATTTCATCGCATTCGCTAAAAAAAAAAAAAAGATTAATAAAACTCAACTTTATTCTTCCTCTTTTTTCCACCAAATGAGTTACCTGGCTGAGTCAAAAACGAAAAAGCAGAGGAAAACGAATAACAAGTGCAAAATTTTGCGGCCCATGATTTTTAAACTCGCTTATTTGTCGAGCAAATTCGAAATGGCGTGGAGACAGCCGAATTACAGTTGCATTTATAAAAGTCAAAGAACCGAGGAAGATTTATTTGCACAAAAATCATGTAATACCTTTTTTTTGTGACTATCTGCTGTTTATAATTCAAATTTAACATGACCTTGTCTGTTTACCTTATGCAATATAACTAATATTTTGTAAATATGCGTTATCAACAAAAGCTCGCATGTTGAGGCTATCTCATTAAAAAATAATTATCCTGTTAATTGCATTAGAAATCGTAGCTTTTTTTTTTCTTTTTAACGAACAGAAAGTCCACCAACTGTAATAACAAAACGCAGAAGTCACTCGAGTCTTTTTTTTTCGGTCTTGAGGGGAATCGAAACGCTAGAAAAGGCTGGTGTTTCCGATTAGGATCTCTAAATATTATTCGAACTTTATAACTGTTTAGGGATCAGGGAGCAGCCCCTCGTCAGACTGAGCTTTGTTTCCCATCCTCCTGACAAAATGATTTCCGTTATGCATTTACTCAGGATTTTTCCATTCCTCATTCAATTTATTTGCAATTTTTTTTTATTTACGGATTTTTTTCCCCACGATCAGAACTTTTGTACACAATCACAACAAAGATAATTGAAGTTTACTTGGAAATTTATGTCGAGTAACCGAAGAAAATTTGCGCACTACTGAAATCATTTTGTTATTATTATAATTTTTTTACAGCTTTAGTCTTGTCTTATCTTCGTTTAGGTTCGTTTGCTATGATTTTGCATAATACTCCACTTTAAGGTTATATTTGCTTGTTCTTGTTCTTCCGTTTTACGGATGAAAAAAAAGAAAAAGAAAATGGGGCTCAGGAAGACTCAAACCTAATCCGCCAGGGTCAAGAGTTAATTTTTACGCGTCAGCGATCACATGGTTGTGATCGAGTCTTAAGTTAAATTAACCTAACAAAGAGCTTTGGTCACTTTAACTATAAAGAAAGCTGCTTGATCGCACAATACTTGCTTACTTAATAAGCTTGTTTATTTTCCTTAAAGTAAATTAAGTAGTAAAGTAATTACATTGGGTAACTGCCATGTGATCTCCGCATTGCAGCCTGTTGCAGACTCATTCCGCAATAGACAAAGGTGCAACAGGTTATGAGGGTGCTCATCGGGAATATACAGGATGGAAAAAATTGCAGCATTGGAAAAGTAAACAAACAGTAATATTTTGCTCATGAAAACAATGGAAAGTTTGCTTACTTTTCCAATGCTACAATTTGTTCTACTCGTATAATGGACAAAAACATTGCATCAATCTGACTTCATGTTGACTCAGGGATTAATCGTATTTTTAAATCCCACTTAAACCAAAATCGTACCGGCCGATTTTGTTGGGGGCCCAAATTTGTTAGGTAAGACATTAATCCCAAATTCTTTTGAACACTTTATTGATCTGATTCAACTGTATGAAGTCAGATTATTACTTAGTTTTTGTCAATTAATATTTTGACGGTTTTCGGTAAGTATAGAAGGCGGTAGTCTATTAACTAATGTCTTGTTTTGTCAAGTGCCATATAGGTATGATAATTATAATTTCTCTAAATCAAACGCGGATTATTTAAACGATAGAATTATTTCGGCTTCAAATGCTTCTAAATCATTTATTGTTTTAAATCTATATTTTGTAAGTCGAAAATGTTTTACTAGACACGGGTTGCATTATAACTATTTCGGGAAAAAAATTCTTTCAGAGGAAATTTTAACTTATATATTAGCCTTTAATTCTGTTTTTTCGAAATTGCGGAGACCTGTGGATAAAATTGTATTAAATAATGATAAGACATCTTCATCGTTGCAGGATTCGAACCATTTTTTAGCTTGAGGGGGGCTCCTGCTGTTTCTTGTTTGCCTTCTAATAAAAGATTCGTTTCTACCTCCAGAAATGTCGTTACAAACAATGCCAATAATTTTATAAAAGGAGTATCAGTTTTCCACTTAAACATTCGTAGTTTACGTAATAAGGTTTCTTTTGTAGAAATGGAAATTCATTGTCTGCAAAAAAAATTCCATAGGTATCCTGATGTAATATGTCTTAACGAGTCATGGCTTACTCAGGATGAATCTGATTTTACAAATATATCTGGTTATAGGGTTTTAGATTCTTTCTGTAGATCGGCGAAATCTGGCGGTGGTACGATGATTCTTATTAAAAATGATTTAAATGCTCGTCCCATTGAATTTCTTTCTGAAGCCTGTATTCAGTCACAAATCGAAATTTCTGGAATTCAAATACAGTCCAATAATAAAACTGTCGCAGTTATCATTGCGGTGTACAGGCCCCCAGACGGAAATCTAAATATTTTTATTGACCGTATAGAATACGTTTTTAATAAATTTTCTACTTTTAATTATAAATTTATGGTAATCGGTGATTTCAATTATGATATAAAAAGATCAAGAACCCCGATTCTGACAGCTTCCTTTCGGTTTTTCGTTCTTACGGCCTATTTCATATCAATAATCAGCCTACTCGTTTCGGTCCTAATTCCTCTTCAGTACTTGATAATTGTTTCTCCAATGTATTCCCTCCTTTGATAAATCATTCCGTTATAAGTATCGATCGCAACATCTCCGATCACGATGGATTATGGGTTACCTTCACTGAATCTGGGAATATTAAACGTCCTCCCG
The DNA here is from genome assembly GCA_037577465.1 of Liposcelis bostrychophila. Classification (NCBI taxonomy): domain Eukaryota; kingdom Metazoa; phylum Arthropoda; class Insecta; order Psocodea; family Liposcelididae; genus Liposcelis; species Liposcelis bostrychophila. The sequence continues at coordinate 23,019,699 of CM075214.1, read as the reverse complement.
TATACCGTCATAAGAGGGTGATAACGGAGTTGAGTATGGAAATGTTAATCCAAGATCTAGCTGCTCAAGAGTGGCTGTCGGTATTATCCGAGAGTGACGTCGATAAGTCTTTCCAGAATTTTTTTACTACATTTTCCACGATTATAGACAAATATTGCCCTATCAAACAATTTAAGATACGTCCGGGTAGTAAACCTAAATTTAACTCTTTTTGGAACGAGGACTTGGAGGCCATGAAAAAGCATTTAGCTGATATTTCTTATTTTCGTTGCAGCTTATTAGCTCATGAACGCCGTCATTATAACTCCACTTTTAAACGATATAGAAAAGCAATAAAACAGTCAAGAATCAAACATAATGATGATGTGATTTCCTCTGCGCCGAATAAAACTAAAGCTTTCTGGGAACTTTTTCTGAATAATAGAAATCTTAAAAAAAAATCAGGGACGGACAGTAACAACTTGGAATTATTTTTGCATAACAAACTTACGGCCGACCCCATCACAATAGCAAATACTTTTAATGAGACTTTCACGTCTCACATGACAGTCCCTTCCTCATCTCCTCAGCATTACACATGGAAAATACCTTACAATGAAGATTTTTTTGTCCTAGACACTACTACCCCTGAGGAAGTCATCACGTCTATTAACAAACTTAATAATACTAAAAGTACGGGCATCGAAGGGATTGACGTGAGTTTCATTAAGAGAACTGCTCCTTTCATCTCCATACCCCTATGTCATTGCTTTAATCTTTCCATCACACAAGCAACTTTTCCTGAATCCTTAAAAAAAATTTCTGTGCGCCCTTTATTTAAGAAAGGCATTAAAACTGACCCAAATAATTATAGAGGGTTAAACCTTACCTCAGTATTTTCTAAAATTTTTGAACACCTTTTTAAATCCCGTTTGGATAGCTTTCTTACGGAACATCGGTTACTATCGGATCATCAACATGGATTTCGAGCTAACAAATCAACTGCCACGGCTTGCAATTCCTTGTTAAATTTTATTCAGTCCAAAATCGAACAAGGCAAGATTGTTGTTATAATTTTTCTCGATATCTCTCATGCATTTGACTCAGTGCCGCATTCCCTGTTATTAGAAAAAATGGCCTCTCTTGGTTTTCGTTATAATTCTTCTAAATGGCTACACTCATACTTCCATAACCGACAGCAGATTGTTCTTCTAAACTATAAAGATGATAACAATAATTCTACTACAATTTCTTCTAAGGAGAGGCCGGTAACGTCTGGTACCTTCCAAGGGACAATTCTAGGGCCTAGTTTTTTTAATATTTTCATAAATGACCTTTTTTCCAATGTCGTTGATACTGAAGACACCAATCATACCGGTTATGCGGATGATTTGGCGAACGCAGCAGCCGCAGTTAATTTTGACAATTTGAAATCACTTACTCACTCAGTCATTTCCAATCTCTGTCGGTGGTTACTTGATAATACCTTATCTCCAAACGATATTAAAACTGATTATATGATCATCAATGACAAGAATCTTCCGCGTGGTGATTTCTCGGTCTCTATCAATGGTTCAACTATTAATGAGGTAACAGAAAAATGTTATTTGGGTTTAACGATAGATAATAAGTTGTCATGGGAATCTCATATTAACAGTTTAAGTGGAAAACTGCATAAATGTTGCTTTCTTTTGCGTATGGTACGACACGAGGTTTCAGAAAAGAATCTATTAACGTTATATTACGCTTACTTTTATTCACATATGAAGTATGGTATTATGTTCTGGGGTTACTCGAGTCATATACATGCTATTTTACGGATACAGAAGCGTTGCCTCCGCCTTATTTTTAATAAAAGACGTTTCGAATCCTGCAGGCCTATTTTTAAAGAATATAAATCCTAACGCTTGTCAACCTGTTTATTCTTGAACGGTGTAATTACGTCTTTAACAATCCAGATATTTATAAAAAAAACTCTCTAATTCATCAATACAACACCAGAAAAAAATCAGATGTTCATCTGTTCGCAAAAACTAGTAAAATTACATATCGCGACACTGTAATATTTAACCATCTACCTAACCATATCAAGCTTTTACAAACAATTAAAGAATTTAACAAACATCTTAAGATCTTACTTCTGGAAAACCCTTTTTACACCCTTCAAGAATACTTGGTATTTGAGTTCAAAGGCCTTACTGTTTAATTAATTTTTTTAATTTAACATTTTTTTTTTTTTTTTTTTTTTTTTTTTTTTTTTTTTTTTTTTTTTTCCTTTTGAATAACCATTTTTTAGTTCTTTGACAAGATCTTATGTTTTCGTTATGTTAACAACGGATTTTTTAATATATTGAAGTATTGAAGTATTGAAGTATTGAAGTATTTAAGTTGAATACTGACCACTCCTTTGCATATTTAACGAAGTTGAATGAATTATTTACTGAATTATTTACTTTGATTTCAACACTGCTACTGAATGACAGCCATTAGAGATAGAGATCCTTTACAGCCAGAGATGTGACAATTCTTCTTGCGTTCCTATTGGCTCAAATGGTCCGTAAGTTAAATGTAAACGATGTGAGATGCCTTTCCCAATTTGCTTACGAATAACGCGTTACTACAGTAGTTATAGAATGTCAAATGCTCATTCCTGGTACATAATTCTTGGCGACGATTCAATTTCTTCAAGGTAAAATAAAATCTATTCTTTTTATGTTTAAAATATTCGTATTTTATTCTGTTTATTTTGCCCTTTGACTCCCATTTTCGACAACCTAAAAACAGAGCCCGCGTTCGGTTCCTTTTTTAATTCTTCTCCCTTTAAATCCCTTTTCGAAGTCGTTATGTATAAATCTTCCAGGTCGTGTCCTCCGAAAGCGCAAGATGTTACGTAAGTCACTGGAAGTTTGATTTGACTGATTAATTTCCCCGTTTTTGTGTCTATGTGGAGGACGGAACTTCCTTTATACACTGCCACCCATATGTTGTCGTTTTCGTCGATAGCCATGCCGTCCGGAACTCCGGTTATGTTGTAATCGTCGAAGTTGAACAATGTTCTTTGATTACCTGAAAAAATTTTGATAGTTGAAAAAGGCTTTAATGGAAATTTGGCTAAATTGGCATATTTTAGAAATTTTTGGCAAAAATTTGGGTCCGGGAAGTTAGTAGTACAATAAAATGTTTAAATTATTGAGCTTTTTGGAGCTTTCAGGAAAACCAAATTTCGGAATTTGACCTTTTAAAGCAAAAAAAGTTATTTGCATTATTAACTTTGTACTGCTAACTTCCCGGACAGTACAATGAAAAGCTCCAATTTCGAAATAGACGCTGTTCGATTCCCCTAAATTTGAGCTTTTAAAAATGGTAGCATTTTGAATCCATTGGACATCCTATGCATTGTCCATTAGATATCTACAGGATATTCAAATCCGTGGAACGTTTAAAGGATGCTTTTTGGATCAGTGCGGACATAGGTAAATCCAATGGACATCCAATAAATATTCTCATGACGTCCTGAGGACATCCTCGAGACTGGATAGACTTTGCTATCTGGGATGGCAGCCATACGTTACAGCCAAACCTCATCCGGCAATATTATTCAGATTTATGCCGAAAATTTTAAGTTACTTACTTATTTTTCCGTCTACTATGTCAAAATCGAAAACGTCGACTCTCCTTGTGGGTGAATCTATGTAATACATTAAAGTGTCTTTACTATTCCAAGCGATGCCGTTCGAAATCGAAACGGGCTTCAATTGAACAACCGGTTTGAAATTATCGTAAGGCTCAAACGAATACAATGTTGCTTCGTTCAATTTTAATTGCGGGTTTTCCGGTCCTATCGTTCCTGCAGTAAAAGAAAAAAATGTAAGTGTTGTTCAAAAAATAAGGAAGTGCATTTTTAAGAAATGTAATATGGTTTAAAATTTAGTGGAGCATCGCGTTCCATTCGATCGAAAACGCGCGAAAATGAATCTTCTGATTAACTGCTGTTTGAAAATAATTAGTTAGTGGCAAATTTTTAATTAATAATCTTAGGTAGGAATCCTTAAAGCGCTGAAACCTGCACTTGGGTGACTTACAGTACCTGCCCATAGCCGACTGCTACTATCCACTTTTCCGTCATTAAATCGATTTTGAGGCTTGTCCTTATCGACAGACGCTAAAACTTTTGTTTCCGACGGACACGAGCTTTTCCCGTCCCATTTTATCGAAACTAAATCCAGTCCTCTGCCTATTACGAATTTGTCTTCTTCAAATTGGACAGTAATTACCAAAGTAACCTGACTTGTCCCGTCTGGAGAAAAAAAAAAAAAAAAGAAAAGAAAAAAAAAACGGATGAACTTCAGACATGCTTACTCATACGCATCTTCCTGAATAATTACTTACTTATATAAACTTGATTCGTTTCCTTACTCTTGGGATCATAAGAGTTAACGGTTTGATTTACCATATCCACAAAATATAAAATTTTCTTATCCACATCCCAGTGAGGTCCCTCTCCGTGTATTACAGGTTTCGTCACGCACTCCAATTCGTACCCATCACTACGATAAAATTTAAAAAAAAAAAAAAAATTGGGGGAAATTTTTTTTTTCCGCTTTTGAAATAATTAAAATCGAATTAATTACCTCGATGCAAAAATGAAGTCCCAATAACAATGCGAAATAAGGATTAATTGTAAAAATTTAATGCCCATGATATTGAACTTAGTTGTCAATCAACCGAAGAGAAGACAGAAACTACTGGAATGATTTTTAAGACCTGTTTTACGAGTTTTATGGTCTTTATCTTCAGGTTCAGGTTCTCCTACAAGGAGTAATCGCAATGGTTAATTATGTAAAAATCACTACTTACCCTATTTTGAGAACAATTATGTTCGAGCGGCATTCTTTTTTTTTTTTTTTTTTTTAATGTACGTCTGCCAGGAAACGTACTTAAGATGGCTGTGACATCAAAACTTAAACGAAAACAAATGTTGTTTACAAACGATATTTTTTTTCGAGATGAACTTGGGGATGCTATCATTTTTTTTTAAAAAGAAAATCCTTAAATAAACTTACAGGTTTTTTTTCCGTTTGGGGTAGAGTTGTAACGTCACGATATTCGTGGAGCCAACTTTGCTGTTAAAAAGAACCAACTTAAAAGGGTCAAACCTAACTAAGGTCCGGAAAAACGAGATGGAAAATAAACAAAAGAAATCACGAAAGAATAGCGTAGATCAGCAAAACGTCACCGGAGGAAAAAAAGAGAGCGCGAAGAGCACAAATGCAGCTATTAGAAGCAAGCTTTCCACGTAAAATTTGTTTATAAACTGGTCATCTCCGAGGCCTGTTTCTTGTTCATAAATAACTGCAGGAGTAGGGTTAGCTTACTGTCTTCTTGGAATCTATTTCTAGTGAAGGACAAAGTTACTGGAGTGAAAAACGCTCCATGAAGGACGTAAAGTTACAGCAGGACTTGGCAAGTCTGGAGGGCACATAGAAATATAGAGAAAATGCAGACGAAAGAAATAGAAAAAATGAAAGGTATGTAAAGAGTAAAGAAGGGAAAATCGAAAATGAAAAAATAATAGAGAAGGGGGAAAATCATAGATGGGAAAAGGAAATTCACGAATATTTGACATTGCTCATTAAAATTGAGAATGTCCATTTTTTCAGAATTTAATGACATTTAGAATGTTTTATTTTTTGTGAGGGATTTTTTTTTTTTTTTTTTTTCAATTGATGAACAATCGATAATTTGAAATTGTTGACATTTGGCTATTATCAAGTCGCAATAGATTTAAAAAAATTCATTCAAAAATATTAATTAATCCAAAAAAGAATTAAAAACCAAAGAAGATAAAAAAAGGGCAGTACATAAGGGATCTGGAGATCATACAGAAATAGATCAAGAAGTGAGAAAAAGCGAGAAAAGTGAATGTAGGAAAAATAGAGGAAAATAAAGGATGAGAAAAAATTAAAGAAAGGGAAAAAATTCAAAGTAAAAATGAAAGAGCGGCGAAAATTCCAAGATGATACCAGACAACAATTACACGTGTAAATAAGTACAGTCGACTTCGATTATAACAACTCCGCTTCTAGTAACATTTCGGTTATAACAACCGAAATCACTTGGAACGGCCATAACCCCATATACGCAATGTTAAAATTTTTCGCTTATAAGAACGACGGATTTAACAGCGAATTCGCATTTAACAACGGCTTTGTTAAGGACCGCCGAGTTTTTGATTCCGGTTATAAAAACGGATCGAATTTTGCTACAATGAACTCAAGTTTAATCTCTTTATTTTTACTTAATCTGTACGTCAGAGCCAAAAGGTTCAATATGCATTTTTCAAAATGGATGCCATGTCTAAATATAAAGATGATCGGATAGAACGAAAAGCGATTTTAAAAAGGCAGTGGCTACCGGTGTTTACTTTTAAATATGAAAACAAAACCCATCCCGAAAAAAACATTATTTATTTTCAAAAAATTTTAATTACTTTTTAGAGGGAAATGGACTTTTTAAGAGAGGTATTTCCTTGCTTTATTTAGCAGCTTGTTTTGTGCTGATATTTCTCTAGTTACTTCTTTTTATCCAATTTTTTTAGCATGATTATTGCAAAACCGTTCAGCAAAAAAGTTCGAATAATACGGGAAGAAAGAGCAGGAAAAGGGTTCGGAGCGAAGAGAGTTGGAAAAAAAACATTAGGAAGAGATTAGTAGCAGGCGGATTGGAACATGATTATTTTCCTGCCGGAAAAAAAAGAAAAGTAATTATTCCTCCAAAAAGTATTCAAAATCCGTGCTCTCCCAATTGCTATTTGAATTGTACGAAACAAATTTCGGCAGAATCTAGGATGAAAATTCATGCTTCTTATTATGGTACTTCATCATCCGACCAAAAAAGACAATATATTCTTAGTATGATTAAAAGAATAGAACCGAAAAGGAGAATCACTTCCAGTGCAGATTTAAAAAAAAAGTATACATATCAGTATAGTTTTGATATAAATGGAGCTGATGTGCAAGTATGTCGAGTTTTTTTCCTGTCAACTTTACATATTACGAATTGCACCGTTTTAAATGCATTTAAGAAAAGGGAAAACGGCATCATTTCTCCTGACCGCAGAGGGCGTCGCGAACCATCAAATAAAATTGCCAACGAAATGCTGGAAAACGTACGAAATCACATCAGGCAATTTAAAACTGAGGAAAGCCATTACAGTAGAGAGCGAACGAAAAGGAAATATTTGGGATGTGATTTAAATAGGACAAAAATGTACGAGGACTATGCGAAAAAATGTAAAAAAGAAACTTTAAACGATATGGAAACGCAAAATTCTTCTTGTGTGGTCAAAGCATCCGTCAATCCCCTTACTCAAAATAAGTTGATGGTAATTCAATTTGCTGAAGGAAAAACATTAATTTTATTCATTTATTGGGGCCATTCATAAATTATGTTACCACTTTAATGGGGGAGGGGTCTACAAAACGCTAACTCAATGTTAAATATCCATGAGAGAAAGCCTACCTTCTGCAAAACGAGGGGGGGGGGGGGGAGCTCTAAAATTGCCAAAATTATGGTAACGTTATGTTTGAATGGCCCCATTTATTTATTTATTTTTCTTACTTTTTATTTTGTATTTTACTTTTTACTTTTCGGTTTTCATTGTAAAACTAATATATTTAAAATATTTCGTTCAAAGATCGTAGAGGCCGTTAAAGACAAGATAGAAGAACTTCCGAAAGATTCTACTCCTCCAATTACTGGCAATATTGGAAGTTCCGAAGGGATGCTCGTAAGCGAAAATTTAGTAACAAAATCTAGCGAAAATACTCTCTCTTTAAAAATAACTAGAAAAAGAGGAAGGCCGAAATTAAGTGGTAAAGAGAAAATCGAACGGAAAGAAACGGAAGATATCCTCCCTTCAAAAAGGATTTGTCGGTAATAATTTTTTTACCCTATTTTTTTTTTTTTTTTTTTTTTTTTTTTTTTTTTTTTTAATTCCTACTCTTAGTTTTGCAATTTTTAAAATTTTTTTATTTAAATTAAATTATATTTTATATCACACAGAAAGTCTGAGAGGCAGAAAAAAAGAAATGAAAAAAAAAGTACAGAGACGCCGGAAAATTTGGCCGTTAGAAACGAAAATTTGATTGTAAAGTCTATAATGAAGAGTAAGACATCAGAAAACGCGTCCATGTGTAATGAATTCCCCCCAGCAGAAGAAATTCGTCGGTAATAAATTTTTCACTATAATATTTAACTTTTTCCTAATCGGTTTTTAAAATATTTAACATAAAATCAAATAATTTTTAGGGAGCGGAGAAAGCCAGGAAGGCCAAAAAAGTCAAATAAGACGGAAAATACTCCGCAAGAAAAAAATGTATTTGTTGGAGAAGAAAAGAAAAAAAATCTTCTCCATACTAAAGCTCTAGAGAATCGTCAATCACAAGAAAATTCGTCGGTAATGAAATGTTTCATCTTTTATTTAAATTTTTAAAATTAAAAATTTGTATAAAATTTTTTTTTTAAATTTAAATTTGATATTTTTATATCAAAACGATACTTTTAGACGGCTAAAACTGATAAACCCGAAGAAAGCGATAAAGACAAGATTGAATTGCCGGAAAATTTGATTGTTGGAAACGAAAATTTGAATATTGTCAAGCCTGTCATTGAAAGCCAAAAATCAGAAAAGACTTCTTTGCACAATGAAATAAAAGAGGGAGATATAATAATTAATGGGAAAAAATCTGTCACTTCTGACCTTCCTGAATCGTCGGTAATTATTTTGTTTAGGCTTTTACTTACTGTTTTATCAACTTCTTAGCAGTTTTTTAAAAATTTGATTAAAATTAATTTTTGCTTTGAAATTATTTCTTTTAGCAAAAAAGCTCTGAAAATGGCGATAAATTTATACCCGAAGAGCCTACAGTAAAAAAATGGCTATACTTTAAAATTTTTAATGAAGAATTTAATTTAGGCTTTAAACCTCCTGCAAACGACACTTGCGATCAGTGTGATGCCCTGAGAATAAAATTATTACAAAAGGATCTTTTGGAAGTGGAAAAAGAAGTATTACTTCGGGAAAAAGTTAGCAATTTTTTCTGCCCTCCTCTTTTCCATAAGTATTTTTTCGATTTACTTAATTTATTTAGCAACTCATATTTAATATTTTCGAAAGGAAGTTAATAAAATACCATTATCATGATCAAGTTCTAGAGCAACTTTCTATTTAATAATATATCTGTTATATAATAAAACTTTTCTTTCCCGGCCCTGCAACCCTATATAAAAAGGAAAAGCATATTGCCAATGCTACCTATCGTTACCAAGTGAAGAGGACAGATAAAGAGGAAGCAAGAAAGAATCCACAGAAAAAAATCATATCTGTTGACCTTCAAAAGACTTTACCTACACCACTTTTATCCAACGGGGAGTACAATTATTTGAGGAAGCTTTCGGTTTATAATTACACTATTCACGACGCTGCTTCAAATGACGCTTTCTGCATGTTATTTGATGAGACAATAGCTGACAAGGGGGCAAATGAAGTATCGTCATGTTTATACAGTTGGGCTGTAAACAATCTTGAAAAGAATGTAGAAGAACTCGATGTTTGGTCGGACAACTGTCCGAACCAAAATCGAAATTTTATTCTAGTCTCCTGTTACGAATATTTTTTACAGAAATTTACTTTCTTGAAAACTATAACTCACAAGTTTTTATTAAAGGGGCATACGCATATGGAAGTTGATAGTGTACATAGCACAATTGAGAAATGTAAAAAAAAACTGCCTCAGTTAGCCGTATGTGTACCTGAAGATTGGTCAAAAGTCATAAAAGAATGCCGAAGAGATCACCCTTTAAACGTAACAACCATGGAGCTCAAAGATATTTTCGATTTCAAAACTCTGTATAAGCCATCTAAATCCTCCCCTCCTCCACTAAAAAACATAAGCAAAGCTAAAGCAGGAACGGGAATTTCGGAAATGTGCATATTTCAGCTTAGGCGATCAACACCTGGAGTCCTTTTTTTTAAAACTTCTTTTCAGGATGTCGATTTTCAGTCAGTCAAAATAAGTAATGCCAAATGTAAAGATTGGCCGGAAGATTTGCCATTAGTTAGAAGTGGCCCCAGACCAATTGCTGCTTCGAAATATAACGATTTGAACGATATGTTAGAATATATCCCGAAAATACATAGAGCTTATTATCAAAATTTATTACATGATTAATTTCTTCAATAGCCGGATTGCAGGACTATAAGCTGGAAAAATATGCACCTTATGATATAATGTACCTATGTTTGTAATTTTTTTAAATTAAAAAAACTTCAAAAAATTTAAGCTCTGTTGAATTCAATTTTAAACTTTAAATAATATTCATAAGTATGAATATTTATTTAGATAATATCTATTTTTTAGGATTTCAAGACTTACTTAAAAAAATACTATGTTTTGAATTTTTTTTAAAAAAGTTTTTCGAAACGAAAACAAAACACCGTCGGAAATTTTTCTATCATAAACTTTAAGTTTGGATGTCGAGCCACCATATTGAAAATGCATATTGAACCTTTTGGCTCTGACGTACAGTAATACGAACATGAAGACGATTGTGATAACGATTTTTTTACTCCTCCTACTGTAACAGAAGCTCTTCATGCAGCCGAAACGATTAGGAGATATGTTCAGTTCAATGAAAATGCCGATTTAGATGAACAAATGAATTTTATGATCGATTCGATCGAGAGAAAACTGGAGACAACCTACATCAACTCAAAGAAAAAGAAGCAATCGCGAATCACTCAATTTTTTCCTCGTGCTAATTAAAATTATAGACCGTATACTCAAATAAAAAAAAAATTATTTGCATTTTTATTCAAGTCTTGCTTTTTTTTCGCTTTTAACAGCGGTCGTTGTTATAACCGGACTTCGCTTTTAACAACATTCGGATATAGCAGCGAAATTCTCCCGGTCCCTTGGTCGTTCTTATAACCGAATTCGACTGTACAATTTTTCACACCGAAATTATACCGTTTTTTTAGATCTGCTGAAAATGCAAGTTTGATTGCAAACTTAAAGGAAGGTCTGAAAGATGTAACTTTAGTATAAAAAGTCGTGAAATGTGTGGTATACGAGGGCGTAAATGTAATTTGCTGCCTGGGGTAAAAAATAAAGAAAAAGAAAATGGAAAAACGGGAAGACACTGAGCCATATATGCCTTTCTGGCGACGTCACTTTTTTCAGATCGGTAAAAGCCTATTACTATGAACTTGTTCGATGTTTATTTTTAATTTTTTCCTCTAGCCGAAATATTTTTCTTTTCCCTAAAAACCGAGTAACATCGTTTTGTTTCGGTCGAAATTGATAAAACTTTGACACGGTGTTTAATTTCAATCTTCGATTTCATATCGAGCTCGGATGACATAATTGTGACAAATCGAAAATGACAATGAAAACAATTTGAATAGCATTAAAACACAAGTATTACGTATTTATTTAATTTCTCTTCCTGATAATGAATTAAACAGGTCAAAATATGAAGAAGTAAAGATATTAATGAAGTTCATATCTGTCGATGATTAGAAAAAAAAAAAAATCATATTAGTTCAATGTTTCCTTTCGTGTGTGCGAAATGCGAACGATGGACATTAGGGAAAAGTTAAGAGTATTAATTGAATCGTTTATTGCAAAAAGGAGTCTTGTCCACCATTTTAGAAAATGGAAAAAGTTTGTTTTGCTTTGATAACGTATATTTGTTTACATTCTGAAAAATCAAAACAAACTATTTCCTTTTTAAAAATGGTGGACAAGACTCCTTTTTGCAATAAACGAATTCGAGATCGATAAATTTAAAAAAACAAAACGAAACGGTCTATTACCGTCCTTTGGGGTTATATCGAACGGTGGCGCGTGACGGTCATTTGACGGTCTTTTTTTCCTAGTGTCAATGGTTTTAATAACTTTATTTGCCGTGTAAAAATCTTTCGATATAACCCCAAACGACGGTATTCTTTATTCGACACGGATGGCAGTGACGACGAGTTATATCGAACTGGAAATCGTAATGCGTTAAAAAAAGTTTATTCCAATTTAACTTTATTATTTTTAGATTGGCCTTTAGCTCCGGTGTTTTTTAACACAAAAACAGCTCCTGCCAAAGGTTGTTCGTCATCCGGTAATCCTTCCCTCGAAGTGGTGATGTAGAGTTGATCCAAATTTTGTCCGCCGAAGGTGCACGAAGAAACTTGAGTGGCCGGCAGAGCGAATTGATCGATTAATTGCCCGTCTGTGGCGTTCACGTGCAAAACTCTGGATCCTCCCCAAACTGCGACCCATAAATTCCCGTCGTCGTCGATGGTCATGCCGTCGGGCACTCCGGGAATGTCGTTATATTCGAAATTGAAAACGGCTTGCCTGTTGCTTATTTCTCCGGATTCGCTGTTGTAATCGAATTTATCAACTTGCCTTGTAGGCGAGTCGATGTAGTACAAAATAGTGTCGTCGTTGTTCCAAGCCAGTCCGTTCGATGTAGTTGCGTTTAATTTTTTGTGAGGTTGAAACCCGTCGTCAGAGGAAATTAAAAAGAAGGAAGCTCTGTTGCTCTGTCCGTCCGTTTCCATCGTACCTAAAGCGGGCAGGGACAAATATTTAGAAATATTTAGAAAATATTAGGAAAAATTCTTTCCGATATTTTTATCGGAAAGGATTTGATAAAAAAAAAAAATCGAATTTGTCGGTCATGTAAGTTTGCATTCTGAGAATAAAATATTAATTGAAGGAGTCTCCGGAAGATAAAGCTGATCGTCGTTTGAAATTGTTTGTTTTGCCAGAAGAGTACACTCGACGTAACAGAACAATTCCGGATATCGTATCAGTACTTTTTCCTTTGTTCTGTTTAATTGACATTTTCCATTGAATTTTAAACCAGTTACTGTTATTACATAACATATGTACTATACTCTATGTAGTTATAAACATCTAAGTATAAATACTGTGTAGTTTAACTACTAAGTGGTTTTACTATCAGTAACTTTTATAACTAGTAATTCGTACAGAGTTACAAAATTATACTAATAACTCGCATATATCTTATAGTAGTTGTAGTTGTAATCGTACTAGAAGAGGTACTGGAAGTAATTATTATTAACTACTACAATTAGTTACTATCAGAATTGGAAAAACCAGCAACTTACTATCTGGGTTTATTCCAGTCCAATGCTCTAGTTTACCTAGACCTTATCTAGTATTTTAATTTACTACATTTGAAGTAAGATATTACAGAATTTTTTTTCAATGCAAAAGCAATTTGTGACTAATTAATCCAGAAAAGAATTTGAAACGATATAAAGAGCCAAACAAAAAGCTTAGGAGTAGAAAAGTTTAGACAAATTTTCCAAAGAGCACTGGAAAATATACAGAAAATATATCGATACGATATATAAACATCGGCTAGTTCGTTACTAGAAGTATTTATTCTAATTACAACAGTTAATTGTAGCTAGATATTTTAATCTCTTTATTATTTCGTCTACTTACTAGTTATGGAAATTATTATAACTGGTTACTAATAGTGAAACGTCGGGTTTGCGATAAATAAATAGACACGAAAATCTCGTTCACAATAGTACCGGAACAACTACATGTTAGTAGCAAGTGATTGTACTACCGGTTTCTATATATTGGTATGATTAAAATAGTAGTTAGTAGCACTTACTACTAGTATTAGTAGTACCAATATTATACAAAACTAGTGTAGTACTAATAACTTTAATTAGTAACACCACAGATTATATAATCTAGGGTAGTACTGATATTAGTAGTATTTATTATAACTCTTTAGTAGTGTTAATCGTACTAGATATAGCCTTACTGGCTATTATCTACTAGACTATCTAACCTATCTGCTATCTAGCTTACTAGCTAATCTACTAGACTATGATCTTACTAGCCTGAGTACTACTATTAGTAGTAGTACTCAGACTAATAAGTTACTGGTGGTTCCTATTCTGACAGTAACTATTTTCGGGTAGTACTACTTGAGGTGCTAGAATTAATTATTAATAATTAGTTAACTGCTCATAGTAGTAGTACCAGTAGCCTATGGTGGCTATAATTCTTTAGAACTCTTCAATAGTTACACTACTAGTAACGAGTATAAGTTACACTTATAACTAGTAATAACTATTTAGTAGTCAGTAATTACTAATTAGATTTAGCTGAGGAGCGGTACTAAACCAGGACGTAAAATTATAAGAACCAGTACTACTAATTAGTAGTTATCTGCCGAAAAATACTACAGTATTAGCTACGGTGACAAAAGCATTGGACAAGTTTGAGAAGAGGGCATCTTTTTTTTCCTCTTTGGTATTCTTCAGTTATTACCTATCCAAATCCTTCCTTGGCTATCAGCTTTTCCATCATTAAATTTATTTCCAGGCCTATCTTCATCTATCGAAGCTAAGACTCTTATATCCTGGGGCTCGCTACCGTCCACTCCATCCCATTTAAAAGTTATCAAATCTCGTCCTCTCCCAACTACAAACTGATCCTTTGAATTCTGAACCGTTAAAACAGGACTAATATCTCCCCCTTCGATGTGAACTTTCGTCCTTTCTTTTGTTTCCGTGTTCACTCTAGCGACGAATCCTCCAACTATGTCCACGTAGTACAAAAATTGATTGTCAGCATCCCAATGAGGCCCTTCCACATGGTAAAGAGGTTCCGTCATTTGTTCTAAAATGACTTCGCCGTGCCTGAAATTTAAAAAAAAATTCAAAACTCCTTTAAAGATTGATCTAGGCCATTTCGATTGCAGGGATGTATTGCTAAAAATCTGTTATAAATTCGATTGGCTAAACATTCGTAGTGTGGGGCTAACGATATATTTGTTTACACAGAGGGTGCTCAAATTCAAGCGCCCTTGAACTTGAGACCTAATCGTCTGGGCTGAAATCGGTGATTCACATTTGCATAGTTTTGACGGCAATCGCGTGTCGTGTGTTTTATGATATGTTTTATTGTAGTAAGTATTTAGGAAAAAATGTCTTTAGATGAATAACTATAATGTTAATATGGTATAACTTCGCAGTCAAAATTTAATGCGACGTAAAATCTATATTTTCACTATTTTTTTTATTGTTCTACGTTAAATACAATATAGCATAACGTAAGTGCAGTAATAATTACCTCGGCATATCTGTTTCCCAAGAAATTTAAAAATGTGAGAGTCACGACTAACAGTTTTTTGTAGCTAAAAATTCGATCCCGGGGATCAGAACTCTTGGTTGCTTCTAATTGCCGACGCAGACTCAAAAATATTCCGCTACAGGGCTAACGGTAACCAATCAAAAAATTGTGATTATTCTGCTACCAATATTTTTGATTGGTTACTTCTTCATCGTCTTGTGTGATAATGTTGCGTCTGTCTTCCCCAAATTTTTAATTTTTAATTTTTTTATTTTTTTATTTTTTAACTATTTACCTTGTTTACCTTTCTTTGTGAACTGGATGGAAGTTAGGCCGAAATTTCACGCTGAAACATGTTGCAGTAACATGTCGACACGACATATTGTTCAACCTGTTGCAGCATTAGGGACATGTTGCCAACATGTTATTCAACATGTTGCAGTATTTTTTTTTTTTTTTTTTTTTTTTTTTTTGTGCAAGTATTTACGAGAATCCTCGACAAGTCGATTGCTCAAAATTCGTTTTTCAAAATCTCCAGAATTTTCGTTTAACAATTACTACTGATAATTTTAAACAGATTTAAAATATAAAAGTAATGCTTAATTCATATCTTCAGAAAAAGTTATCTAATACTTACACCGCCGCTGAGCACAACGCTACACCTAACAAGATCCACCTGTGACACATTTTTCCTTCCTAATGATTTTAACAATCTCATGTTAAATCATTTTATACGCCGAAGTGATTCCCGCGTGCTCCCAGTGTTTACACAACTGGTCCTCAAAATTTTTGTGTCTCTGCGTACACACAACAAAAGAAAGAGGAAAAGAATTAATAACGCCACATTGGCAATAACGTGATAAAAGGGCGGTCGCTGACAATCATAAATCCTTTCATATTAAAATAAAAAATGAAAAAAAAAAAGGAAAAGTTTAAAACACGGAAACGCACGATGTAAAATCGATACAAAACTAAAACGACACGATTTTCATTTTTTGATATTTGCATGCGTTACGCGTTTCCCCAAGGATCATCTCCAGTTTATTTTGTGACCTCCTTTTTAACTGTTTTAAATATATTATGAAAAAAATGAAAAAATGGGGGGCATTTTCGATAAAATTAGTAAGTTTATTTTTGAAGTAAAATTTGTGACAATAATTTTTAATGATTCTTATTTTTCTTTATTTTTTTAGGTAACAATAAAATGGGACTCGTCTTTTGCAGTGCCTTTAATGTGGGATTATTTTTCATTAGCGTCTTAGCGTGGCTAACGATTTATTTGGGTTTTGTCCCGTCGATATCGGAGCAAAATACTTTGTCGCATAAGCTCAAGTCCACGTAAGTATTTAAAAAAAAAATTTTTTTTGTGATATAAAAGAATTACAGGTTAAATTTTTTTTTTTTTTTTTTTTTTTAGTGAATCGTCACATAATGAATGCGTCATTCAGCAAGCAGCTCTTCAGGGGGACTATGCGGACGTCAAAAGGCAAAAATTAGCCTTAGCAGATATAAATAGTAGATTAAGGTCGGAAATAGAAAATTTAAATTCGCAGTTGAAGGTTAAAGACGAAACTATAGAATATTTAAAAAGGGAATTTAAGAGCTGTCAGGAGAGATACGAAATTTGTTCGAAGCAGTTGGTACGTTTCAGTGTTTTTTTTTAAAATTATGTTATTGGCGCAATGTGATCGAAAGAGAAAGGCACCGAGCTCGGACTTTTTGTCACTTGCAAGCAGTATTTTGGAAACTTTCGACCCCTTCCCCCTGCAGTTGTTGCAATTAAAATCCGAAATATGTATACGGATAAAACTCTTTTAGTAGTTATACATCTACCTGAAGCTGAGGGTAAATTATATATATATTATTAGCAGTGTTTACTTTACTTAAGGTCATTTTTACCATATTTATAGTAAAAATTATATAAAAATTACCCTTAGTATTAAATAATATAAAAAGGTAAAATACTAAGAGGCCATTCAAATATTACGTAAGAACGATTTTGGGGAATTGGAACCCCCCCCGGTTGTAAGATATTTCGCCATACTTAACTTAGGGAACGTTAAAGTATTACGTAAGACTTTTTCCCGGGTTTTTGGACCCCCTCCCCCCCGGTTGTAAGACATTTCGCAATACTTAGCTTATGGCGAAGATGGTGGATGCGGACCCCCCCCCCCCCCTAAAAATCTTACGTAATACTTGGACGTTCCCTTATGGCGAAGATGGTTAATGTGGACAACCCCCCCCCCTAAAAATCTTGCGTAATACTGACCGTTCTCTAAGGGTAAATTACCCTTAGTATTAAATATATATCAAATTTACCCTCAGCTTCAGGTAGATGTATAATTATTAATAAGATCATTACTATTAGTAATAATTACTAAGAGCGTTTAATCAGTGTATGTTGTCTGAAAGCATTCCCATTTTGTAAGTCGAATCTTAAGTCCTAAACGTAGAAACATAAACTTCGGTATTCCTGAACGTTGAGTTAGCTTATGAAATTCGAGCTTTGAAAATAATTTCAAATTCGTTATTGTTTTACAAAGACTGAACAAACCGGAAAGAAGAAATTCAAATCTGTTTTTTTTTTTATTTATTTTTTACTTACCGGTAATTGATTGAAATTTTTTTTTTCTAATTTTTATGTTTTCCTTTTCCAGGACAGAGCAAATGGTATCGCCGTAGTTTTAATCAAAAGGAACGCAGTGTTAGAAAAAGAAAGAAAGGAATACAGTACGGAATTGGAGGAACGAAGAAAAGACGTAGAGTCTCTTTTAAATCAATTAAGCGACATGCACTTCAAATTTGGTAATTATTCCGAAAATGTCTACAATCAAAAGGATTTTGAAAGGGTCACAGCGCCAGGTAATTAAAAACACCAATTCACTTTTTTTTATCGTTTTATAATTCGATTAAAATGACTTGCAGATCATGTTCCAATAGTTAAAGAACCAACAGAATCAACGAATATTTTTACTCAAACCGAAAATAGTTCCAATTCGACTGATTTAATTACTAATAATTAATTTAAAAAGGTAACGATTACTTAAGTTCAAATTTTTTTACTGTAATAAATCATTTTGATAATGTTTTACGTATCAGATTTGAATACTTCTGGACGTCCTAAATCTGGATCAGTCCCATCATTTGGAATTATTTTTATGTGTGAAATTCTGAACTGAACCATAATTATGATGTAAGTGCTCATAAGAGACATGAGCTGAAAAAAACATTTTCCATTACTCATAGTGTAAAAAGATCCTTTTTAAGAAATATTTAGGGACTAAAAAGTTAAATTTTTTGGGGCATAGATAGAGTATTAAAAGAACTTCTAAAAGTCTACTTTTTAGTACGGAGTTCTGAAATCTAGTTTTTAGTACGGAGTACTGAAAAGTACACTTTTCTATGTTGTAGCAGTAAGTAGACTCTTTCTATGTTGATAAACTTGGCGGCTTAGTAAAATTCGGCTCGATTGATTTCGGGGCGATAATATTTAAAAAGAAAAAAATCTTTCTATGTTGGTCGGTATATAAAACCCTTCAAATGAATCATTAGGGGGAAAAAATTCTCCCTTTCATTCGTTATATCTTTTATATGCAAAAGGGGTCGTACATCAATTACGTAAGCACATTTGGGGGGGGGGGAGGGGGTCCAAAGTTGACATCTTACTCATAAGCTAAGCATAGGCGAAATGGGATAAAGCGTGCAAAAAGGGCCTAATTCATGCTTACGTAATTTATGCACGACCCCAAAGACAAGAAGGGGTCCTTTCTGTCCTTGGTATAAAATATACTATTTAAAGAACTTAAAGAAGGAATTTAAACCTAAATTCTAAGAAACCCTGAAGGTTTACACAACTTGTCTAAACGGTTACTGTCACTTAAAGATAGCAGTGCCAGTTGATCAGAAAGCAGTGCTTGAGCATCAGTTGAGTAACTGACACTGATGACTGAATAACTGACAGTAAGCTCATCATCAATTTAGGTGACTGTCTGTCTAGGGCTTCCGTAAAATGTTGCTACTTACCGATATGAGAGTCTTGTGATTTGTACCGAAATATCCGATACTTGTGAGATCAATGCCTGATATCTTCTGCATTTTTATAAAAATTTTAATCTTAAAGAGAAATATAAAAATTTTTCTTCAAGTTTTATTCATAAAATCGGGATGACAGGTTGGATTCACCCGCTTCAAAATTTACCTGTGCGGCCATGTCTTTTCCGTAATAATTTGTGCTCTTTCTGCTTCTTAAAAAATTTGAATTGAAAGCTTTACGGACTGAATCCTCTAAACTCTGGCTCATATTAATTATGAAATATATAACCAAGTACAAAACTACTATAATGCTTAAATTTCTCCCAGACTTCCTCATCGTCCCCTTTATGGTGGCTGTTATCATTGCATTTGTCGCGAATGTAAGACAGGAAATGACAACTAAGCTGTACAATATAAATGCCATTGATCTCTATTATTTACGCTAGATTCCCAACTGACGGGTAAAATGGCGAACCAAAATTTGACTCCAATGCACTACCTTCTTTATCATTTTTTGTAAACAATCGAATAACGATAATATTTGCTTTCCGTATTTTTGAGGAAAGATTGCAATTCCAATTTTTTGTGATGTCGTGATATCTAGTTGCGAATTTCTGATCATTTATTTTTTCATCTTGTACACAATCATGTTTAAAATCATTTTGCTAATTAATGAAAACAGGATCTCGGAGGTAGTGCAGTGGAGTCAAACTGGGTTCGCGATAGCTTTTTTGTATTTCATAAGTTAAATATAGGTGAAGAAAATCAGTTGTAAATCTAGCGTATATAATAGAGATCAATGATAAATGCTAACTTGAAAATCTCGGTTACATCTTTCGAAAGTTTCAGAAGGTGAAAATGTAAAAGTCTGTAATTCTGAATGACGGAGCTTTTAGTTGATGTTTTTAAGACGTTGGAAAGATTTTTTTGGAGTTCCTCGGAAACTTTTCGAAGGATGAATGTTAAAAATCCAAAATAAGACAAGCTCAATGTTATAAGGTAAATCACATGAAGGTAGCATATAGTATAATACCAAATGTTATTTGCACTGTTCAATCCCAAAACAGTAAAAAGACCACTAATTATCACGTAGAATAGAATGAAAATAGTGCAAGCCGTACAGTATTTGCTAATCTTAATATTTAATTTAGTTCTGCAAATTCTGTAGTAATCCGTCTGAAATGATAACATGAAGGTAGAATGCACAGTAGGTCTTTGTGTTGTACGTTTTAACTCTTTTTAAAAAGAGCCTTTTAAGTATTTTTTTCACACAATTTTCGGCCATTTATTTTGTATAGAATTTTTCCGAAATGATGATGCATTATTTGAATTAGCCCAATTGTAACGTACCTCGAATTTGGCAAAATTTTGTATGAATTCTACGAAATTTTTCGTGTTTAACCAAAAGGGAACAGGTACCAACAGACTTGGCGCTGCTAATAAAATTAGTAAAATTTGAAGTATGTAAGAATCGAAATGTGATTTCTTCATCGATTGTATCACGTGAATTCTAAATGTAATAATGTCAATAGCCACATAACTTAGAATAATATTTATTACAGCGCTGTAAAGCATCGCAGTTGAGCGCCAGTGAAATGCCACGTCACCTGTTGGAAGTAAAAGATTAGAATTGTGGAATCAACTCGTTAGGGATCCAGCCGAAAAAGTGAAGTCAGCAACGTGTAGGATTTTCATCATCCGACGAAATATATTCATTTACTAGAGGTCGACTTGGCATGGCTGGTCTCGTAACGTGTATCGAACAACGAAGTTAAGCTTCTGAGTTCGCGACGCAAAATACGGATTGGTGTGACCATCGAAACCTCGCTCTATCTAGCGGAGTAAGTTGGAACTTACTAGTATACTCGCATGCAGGCGCTGGGTAAATTTCGATGCGGGTATAACGGTAGTTCCACATAAGCTAGACATTGACGTGCTTAAGCAAAGCGAAATTTTAACAATTGACATGAAATTGAAAGTTAATTATGTGAATATGTAAAAATGTAAATAAATGTTAATTATGCCGAGTGCAGTTGGTCAATGACCCTTCTATACGGTTAATTCCAATATAGAAGTAAATGTAAATATGTAAATATGTAATATATTCATTTACTGTGCATGCCTGATGACATATCCGGTATGCATACAGTTGACGTCTTTGTGACATTTAAGTATGTCACCTTTTTTGCTCGTAGTAAGTTCATGAAGCAAAATTTTGGAAAGCGTCTTCAGCTTCCCTCTAAGAGGGCGAACGGTTAGCGCCAGTCAAGGGCGAACAGTTAAGAAAACACTTGAACTTCCTTGGCGCTTTTTGAATTCAAAGTGAGTGTTAAGGTTATATAATTCCTCTTTTTGCTATATTTTTTGTGAAAAATATTACTAAAAACGAATATACCTGTTTTGCGTACTTCTATATATGGTAGAGCTCCCATTAATCTTAACGTTTTCCATAACGATCTCATTTCTACGTATACTATACAATCTAAAGGATTAATTTTTTCTTTTGCAAAAATATCACTGTGAGGTGCCTTTTTATTCATGTAATAACCTATTTTCGTCGTATTCTCATTGCTATATTTTTTGCTGAATGTATTTTTCATATTCATACATTTGCCAAAGTCCCGCAGAATAAATAAAAGAGGGACGGAACAAATAATAAATTAGTATTAATTAATTAATTAAAGGTAAAGTGAGGGTTTCCCCAGTTTTAGCAATCCTATGATTTTTTTGAATACTGCATTAGTCTGATTACAAGATGTAATTGGAATTTATTCGCATAGAATGGAATTAATTCCCCTCAGGGGACTTTTCATTAAACTAAAATATCCCTAAAATAACCTGTCCTTTTGGGAGGGGGTCGTACATATATTACGTAAGCACATTTAGGGGGGGAGGGGGTCCAGATTTGATAACTTACCCATAAGCTAAGCATAGGCGAAATGGGACAAAGTGTGCAAAAAGGGCCTAACCCATGCTTACGTAATTTATGTACTACCCCGAGGGGCAAGGGATAGTCGTTGCATTTAGCGTAGCTCTTTACTCTTTTTAGTATGCACACTAAGATGTGTTTCTTTATTTTCATAACTTTCGAATTTGAAAATGTTAACTTGTCAGTTCTAGGTTTAGGTTTAGGTTAGGTTAGGTTAGGTTAGGTTAGGTTAGGTTAGGTTAGGTTAGTTTAGGTTAGGTTAGGTTAGGTTAGGTTAGGTTAGGTTAGGTTAGGTTAGGTTAGGTTCCGGCCGGGGTCGAATTAATAGCATTCGCGGACGATTTGGCCATCGTCGTATTCGCCAAGACACAGGCAAATGTGGAAAGCCTGGCGAATTCCACACTTGAAAGAATACGGAGAAAAATGGAGAGCATGGGACTGGAGCTGGCCCCCGAGAAGTCGGAAGCAGTTCTTTTATACACCCGAAGGGCGACTCCATCAATGGAATTCCAGCTGGGAGACACTAGCATAAGTACCAAGTCCAGTATCAAATACCTGGGAGTATGGCTCCAGAAAAACATGGCGTGGAAGACGCATATAGCCAAAGTGGCCGAAAAAGCGGAGAAGACCCTGCGAAGCCTTGGTCAACTGATGCCAAACATTAGAGGGCCAAGGGCAAGCAAGAGGAAGACTCTTGCCAGTGTCGCAACTTCGACTATTCTCTACGCCGCTCCCGTATGGGAAAGCGTACTACAAGTCGGAAAGTACAGGAAGATCTTGGACGGAGTCATGCGAAGAGCCAACCTCAGAATCTGTAGCGCCTACAGGACCGCTCCAAGCGCCGCAATCGAGGTCATATCCGGCATACCGCCAATGCATCTTCAAGTTGCCGAGAGAACCCGAGCCGATCTCACACGGACAAAGGGGAGGCCAAGAGATGGATGGAGGACCGATGGCAGGAAGAATGGCGGGATCCAAGCGCAATTACAGCCAAATGGACTAGGAGGCTCATACCGGACGTACGGCTATGGAAAAACAGGAAACATGGAGAGGTTAACTCCACCTCACGCAGTTCCTCACGGGTCACGGAGTGTTTGGAAACTATTTTCTCCGTTTTAACCTGGACGTTTCCGATGCGTGCTGGTTCTGCGGAATACCGGACTCCCCAGCGCACACGATATTCGACTGCGAGAGGTGGGAGGAAGACAGGATCCGAACGAACGCGGCAGTAGGGATAACCTTGACACCGGACAACGTCTGCGAGACGATGCTGGATTGCAAAGG
This sequence comes from Liposcelis bostrychophila, assembly GCA_037577465.1. Classification (NCBI taxonomy): domain Eukaryota; kingdom Metazoa; phylum Arthropoda; class Insecta; order Psocodea; family Liposcelididae; genus Liposcelis; species Liposcelis bostrychophila. Next base: position 22,996,290 of record CM075214.1, on the reverse strand, counting down.
AACTGGGGGACAGTTGCCAACTACATCGTCGGAGTCATGAGAAAGAAGGAAGAACATGAACGAGCCTTAGGCAGATAAGGAGCAACTGTCCCTGAAGTAATGCTACCAGCGGTTCCGGGGACGGTTCAGCAAACAGAGGTGGTTTTTTAGTCAGTGCGAGTCTGACACTACCGCAGAAAAAATCCTGCGGTGTCCATAACGGATTTTTCCACCTTGATACAAAAAAAAAAAAAAAAAAAAAAAAAGGTTAGGTTAGGTTAGGTTAGGTTAGGTTAGGTTAGGTTAGGTTAGGTTAGGTTAGGTTAGGTAGGTTAGGTTAGGTTAGGTTAGGTTAGGTTAATTTAGGTTAGGTTAGGTTAGGTTTTTATTACACAATATGTTATTTATTTTTATTGATATTTATTTACTTTATTTATTTTATTATTTATTTTTTAGGATAAAGCAGACAATACCGCCATAGTTTTAAAGAAACGAACACAATGCTGGAGAAAACTAAGAAATTATTCCGAAAATATGCGGTCAAAGTACTTTGAAATTGCCACTGACTCAGATAATTTGAAACATTTTGTTAAATTTACTTCCTTTTCCATTAAAATTGTGACCCGTTTGGACTCTAAAAAATTAATTAGTAATAACATTTAGAAATCGTAATCAAAGCAAAAAAGCGGGAAAAATCGATTTCATCGTGGCAGCAGTGTCGTGGCTTGATCGTCACGTTGCTTCGTTTGTAAACACGACCATGATATAAACAAATCAAATCTAGAAAATAATAAAAATAATAATCTTTCTTAGATCTGCATATTAGATTTTGTCGACGTTGAAATTTAAGTAACAACATTCAAAAAACACATTTCTGATAAAAGAAAAAAAAGTCATTGAAGTTAAATGTTTTTTTTTTTTTCTTAAGGGATAAGATTGTTTGACATACCCTGACTATGGCTGCAATTTTGCCGGATTCTGACAGTGAAGATGAGCTTCCTCCAGGATGGGAAGAAAGAGCGACCTTAGATGGTTCTGTTTATTACGTTAAGTATGTACTAAAAAGATTAATTCTTGAATTTCACAAAAGCATCAGATATTTCCTTCTTACATTTCATTTCTCATCATTTTTTTTTTTTTGTTTATCTAATTCATTAATCTTTTTTTTTATTTTTTAATCAGTCATGCTACAAAGGGTACTCAGTGGACACATCCTAGAACTGGGAAAAAAAAACTAGTGACAGGAGGTAATTATTTTTTTTTTTCTTTTGAATTCCTTATCCGATTTTAAAAGGATTTAAATTTTTTAGATTTACCTCCAAATTGGGAAAGAAAAATTTTGGAAGGTGGGAAAATCATTTACATAGATCATTCTAATCAGAGGACCACTTACACAGATCCACGTTTGGCATTTGCAACAGAAGAAAAGGAACATCAAATGGATTTCAGGCAGAGATTTGATGCGTCTTCAACTGCTCTCCAAGTCCTTCACGGGAGGGATTTGTCAGGGAAGGTTATCGTCATAACAGGTGCAACAGCTGGGATTGGGTTTGAAACTGCTAAGTCGCTAGCTCAACATGGTGCTGAAATTGTCCTTTGTGGAAGAAGCGAAACCACTTGCAAAGAAGCTGAGGATAAAATTTTAGCACTTCGACCTGGAGCTAAAATTTTTCCACTTCCAATGGAGTTATCATCCTTGGCTAGTGTCAGACATGCAGCTGCGATTATCAAACACAGATACAAGTAACTATTTCTTTTATTATTTTAATTTTTACAATTGAATATTAAAAATGTTTATTATTTTCAGGACAATACATATTTTAATTCTAAATGCAGGAGTAACAAATATGGGCTGGACCCAAACCTCTGACGGCTTAGAAACTGTTTTTCAAGTAAATCATCTTAGTCATTTTTACTTAACATTATTATTAGAAGATCATTTAGCACCGGGATCAAGAGTGGTGATTGTTTCCTCAGAATCCCATCGTTTCAGTAACATAAATCGAAATAATATAAGCGAAGAAAAATTAAGCCCGACTGCCCCAAGCGGATACTGGGACATAATGGCTTATAATAATAGTAAACTATGCAACGTGTTGTTCGGGGTGGAACTCCAGAAACGTTTGGGACCGCGAAAAATCGACGTTTTTTCGTTGCACCCTGGAAATTTAGTCAGTACCAGTTTGCCTAGAAGATCGTGCTGGTTGCGGTTGTTGTTTGCTTTGGTTCGACCGTTTACAAAGTCATTAGTAAGTTCAAATCAAAAAAAAAAAAAAATTATAATTTTTGAAATTAATTTTAAATTTAATTTTTTTTTTAGCAACAAGCTGCCTCCACGACGGTTTTCTGCGCCATCGCTCCAGAATTAAATGGATCAGGGGGAGTTTATTTTAACAATTGTTGCCTGTGCGAAACAAGTCAAAATGCTCAGGATGAAGTATTAGCCAAAAAGTTATGGACCATTAGCGAAGAACTTATTACGAGAATTTGTGGTCCTGTCAAACCCGATTCTGAGAATTCGAAAGAAATGTAAAACCTATGGTCATTTGGTTATTATGGTATTTTGGTATTCAGTATGAAAACTTTTTTTTTTCACTCAAAACATCGAGACCATACCAAAGATATTGAAATTTTGAGTTGTATACTGTTTTCTTTTTTACTTTTTTTTTTTTTTTTTTTTTGTAATTTAGACAAATTCTGAGCAGAGTTGTAGAGCTTGCAGAGTTGTGAGCCGGAAATACTTAAAATTTTTTGGCAGTATTCCCTTCGGTATGAAATAGGATCTTAAGTGTAGTAATTTATTTGACTTGAATGAAGTCCTTTTTAAAAGACATATGTATCGTTTTCAAGATTAAAATTCAATGCAGACTGTCTGAGACTCCCTCTGGCATATCATATTGTCGAACAATTCTATTTTTTGAATTTTATGTGAATATATCTCTATCACATAGAAGTTATTTTAAATACCGTAAATTGTTAAGATAAATAATCAACGATAATGCAGCGTAAAGATGTTGTTGAATACATAACTGATTCTTTATTTTTGTTAAATTATGCTGAGCTTTAATTCATTAGAACCAGGATTTGTCTTTGAATAAATAATTAACTGCAATGTTTAACTTTTAAAAGTCATCAATTGTAATTATTTTTCTGTTTATTATTTTGCATAATATACATAATTTTTCAAAATTTTCAAAATTTAGAAAAATTGTTTAATTAAACCGGAGATGTGATTTTATTTTACTTTTTGAACTTTCCAGTTGCTTTAACTGATTTTAAATACTTTTTCCAAGATTGGCCCAGAACTTGTCTGGTAATCTGTTTAATTCAACTAAAAACACAAATAATTATTTTTTGATATATTATTGCTATATATCAAATATATATATTCTACTGCTCTATTTTCAGGACTTCTTTCCCGTTCTTTTCTTAGTAAACCGTTTATAAAAAGATCTAGATGTGAGGTTTTATAGGCATTAACTTCGAAAAAAATACAACTTTTTAAATTAATACCATCATATGCTTTTAGCGCCAAACCTTTTTATCTTCTTTGTTTCCAAACGGGTTAAAACAAATTTTTTAATTTACTTTGAAAATGAATTTAGTGTGCATACTTAAAATTTTCAAAAAGATAAAATATGGGTAATCTCCTCCATCCACTGACAGTGTTAGATTTTTATTTCCTTTCTAGAAATTAGTTCATTTTGTCAGAAACTTTCCCGTTACATTTTAATTATGTTTCATTTTCTTTATATAAATCCATAGTTTTTGTATAAATCCAGATAAAATAGTTTGCTTTTTTTTTTAAACGACGAAAGACGGCGCCATTTTAAAAGCGGTGAGCAGACAATAGAAGGAATGACGTAAAGGTGGCTGTGTATTCTATGGTTCATGGCGGTGGGTAGTTGATAAAGGAGTGGATGAAATTTTAATTGGAAAACATCGTCTTTATTTTTGAATTAAAACGTTTTTCATCAATGAAAATTAGTTTCAAATGTGTTTAAGGTTGAATCCACGGCAAATATGTGCAGGTTCGTAGATTATTTTTTCTAATTTTAATGATGCAATGTCTGTCCTTATGATACTGTTCTACTGGTGAAGGTCGAAGTTAAATGGCGTTGTTTTATGTGTTAGCAATATATAACTTATTAATGGAAAGAAGAGGGATCTTTAATGTTGTAGATCAGGTTAGTAGTTTATTCTACACGAACGAAGAAAGTAATTTTGATTCTCTCATCATTTTTCTCTCAATGAAATGAATCAAAAATCGATTGCCTTAACCGATGTAAAAATTAATCTCGGGAGTGAATTTATTCTCTTGATAGGCAATAGATAAAATGTTTCTGGATAATGAACGTCGAATTTAGTTGGAAAGTTTTTGAGTACCCAAAAACTTCGAACGTTCCATTGGTTGTCCCAATTGATATTGACCAATTTAAAGATAATTTTTGAAGTGTTTTGAAAGCAGTATGAGGAATACTTTGTTGCTTTTCAAGTGTTGGTAAAACAGTGTATGAAAATCTAGTATCTAGATAAAGTTAATTGTAACTAAAATGTTAAAAATGTTTTCTAAGAGTCTAGTATTTTTAATAATGTTTTTTCTTTTCTGTTGCAGGTGGAAAGGCAGGGCTGCCTCTGATGTTAATCATAAATCAACTATTACTGTATGGATTGCATTTACAACAGGCTTGTTTCTGTTTAATACTCTGCCTGGACTCTTGTCTGATTGAGAATTACAACAGAGCTGTGTTCAATCAACTTAACTACCTCGATTGGCTTGTCTTAGGTTTTTCACCATCGTCAAAGATTTTATTACCTTCATCTGTGAATCATTATGTGAAGATGTCGCTTTTAGTTGGTGACAGCTATCTAGATTATCAGGTAATTCTTCTTACTTAAATGAGATAGTAAAAAAATTTTTAAAAATAACCATTTAATTTTTACGGGTATTTTGTGTGATTAGGAAAACATTTCTTGGTGAGAAATGACCCATAATATTAATTTTATGGGGGAGTGAGTATCTGTAATGCTTCATATTAATAAGAAGGGAAGGGGGAGATTAAAAAATGGCAGTTTTTTTGTTGATGTAACCTAAGTAATATTGCAGGTATGTGCTTTGAAAATAATATGAGAAATATTTTGTTGCTATTCAAGTGTTTGCCTGTACGAATAAAAAGAGTTCAAAATCAATAAAAACCTAGTATCCATCTTCTTCTTCTTCGGCATAATCGGGACATGAAGCCCTATGACCCGGTGCCTACCTTTACCAAGTTCGGTTTCTGGTGTAAGGGTTAGGCGTTACTACGTCATACTAGAGACCTATATACGGGGAGAACAGCGACCTCGGGGTCGAGCTGTGATTGGTTAAAAATCATAACGTAAGCTAAACATTCCGACATATTACCGTCCGATACCGATCTGTATGGAAGTCTCCATATTGCCGTCTGATCTGTATCTACTTAACTTATGGCAGAGAAAATAGATGTAGAGCGCCATGACAGTCGGGTCGCTGTTCTCCCCGTATATAGGTCTCTACGTCATACCCCTTAATGTATCGAGTGACGAGCTCGAAGACGGGGCACTCATATCACAAAGGTATTTTACGAATGAGCGGGACCTACTTTATTTAGACAGGGAATCCGAACCCTGTGACACATCGGTCTTCTTCACATGATACACACATGAGTATCAGAGGTGAATGCTGGTGGAAAAAATCCTGACTGAAATCAGGTTCGAACCAAGACTCCACACGATCATTCGTTTCGGAGTCGAGCACGCTCGCCACTCAGCCGACGTCGTGTCAGTAATGTCAGTATCCATATAAAATTGATTGTTACGGAAAGGTTTGATAAATTAGGTATTGGGCATTAAAAATTTTTTACAGATGCTAGGGAACTTATGACAATATTTGAACTGTTTCAGTATTTTAGTAAAAAGATAAGGAAATAAATGGTAATAATTGTTTGAAGGGGGAAGCTATTCAAGTTGGTTAACTAAGTTGTTTAAAATTTTTTGTATATTTTAAAGGGATAAATGATATTGAACAGAAATGAGAATTTAAATTCGAAATTGGCAAGATTTTTATTTTATTAGAAAATTTAAAAACATTTCATGAAAGTGTAATTTTTTAATATTCTTTCTTTTCTGTTACAGGTGAAAAACAATTGCTTATGATGTTCATCATTCCTCGACTAGGGGTCGTGCATAAATTACGTAAGCATGGGTTAGGCCCTTTTTGCACGCTTTATCCCATTTCTCCTATGCTTAGCTTATGAGTAAGATGTCAAATTTGGACCCCCTCCCCCCCCCTAAATGTGCTTACGTAATTTATGTACGACCCCCTACTGTTGAATGCAAAGTATTTAGAACAAGCTTGTTTCTGTTCAGTGCTCTTTGCCTGTACTGTTGTTTAATTAAGACTTGAAACAGAGCTGTGTACATTCAACTCATCTACTTAAATGGTTTGTCCTTGTCTTTTCATCGTAATGGAAGATGGATCTGCAAATCAGTGTGTGCTGATGTCTCTAGTAGTTGTTAACAACTATATAGAATTATCAGGTAATTTTCCTTAGTTAAATAAGACAAAAGAAAGAAATGTTGATGTAACCTAAGTGATATTGCAGATAAAATTTTTACCTCAGCCTTTACTGCTCATCAATTTATACTGTATCACGCGAATGCAAATTCGATGGTCTAAAAGATATGATGCATGAGCTTTTCATGTTGTTTCCTTTGTTTAGATTCATTTTGAAAAATATTTTAAAAAATGCATATGTGAAGTTGTGGCAGAATCAAGATATTTTGGTTTGAAAAATGTAACGTTGGAAGTTAAAGCTAATGAATCCAAAGTTCAAAAAATCAACAATCAGATTTGTTTAGCTGTTTTTTATACATTTTTTGCAGCAAGTGATAGTTCAGTGGTTTAATGATCACAAAAACATGTCTTTTGTCAAACATGATGGTAATTTGTTTGATGTTATTAAATTTTATAAAAAAAATTTTAAAGTGTTAACCTTTGGACACTGACCGCATGCATGTTCTAAAATGGTTTATTTAAAATTACTCAGAAGTTTTTTTTCCCAATATGGAGTAGAGCCGTTAAAAAAATTAGATCAGGATTTTTAAAAATTAGGAGAATAATTCTGTGCTGCGTAGGTTCCTCTGAAAAAATTTTTTTTTTCTCTGACCCATTGTTCGAATGTAGTGTAAAGTTCCATAGAATTAAAATTCAAAACTGACAAGATTTTTATTTTTTCAACATTTTATAAATGTTTTAAAAGAGTTTAGTATTTTAATATTCTTTCTTTTGTGTTGCAGGTGGAAAGGCAGAGTGTTGCACATGATAATCATCCTTGGACTACTATTGTGTGTATGTTATGTACAACAGACTTGTTTCCGTTTAATAGTCTTTGCCTGGACTGTTTTTCGATTAAGACTTGAAGTGGACCTGTATGCAATTCACCCAATTACCTTAAACAACTTGTGCCTTGGTTTTTCACCATGTTGGAAAGACTCCGTATTGCCTTAATCAGCAAATCATGTGCAGATGTCCCTAGTAGTTGTTCACAGTCATCAAGATTATCAGGTAATTCTTCTTATTTAAATGAGATAGTAAAAAATTTAAAAAAAATAATCATTTAATTTTTATATTTATTATTTAATTATTATTTCGTGTGATTAGGAAAACATTTTTTCAGTCTGGCATTTGCTTATAAACGAATATTTAACACTTTTTTTTTAAGTGGGAGGAATTAACCAAAATATTACTGAATTTTATGGGGAAGTTATATCTATAATGCTTTATATTTATAACAAGGATGGAGGGAGAGTGAAAAATAACACATTTTTTGTTGATGTAGCCTAAGTGATATTGCTTTCAATGATTGATTTCACCCATTTATACTTTATTTTGTATGAAAATGTCAGGCCAGCAGATGCTTATTTAATTATCTAAATGATATGAGCTTTTGTTTTTCCTTGGTTTGCATTCTTTTCTTGAAAAATATCCTAAATGCAGGTGAAGTTATGGCAGAATCAAGACATTGTTGGTTTAAAGGACATACAGTTAAAAGTTTAATTTTTTTCAAAATTTAATTTAAAAAATGTTGAAAAGTTAAAAATGTTAAAATGTTAAAAGGTTAAACTCAACCACTCGTAAGTTCAAAACGTCAATAATGAAAATTTTTTTAGCTGTTGTGTACACTTTTTTTGTAGGAAGTGATGATTCAGTGTTTCATTAATCACGAAAACATGTCTTTCGTCAAACATGATGGCAATTTGTTTGATGTTTAAATTTTAGAAAAAATTTTTTGAAGTGTTAACATTTGGGCTGTGACTGTATGTATGTTCTCAAATACTTTCTTTTTAAGTTGTTAAGAAAGTTTTTTTCTCAAAAAAAAAAAAAATTGTAACAGTTCAATAAAATCCAGTTAGAACTTTATTAAAAGTTAAGATTAGAATTCTGTGCTGTGTAGGTCGTTCTGAAAATTTTATGTTCTGACCCATCATTCGAAATTAGTAAAAGGTCCCATTATCTTTTTGTTAGCGTTTGTAAGCAAGCTAAAATGTTTCTGCCCCCTCTTATGTCATGATTGGCTCCACAAAAGTCCACGAAGAAAATTTTTTTTAAGGTACATTGTTAATTTTCTCTTTTATCCTTTTTTACAGGCTCAAGCTCAATAATTGTTACTGAGCGACAACTGAGTCATTGTGGGGAATTCATGGATTTGTTGGAAACGCGATTGGTTCTTGCGCATCGAAAGGCGTTGGGGAATCGCTTTCAGAGAAAACCAAGGGCAGTCTTCAGCTACACTAAGGACCAGGAATTAAGTTTGTGTCGACAAATAGACTTTAAATATCAATATTTCTTGGCCGAGTTTATTAGAGAGTTCCAACTGGAAAAGACTGAGGGTACTGATGCGACCGGATTCGTCCTAGATTAATGTAAGTAAAAAAAAAATAAAGAAAATTGAACTTCGGAGATGGGAGTTGTCTCAAAGGATTATTTTAGACCATTTTAATCAAAATCGATAAAAAATCATACTTGAATGGCGCCATAAGGTATTGATTGAAAATTAAGTTTGAGAAAGAGGCCTAAATTGCTGCAAGAGAAATCTTGTTTTTGCTAAATGTGGGGGAAGTGGAGGATTAAAAGCAGCCAAAAAAATACTTGAATTAGTTAACTTGTAAATGATGTAAATGGAAAACCCCGAACTTAAATACTCTTCATTGTTTTCTCAAAAGTACACTGAAGAGAAATATACTTGGCGGTACCAGCTAAGAACTGCTATCAGTTTGGTCCTGGAGTCTTAGACACAAGTCAGACAATTTAAAAGTTACTTAATTAATAATTTCTGCATTCATTTTTGTTTGATTCAATTCTTTGAATTTTTAACTAATGTTAATTTCTTTCTTTTCTTATTTTTTCAGAGCTACAAGAGTTCGAGATTCAGCGCTTCAAGAGATGGCATCGAAGTTGACCCAGCCGACGTCATCATCACGTGCAGGAAAAAAAATTTTTTTTTTTTGTTTTTATAAAAAATAGCACTCTGTAACGAATGAGCAGGAAATAGTTAAATTATTAGTTATGGGTCGTCTAAAGACTTTCTTTTTAAATTGTGCTTTAAGAAACTTTGTTGTATTTTAAAAACCGTTAACTGTGGCTTTAAAACTTGTAATGCACTCAGAGTTTTTCATATGAATCCCATATTGTATGCAGGAAAAATAGATTTTTGTCTTTTACCTGGATTTTTCAACAACTTAAACGGTGAATATAACATTAGGATATTTCAGCAGTTTTAAAAGGAAAAAAAAAATTTCTATTGTTTAAGGAAGTAGTAAACAGTCTAATTTCGATAACATTCCTGCTCGTTCGAAAAAAAAAAAAGTTATGTAATTTAGAAAATTAACGGAGAAGACTGTCGCAAAATATTCCGCTACATAATAGTTGTCTGAGAATTTTAGTAACCGAGCCAAAAATTGAATTTCCTGTGCTTGAAATTATCTGGATGGTTAGCGTTAAGACTTCCAGCGGAATCTTTTGCGCCTGCTTTCCGTTGATTTACTGTGACGCTGAACTCTAGAATCTTTAAGAAGCAGATAAAAAACTGATCTTTTTTTATAATTTCAAGTGTCGTAATTTTGTCATTGAATCGATGAATCATATTTGGAAAGGAGGAAGCTGACTTTGCTGATTGAGGTGTTTACGATCCTATTTTTTAGTTAGAGAATTTTTTTTTTTTACTATGTGAAAACTAAAAAAAAAAAAAAAAGTTTAAAAAATGTCTTAGCTTTTTTTTTAACGGCAAATACGAAAATTTGTCTGTAGACTGTATGATTTTTGTCAAACATACGAAACGTTCGTAAGATTTCTTAAGATTTTCCAACATTTTCTTACTCTGAAATTACTTAATTTACAAATAATCTGGCCCTTTGAAAAGTTAAACTTCAAAAGATTGTACGAATTAACATGTCGTAAATAAAATGGAATACGTAAAGGTTTTTATCTGCTTCTGAACACTGCCACTTTAAATCGCCGAGCAAAAGCCATTATTATGGAGGCAATTTTTTTTTTTTTTTAAATTATTTTAAGTCTGAAAATCTTAACCAAAATTGAAATTTCCGGGGTAGGTTGTCTTCAGTTTTTAAATTTGAAAATTTTACCTGCTATCAATTCTGAAATTCGAGATATTGGGGTTTCTCATTCTCATTTCATCTTCTATGTAATATTTTAATTATTTCTGGAAGAAAATTCTTTGACATTATCCTGTTTTAAGCAAATTAAACGTAAAAATAAATGGAATGAAGGGCAAACTTTTTCAATTCCCATCAGAGGCGTCAAGGTTTTGGCACGACTATGAATTTAGTATTTTGCTTTTTTAATCATCATCAAGTATAAATCCTTTAAAAATTTGGCTGTAAGGTGCTCGGAAGATTTAAGGTGGCTCTTTTTAAGAAATGCTAGTAGCTCTAATTGTCTCATCAAAGTTGTGCCAAGCACTTGCAATAAGTGAATTTAGAAAAAATATCAGGACTATCAAAATATCACTCTTAAAGTTACGGTATTTTAAATTTTTATGAGGCTGTGAATACTGATGTTTTCATAATCTTTTGAAATTGTTACTGCCATCAGCAACTTTTAGTAATTAGTTTAAACTTATTAATTTTTTGAAGTTTTTGATCTCGAAATTTCGTCGGGAAATTTTTCCCGAAAAAATTGTTAAGTCATTTTGGCTGAATTTTTAATTTAATTTTAATTATATACATGTTTCAGTAGATATATCCATGCGGGAAATTTTCAAAATTTTTTCTTTGCGGGTCTATAGAGTCAGGGTTAATTCGAATAAATTTAGCGATTTCAATGTCGTGTTTAGCATTTTTTTTTATTCGATCAAAACATCTAAATGTTTGATTGTACTTAATGTAATTTTCACAGATATGTTATTAATATTGATCATAATTTTTGCCCTTTGTTAAGGGCAGCTTATATATTCATTCTTTTAGATTAGTATTATCAAAAACGATTAAAAATTGCCAGATGTTGCTGATGTCTAGTATCATAATTATTTTTAATAACAGTATCGTTGCTAGCATTTTTAATTCTATTTGATTTTAAGCTAGTTTTATCGTATATCTGAATACTGGAAAAGATGGAGTGATGGCAATTTTTTACGATTTTTTGATGGTTTTGAAAGGCCATTCAAAATTAATGTTAATTCGATGCTTAATAAGTTTGCGAAAATCTTCTATTGCTCAAATCATATTTTTAACAGGAAACCTTTCCGTAGGGTGTTTCTGTCCGTTCGAATTATTATAATTCTGCGTTTCGTAGAGTTTGAATAACACGAACGAGCGGGTAACACCATTATAAAAATGGCTCGAAAGTTTCCTACTAAAAATAAGACTTTAGCAAAGAAAGATTTAAAACAACTTACGCATCGAATTAACAGTATTTTTTAATTGCCATTTAAAACCATTAAAAAGTCGTAAAAAATTTAAAATCATTTACTTCCAGAAAAAAAAAAAAATTGTAATTGTATGATGAAATATATTAGAAATAAAAATACATAAAACAAAACAGTATATTTATTTAAACTTATACATGCCGTCATCACAACATACCCATTTCTCTACGACGATGTAAAAAATGGCACTACACTTTTTTGCTCAAAAAAATTTTAGAAAAGCGTAGTGACACTTTTCACCTCGTCCAATTAAGCTGCGGATAGGTTCGTTGGATTCGTCTCGTCGAGACGAGTCCAACGAGCGTATACCCATGTCTCTACGACGACCTAAAAAATGGCACTACAGATTTTTTCCTCAAAAAAATTTTAGAAAAGCGTAGTGACACTTTTCACGTCGTCCAATTAGGCTGCGGATAGGTTCGTTGGATTGGTCTCGTCGAGACGAGTCGATTGAGCGTTAACCCAAGTCTCTACGACGATGCAAAAAGTGGCGCTACACTTTTTTTTTTAAAAACTTTTTAGAAAAGCGTAGTGACACTTTTCACCTCGTCCAATTAAGCTGCGGATAGGTTCGTTGGATTCGTCTCGTCGAGACGAGTCCAACGAGCGTATACCCATGTCTCTACGACGACCTAAAAAATGGCACTACAGATTTTTTGCTCAAAAAAATTTTAGAAAAGCGTAGTGACACTTTTCACGACGTGCAATTAGGCTGCGGATAGGTTCGTTGGATTGGTCTCGTCGAGACGAGTCCAACGAGCGTATACCCATGTCTCTACGACGACCTAAAAAATGGCACTACAGATTTTTTCCACAAAAAAATTTTAGAAAAGCGTAGTGACAAATTTCACATCGTCCAATTAAGCTGCGGATAGGTTCGTTGGATTCGTCTCGTCGAGACGAGTCGATTGAGCGTATACCCAAGTCTCTACGACGATATAAAAAATGGCACTACCGATTTTTTGCTCAAAAAAATTTTAGAAAAGCGTAGTGACACTTTTCACGACGTGCAATTAGCTGCGGATAGGTTCGTTGGATTGGTCTCGTCGAGACGAGTCCAACGAGCGTATACCCATGTCTCTACGACGACCTAAAAAATGGCACTACAGATTTTTTCCACAAAAAAATTTTAGAAAAGCGTAGTGACAAATTTCACATCGTCCAATAAGCTGCGGATAGGTTCGTTGGATTCGTCTCGTCGAGACGAGTCGATTGAGCGTATACCCAAGTCTCTACGACGATATAAAAAATGGCACTACCGATTTTTTGCTCAAAAAAATTTTAGAAAAGCGTAGTGACACTTTTCACGACGTGCAATTAGGCTGCGGATAGGTTCGTTGGATTGGTCTCGTCGAGACGAGTCCAACGAGCGTATACCCATGTCTCTACGACGACCTAAAAAATGGCACTACAGATTTTTCCCTCAAAAAAATTTTAGAAAAGCGTAGTGACAAATTTCACATCGTCCAATTAAGCTGCGGATAGGTTCGTTGGATTCGTCTCGTCGAGACGAGTCGATTGAGCGTATACCCAAGTCTCTACGACGATGCAATAAGTGGCGCTACACTTTTTTTTTTTTTTTTTAAATTTTAGAGAAGCGTAGTGACAAATTTCACATCGTCCAATTAAGCTGCGGATATGTTCGTTGGGTTCGTCTCGTCGAGACGAGTCGATTGAGCGTATACCCAAGTCTCAACGAGGATACAAAAAGTGGCGCTACACTTTTTTTCTTTAAAAACTTTTTCGAGAAGCGTAGTGACAAATTTCACATCGTCCAATTAAGCTGCGGATAGGTTCGTTGGATTCGTCTCGTCGAGACGAGTCGATTGAGCGTATACCCAAGTCTCTACGACGATGCAATAAGTGGCGCTACACTTTTTTTTTTTTTTTTAAATTTTAGAGAAGCGTAGTGACAAATTTCACATCGTCCAATGAAGCTGCGGATAGGTTCGTTGGATTGGTCTCGTCGAGACGAGTCGATTGAGCGTATACCCAAGTCTCTACGACGACCTAAAAAATGGCACTACAGATTTTTTGCTCAAAAAAATTTTAGAAAAGCGTAGTGACACTTTTCACGTTGTCCAATTAAGCTACGGATAGGTTCGTTGGATTCGTCTCGTCGAGACGAGTCGATTGAGCGTATACCCAAGTCTCTACGACGATGCAAAAAGTGGCGCTACACTTTTTTTTTAAAAAACCTTTTTAGAAAAGCGTAGTGACAAATTTCACATCGTCCAATTAAGCTGCGGATAGGTTCGTTGGATTCATCTCGTCGAGACGAGTCGATTGAGCGTATACCCAAGTCTCAACGAGGATACAAAAAGTGGCGCTACACTTTTTTTCTTTAAAAACTTTTTAGAGAAGCGTAGTGACAAATTTCACATCGTCCAATTAAGCTGCGGATGGGTTCGTTGGATTCGTCTCGTCGAGACGAGTCGATTGAGCGTATACCCAAGTCTCTACGACGATACAAAAAGTGGCGCTACACTTTTTTTTTTTTAAACTTTTTAGAGAAGCGTAGTGACAAATTTCACATCGTCCAATTAAGCTGCGGATATGTTCGTTGGATTCGTCTCGTCGAGACGAGTCGTTTGAGCGTATACCCAAGTCTCTACGACGACCTATAAAATGGCACTACAGATTTTTTGCTCAAAAAAATTTTAGAAAAGCGTAGTGACACTTTTCACGTCGTCCAATTAAGCTACGGATAGGTTCGTTGGATTCGTCTCGTCGAGACGAGTCGATTGAGCGTATACCCAAGTCTCTACGACGATGCAAAAAGTGGCGCTACACTTTTTTTTTAAAAAACCTTTTTAGAAAAGCGTAGTGACAAATTTCACATCGTCCAATTAAGCTGCGGATAGGTTCGTTGGATTCATCTCGTCGAGACGAGTCGATTGAGCGTATACCCAAGTCTCTACGACGATGCAAAAAGTGGCGCTACACTTTTTTTTTTAAAACTTTTTAGAAAAGCGTAGTGACAAATTTCACATCGTCCAATTAAGCTGTGGATAGGTTCGTTGGATTCGTCTCGTCGAGACGAGTCGATTGAGCGTATACCTAAGTCTCAACGAGGATACAAAAAGTGGCGCTACACTTTTTTTCTTTAAAAACTTTTTCGAGAAGCGTAGTGACAAATTTCACATCGTCCAATTAAGCTGCGGATAGGTTCGTTGGATTCGTCTCGTCGAGACGAGTCGATTGAGCGTATACCCAAGTCTCTACGACGATGCAATAAGTGGCGCTACACTTTTTTTTTTTTTTTAAAATTTTAGAGAAGCGTAGTGACAAATTTCACATCGTCCAATTAAGCTGCGGATATGTTCGTTGGATTCGTCTCGTCGAGACGAGTCGATTGAGCGTATACCCAAGTCTCAACGAGGATACAAAAAGTGGCGCTACACTTTTTTTCTTTAAAAACTTTTTCGAGAAGCGTAGTGACAAATTTCACATCGTCCAATTAAGCTGCGGATAGGTTCGTTGGATTGGTCTCGTCGAGACGAGTCGATTGAGCGTATACCCAAGTCTCTACGACGATGCAATAAGTGGCGCTACACTTTTTTTTTTTTTTTTAAATTTTAGAGAAGCGTAGTGACAAATTTCACATCGTCCAATTAAGCTGCGGATATGTTCGTTGGATTCGTCTCGTCGAGACGAGTCGATTGAGCGTATACCCAAGTCTCAACGAGGATACAAAAAGTGGCGCTACACTTTTTTTCTTTAAAAACTTTTTAGAAAAGCGTAGTGACAAATTTCACATCGTCCAATTAAGCTGCGGATAGGTTCGTTGGATTCGTCTCGTCGAGACGAGTCGATTGAGCGTATACCCAAGTCTCTACGACGATATAAAAAATGGCACTACAGATTTTTTGCTCAAAAAAATTTTAGAAAAGCGTAGTGACACTTTTCACCTCGTCCAATTAAGCTGCGGATAGGTTCGTTGGATTCGTCTCGTCGAGACGAGTCGATTGAGCGTATACCCAAGTCTCTACGACGATATAAAAAATGGCACTACAGATTTTTTGCTCAAAAAAATTTTAGAAAAGCGTAGTGACACTTTTCACCTCGTCCAATTAAGCTGCGGATAGGTTCGTTGGATTCGTCTCGTCGAGACGAGTCGATTGATCGTATACCCAAGTCTCTACGACGACCGAAAAAATGACACTACAGATTTTTTGCTCAAAAAAATGTTAGAAAAGCGTAGTGACACTTTTCATATCGTCCAATTAAGCTGCGGATAGGTTCGTTGGATTCGTCTCGTCGAGACGAGTCCAACGAGCGTATACCCATGTCTCTACGACGACCTAAAAAATGGCGCTACAGATTTTTTCCTCAAAAAAATTTTAGAAAAGCGTAGTGACAATTTTTGTATCGTCCAATTAAGCTGCGGATAGGTTCGTTGGATTGGTCTCGTCGAGACAAGTCCAACGAGCGTATACCCATGTCTCTACGACGACCTAAAAAATGGCACTACAGATTTTTATCTCAAAAAAATTTTAGAAAAGCGTAGTGACACTTTTCACGTCGTCTAATAATAAATAATAATAACAATGTAATAAATTATAACAAATATTATATTATAAATTATTATAAATATAATAAATTATATTTCTATTCCTTTTTTTTTGTTATGCTCGAGATAGTATAAGTTTTATAAATTCTGTTCTCGTATGAAATTAAGTATCCTAACTAAATGCTAATATAAAAAAATTATGTTATACAATAAGAAAACAAAAAAATTTACTATAGTCGAAAAATTTTAAAAGCAAAACTTTTCTACAAAACGATAAATTCTTTCATGGTTTAGCAGTTTTTCTCGAAGACAAGATAAGATGACATCGCTCTTCATGTCCGGTACAGTTTTGTTGCTCGTGTTTAGGATCCTTTTCTTGCTCAGAAGTTCCAACTTATTGAAGCAAAGCTGAAGGCCGTTAATGGTCATCGAAGAATTCCATTTTTCGGTTTGACTCCTAAAAAAATAAAACAAAACATTAGTATTATAATATCGACCAGGATCATAAGTTTACAAGATAAAGAAGAGAGTGTCCACTAAAAGCTTGAGTCGATAAAGTCGGGGTTTTAATCCGATGAGTTGTATGAGTATGTAGTATGTATGAGTATGAGTTGTATGTATGAGTTATATGTATGAGTATGAGTTGTTTGTATGTATGTATGTATGAGTATGAGTTGTATGAGTTGAGTATGACTCAAACATTTTTAAAAAAAGTTCAATTTCCAAGAATTACCAAAAACCAAAGTTACAAAAAAATCTCTATTCCCCGAAAATTCCCCTCATAATCCACTTTATTCCGTCGATTCCCCAAACATTTCTAAAATTGTAGCAAAACCCGATAAAGATTTCTGAAAACCCCAAAATAATCCATAAAATTTTCAGCAATTTTCTTAAAAATCACGATAAGGCCCCATAGATGTCTATCCTTACGTGTCGATAAAAAAAAAAAATCCTGATTGCCTATCGTTTCTTTTCTCTTAAAAATTTTGTTAGGACTCACCTTCTTCTAATTTCCTTCCAATTCAACTTCGTGAATCCCTGAGAAGCCAAACTCAAAATATGCAATCATTTACCGGTAAGGTGAGTGCTGGACTTGATCAACGGGCAAGTGTTCAAATTTTCTAACCGAACTAAAATGTCGCAAAACGCGGTGCTTATTAATTTTTTAACGATCGAGTTGTTCTCATCGGATTTTTCCCCGTCCTTCGGTCTTTTCGGTGAAAAATTCGTTTTGGAAAACCTTAGTTAACGTGTATGCAGCAAATCCATGGCGTTCCTAAAAACGATCGGAGCGGCTTGCGGATGGATGGAAACGCTTGAGCCACGAGCCTGAGAAGTGTTAAGATCGTGCGTCCTGTTTGTATCCCCGTGTCTTCTTCTTACGCGATGTCCTCGTTGGTAGTTTGAATCGGAAATCATCTTCGTCTAACATGAAATAACGAGAAAACGTGTCTCTTAAGTTAGAATTCCCGCTTCCGTCTTTCGGCTGGGGTAATTGAAACGAATTCGAATTACTTCTCCATTCCTCTCCCGCCATCCTCTCGTTTTCAATTCTTTCATTGCTTTGTTCGAAAGAATCCTCCGACGGTAATCTCGTAGTTTTTAATTTGAGTTCCCCCTTTCCGTTCGATTTTCCGGTACGTTTTCAGGTCGATTCGGTAGATGCATCACAACATCGATCGCGTTCGTTTCCAGAATGGAACGGGACACTTCCGCCATTTCCTTTTTGTTACTTTCCGTACTGCTAGGAGGGGAGCTAACGTCTATTGCCGGAGAGGGGTCGGCGTATTTGGCTTTCAATTCATCGTCTCTGTGTTATTCTACCGTAGGTCTTAAGTTGTGGGTCAAAACTGTAACAAATAAAATCAAAAAAAAAAAAATTAGAATCATAAAATTTTTTTTGATATGCGCCTTTGACTTAAAATTAAAGTTTCAAAAATAAACTAAAGCATAAAAGTTTCAAAAATAAACTAAATCATCAAAGGTTAAAAAATTAACTAAATCATAATAGGTTAAAAAAAGCAGTTATGCACAAAAAAATTTAATTAGAGATTTAAGAATGTCGAGTTCAAATGCAAATGTTCAAATGTAAATGCTTTAAAATCTATTTTCTCATGTGTAAAACACCTTCAGTGTTACAAAAATTTTAAAAAAACAAGAAAAAAATTTGAAGACTAACCACAATCATCCAACGGTCAAACAATTTCATTCCCTTGCTACTGTCTATTTCAAGACTCCTGCAGTTGATTTAAGCTGCTTCAGTTGCGTTTGTTTCTGGATTTGCACAAAACAAATATTTAAAACCTGTAAATTAAAAAGATTAATTTAAAATAAAGGACAAATGAAGTTTAATTAAAAAGGATACAAGAGCCATTAACAAAACTGAAATTTACGAGCCAAAAATAAAATTTAAAAAGATTTTGCTCTACGGGCAAAAAAACCACATCAAAATTAAAATCAGATTTGCTTATTTCTGGAATATTTTCTGCTGTTTTCCGTACCTTTTTTATTTTTCTGCACATTGTTTTTAAGGTTTTTAAGAAAATAATTTTTAGAGTGAACAAATTTTCTGTACTGTATAGTAATGTCAATAACTAGTCTTTTACTTACAATTAAACTAGAAGCATCAAACATCATTTCCAGGCTCAATCAAATCCAGTTCTAAATCGATATTAAACCGAGAAACGAAGAAAGAATTAAATAAAGGGACGAAAAGAATCACTCAATTACAAGACACAGGAGCAAGGAGGCAGATGATGATGCAGCTGACAAAGAACTCAACAATGTTTAAATCTTAAACTGATACCATCCTGGAAAACTCTAATGCTGCATGACTTCGTTAAAGTGCTGGTATTTAAATGATCCCTGGTCAGAACTTCGTTTTGAAACTGAAAAGAACAATAATAATTTAACATGAGTAAACTCCACCACAATCACCTTATAAAATTTGAAAAAAACATTTTTTTTAATATTACAGAATACCTTTTTCAACATAAACTATATATCATAATCAGCAATTTTGTCGAACTGACTTGACATCCTTTTTTGGCAGCATAAACCTTCTAGAAACTGTTGAAAATTCTTGATATAAATAATTCAGTGTCAGAAACAACCTTTCCCAGTTATTACCTTTGGATTCTTCATCTGTTGAATCTGATGATAAACATAAAGATAAAGGTTGTAATTCATTGTGCTCATCTGCCCTTTCTTGCCTTTTTCGCTTTGCTCTTTTCCGTATTACATCATACATCACTGTAAGACAGCTGGAAAAATGTGATTTAAATTTTTAAAAGTAATAATTAATATCCAAAAACAGAAATTAATATTTCATTTTTATCTCACCCCTTCCTCGTCCAGATTGTCCTTTAAAGGCTTTCCGTAATCTCTCAGCATTTTCATAAATCATTAAACAATTAAATTTTGAAAAATCAGTTGTAAGGGGTCATGTACATATTACGTAAGCATTTTTTTTTGCCGTTTTCAACCCCCTCCCCCCCCGTTGTAAGCATGAGTAAGATTTTGGCACCCCCCCCCCCTCCATATTACGTAAGTTTTTTTTTTTTTTTGTTTTTTTTATGGAACCAACGGCACTCGACTTCGGTAATTTTCCCCATAATTCATGGAACTGAAATAAACCAATACAAACACCCATATTGAGAAAAATTAAAGAGAAGGTTACCTTTATTTAGACGGTAACAAATTAATATATGGAATATTAGCTCTCCGCAATATTTACAATATTTTAAAAAAACATGAAATTAATTAATTAATTATTTATTTTATTTTCAAAAATTCCTGGTCAGGGTAGAAAAAAACTTACATAAGAAAGTGTGCCATCCCCCCCCCCCCCCCCTCCCCTTGGTAAGGTGTCGTAAGCATTTACGAGACCCCCTCCCCCACCGCCCCCCCTTAACATGCTTACGTAATATGTACATGACCCCTAAGAGCATTTAAAAATGTAAACAAAAACAACAAGAAAGACTTCTGCTACCGCTAATTTACAAGGCCGACATGATAATAATTTTGTCGCAATCATCCGATTGCCTAGTTTCAGTTCGTGAAAAATAAGTGTACGTCAAGTTAAACA
Source organism: Liposcelis bostrychophila (assembly GCA_037577465.1). NCBI lineage: Eukaryota > Metazoa > Arthropoda > Insecta > Psocodea > Liposcelididae > Liposcelis > Liposcelis bostrychophila. Next base: position 22,975,748 of record CM075214.1, on the reverse strand, counting down.
TAACAAAATTTCTAATTCTAATGCTAATTAAAATTATACATGATTTATTTGTAGTACAGTTAAAAAAAACATTTTTAAGAAAATATCCGTTAAGTCAAATTGTTAACTCTGCCGTGGTAAGCGAAATGGGCGTATGTCCATTCTGGAATTGAATCTTTGTTTACATAAGTTAAAAATAGAAGACAAGTGCCAACTTAAGAATGGACATACGCCCATTTCGCTTACCACGGCAGAACTATACAGTTAACTGTTGAATTAACTCTGTATTTAAAAAGGCGGTTTAAAGTGATAAATTAAAATGAACCAATCAGAATTGCTAACCAATCAGAAGATTTTTCGTACTTGCGACAGTCATAAGAAGCCATTAAACCACACAGTGCTTTAAAGTGAAAAAATGTTAATCCTTATAAAGAAGGACAAGAAAAACTATTTTATTAAATCTGACGAGAATGTAAGTTTGACTGAGGATCCCGATTCTCCTAAGAGTTTCGAAATGGGAGATGTTGTTAGGTTCAGTTCAAACGGGGAAAATATTCTAGGAACTATTTTGAGTATATCTGGTAAGTACTACTATTCCAAACGATTTTTATTTACTCAAACAAAAATCGAATGATAAGGTTTTAAGAAACCGGTAGTTTTTGGTGATTCTTGTTTGCATTTGATTTATTATATGAATAAAAGGTTTCCGGGAAAAAGGTCGACAAGGAAAAAGGTCGAAAGGAAAATCGACCTTTTTCTTTCGATCTTTTTCCTTGTCGACCTTTTTCCGAAAAATTTAAATAAAAGCGGGAAAAAGATCGACTTTTTCCGAAAAAAGAACCAAGTAAAAAAGGAGACATGAAGAGATTCGTTCGTGCGAGTGGTAACGATTTATAAAATATTAATAAGGCAAAGGGAAAAAAATCAATTAAGAAGTACATTATAAATAAAATTATCAATATGATATAGTGAAACATAAAGTTTTATTAAATGTGGACAATTATAGTTACACTTGTTTTAAAGCAACCATTATTAATTTAGTGTAGTCTGGCTGGACAAATTTTTTAGGGATATATCATGTTTTTAATTTATTTTACGCAGTTTCCTTTTTGTGCCTTCAGCTTGTGAATCTTTTTTCCTTTTTTAACTTAATTTCTGTCCTTCATTGGAAGTAACCGAGCATGAAGAGTACAGAATTATTTGCAAAGAGTACGAAAACTACGTAAATGAAGAGTAAAAAACGTGATATTTCCCAAAAAAATTTGTCCAGCCAGACTACACTAAATTAAATAATGGTTGCTTTAAAACAAGTGCAATTGTCATTTTTCGCAATTTAATGAAACTTTATGTTTCGCTATATCGACCATTTTATTTGTAATGTACTTCTTAATTGATTTTTTTCCCTTCACCTTAATAATATTTTATAAATCGTTACCACTCGCACGAACGAATCTCTTCACGTCTCCTTTTTTACTTGGTTTTTTTTTTCGGAAAAAGTCGATCTTTTTCCCGCTTTTATTTAAATTTTTCGGAAAAAGGTCGACAAGGAAAAAGATCGAAAGAAAAAGGTCGATTTTCCTTTCGACCTTTTTCCTTGTCGACCTTTTTCCCTGTAACCGAATAAAATATGAAGGAAATGCCTTTTATAATTTTGTATGATTTTAGATAATTACAATTGAATAGGCTGTTATGTCAATTCAGAGAATTGAAAGGATATAACAAGAAAAAGATTGATCAATAAATGACTCTCAAATAAATTCTCCTGGAAGAGTTTCACAAAAGGTGAGTGTTTGAGGATAGGTAAATATTGAAAGAATTTAAGTTTTGTTAAGAATAATATTAATTGTCATTTCTTTTTAGAGTCGCAAAAGAAAGCCTGAGGCATCAGAGGAAGACAGTGGCATGAGTGGTGACAGTATGGACTTGCAAAATCAGATTGAAAACCCTAATGGTATGTACTCCATGTGTTAAACCTAAATTGAAAAAAATTTTTTTTTAAAATTGTTGATTTTATTTCAGGGAGTGATGATATTGACTATTCTAAATTGGAGAACCAAACTTATAAGAATGATGGATCAGAAGCTGTGAGTACTTTTTAATTTACTTTCTTCATTCTCCTTCTGTGTGATAAAATCTAATCAGAACATAACAAAATCTTTGCAATGGAAAATCTTTTAAAATCAGAAAAAGACTGAATTATTGATTTCAAATTCCTATCACTTTCCTCGATATTCAGAATTTTGGTAGCCAGTTGAAATTTTTAGATAAATCTTTACTGAATGTAACATTTCGTGATCATTTTAAAAACAAATCCAAGTTTTCTACTGTCAGCTTTTTGGGATTTATAGAGTGTCTTTAAAAAACATTTGGTAGCTGGAAAAAACACATATGTCCGGAAAATGTTTCTTTTGATTCACACAATATTCTGCCATGATGGAACAAGTAAAGCTTGCAATGGGTCCACGCCCCGCATGACTGACTACCACAAGTCTCTATGCCCGACTCTGAGCCGAGGCCAAGAGACAGATTGGCTCTAAAGCTCCATCACCTCACCTCGCGTCAGGGATGATATTGGCCGCCCCGACGGCTTAAGCCACGACGTCGAACGCGAGACGCTCGGATCGCCTCGCCAGCGACAAGCAGATCCTCGCTCCCTCCCCCCCTCCCCTCACGACCTCACTAACCCCTTTTTTTATTCAAAAAAAAAAAAAAAAATACCTAACAGTGACAGTCTCACCAGCGACGACAAGCTGTCCTACGCAAAAACGGTCTAATACGACCTAAAGAAAAAAAAAAAAACCGCCGCGGAACGCCTGACGTTGTGTGTAACTTAAGTCCCTAAACAATCCTTCGTCCATCTCTTGACGCGCTGAATCTCCAAGTCTTGAAGCTAAGCTCTGAAAAGGAAAAAAAAAATAATATTAATTAAAAATTCAAGGAAACTAAATCAAAGGCGAATAAAGAATTAATTAATTCTTATGTAATTTTTAAAATTAATAAAGAAAAATCTACGCCTTTTTTTAAGCAAATTTATTCGCCTAAACGATTTTTGCTATTTTATAATAAGTTCAAATTAATGCTTTGCGCTAGCAGAAGTCTTTCAGCCAAATCAGATTTTCTAATAGAATCACATTTTAGCCCTTCAAAAATTTTTACTGGCACTTAAATCAAACTGGCAATTAAACCAAACACAAAAGGGGGTGATTTTAGTGCAAGAAAAGACAAGGAAATCTAACCAAGCCATCTAAGGCTCTTTAAACTAAAAAAAATACTAGACTTATAAATTATTAAATCTTCCTTTTAACAACAGAATATTGGAGGCTTAATCGAGGTGTTTCTGAAGTGCATACTTCATATTTTTCACTGAACTCATCTCAACTCTTTAAAAATAATTTTGAATGAATTTTATGTCCCAATGAAAATCTTGCAAAGTGTAACGTTCACATTTTTTTTTTAAAAACAAAGTTTTACCAATGGTTATTATTCAGTAAAATTAATAATCAAATACACATGTCATATTTTCACGCAACTTTCTAACAAAGCCCTCAGCACCACCTCAAAATCTGCTTAGCAAATAATGTAAAACTTGTGTCCTACTTATACTTCATTTCTTAACATTCGATCAAAAGAGTTCACGAACTAAAAACTCAATCAACTCATCGAGAAAATTAAGTACTTAACCGCCTTTAGGATTAAAGCATTTCACTTTCAGCAAAAATCACAAAGTCCAAATGCTGTTGCAAGTACACACAATAATTAACATACAGAAAACATCAAACATCTTAGAATCAGAGATTGAGATGCTCTTTTTTTTTTTTTTTTTTTTTCAGATACTTTTTATTCCCTTTTCCTCAGTAGTAGTAAGCATTAACATGCTTTCTGTTATAGAGATTTAGAATCTTTATCTTCCCACCCCCAACGAGACAAATGACGAATCCTATTTGCTTACTACCGGATACAGGAATACAATTTTTAAGATTAAAATTATATTTTACTTACATCAATTTTAGAAGAATACAAATGGCATCTCTATGCTCATTTCGGTTAAAACTCGTTAGTTTGAAACTTTTAAATTTGGCAAAGAAACATCAATGGCAAAAGTCTTCGGGCTGACAAGAATTTTCCTGCCCACATCAATCCGAAATGTCCAATCCCATACGCATGAACACGTGTTTTCCTCCGAAAAGGATCTCTATTCCTTTATGTCCCCGGGTGCCCATGCAAATCTTTAGTCCGTAGTTTCACATAAGTCACAGTTAATTTAAGTTCTTCTGTTCAGATTCTCCTGACGTTCCCCATGTTTCAATTTTGGTCACTCTCTAAACGAATGTTAAGTATAAAAACAACTTGTCCTTTTGGAAATCTTTCACTTGGCAGCTGAAAAAAATAAAAAACAACTTGTTCAGAAACATAACGTAAGAGCCTTTATTAAAATACGGAATTAGCTAATACTCAATAATTTGCATGGAGTTACAAAATCAAAGCATAATGACAAACATTATGATTTCGTAAAGCAAGGGTGGTTCAACTTAAATAGTTTCAAAATGTGAAATAACATACGTATCAGTCAAAACACTCATAAACTACACATTACTTATTTCATTTGAAAGAACATCTAATGAAGAGAACATCTTGCTTCGAAACTATTTATGGTCATAATTAATATCGAACAATCCAAATGTGAAATATACCTATTTGAATTTGACGAGCAAAACTGTGAATCAAAACCTATACAGCAATGAACAGACGAGTAAGAAAAACAGTTAAATTAACTTTTAAGTTTGCAAGGCCCGACAATTTAAAAATTACATGTGATCAAAAGTTAATATTTAATTAGATAATTTTTGAAACATTGGATAGGAATTCTTGCTCACACTTTTATACAGCAATTTTTATTTGAATTGCCTCAAAGTTCATTACAACTCACAAACATACAATATTCGAAGATCACAGTCAGGCATTAGAATAAGTTAAAAAGTATCTCAGGCTTACCTGCCATTCCTTGATTTGGAGTTTTATATCCATTTCACCCATATTTACAGCATAGGCAGCCATCACTCTATCTTCATGAGCTGTTATCTTGACAAGCTATTATGAACAACGTTCCATTTAAAACCTGCAGGCAGATTGTTGAACTGTTGAGACTATGCCTTGATTTTCTCTCCTTTTCAGATTTTCCTATTCGACACAAAAGATAAGAGGTGTCAGAAATATATAAAGGTATTTTAATCATCATTCGAATGGAAGCACTAACAATGAGTTAGACAGTGCATGTTATTTCTCTGCTCTGTACGAAGAAACCCAATAAAATAATTAATTGATGCATGATTTTCCGATTAGCAAATGAAAGTATTATTTAAAAAATCCTCATCCAATACTGCTGTTCAGTAACACAAGTTGAAAGCAATTCACTAAATGACTTAATATTTAAAATCAGCTTGGCATAACTGACTTCCAAAAGCATGTCCCCAGTCGAAATATAACAGGGTTTTTTCATGTTAAGGACATACTAATTTGCTGCTTTTTTGATATATTCGTTATTATTACATGATGTTTTCCTGATGGTACGAGGTTAATATTTCTGAAAATTAGAAACTGTAAAAGTAGTGTAAAATTTATGAACGCATTCCTTGGTTTCACGTGCATTATTCGTGTTTTACCTGGGCATGAACAATTCTCGAAAAAGAAAGTACTTTAGCATGAAGACATTGCTTAATTATTCATAATCTTTTCATAATTTTTTCGTCATTGTACCAGCACGAAAGAAAAACGTCATAATTAGGAAATAAAAACGAAAATTTCGGGTGCAGCGTTCGTTATTTTTACCATAATTTTGACGAATTTTTGCCGGTATGATTTATCGCGAATAAATAATGAAAACGATGCTTCATTATTCACAATCTTTTCCTAATTTTTTCGTTATTGTACCAGCACGAAAAAAAATGTCATAATTAGGAAATAAAAACGAAAATTTCAAGTGCTGCGTTCGTTATTTTTACCGGAATTTTGACGAATTTTTGCCGGTATGATTTATCGCGAATAAATAATGAAAACGTTGCTTAATTATTCACAATCTTTTCCTAATTTTTTCGTTATTGTACCAGCATGAAAAAAAAACGTCATAATTAGGAAATAAAAACGAAAATTTCGGGTGCAGCGTTCGTTATTTTTACCAGAATTTTGACGAATTTTTTGCCGGTATGATTTATCGCGAATAAATAATGAAAACGATGCTTAATTATTCACAATCTTTTCCTAATTTTTTCGTCATTGTATACCAGCCCGAAAAAAAACGTCATAACTAGGAAATAAAAACGAATATTGCTGGTGCAGCGTTCGTTATTTTTACCAGAATTTTTGACGTATTTTTGCCTAAATAATTTATCGCGAATAAATAATGAAACTTGTACATTTTTACTATGATTATCAATCAACAACTTGTTTACCTGCAAAAATATTTTTCTTTTTCAAAGTCCCTTTTCAAACAATAAATCAAAAGGTTAAATAGCATTTTAATCTTCTTTCCAGAAGTTTTGAGCTGTGGTGTATTGGTATAGGTTTGGTCTAGGAACTCGTAGGGCATAGGTTCGAGTCTTGGCATAGGCATGTGTTTTTTCCAAGGTGTGAAAGGTCAGGTCATCAGTGTAAGGTCTTGGGGCATTGGATGAATTATTGCATATGCTTCATTCCTATTCCTTCATTCCTATTTATCTTCCTATTTATCAATCTCATAATTCCTATTTCTTCATTCCTTTTTATCAATTAAACTTTTTTTTTTTTTTTTTTTTTTTTGAATTTAAGCTTATACTTTTCAAAGTTCAATCGAATAGTTCCGCACTTAAATTTTTTTAATTAAATTATGCTGATATTGATTAAAATATTTTTTAACATCGTTTACGGCGGACATTTATGCATAATAGGTGAAAAAACATTTTCCACAGGGTATCATGTTAATTTCCTTCTTTATACCAGCAAAAAAAAAAAAAAAAAAATTATTGGTCCGAAATTCCATCTTTTTTCAGGAGTAATTCACGAATACAATGTTTCGTATTCCTACTTTTTACGAACTATTTCAGAAAAATTACTGTGGTAATTAATAAGAATTAAGTCAAAAATACATGACCTGAACATTATCAAAAACAAGTCATCCCATCCTTGTTAGGAAAAAGGAATGAAAAAATCCTGTAATTTACACTTTGGACTTATTTTGGATACCTCTTTTTCATTACTTTTTCTGCCCCAGATAGCGGTATTTTGTCCCTTTTCACATGTAAAATCACTGTAAAAAGTATGTAAACTTCTTTTAAAAAATTATGTACAACTCAGGAAAAAAGTACGTATTACTAACCATATTATTTCATGAAACTTTAAGACTTTTTTCATACCCTATATTTCGACCGGGGGTCCAGAAGGACTGTTCCGTAATTCTTTTTCACAACTGTTTTAACATTGTTGTTTTGTGAATTTCCAAAATAAACACTAAAACTGTAAAAAAAAAAAAAAAAAAAAAAAAAAAAGAGCCAAATCTCACCTTTTAAATAATTTCAGTTCCTCTTCTGAAAAAAGTGGTTCAAACAGTCGAAGCTTTCCTGATGTTTTTTCCATACTTCATGCTTGCTTTTCTGATTGATATTGGCTCATCGCAGGAATTTCTGGATCAACCCAGCTTTCTTTGTATGTTAGGAGAAGCAGATATTTGCTGATGTCATGCATATTCTTTCCTACAACCGGTTGGCATCCTTCTGCTGACCATTGTTGGAAGAACTAATTCTGTAACAACAAATAAAGGTAAAATTTAAAATTGCAAAACTTTTATAAGTAGGAAGTATGCAACCCTATATCCAGGCTATTTTGCATCAATATGTATCATATGTCAAATTGATTTCTTTTTTTTTTTTTTATATATATTTGTTTTTAAATGCTTTTGATATCACAATCGATTTGCCTTTAAACCTATTCAGACTATAACTAAACAGGAAAAAACCATGAATAAGATCTTAAAAAATGATGTCGAAGAGTTAAGAGCCAACTCCATTTTCTCATTTTCATATAATTATATGTTTCAAAACTGATTCCTTACAATGAGTCTTTAGCATATAACACAAACAGCAGTAGCCTATATTCCAGAGTTACATTAAATTATGACAATTATGAAATTCCCTAATAAAAAAATATAACAAAACAATCTTGATGCAAGACATTTATAAGTTTAAAAAAATTTACCTTAGGAATCTGAATTTTATTTCTTCTTTGAAAATAATTTGTTGAAAAAGATAGGCTATAATCATATTATTTGTGATTTCCTACTCAGCCGAGGGTAAGGCTTTCATTTCCAATTTGGTCTTACCATGACCACCAAAGTTGTAGCAAATCAACGAATCTGAAAATAATTAAAAGCAAAACCACTTTATACACATGATTTTGTACAACAGGAACAGATGTTTGGAGCCTATAAAAATTCAGTAATACATTTATTAATAAACAGAGTAATTAAAGAAACACCGTAAAGTATTCAATTTCGATTCTTAGCTTGCTGAAAAGGAAGTAAACTAATAATTAAACATAATTTGCAAATTCTTCAATCTCGTCTCTTTTTAAAAGATTTCAAAAGCTCAGAAAGCAAAAGATGAGATAACCCTGCCATTATAATTTTATACTTGTCTTCCTGGACAAAAAGTAGAAAAAATTGTGACACTTGTATGATTTTTGCTGCTTTAAAAAGTACTACCCTGGACACAAAAGTCAATAAACTCCTCTATCTCGAGCCATCAGAAAAGAGCTCTGAAAAATTCTATTCAATTTATGTACCTGTGTTCCCTGTAAATATTACTAAATACGATCCGTATCAACAATTATATTCACATTCACCTTTCTCGTACCTGTTCAAACTCGTCATGAATCTTAAATCGCCATCTTGGCTTACACATCGCCTCAATGGATGATACTCATTATGCAAATAATACAAGGAAGTGTAATTAAACGTTATATCTTAATTATTCCAGTTAAACAACGATTAAGGGTACGGTCGAGAATTCGCTGCAAACGATGTGAAGCATATGCATCGCAGCAAACGCAAAAATCGGTTTTTAATTTGCTGCAACGGAAAACACCGGAATCATTTTTGACCGTGTATTTAGTATTTTATAATACTGACGTAGTAAGTTGTATACAAAATGGAGGCCGGAATCATCCCATTGATTTCTAACGAATTCTTGCATGATTCTTCCTCATCTGAAGATGAGAATGAGGAAGAAATAACTAATTAATTATTAATGAATAATTAATTTGATGGTCCGTGAATCGGGTGATTTAAGAAAAATACCTAAAATAGAGAATTTCATTGAAAATGTGGTTTTTCTTTGTGTTTATGTTTATTTTTTAAAAGTATATCTTTATTTTCATCTATGACCGTCTTCCCAAGCTCAAGTAAAGGCTCCCAATCAATTAATTGAATTTCCATTTGTTTTTTATAATTATTTGTCTCACGAAATAAATACCCGGACGTTTTTTCGCAATGGCTGGCTTGACACAAACGTCAAACGTCATAAACATGTGATCCGATAAAAAGAAAAAAACACGTGGTATACGAAGAGATACATTCCGATTGGCCAGATCAGAAAGTATGACTCATTCGCTGCGCTTATACCACCTCCCGAGCATGGTCAAACGCAGTACTTTCCTTTTCGTTTTGCGCATGCGCAAATCCATCATTCCGCTTCGTTGATTTGCTGCGATTAACCATCGCAGGAAATAAAAAACCGAATTTTAAGACTTTGAGGAGAATCGCAGCGTTTGCAGCGAATTCTCGACCGTACCCTAAAAGGTATAATTTTTCACCCGAACGAACACGTCTCACAAATAAAGCAATATGGCTGCCGTTAGGAATTACCAACTTTTCGACATGGAATATGGCTTCGACTTGTTGCATTCCTCTCTTTCATGTACGTTCATGTATATTCCCGCGGACATTTAGAAAAATCAAATTGAAATATGGGTGGATTATTAAAAATAAAGAATAAGAAAATTTTCAATGCCGCAACCAATCAAAAATTTAGGGGATTATTTACGGAGTTAAAACTATTTCATGAAATTAAAATATTCCGACTGGTTTTCGATCCAATGAAAAAAAAAAGAACCCAAACGTTATTTGCCCAGACGCGTTGCTTAAATATATAGCAGGTGTAGTTTTTAACATAATTATAATCGCATAACAGTCTCACGAGCTAATCTTTAAATTGTAATATTATCCATGAAGTCGTTGAAAGAAAAGAACTAAACGACCTTAAACAAAATTAAGCACAAATCAAAGACTGTCAGTGGAAGGAGCAAATTACCCCTATATTTATTTTTATCTCCTTGAAAATTTTAAGTGTATACCTACTCAAATTCACATTCAATGTAAATAAGAAAATTCAATTCAATTTGTTTGAAAATAAACCCAGTTATATTATATACTGTTCTCGAACCCAAATTTTATTTTAACAATCATAAAATCAAGAACAAAAATGACAACTTAATGCTCCAAAATATTACGATATAAAATTAAACGCTCCAGAGCTTTAAATTTATTTGCAATTGCCACAATGTTATCGTTTCAAAATGGCTTGTACTGGAAAATATTGCTGCCAGCTTAAGTGCTGTGTTGTGAAAAAATTTTATTTACAGATCGACTCCTTACAAACAAGCTTCTCCAAAACAGCTACTTCTGCAGGGATTAACATTCGGAAAAAATGATCATTTTTTTACACTAATTGTAAGCAAAATTTTACATAAAAATATAGAACATCTTCCACTCATTCCTTTACCATCTGCTTCATAGCAAGGCCTAGAAGTTAAAAGTGGTTATCAATGTGTTGGAAGGAATATATGTGTATGTGCATATGAAAACCTCCCACTTGTACATTCCTGATAGTATGTTTTGTTTTTTAAACCTTATGTAAACAAATAAGCTTTCAAATCAAAACAAACTATCCGGATTGTACAAGTGGAAGGTTTTCATATGCATGTACACATATTTTGTCACAAAAAAATATTTCGAATAGAAATCTAAATGGCATAATCATGCCAGTATGGCAATGCCCAAAATCTCCCTTGGCTAATGGGGTTGATTAAAAACAATTCTTTTTGAAAATCTCGAAATTCTTCTAATTCTTTAAAAAGAAATAATAATAAAAAAACTTTTTTAAAACCAGGTCTCTGTCATTTTTTATTCTTTTCTGCCAGCAGAAGTATATGCAGATGATACCGTCACTAAGTATATGTTTGTAGTGCAGAAATATCACCCCTAGTGAAAAGAATTCTGTCTAGCAGTCATAGTGTGTTAACTAACAAATGATACACTTCATGTTCCTTCAGGTTTACACGAGAAAATGTTTTGCTCTAAAATTGTTTTGCCTATGCAGGCATAAATACAGGATTCAATTTTTAACGCTATTGCATATTTTCCTTATAAAAACTACACTGGCAGTATCCTACAATGATGGCTCAACAAAATGACTCAACAAAGGTGGGTACTCCAAGTCACAAATGACTTAGCACAATTGTGTACGTGCATATGAAGACCTCCCACTTATACAATCCGGATAGTATGTTTTGTTTTTAAACCATTTGTAAACAAATAAGTTTCGAATCAAAACAAACTATCCGGATTGTTGAAGTGGGAGGTTTTCACATGCACGTACACAATCCACAACAAATTTGTTTTCTGAAGAGATCAACAATTACAGCATTTTAGACCAGCTGCACACTCAGAGTCGAAATCTGCACATTGTTGTTCCTAATGTGACATACAGAAACATACCCTTGTTTCCTAACAGACAGAATGTTGATGCACAGACATTGGAACTTAAGAGCCAGCTCCGATTAACATTAAACAGAGTCCAAGCAGTTGCGATGAAAAACCAAGAGATCCTTGTGCTAAGGGCATTAATCAGTTACACAGGTAATATGCCTGTGGCATGATTTGTCTGGATTCTTCATAAAACTGAAACAGCTTGGCTCCATAAGAGTAAAACGTTGAAATACTTCTCTTCAAGAGGAAAACTAGCTATTTTGTCTTTAATGAAGTGGATCTGAAAGCATTAACAATTTCATAATACATTTAAATAAAAGAATTGTAATCAGTGAAAGCCAGATAAACTCAATTATGTGTACAACTCGCAAAATAGCATCAATAATCACAGATCTAATTATGTTTTATAGAAGCACTGCAGAGGAGTCAATAGAACATATTTGAACACAACAATACTTGGCCAGTCCATATGGATTTAATAATAAAAAAGTTAGATTACCTTTAAATTAATTATTTCCTTAATCCCATAAAATCGCATTAGGGAATCCATTAAATTGCGATGCTCACGCAGCTCGTCAACAAGGAATCCTTTAACTACAGAAGAATAATATAACATAACAAAACATCTTTTGCCCGTAATAATGTCAATTGAGTCACGTCGCCATTTAAATATTTCCAGTGACCTAGTGACACATATAAAAATAGTATATTTGAAATCCCGCTAGGAGCGTTGCAACCGTTTTGTTTACCGATCATGACAATCATAATGATATTATTTTTGCATTTTATAAATTATTAATGTCCAATAAAACCAAACCCAAACGATGCTAATGATCCCGCTATTCCAAAAATTTAACCGAACTGAAGATTAACAATGTTGAAGAATGAGCAAACGTTGTCGAAATAAATCGTATTTCATATTTGATTCTCTGTAGCTGTTTCTTAATATTATAAGCCTGAAAAAAGTTTTATAAGTCGTTTAAGCAATTAAAAGAAAGCTCTTATTGTAAACTTTCCGAAACCATGCTGTTTGAAATATTTAAATACGTAGAATTTTTAACGGAACCGTATTTTTAGGCTTTATTACAGGAGATAAAAAAAATGGCCGCCCGGAGCCACTGCCCCTCTGATTGAAATCATGGCTACCAACTTCACCTAAAAAAAACTCACTAAACTTAGGGATTTATTTAGGAATTTTAGTTCTTTTTCAAATACAATTTTTCCAACAATGGCGCACATAATAATATGTACTGTCATACTCGCGCGATCCTTATACCACATAATAGCACCACTTTATTTCCTTTTGGGAAACTGGGAAAGTTGAAAAAGTGTGAGGATAAGATTGATTAAAAAACCAAAATAATGAGAAAAAAAGAAAAAAAAATTATATATTTCTTTTTACATTATCAAAGAAAATGTACTACCTTCTACATCACAGGGGAAAAAACAAATTTGTCAACGATTAAAAAAACAGACCTAAAAATCTCTTTTTGAACCAAATTAAATTTTTAAATCTGCTTTTTTCTTAAACATAACTTCGAAAGGAAAAAAAAAACTTTCAATACAAATCATAAGAAAAATTTGATTGAAATTTTAATTATTAATTTAAAATTAATTAATTCCAATACAAAATAAAATCATTTTTATCAACTTATTTTAAAAACTAACTATTACTATTTTTTTTCTTGTTTTAAAATTTTTTTAAAAATTAAATTCTTTTTAAATACTAAATTGGGAAATCTTGTCTAAAACTAAAAAATAATGTCTTTCATAGAAGTGGTCGCACTACAAATTTAAAAAAAAAAAAAAATAAATAAATAATCGAAGAGGAAAACAAATGAAATAATAAAAGACATCTAATCTTGAAGGGGGAAAAAAATTGAAAATAAAAAAATAAGGAAGACCAAGCAAAGCAAAGAAAAAGGAGAAAATAAAAAAAAACAAAACAGTATGATCCGAAAATAAATTAAAAAAGAAATTTTAAAGAAATAAAAACTAAGAAAGTGAACTACGGGAGAACAGTGAATAATTAATATTTCAAATGAAAAAAAAAAAAAAGTAAGTAAATAAGAATTTCTTATGTACATGCATTACAAAATCTCGAAATTAAGTTTTTAGTACCCTTTTAATTTTTTAATAAACAAATAAATTTTAAAAAATTATTTCGTTGCTTGAAAATTATATATCATTAATTAATAATCAGTTGACTTGTTTCAAAATCTTAACGATAATTTTATACATAATGTGTAATTGAACATGACGAATAAAACAATATTGCTTTTAGCCTACAATAAAATAAAATGCACGTTATTTAATAAACCAAGCACAATTTTTAATTGCAATTTAGGCCATTTCGTTTTGAAATTTCGAAATTTTGAATATTTAAAAAAAAAAAGTAGTTTATTTAATGAACAACAAGATTTATCACAGTAACAATTTCTTAAATTTTTTTTTTTCACATTTTGACTGTTATACAAACTAATAATTTATATAAAACTTAAACAGGGATCGGGTTAAAAAGAAATATTTGATGTGATCCATATGATGCTTTTCATGAAATGCTTTGGCTTCCATCATCGAATTTGGAGCATTTTATTACTGGCTAATATAACTGATCCCAGCTTGGAAATTTATTTTACTGGTCGGTGCGGTTTTAATTCAAGATTAACAATTTAATTTATTTGCAATATGAGTACAAATAGTACTTGTACAAATACTTCTACAAATAGAAGAATAAACATACCGTATAAATATACCAAATTATAAACATACCATGTACGGCATTAGTACAGAGTATCAGCGCATTGTACAATGCACATGTGTGGTATAAATAAATGTATGCCTTGAATATACGGTATGCATGCAGTATTCTTCACCTTCGTTTCTGGTATAAATATACCGTACATTTATTGTATAAACACGCCGGAGAAGTGGGGTAAAAATACACATTGATAGATCTATTGCTCAGAAATTAGTAATTAGTAAATTAGAAATTATTTGTTCCAGTAAGGTAATTCATTTCACGTTATCATCAATGAAGATTTCCAACCCAAAATTATTCCACCAGGCCACATGTACTTATAGCCAATCAAAATTCGCCATTGCAGAAAATAATTCTCTTTGATTGGCTAAATCAGAGGACATGCAGCACCCCTGGCGGAATAATTTTGCGTTGGACCTGTCACAAATTTTCCAGAGAAATAAAAACTTTTTTTTTCTAAAAAAAAAAAGACGTGCATTCAACAAAAAAAAAATTGATGAATCCCCTTAAAAAAATTACAATCTCCCGTAGTTCTCTCAAAATATTAAAATTTTGTTTTTAATTTTTTTTGTTTTTTAAAAACATCAAAGTTTTACAAATATTTACCAAGTAAAATATTTGACTAGAGACATTTACATTTTACACTTATGTGACTTTTTTATTTTTTATTTTTAAATATCCTCTTGGAATAATACTCTATAATTTTTTTCACATAAAATGAAGTAAAATTCCATTATAAGCACTATATTGATATGTTTCGATCAGCCCAGTTTGAATTTCTTCAAACCGAACTATTAATTTTTTTTTGTTTTTGGTTTTTTTTTTTCTTTTTTTTGGCTGACTGCCACACTTCCGGCAACGTTAGTTCCGAGTGCAATAAATCCGAAACGATAATTTCGAATCAATTATTTAGAAAAATTGTCTTGAATTTTTTGAATTCGGAATTAACATTGTGAGAAGTATGGCTAACAACATTTTTTTTCTTCTTTTTAAATTTTAAATACACATTATACAATTTAATTTTTTTTTTAGTTCACAGTTTTGTATACAATGAAAAATACAATAAAAACATGGCATACTCATTCCAATGCGTTTCTTTCAAACCTTTTATTTTTCCTAAAAAAATTGCAACGAAGTCAAGAATTAAAAAAAAGTGCCTGAATTTCGGCAGAGCCGCAACAAATGTTTATTTATAATAAAAAAGATTTAAATTTTAATTCTTGCAATGTTGCCAATTTTTATAAAACTTCCATCTAACATTTTTTTAAGTAAATAAATAAAAAACAATTCAACCGCTCGCAAAAAAGGTAAAATTGAATTACGGCGAAAATTTTTCATAATTCAAGCAAAATGTTTGAACAAAAAATTATTATTTAAGGCAACACAATTGTTTTTGAAAAAAAGAACAAAACCAAAACTTTTTCCCACTTTTTTCCCGACTTTTTCCGTTATCTTGCCAGGATTTCAATTCATCAAATTAAAGCAAATATAAAGAAGGCTTTTGTTCATAGGATTAAATTGGCGGTTGGTCATTTTAATTTTCAAATTTGTCATTTTCCCGCTAAGAAAAAAATTCGGGTGCTAAATTCAGTGCCGCAACAGATGGGAATAGTGCAAATATTTCCCTTACCGCCATAAAATTTTGTAAAATTAAGTTAATTAATTTTTTTGGAATTAAAAACACTTTGCTAGACTAAATTTTGCAGGTTTTAACAACGCATCAAATTTGGCTGTGTTTGTAACTAAATGGGACCGTAATACTTGATGGCAGTAAAAACCCGAGAAAGACCGTGCTGAACGTACTATTTTCTAAAATTTACATTTTTGTAACTTTCGGCTTTGTCTATAAATCCAGGAAATATAAGATGGCTGCTACCACGGTCAGCAGT
Source organism: Liposcelis bostrychophila (assembly GCA_037577465.1). Taxonomy (NCBI): domain Eukaryota; kingdom Metazoa; phylum Arthropoda; class Insecta; order Psocodea; family Liposcelididae; genus Liposcelis; species Liposcelis bostrychophila. The sequence continues at coordinate 22,959,328 of CM075214.1, read as the reverse complement.
TTCAGCACTTATTTGACCCTCTAGTTTCTTCCGTCAACAAGTGATACAGTCTTATCTTAAAATTTTGGAAACATAGTTGCCAAATCTTTAAATTTGTTTTTTTAAATTACAAAATTAGATAATTGCGCATTACCTATACAAAGATTTAAAAGACTATTTTAAATATACAGTATACTTAAATGAATAAAAAATATCATTTCTTTTACCTTTTTTGCAGGTACAATCAACTTCATATTATGAAGATGGAAATTTAATATTTAAAAAATATCATTTTAAAATAGACAAAATAACTAAGAAATATTTTTTTTCATTACATTTGAACTGTCATTAAAAATATTTTTATTATAATCTCGGTACTTAATTTCTTTTACGTAATGAAGCAAAGATTGGTCTTCCTTTTAGTGTCCCAAAAATTTTATTACACTAACTTGGCAAAAGTCATGACTATTTTTATTTTATTTTTTATTATTTTTTTCTAAAATTCAAAACTTAACAACATTGGAATCATCTTTTTTTTGTTCGATCTTGTCAAGTTCTTTTGAAAAAAAAAAAAAAAAAAAAAAGAAAAAAAGAAAAATTTGTCTAATTTCTGTTTTCATTATCGTCGTTACTGTCGTTTTGAAGGCGACTTGAACCGTTTATGTTGACCTGACGTGAAGAGGAAAAACATAGTTTCATTGTATAGGGGAATTTGCCGTTAGGATTATCGATAGGAGCGTGATTGAGTACTACAAGGGCTTCTATTGCTCCTTCGATGTCTTCAAATTCCAATAGTCCTGAGGAGCTTCTTTCACCTGAAATAAAAGGAATTGAAATGAATGAAATTATTAATAATTCTGTACCCTAGAGAAGAGCAAATCCATTCGTAACGGACGGGCATTTAAGCTTTAAAGCGTTACAAAATCCAGTCAAAGGTGAAAAAAATTGTTTCTATTTTTATAGTAACATAATACAAGTCAAGATCTACCACCAGTATTTTGCTCAAAATTTTAATTATGCAGCAGAAGATATAGCGTCAGCTTTAATTTGAATTATTATTTTGCCATTATAATTTTCGTTGTTAGAGAGATCGGAAAAATGATCCGTAAATTACATTATTTAAGATTATTTGCTACCAAAATAAAAATCAAAATTCCTTCCAAATCAGTACCAGAATTTATATTTCTCGCCTTAAATATCAAAGCCTAATAATTACTGAATGTTTTAAAAACCTTTCCAAGGTCGTAATATTAGAAACAGTTTTTTTGCATTAGAAAATTCTGAAGAAAACTATTTTTTCATGATTCCTCGTAAGTGTGGATTCGCTCAGAAAAATTCGACAAAACATCTAAAAAAATCTTTTGTAAGAAGACAACTTTCTCCATATAATTAACATGCTTAACTAATTCTTCTTAACAATAAAATTTTTATGCATTTTTCTGAGGTGCACAGACTTTAAGCTGCAAAAAAATAGGCACTGTTGATTGGATGTTCTTGTGTACAGAGCAAAATTAAAGTAAAATTTAGCAAAATTTTGTACTAAATCAGACCTAACCCGTTACCCCAGTCATAAAGACAAGTCTGGACGATCATATCTTTAATACATGACATGGGAGGTTAAGATTCTTCTGATTGGTTATCGAGATCACATTTTTACGCGCCATTGCTGCGTCAAAGTGTGATCTCTTTTGCATGGTGTCTTTCGAAAGATTGCTGCGCTATCATCGTCTGCTCTACGAACTAAAATCAACCACGGCCATATAGACCACGATCATACAAACAGGTCTGGAAACTTGTATACCGTTTATATGGGAGCTTGTGTCCTCCTTATTGATGCTGTTTTTACTTCCGAACTTCAATCAATAGATGGCAGGAACTGTAAGTAGTCAGGTCATGTGACTTTACTTCCATTTTGAAACCAAAACATTTCAAAACACAAAAATTTTTTTTTGAATTGTTGTTAATAAGTTTAAAAATGTTTTTGTTCCCAACATTTTTTTTTCAAAATAACCTAACCTTGTTGTTTATATCATATTTATGTTTATTTTGTTGTCAACCGCCATGTTGTTATTGATGACGTGACTACAAGCAGGAGACGCCATTTATTGATCAAAATACAGAATAAAAAATGGCTTCAATAAAGATGACACTTTTTTACCCCCCAGTTTCCAGACCTGTTTGTATGATCGTGGTATAGACAGGTCCGGAAACTTCCCATGTCGTTCATGTCCCGCTTAACTACGCACATTTTGGCTCTGAAACGAACCATTGATGGCGCTGCGATCTTCAGAGACGCAACATGTGCATGTCTAATCGTTTAAGTTGGAACCATAGACGTCTATACGGCCGTGTCCCGTGGGCCGCCATCGTTGTTTACAAATCTCCATAACCACTCAAAAAGCGTCTCGCATACAAGTAGCGCTTTCGGTGGTAGAAAGGAAGAACTAATTTTTGCGTAGTTAAATCTCCCATGAATAAAGGATAGTAGTTTCCGGACCTGTCTATACGGCCGTGAAATCAACGTACTTAAAAGCGATAGCCTGGTGCAAAATTTAATCTTCAAATTTCGTTGCTGATTATTTCAGCGAAAAAGGTGACAAGTCAATAGATTTGGTCATTTTCCGCGATGATTTTAAGAGATTTTCGAAGTAAAACGAGTACGACCAAATAATATTAGCCTCTGTGTGACGTCTTATTGACGTCATATTTACGCCATCTTGATTTTGAAACACAGACATCATGCCCGTTATTATGTTAATAAGACGTCTTACAAATGCCATGCAGTGACGAATATTATTGGTCAATGGTCATGCTTAATGGCGTTATTTTGACGTCGAAAATCTAGTAAAATAGTCCCGTAAAGTGACCATGTCTGATGACGTCTCCGTTGTGTATTAAGGGTTGACGTCTTTACGTCGACGTAAATTACAGCTTAATTAAAGCCGTCATTATTCTGAAAAAAAAAGAAGGAAGCGGGCAAAATCTGTATAAATTCTACCAGCAGTCTTCTAATTGGTTGTAGTTCAGCCCTCTAAGCGACTAGTTATGTGTTTGCCTTCCCCGTTTACACTTTATTAGTCAAATTTACCAAAGTTTCGATCTATCGGAATACTATTTCACTTTGTAAACTTACTTTTCATTGGGAAAATTTTAATCGTGGTCGGAGAAGGAATTTTCTTATCTACAAATAACCCAATAAGCGTGTCTTCTGTTATATTTGGAGGAGTGTTGAAGAAATGTAGAATCTGAAACAAAAAATAAAAAAATCCATCGTTACGGAGAAAAAAAAAAACCGATGACCTTCATGCAGGACGGATGAGATCTCTTTTATGTATGAACCGAAAATAAAAAAATAAAAAGCGGAGAAATTTTCCGAAAATTTTCTTCAACGAAATTGATTCCTTTAAGACCCTTAGTTCAATTAAAGGGAAAAAGTCCTCTCTGTCTCCAGCCATCTCTCTTTCTCTCTCTTTCGTCTTTTTCCCGAGTCAAAGTGTTTACGAAACAAACATTTACTTCAGCTCTACAGCCCCTATTTCTTTTCATACGTTGCCTAATTAGTTGGAATTATATTTTACCTTAAAAACAATTTTTGATTATGAGACATTTTCAATCTTCTAGTGCAGGGGATATTCGCCCTGATAAATATGAGGAAGTAAAAAAACATTCTTCGATAGCACATTGATTTTTTTTTTAAAATTAAAATCGTGGATGATTTTAATGTTAAACAATCTCATCTTTCACTGTCTAGATATCTCCTGGCTTATCTCTTCGGGGAATCGAGAAGGTTGCCAGTGGGGCTTGAGAGTCAAGTTTCCCTGTTCTATTACATTTCAACCTGATTAAGTATTAGATTGAGGATATACTTCATAAATTACGTTTTAGATAAGAGATGGAAGCTGGAACACACTAAAAATCCCAACGGGAAAGGTGACGTCGTGACGCGTCAGCGGTCATTTTCCGGGACGATTTTACGAGGTTTTCGATGTCCAAGGAGTACGACCGATAATATTAGTCACTGTATGAAGTCTAATTGATGACATGTAGACGTCATCCTGATTTCGGAATACAATCGTTAAGACGTCAGTAAGACGTCTTTTTGATGTCATGCAGGGACAAATATTATCGGTCATAAGTAATGACGTCAATTAGACGTCGAAAAACTTGTAAATTCATCTGGGAAAATCAACATACGTGATGAAGTCTACGATATGCATATCGTTAACGTCTTTGTGATGTGAATACGTCTTTATCTTAGTTGACGTCTTTATGACGTCAATATTTAATTAACAGATGTCTTTCTGACGAAATATTTTATTTAATTGATCAAGGGTGCACATCTGGAGCAATATTACACGATCATGGTCATTTTCTGGCACGATTTTTAGAAAGTGACGTCACTATGACCTCTTTTGACGTCATACAGGGACAAATATTATCAGTGATACTTAATGATATCATTAAATATTACCAGCCATACTTAATGACGTCATTAAGTATGGCTAATAATATTTGTCCCTGTATGACGTCACTATGACGTCTTTTGACGTCATTTTCTACTTCAAAAATTATAAGTTATAACAGTCCCATCCCATACTTATACTTTTAAAGTCATTTCGATTCGAAAATCTCGAAAATTCGTCGCTGAATATGACAATGCTTAATGACATATTCGGTATTCATTTAGTTAACGTTTTTATGACGTCTTTATGTTGTCATGGTGGCAAGACTTTTGCTTTCGTCATAAGGTGTGATGATTTTACAAGAGTTTCACTGTCAAGATGATAGCAAACGAGTACGACCAATAGTTGTCGCTGAATGACGTCTCATTGACGTCATTTCGTCTCGCATACAACTGGTCATGTACTTTCTACTTAATATTTAAATCGAAAACCTAGTAAAATCGTCTCGAAAAATTGCCATGCCTGATGACGCTTCCCACACGTATATATGGCTGACGTCTTTATGACGTCATATTTTCGTTGGGACTCCTCTTTTTTAAGAAATTGACATGTTAAAAAACCAGACTTACTCTTGACGGAGATTGAATCCTGTTTTTCATGGACATGGCAGGATTAATAAATCGGTTATGTTTATTACCGATAAAGTCCTTAAAGGAAGGGGAACCGTCTGGTAAGGTAAAAGGATTGGCGACATCACTTAAAAACGGTTGCTTTGAGTATCCCAATTGCAGTCGGTTTTTCGAATTGAACATAGGAGCGTTATTCAAATGCTGTACACATCTCTCCACCGCCATTCCGTCACCCATTTGAATCATGGCCGCTCCTTCTTTTGTCTTTAAAAATTTAATCTGTAAAAAGAAAAACATTTTGCTTTTAGTAAAAACATAAATACAAAAATGTTTAAAAAAAAAAAAATTGAAAAAAAAAAAAAAAAAAAAACTTTGACATGTTTGAGGAAAGACCGTGTCCCGGTGCGCTGACGTGAATCTCGCGAATGTCCTGGCAAAGTTTCACGAGTTATTTAGGACAAAGAAACTCCGGTTTGAGATTTTGATTGACACTTTTTTTTTCCCCTCGCTTTAATCGTTTATGAATTTAAATCCTTTTGTAGAGATGATTCTTTTGGAATCGGGGAAGAAAGGATTTTGGAACTGACATGACTTATGACTTGTGGCTATAACTCCAAAATGGCTGTCAATGCCTACGCTAATGTCTATGGGACCCAAAATAACCCCCAACTGCATTTTGGCCCATAGACCATTTTTTCTAAATAACCAAATAAATGACGGCTCTTCCGTTTCATACGCTTTGCCCCTTACGTACTTTAAACAACCAAATCATCTGCGAAAACGTTGAAAAAAAAGTCACGAGGCGGATTAAAACTCACAAAAAAAAAAAAAACCTCGATTTTTTTTTCTGACAATGAGCCGAGTTTTAAAAGCTAACCACGTCTCGACTGGGATTGTCTCTCGAGGTTCCCCGAGACCCATGAAATGTGTATATCCGTAATAAAATCCCGGAGAAAAAAAATATTTCTAAACGTCTAGATGCAAACCATTAAACTAACATTTTATGGGGACGTTACAACTCCGTACATGCATTGAATTAAAATCAACTTTTACTACTATTAGATATATACCCGTTTATTTCGGTTATCTAATTGTAATTTTTTATTCCAAGGAAAAAGAAAAAAAAAAGCTCGGTTTTAAATTTATCGGAAAGTTAAAGAATTGAAGTCGCGATTTATTTCCCGGTTGGATAAATCCAATTTTTCATTTTTTTTTCTCGGGGAAAAAATTGTTTGCATTTTAACCAAATTTATCATTTCCGGACCTCCAGCCCCTCCCGCCCCAAAAAAATAAAAAATTTTCCAGGAAGGGGGGTTGCAAACGGGGCAACATTTTAGGGAGCGAGTAACCCCTCATCCCTTAAATATCCCCCAAAATCTATTATCTTTCCGCTTCCTTAATAGTACGCATCAGACGTGGCAGCAGATAAATCGCATTTTTCTTTTTATGGAAAAGCAAAGACAAATCTAAAAAAATCAAAAATTAAGAACTCTTCGAAATTTTCTTCTTGAAGATTTCTAAATTTCTTTTTTTAAGATTTGTCTTCGTTTTTCCGTAAGACGAAAAATACTATTTATCTGCTGCCACGACTGATGCGTGCTCTTAAGAATTTACCTATACCCTCCCCCTCATTTCGAACGCCTCCTACCCCAAATTTTATTTAAACTTCACAAAATTTCTCCGACCTAAATAAATCGTTTAAACGACCCAACCACTAGGACGCCGAACTGTCCTTTTAAAAATGAACCGCAAAAGCTTTTATTATTCCGAGAATTTTCCTTTTGATGTTTGTTCTCCGGTTTCCGTTTCCGGGTTTTCCCACTCGCAGGACCGTTCACGCCTCAACAAGTAGTAATAATATTTTTTTTGTAAACATTTTACGCCGTATTTTTTTTTTTTCAGTCGAATCAATCGGACAGTGGCTTCAAGAATCATTTTGATGCCTAAAATATTTTCATTTTTTTTTTCATTTTTCTTTCCTTTGAAGATCAAAAATAAAATTTTTTGAAATTAATTAAAACGTAATGATCAAAGACAAGAGAGGAGAGGAGATTCATTTCGATTTAAAATCCGACGCGACGACACATGAAATTAATATTATATAACGTGAAAAAAAAAACATATTTGATGTTCCACAACGTTTAATATACTTATTAGTTAAAAAACAATAAATGGCTCTCATTTTCCGATCAAGAAAAAAAAATTAATTCACGAGAGATGGACCGTCCCATAATTTTATCTCCCTTTCACTTTTGCCAGGATGAATCAATTTCTCGTCAAACACCTGTCACCTTTGAGGCATCAACTTGTTTGGCAATAACCGCTAATTCCGTGCCAAGAATGGCTATTATTAATTCATATTAAATGATCCCTTTTATAAAAAGTAAAAAAAAAAAGTGCTTTTATTATTAATTTACAACTCTAAGACCTGCAAAAGGAATTTTTCGCCATCCGACCGAACATATTTTCGAGATTCCTATTTATAAATTAAGTCAATTAAGACGTAATAAATGGACGCCTAAAAACTTTTGGTTATGCAACAAGCTTCGTTTTCTGTGAGAGAAGATTCATTTAGATACGAGTAACCGGTAAACTTTGAAGAAATGGAGCAAAATCATATCCCTAGAAGAATGTGATTTTGTTTTCTAATTTTTAACCACATCCTCCCATAATAATGAAGTTTCATAGCCGGATCCCTCTTAAAAATTAAGCCCCTCCCCACTTTTAAAGTTTTTGATAGGTAGAAGAAAGGTTTAGCAAGATTTCGAATTACGCCAATAATCCTTCATAAGCTAAACATACGTTTAATATTTTCAAAAAATTCGTGCATGAATTATTTTATTTCATAATTTCCTTAATTAATTTTAAATCTCGTTAGTTATTGACGCATTGACAAAAAATATTATGGTATTATAATTTTGTTTCAATATTTGTCTTTATTTCCCCGTAAGAGTAAAATACGGTTAGTCTGCTGCCACGACTGATGATTCCTCTTAATTTTTACAATAAAGCTTATTACGTTAACGCAAAGCATCATGGATTGTTCCCATAATGCTTTGCGATTAGAAACAAACAAAATTAAATTGAAAATGACGCGAACACATTATTATAATATTTTTTGGTTTTATCTCAACTTTTTTCTTTTGGGAGTATAGCAAAATAAAAATAATGACATTACTCTACTTCAGAATGTTATTTTTAATGAAAAAGCGAGAAAAATATATTAAAATATTGTATGATAATATGAATGATAACCGTCTGTAAACATAATTATGGCGAGCAAATGCAATTAAATTAATTTTTTCCGTTTCTTCATAAAAAATAACACTTATATTTGAAGTGATGCTATTTTTTTAATTTCACTCCGAGAAAAATTCAGATTAACAAAGAAAAATTCATAATAATGATTTTGCGCCATTCTAAATTTGCTGCTATTTCTCCCGCAACGCAAAGCATCGTGGGAATAATCCATGATGCTTTGCGTTTAAGTAATAACCTGTATTACAGTAAATTAAAATTACGGCAATCTAAACAGGTCCGGAAACTCCTATCCCTTATACATGTAAGATCTTAACTACGCGAAAATTAGTTCTTCCTTTCTACCACCCTAAGCGCTAATTGTATGCGAGACGCTTTTTGATTGGTCGCTGAGATTTGTAAACAACAATGGCGGCGACTTTCTCTTGTTGTAATTTTTGTGTTTTATTTACTTATTTATTTATTTATTTTTTCTGTGAAAATGTAAAAAAAAAAAAAATGTTGAATGGAATTTATTAGGTACCGGAACATTATTAAGCATTTTCGTAAACTGGTACCAGACAGACCTTTGCCATCTAATAGACAGCTGTTAGATGTCTAATTATCGCTAATAGATAGCTAACAGCTAGCTAATTTTAGGCTAAATTGCAAAATGTCCGCTTTTTTCGACGGCTATGGGATATCTAATATTTTAGATGTCTATTAGATTTCTATTAGCTAACTAGAACTTTAGATTTCTATTAGCGATCTACAAGCCATTTAGTAGATATCTATTATATGGCTAATTTTTTAGCCATCTGAAAGCTAAAAGGGTCTGTCTGGGGTAAAACACCGTAAATGTAAGTTAGTAACGATCAAATAAATATGGCCGCCTTGAGAGTCCCAGTGGGAGCCCAAACTGAAATAATTAGACATGTTGCGTTTTTTAAGATCGCAGCGCCATCGATGGCCCGTTTTAGAACTAAAATGTGCATAGTTAAAGCGGGACATGAACGGCATGGGAAGTTGAAGGACCTGTCTATATGGTCGTGATTAGAATACAAGCCGTTCGCCATTTTGAATTTTTATTTTACTAAATTTTTGACTTCAGTTTCGAAATCAACGATTCAAATCTTCAGAGGAGGCAGATTTTCAAATATTTATCTTAGGAACTATTCAAGTGTTTCTAAGCATAATTTTGGCCATTTTTAACTTCTTATCCTCTTGTAAAGAAAAATACAAAATCCTACCTCAAAACCATTAATCTGCGGTAACTAAAAGATGTTCAACGTGTTCAATCTTGCATGTATCATAAATCATCACTTAAAGAGTACGCATCAGTGAAATCTTAGCGTTCATCGATCCATAAGTTTAACATTAGCAGAAAAAATCGATCGTGGCAGCAGAATGGTCTACTACCACGTCTGATGTTTACTCTTAAAAGAGTTAATATTTATAGAGTTGTCCTTCTATCTTCTTCTACCTTCTATCTTAAAGGTAGAAGACTCGCCATGACAGTGAGAGATCGGGTGTTCCATTCCCACTGGCCGCAGTATTATCTCTCTCAATTTTTCAAATAACTTAAAAATGGACCTGACCCCCCCCCCCCCTTCCCAAACGTGTTTAGGTAATAATTGAATGTGCCCTTAATGTTACGGTTCACACCTGCGCCGGAAAATGATCCGATACGTACCCTTGCCACGTTTCCGTAAAGACAGAATAAATTGAACAGTCTGTCACAGTTGAGTTTTTTGGTGTCGAGGCCGTAGACCATCATTACCGAACCCGTACCCGTCGGTCCGCCGGGTGCTCCCGTGGGCGTCACCGCCGGCAATCCCCGGAACCCGCTCCCCGGCCGGCTTCCAGGACTGGGTACCACGGGCTCTCTCCCGAAATCTCCTTTGAAACGGTCCGTGTGTGGATTTGGGAAGCGATCGGACATGAAATGATCCCCGTATTCACCCCCTCCGCCGTGGAAGTCGTCGTATCGGTCGCCGGCCCCGCCGAAGGGACCTCCAGGGTGAGTTCGTCCGGCGTCAGGTCCTTCAGAAAAAAAAAAAATAATAATTGTAACGCCAATAAAAAAAATTAAAAAAAACATTTGGCATTTTATACTTACTATAAGGCGTTGGACCTGCGCCGAACCTTGGTTCTTGGAGAAGAGGTGGAGGACGAGTAGGAGCATTTTCCCCTTTACCTGAAACAAAAGGAAAAAATCACGGATAAATATTCCTTGCGGTCGGATACTACGTTCGCAATTTTTATCCCTCTCTTTATAAAAGGAAAAAGAAAATAGTACCAAGAGGGGATCAGAAACCTTTGAAAGTGATAAATCAGACGTCATGATCTAGACTGGAAGAGAAGTGTTTTGTCTAGTACTTTCAACTTGTCATTCCTTCCTTCATCACAAAAAAAAGGAGAAGGAAAGGAGGGGTAAAACACGCCTCTTGCTTCCATTATCTGGCCGTTTCAACATTTTCTTTTTTTTTCCTCCAAGTTACAAAAAAAAAAAAAAAAAAAAAGCAACTTTTTTTTTTGATTAAAGGATAATCACAGACTGCAAGAACTACGTTTGTGGCGACGAAATTCTTGGGCGTTGAATTTTAAAAAAGAATATTTAGTAGTCAGCTTTTGAATTAGGTCATTTTTTTTTTAATTACAATGAGGACTAAAGCACAAATATTTTCTGTCCTACACGAAAGTATTTCCGAGAATTTGTTTTAGGAATTACGAGTTATTCCAAAATAATTTGATCGGGAACGTTTTTCTGGGTACACTACAAAACTAAAATGGGATCGAGAAGTCACGTGATCAAGAAGTCACGTGATCGAGAAGTCACGTGATCACGAGTCAAAGCCAGATCTGGCTTTACTTCACAAAATTATTACCGTTATAAGCAAAAATAAAAAAAAATAAAAAAATTACATAAAATTACCTGGACACTGCGAAGAATCCTACGGATGAACAGAACCAACTGACCGGATTTCCCCTCCACCGTTAGACCTCCTCCAGCCAAGCCAAAAATCCTGAACAAACACAATTTTCTAAATTATCAACCAGAACTTTTGTATGCTTTTTTTTTTTTTTTTCCTGATTTTTTTGAGTGCAATGTTGTGGTTGATTTTGTTTTAATCTGTGTACAGTATTAATTGTGTTGTCTTTTGGATCTGTGCCTTGGCTGAATCTGTTTTTCATGTTATTCATTTAAAAAAAATTATAATTTAAAATTAATTTTAAAAAAAAAGAAGAAAAGAAAAGAAAAGAAAACCTTACGAGCTACCTCTCTCATTTTTTTTCTTGTTTTCCTTCCGATGAATTTCCCTCTTCGGGTATCCCGAGTAACAGGTGTCCTGATGTTTCTGAAAAGCTGCTCCATTATTTATTTATTTATTTGTTGTGTCTGTCTTTTTTTGTTGTTGTTGTTGTGTTAGTATCGAAACATGTAATAGAAAACTTGGGGGGAGAGAGGGGGAAGAACGGAAAATCGGAAAAAAAAAATCCTTTGAACGAGTTTCAAATTAACATACGAAAAAAGGTTTTCAACAAAAGCTTCTTTATTTCATCCTTTTTTATTTTACATTTTAATTTTCTTTCGACGTCTGACAAGGATCCGCTTTGTTTAAAAAAAAGGCTTGAAAAAAAAGGGAAAAAAAGGGGAAAAAAAAAAAAACGTTCGATTTTGTTAAATTGAAAATGTATTTTAGTAATTAAAACCATTCGGTTTTTTTTTTTTTTTTTTTTTTTTTTTTTTTTTTTTTTTGCGAAAGAAAACAGGTGCTACGCTTTCGTAATTAACTTAAAAGCCAATAACAGCACTTGGCTTCGCGTGCATCGCCAACGTTTTCTATTTGCCGATTTTTTTTTTTCTGCGTCATGAAACCTAAGTCGAGCAGCAACACATGGCACCAATCTTTTTTTTTACGTTTATTAGGAAAAATGAACATAAAGATGCAGAAAATGGAATGTTACTTTTCGATTTCAATTTTCCGGATTGTTTCCAGGAAAAACTAAATATAAAAGCATTTTAAAAAAAATGCCTCAGATGTACGGGGGAAAAAAATGTAATCCAAAACAACAAAAAAAAAGGCTTTTTCTAGGAAGGAGATTTGTGTTTCGCTAGAAGTATGCAGAGAATTTCCACATGATTTTTTCGCAATTTCTCATTTTCAAGGGTTCCGCATCGTCCTTTCCCTCAAGTTTTTTGAAATTGTAATTCACGGGAAGTCATTTTTCCTTAATGAAAAGTTTATGAAATTTTTCGGTTTTTCAGAAAGTGGAAGGAAATTCTGAATGTTAATTTACGATTTCAAGATAAAATTGTGTCTGGCAAATATAAATGACAAGCGTGACCCAACATGTTCGACGACCATATTAGAAAAAGGTAGGGTGCTAATAAAGCTGTAAGTAGAGATGTAAAATATATCGGGATTCAGGAATTAATGCCTTACTTTTTCTTTAAAAAGGCACCATCTATGGTGGTTCAGTAAGTAGTTCCTTTCAGTTTAGTCTTATGGTACATTAATACACTCAAGAAAATGTTTACTGGTAACCAGTGAAAATGAACTAGATTTAGACTTTTCTAGTAAAAATGTCTAGTGGCTAAGAAAAGTTAACTAAAGACTAACCAATTTTACGAGCAACTAATCAAAAGTACTTAATCAAAATTTGATTAAGCCATACTTTTTCAGTGTATTTTTCAAGAAAAAATGTATTGTTAAATGCAGATACAAAAATTCAAAATCCATTACAGTATCAAGGGGTTACTTTGTACTCGACTGGGTAACTTTGGACACTTCGGTCTTCCCTTAAATTCTTGAAAATAGAAAAATGAAAAACCCAAACAACGACTGCATTTCATAAAGTGAAGCTTTTTGAATATTATTTAGTAAAATGGTCCTTTAAATTAGCTTCGTTATAAAAATATTTTATTTTAAAAATGTTGCGAGACGGGAAAAAACTTCAAAGTTCGGAATACTAAGGTTCCTCCAACAATATCTGAAAGCCGTATTCAGGTTTAAGCACGTTCGGCACTTGCCCTACATCATCCTTTAACTACCCAAAAAATTTCTTTCCAAATGTATTTTCCCGAGAGCAGAAAAACAAAATTTAACAAAAAAATGTTTGTAAACACTCCATTAAACGCCATGTTTATCAGCCATTTTATTCATCCAAACACATTTTATTCTACTGGTTAGGCAATCTTCGGTAAGAAGTTTTCCGTTCGAGGACCTTATGATCCCCGTGCTGGGTTGGAACCCTCTCCTAAAGTTTTTCACTCGCTGAAAAAACTTTCGGCTGTTTTTTGCCGTACTTTCGGCCTCAAGTTCCTCCACCAGGCCCCTTTCATACTGCTTTTTCTTCGCCTTCAGCAGATTTCGGGTAACTCGTTGTTGAATCTCATACCCTAGCTGCTGAATCCAACATTCGGCGTACTGAAGGGCTAATAGCCTCGCTTTAGCGCGTTTCTCTACTGCCCTTTCGCAGTCCTCGTCGAACCATGGTTTAGCTCGACGCAGTTTCTGGTATAATCGTTGGAAGGAGTATTTTGAAGAACTATTGAACGTCCCTCTACCTGCTAACCCTCTGCCCCCTGTACAGCCAATAGACGGCCCAGCCGAGGATCCTCCCATTTCCCTTCAGGAAGTGAAGGACGCTGTAGGGAAGCTTAAGCAGAAAAAGGCAAGTGGAGCGGATGAAATTCCCGGTGAGCTGTGGAAGCATGGAGGGGAGGCGACGTGCGAAGTGCTACACAAACTCCTTGTGAAAATATGGGAGGCCGAAGAACTGCCCGACCAATGGAAGGAGGCTTTAATCATCCCTCTTCATAAAAAAGGGGATCGAAAGGAGTGTGCGAACTACCGAGGCATCTCGTTGCTCTGTACAGCATACAAGGTGTTATCGAGTATTCTTCTGCAGCGCATTTTACCACTGGCAGAAGAAGTCATTGGGGAACATCAGTGTGGCTTTAGGCCGAACCGCAGCACAATCGACCAGATTTTCACGTTACGGCAAATTTTGGAAAAGAAGCGCGAGCATGACAGCGAGGTCCATAATTTGTTTGTCGACTTCAAGAAAGCCTATGATAGTATACACAGGGAAGGTCTTTTTAACATCATGGCCGAATTTGGGTTTTCGAGGAAGATAATACGGATGACGGCGGTGTGTCTGAGCGGGGTGAGGTCTAGGGTCGTTTCGAAAGGGGTTTTGAGTGATGCCTTCGATGTTAACACCGGACTTAGGCAAGGCGATGGGCTTTCGCCTGTCCTTTTCAACCTAGTCCTAGAGAAAGTCGTACGGTGCCTGGAGAACGTCCCTGGGGGAGTAAATGTAGGCGGACTCATTAAAGATCTGGATTATGCTGACGACATCGATTTATTAGGGGAAACCCGTGACGATGTTCGAAGGCTGTGTGGAGAGTTGCTAATTACTGCTCGTAGGGTTGGGCTCGAAGCGAATGAGGAGAAAACTGAGTACCTTGTTATGGTCAATGAGAAAGACAGACAGAATCGGCACGATGAACCTCTGGAGGTGGGAAACCTTAGGTTTAAGAACGTTACCGAATTTCGGTACCTAGGGTCCTATGTCACCAGCGACAATGACATTAATTTTGAGGTCGCGGCGAGGATTCAGAGTGGTAATCGATGTCTTTTTGCGCTAGGCCATCTCCTTCGTAGTAGGGTTTTATCTAGACGAGCGAAACTCCGCATTTATAATGCCATAATCCGCCCTGTAGTCACGTACGGCTGTGACACTTGGAGTCTTACCGTCCGCGCTCAAGAGAGGTTGCTGGTATTCGAAAATAAGGTTTTACGCCGAATTCTAGGCCCTAGAAGGGATCCAATTACTGGCAGGGTGCGCATGCGTTCAAATGACGAGATCCGAAGGCTCACTGGGCAACCTTTAATCACTAGTGTGATTAAGTCCCGAAGGCTCAAGTGGGCGGGACATGTCGCTCGCGCACCTCCGTCAAGATATATCCGGCAGGTCCTGGAGGGCAGACCGGCGAGTCCCAGACCTCAAGGAAGACCACGGATCAGGTGGGAAGATAACGTGGCGGCAGATGCGAGAAGGTTGGGAGCGCGAGCGCCCGACTGGCGAGTTGCCTGCCAGAGGAGGCCCGATTGGAAGAAGGTTTATAGCGCGGCGATAGGGCTCCAGGCCCTGTAAAAGCCAGGTGTGTGTGTGTGTGTGTTAGGCAATCTTGGCTGTAGGGTTATTAAGACATTTTCCGTTCACAGAAGCTAATAATTTGTCATATCCTCTTCAGTTATTAAAGACATTCAGGTATAAACAAGATAGTAAAAAGTAACCCCGTTTATGTTAGAACGGCATTTTTTGGAAAATCGAGTTTCTATTCGTGTTAGAACAAGTATAGATATTATAACAGGGTATAGTATGAAAGCTAAAGGACCACTCTTGATGTTTGTATAAACAGATTTTAATTTCGTTTTAAATTTTATATCTGTTTTGTGGAAAAATCATCAAAAAGTGTAAAAAGTAACTCCCTGCTACAGTATTCATCATTTGTGGAATAAAAAATATAACAAAAAAAAAACTGGAAAGGGGTCGTCCATAAATTATGTAAGCATGTAAGATAATCTTTTTCACCCCGTCACCCTTCGCGAATACTAAGCTTATGGGTAAGATTGCTAATATAAACCCCCCCAAAAATGTATATGTAACTTATGGACGCCTCGATTAGAAAACATCTCTAGGAACTTGCTTCTGCTTCTACTTCTACGTTTTCCTTTTAGACTAACGCGGGTTTCTAAAGTTTTGCAATTATTAGTTTCACTTTCTGAAGTTTTTGCGTATCTTGCTGCTATTTATTTTATTTAAATTCCTGTCCTTCAAGTTCAATTGAATTATATTAACAAAATTGTGAGCATTTACATGGCATCCTACCAGGCTTTTGCTTCAGCTTCATACCAACAATTTCCAACATCAACCAGCAAATCAAAAAATCATCTCCTTTCCCGTTCATATTCTTTAAAGTTGCCAGCAGTTCAGCTATCATCACCATCAAAGTCTTTTGTGGAGCAATTCTAGAGATTGCTGAGCCTGGCTTTGAAGGTTTTTTTCTTTCTGAAACTTGATTTCACTACTAGAATAGCTAGCGGTGCTACAGTATTGGACCCGAGTCACCGGCGAGAGATCCGAAGAAAATTTCTCTTAAAAATCATGCTTCCCATAAAATAATTCTATACACAATCAGTCTTAAGTCTAAAACAATCGTAATCACAGTATAATATCAACCAATCACTAACTCGTCAGAATCCTTTTTCGATCTTATGAATTGAATTCCGTAAATAAGGATCGCAGCCAGTAAAAATACTACGAAAAGAGCGCCACACCACGAAATCATATTGGAAATTAACCAAATTTCAACACTGCAATAATTTTCATCTGTAACTAAGTCAAATCTAACTTTACTCGGATTTTCACACACCAGGGCCAAACCTACAAACAAAATAACTTACATTATCGTTACATTTGGATGAACTCAAATTTTATTTTTCAAACATACCCCACAGATTAATTCCACCTTGAATGACACTGAGCAAGGCTAGTACGTGCAACAATTTCCTATACACTGAAAAATCACCTTTCGATGCTTTATTGAAAGCAACAGAGACCAACTGTGCATAAAATATTTGAAATGCAACGCTTATTATTCCATAAGTCAACAAATAAGCGACAAGCGTCGGATTATGAGGGCAGACATTCTCTGCGTCGTTGATATAGTTACCACCCAACACAAGGGCAACGAGTGCCGCGATGGCAAATATACCATATTCCATAACAACATTTAATTCCCACAAGCCGACCATCTCTTCGGTGAAAGCTATTTGAAGCCTGACTAGATCGAATGCCGTGTTCAAACAACGCAGAGCAACTAATGATATGTTTTTTTGACATAACATTTTATCGAATTATCAGATCTGATACGGTCAGAGATACGCTTACTAAAATCACAGTTATCATTGTTAAGCTTATCCATCTAGTAAACTATAGAAGCAACGTGATAAGTCATGTGCATAGATATATGACGTAGGGTGGGTCACTTCACAAAATTATTAAGAAGTTATGACGCTGAGCTGACGGTTAAAAGCTTTCAAAAATGAGTAAAAATAGCAGTGAAGACGAAAAAATCATTCTTTAACTACCGTCAAGGTGGTCTTGAAGCACTTTATTATTTCATGAAAATGTCTACGAAAACTGACTTCAGAGCAAGACGAGGAATCAAAAGGGGGTTTAAAATACGCAAAAATTAAAATCCTATCAAACCGTCTTGGGGCCCCCCCGGAAGCCCGTATGTTTTCCCTGGTTGTTTTATATGTCATATGAAAGCCCCTTGTAAGTGCTGTCGAATAAGACCTCACCAAGATTTCAAGCTTTCATAGGTGCTAAGATATATTCACTTAAACCACTCAAAATTGAGGGGTCAAATTTAGCCCTTTTAAATGGCAATATCTACACATGTATAATGGATGGAAATCTCGGTAAGGTCTCATTTGACAGCACTTATAGCAGGCTTTCATATGATATGTAACACAACCAGGTAAAACATACGGGCTTCCGGGGGGGGGGGGGGGCAAGACGGTTTGATAGGATTTTAATTTTTGCGTATTTTGAACCCCCTTTTGATTCCTCGTCTTGCTGAATTCCTCGTGTTGCTGTGAAGTCAGTTTTCGTCGACATTTTCATGAAATAATAAAGTGCTTCAAGATCACCGTGCCGTATTAGGGCGTAGGGACTCTATTGCACCAAGAGCGCAATCAAAATAGTTACACCAGTACCTATTTTTCTTACTAAAAGCGGGGTGGGAGGGAGGATCAGAAATTTTCTAAATTCTATGCTTTTGCGTTTTAAAAGTATTAACAGTTTGGTGGAGGATGAAATATTTACTCTCTTTATTTAGCTCATTTTTAATAGGAAATATTTCTCTTTCTCATTTTGCGGAAAGGAATGAGTAGGGGGTCTCTTATTTTACAAATTTTTGAATTTCGGCGGGGGCACCCCCTAATTCTTTTAAAGTAACTGAAGAAGCATTGCCTGAATTTTTTCAGATTTTTTTGGACGTCGTTTAGTTCAAATCAAAAATTTTATTTTTATATAAAAATAATTGTTCCCTATAAAAACCGTATGACATATATAACTTTTAACTATATTCAGCATAAAATTTCTAATGAAAAACAGTCACTTTTACATAAATATAAAATTGATATTTCTGTCGTTATGGGAATTTCGAAATTTTTAGGTCCCCGAGGACATAGCTAAACGATGTTCGAAAAATCTGAAAAAATCAAGGAATGTTCTTTTGGCTTCTATAAAAGAATTAAGCGGTGCGTTCACCGAAATTTGAAAATTCGTAAAATAAAGGGCCACCCTAGTATAGAGTTCCAATAGCTTTACATATTATGTATCCATTATACTTAAATGCCCCTAATACGTCAAAAAAGAGATCATGAAAATCGTACTTCCAAAAATTGCATTTGTTAAGACGCTCAAGCTTAGCCACAGGGAAAACGATTAGTTTAACTTTTACGCCCGACATTTTTTGTTTTCGAAATAAATTAAACCCTCCAAAAATTTTAAATTACTCACATCGCGAGCTATTATCAGCTTTATCTTTTTAATTTATTTCACTGGAACACGAAATCCGAACGGATCGATATGAGAAAAAAAAAATTCTTGCCCTTTTTTTTTTGAAAGAGAAACCACCTCGGAAGATATTTTATTCAAACCAGCGTGAAAATCTCAAACGTTTCCGAATTCAAAAATTCTCTGGGAAACCGACCCCCTCCATCGTTCCCCTTCCAAAAAAAAAAAGAATCTCATATACGGCAACTATAGTGAAACTCTAACGTGTATTCTGGGGTAAAAAGAAGAAGGGAAAAAAAACACGTTTCAAACGACAAGGAAATCATGCGAGATTGAAAAAAGAATTTTCTTTTTTTTTTTTTTCGTCCTCTCTTTTGAAAACCAGATTGAAATTCAACGATTCCCATCTTCGAAAGTCAAGTAAACCGTGTTTAATCAGGCAAATATTGTACGAAAAAAAAGGAGAGGAGGAAAAAAATCCCGAAGGGGGGGAAAACGGAAGAAGTCAAAATTCACGGTCTGTGAATTTTTAAATCCGGGGATGACAGGAGCGAGGACGGCTTCAAACGGAATAAAAAAGAACGTTCGTCAAATTCGGTAATCAGCAAGGATCGTTACCGTACGGAGGGGCGACTTTGTTTTCACGGGCCGACTTCGTACTTTTCGAAAAATCGATTAGAATATTATTAATTCTAAAAAATATGTATTAAATCTAATAAAACATATCGTTTGCTGACTACGTTTAATAATTAAACTTTATAAAACTTTTTTACGCGCGAAATTTTATGTCTGGGTAAAAGTACAAAGTCGCCCCTCAGTACGGTATATATTTTTTTTACGAACAATGTAAAACTGGCGAGTTGTCAAAGGGAGAGGAAAAAAAAATTCGAAAAACGTTATTGAGAAGGAAAAAAAAAAAAGTTCAATGAGCGAAATTCTCGAACATCTCAATCAGAATGGGCATCCGTTCCTTTTACTCGTCACGTTCGATTTATTTTTTACTAATTGCGAAGTTTAAAATGGGATTTGATGTGTTGACAAGATGTGGGCAAGTTTTTAGAAATGCAGCACAATGCTTTTTCCCTACCTCGCTGCATTGTAAATCACACGATTTTCCTTCTCTCCCCCTCACCCTCCTGTCACTTCCAACTGACCATCACGTACTTTTATAAAGTTCAAAGTTGACAACTATAAAAAAAAAAGAAGAAGAAAAGGAGAGACGCGTTTGTTTTAATCCGCTTAAAAAGCTCTTGGCGATAGTAAAAAATAATCCTCACATTTTATAGGTTTTTGTTGCGGTTTTCACACGGTCGGGAAGTTTTCCCGTTGATGTGATTAGCTTCATGAAAAAAAAAAAAAGAAGACGAGTGGGTGTCTTAATCAACGATTTCTAGTCTTTTATGTAAGGCGATATCCTCTTATTATGAGATTTCTTTGTTGTTGTTTTTTTTTTGAAGGAAAGCGGCGCCTCTCGGTTTTTCGATGACGGGTTATGGCACATTCTTCGCATCGATCGAAGTTTTTGGCACAAAAATCCCATGCCGGCGAGCAATATTATTAATCAACGTTGCGTTGTTGGTTTTGACGCATGATGGAAGTCCCTTACACCCGCACACAATTTGCAAAAACTTTCGTAATCCGTCTTCTGTTTTCATTTCGGGTAATTTGTAATAAAGGGAATAACGGTCTAAGACCCAGCGTAAGTCTAAAAGGGGAACATGATTTTTAATCTTGTTTGAATATTTTTACTGAGAGGAAACATGTTACACGATATTAGCTAAATAGCAGCTTTCATTTGGATTAAGCTTTTTGGCGAGATATGCGACGGATAGGTTCACGAATTAGAATTAAGCTACGCTCCTTAACTCTCCTGGACGTTGGACTTTCGAAAATTTCCATATTTAGGGGGTCGGAATTTTCCATCACTTTTCCATTACGTGCAATCCCATATTGCGCGTAATGGAATTTTTTTTCCCTTTTAATAGGTTTAGACTACCGAAAGGAAGGGTTACTTTAAACCCCTAGGGGTTACATTAGACACTTTGATTAACCATGAATTAGGTAAATACGGCTAGAAAATTGGCCATAGATTATTGAAAGGTACCGCCTACCGCCTTTCGCTTTCCGCCGAAAAGGTAACCCAGGGGTTACTTTTTACACTTTGACATTTTTTTCTCAATAGTTGTACAAATACTGTGGAGATTTTCAATCTGCCTTCACAGACATGATGGGAGATTATTTAGCTTTCAAATGATAACCTTTTATAATCGTTATACTTTTTCTAATTCAATCTGTGACTCAATTTTGCGAACGCCCTCGACGATCTGAAAATAGGGTAACTTTGGACATCCTTGTTTCTGCATCCATAACTTTTATAATTAACACAGCCAATGGCAAAAATATTCTCAAAACATATTATCGTTAATAAACCAACAATTTTTATTCCGTTAAATAATTTTAAGAAGAGAAAATGATCCAGAAAATTAAATTCTTTGAAACCAAAAAAAAATGTGTTTGGATGAATAAAATGGTTGGTAAACATGTCGTTTATGGAGAGTTTTACAAACATACTGAAACTTATGGAAGACCCCTTGGTGGCGATAGGATTACCTAGCCTCTTCACAGCATTGGGAAATCAGTGGCAAAAAGACCCTCCTGCCTACATATTTCCAAGAAAATTAAAATCACAAAGCTCGTCATAAACACATAACGAAAGAACCCAAGCTTAAAAATCGTTCATTCAAAATCCACAATATTATCAAATATACAAATTTCCCGGCTAAAGATCATCTCAAATTTTGTCAGATCTTTTCGAAGAAAACCGAATTAATACGCAAAGTGTTTTTGTACGTAGGAATGAAGCATACAATCCCTATTTACATAAGGGAGGGGAAATCCTCTCACAAAGGGAAAACCCCCGTTTTTCCTTTCAACCTCGATTAACAAAAACTTTAAAAATATAAAATAAATAAAAAACCGCGGAAAATATTTATTTTAAATTGCGAATAAATGTTATAAAAAAAAAAAAAGCTTTTATTTACTCTTGATTTCCCCTCTTTTTCACGTGATAAACGACCGTATTTTGATACCCGCCGCAAAAATCACATGAACGTTTTCCAGTCGATCAGTTACGATCGTATCAGATTAAGAATAATGATCCCGTCCGAAATAAAAAATAAAACAAAAAAAATAAAAAACAAACGTTCGGATAAAAAAAAAACCGACGAATTATCGCATAACAGAGTGATGGACGTGTTCAAACAAAGTTAAAAATGTTATTTTCCCTCCCATTTTTTTTATATTTTCCATAACATGCACATAAATATTGTGGAAAGGCAACAAAAAAAAAAAAAAAAAAAAAGATGAATTTTTTATGTTGTAGAAAATTAAAATTTTCCCTTAAAAAATGGAAAAAGAATCAAGGAAAAAAAACCATCCGATCAATTAATTAAGGGGAAAAAAAAGGATTAACCGAAAATGAACGTCAAAAAATTTAAATCCCCGAAAGAAATGAGAAACGGATTAGCGAAAAGATTTAGGAAAAAAAAAATCTAACGAGCGGATGAAAGGTTATGAAAATCTAAATACGAAAAAAAATTTTTTTTCTTTTACTTCTGAGGTGAACCCCCGCTTTCGTCGGGGTAAAAAAAAAAAAAAAAAAGGATTTAGATTGAAGTGAACCCAAGCGCACTAACGAAAGAAAAGGCAGATTTGCTGACTAAATCACATTCTCTCTCTGGTAACCTCATTTATACAAATACTAGCCGCTTCGAGGGCGCTTCGCGCCCTCTACGCGTCTAGTGCTTGGCCTTCCTCATTAGAAAAAAATAAGAAAAACTGAGTGATATTTTTTCCTGTTCTTCAGCTGTTTGCCTGTAATTGGACCTACAGCGTTAATTTTGTCTGAGTATATACCGATTTTTTGCCCTGGGCATCAAAATTAATAAATTCAGTTTCATTTGAAGATTCGAAAAATTTGATGGCACCTATTTCGATTTTTGAGAGGTCAGTAAGTACCGTGAACCTTGTATTCCGCCACTGAGTAACGCAAAATACTGGAAAAATGGACGAAAAAGATAGAAACTGAGATCGGTTTTAATTTTTTTTTCTTGGATTCTCTTCTCAAAAAGCATGCAAATTTACACATGTAACAATAAATTTGCTGCAGAAGAGTTAGTTTAAGGTAAAACACCCAAAGCCAGAACAGTCACCAAAACCGGAACAGTCTATAAGCTAAACCCTATTTCCCTCTACGGGCATGCGTGTTTAGCTTAAGACCTGTTTAGGATTAGGTGACTGTTCAGGCTTTGGGTGTTTTACCTTATGTAAATCCATTTTTCTAAGCTTCCTATAAGTTGTTAACTTGCATGCAAGTCCCTAGATTTGTATAATTTTGCGGAAAGTTGCATGTTCTCAAAACCTCTATCTTCAAATTACTTAAAAGCAAGGGGTAAGAACTTTTCTTGAGCGCCTATGTTTAGCTTATGCAAGCTCAGAAAAGGAAACGTTTCTTTTGCTCCCATAAGCTAAACATTACAAACGGAAAGGTCATTTTTGCTAATGTCACCCCCTGCCTAAAAGGATTTTAGAGGATACAAAAGTAGAGGTTTCCAATTAAACTCCTCTATTACAGCAAACTTATTGTTGCATAAAAAACGAATTTCATATAAATTATCTTTTTAAGAGAGTTGGGGGAACTGTAAACAAATTAAAAATTCATTGCCTTACTTGGCCGCACTAAAGTTTCACCTCCCAGTAGGTAAGTTTGCAAGCTATCTAGGTTTGGTCTCGAATACCCAAATCTGTGGCTTTCAGGCTCGCTGGAAGGTACGAATCAGTGTTTCCTGTAGCTGCGTGAGATAGATGACAAAATGAACGGAGAAGGAAAGAAATAGAAAAAGAACCTGTTGTCCTTCATTTTTGGGATCCACATAATTTTTTGGGGATTGGATTTTGTTGTATATTAGCGAAGACAATCGCTTTTAATAGATTTTGAAGTGGAAATCTCACAAACCCGAGGCTGGATAGGGGGGGGGGGCAGAATGCATGGTATCCCTAGACCTTCTTTTTGCAAGATCTATTTTTGCAATAAATTTTCCCGAAGGGTTCAATTTATTTATTTATTTATCTTTATTTCATTTCATTTTTTATTTATTTATTTATTTATTTATTTTTTTTTTATTTTTTTGTGAGAGTGGACAATTCTAAGGGTTAAAAGGATCAAAAAAATTTGCATAATTTTGTTTCTATACTGAACGAACTGTATCTGGCGCTGGAGCCAGATAAGATGAATTGCGAGAGTACACGGAAAAAAAAGTTCGGTTCCTGTTACTGAAAGCTAAGTTGGGGCTTGTGACATCTAAACATTTGAGTTGACAATACTAAAAATTAGGTAATTATTACTAAACGTTATTAATCATTACGAACTCTTAGTAATAATTACTAAATTTTCGGTATTATCTACTCAAATGTTTAGATGTCACAGGACCCAACTTAACTTTCAGTAACAGGAACCGAACTTTTTTCTCCGTGTAAAAAAAACGCCAACCATTTGGTATTCTCACCAAGCTGTTTTTTTCTACGGGGTGTTACATGTTGAGATCTGTTTCTACGCTCAAACAGGGTAGGGTTATCCAAGGACCCCATAATAAAAATTCGAAAGTTTTCATGGCAAGCTATAGAAATAAAAAATGACTGGATAAGAAAAATAAAGCAAAAACAGTTGAACAATGATCTTATAAAAATGTATCTTCTCCCAAATAAACCACCTAAAGAATTTATAATTCAGAATTTTGTTGTTCAGATGCAGTATAAACCCTTTCGGTTGACCTAAAGATCTCGGGTTTTTTTTATATATAAATTATATATAAATTATATATAATTTATATATAAGTTATATATAATTTATATATAAGTTATATATAAATTATATATAATTATATATAATTATATATAATTTATATATAAATTATATATAAATATATATAATTTATATATATAATTTATATATTTTTTTTATATAATTTATACGTTATTTTTTACTCGGGATAACTATATAAACTTATATATAACTTATATATAATTATATATAATTTTTAATTCAAATAATAATTCCATTATATATAAATCATATATAAATTATATATAAATTATATATAAATTATATATAATTTTACAAATTGCACAACTTAAATACTATATATAAATTATATATAAATTATATATAATTTATATATAATTTATATATAAATTTTGAGTTTAAAATTTATTTCCATATTTATTCTGTGCCATTCAGAGAAAACGTGTGCCGACCATTAATAGGGGTGTCAAAGGGTATCTCCCTGTTACCATGGACGATCGGTCCCCACCGGAAAGTCAAGTCGCGGGTTTGGCATTTTATTGGGACTTATAAGATATGTTATCCCCCAACGTTTTAGTCCGATAAGTTAAACATGGGAGCAACGCTGCACGAGATCTGTTTTTTTCATTTATCGTGCATTTCTTTTTTATTATGAAATTTGGAGATCCGGCAAAAATCATGAAGGTACCCTACTTTAAGACCAATATTGTGGTAGGCTGGACCCCTCCTAAGGTCAATGAACCCGGAGAAAAAAATTTTAAAACGAAAATTTGTCAATTCTTACACTCCGACAGAGGTGGCACAAATGCCTTTATATATGATGGTCTTAGGGTACCCTAACATATATCATTGGGCCGTTTTCGCCCGCTTGGTGCGTCAGGTCGAAAAATTCAGAAACCTTAATAGGGTATACCCGAGTAAGCATCTGAAATCTGCCCTTGGCGGAAAACCCGGGGGGGGGGGGAAATGCCTTTAGTATGTAGGTACCCTATAGGGATATCATGACATATAGGTCTTAAGGCCACCCTGTGCAGAAATGGGGGGGGGGGTCGAAAATCGAATTTTTGGTCTTTTTTTTCGCCCATGGTAAATTCTAGAGGGGGAAGGGGGAAGAAAATCATGAAGATGCCTTAGACGAAGGGCAACACAATGATGAGGAGGGACCCGAAAAGCCAATGATCTCGGAAGGAGGGCCTTTCGAATCCTTTTTTTTAAAGATTTCACTTACATCCAAAAGAGGGATTACTTTCAAAATCCGTTCGTTCCGCGCGTCTTATGGCCTAGTAATATAATATCAATGGTTCGATACCATTTTCCAGATGGGTCAACATGAAAAGTGGAGGTTTTTGAATTTTGCTCATTTTTCCCGTACCCCCTTTACATTCGTAAAGATTATTTCTATGTGATACCTTTAATGAAGACTGCTCTTGTATATCATTTTTAATGAAAATGCTTAAGGGTATTGTTCCTTTACAAGGAGACCGGGGGAAAGGGAGGGGGGGGGGCTGAAAAAAAAATTGGTTTCTCTAAGCATTTTTAAAAATCATTCCTGGATCAATCTCAAAAAATGTTTTAAAACAGATATAAGACGAGCCGAACGAACGGATTTTGAAAGTAATCCCTCTTTTGGATGCAAGCGAAATCTTTAAAAAAAGGATTCGAAAGGCTCTCCTTCCGAGATCATTGGCTTTTCGGGTCCCTCCCTCATCATTGTGTTGCCCTTCGTCTAAGGCATCTTCATGATTTTCTTCCCCCTTCCCCCTCTAGAATTTACCATGGGCGAAAAAAAAAGACCAAAAATTCGATTTTCGACCCCCCACCCCCATTTCTGCACAGGGTGGCCTTAAGACCTATATGTCATGATATCCCTATAGGGTACCTACATACTAAAGGCATTTCCCCCCCCCCCCCCCGGGTTTTCCGCCAAGGGCAGATTTCAGATGCTTACTCGGGTATACCCTATTAAGGTTTCTGAATTTTTCGACCTGACGCACCAAGCGGGCGGAAAACGGCCAATGATATATGTTAGGGTACCCTAAGACCATCATATATAAAGGCATTTGTGCCACCTCTGTCGGAAGTGTAAGAAATTGACAAATTTTCGTTTTAAAAATTTTTTTCTCCGGGTTCATTGACCTTAGGAGGGGTCCAGCCTACCCACAATATTGGTCTTAAAGTAGGGTACCTTCATGATTTTTGCCGGATCTCCAAATTTCATAATAAAAAAGAAATGCACGATAAATGAAAAAAACAGATCTCGTGCAGCGTTGCTCCCATGTTTAACTTATCGGACTAAAACGTTGGGGGATAACATATCTTATAAGTCCCAATAAAATGCCAAACCCGCGACTTGACTTTCCGGTGGGGACCGATCGTCCATGGTAACAGGGAGATACCCTTTGACACCCCTATTAATGGTCGGCACACGTTTTCTCTGAATGGCACAGAATAAATATGGAAATAAATTTTAAACTCAAAATTTATATATAAATTATATATAAATTATATATAATTTATATATAATTTATATATAATTTATATATAGTATTTAAGTTGTGCAATTTGTAAAATTATATATAATTTATATATAATTTATATATAATTTATATATGATTTATATATAATGGAATTATTATTTGAATTAAAAATTATATACAAATTATATATAAGTTATATATAAGTTATATATAGTTATATAAATTATATAATTTATATAATTTATATATAAATATATATAATTATATATAATTATATATAATTTATATATAACTTATATATAAATTATAATAATTTATATATAATTTATATATAAAAAAAACCCGAGATCTTTAGGTCAACCAACCTTTCTCCCGGTTATACTGCATCCTATTTCTCTGTTTTTTGAAGTTCATTTTATTGCAGGGACGAATTTACAAACTCTATAGGTCATTCTGCATTGGGTTCAAGGAGGCTTTCACAACTGAGGGCCATGGGCGGATCTAGAATTTTTTGCTAGGGGGGGGCTAAGAATAGAAAAAAATTTTCTGGGGGGGGGGGCTGAAACTATTCAGGCCATACAATTTTGAAAATTCTAGGGGGGGCCATTCTGCTTCCTGGGGGAGGGCTAGCACCCCTCAGCCCCCCTAGATCCGCCCATGCTGAGGGCAGTGGCGAGCCATTAGGCTCTTCAGAATGCCGAACACAAAAAAAAAAATGAAAAATTTAAAAAAAAGTACTTGCTTAGAGCGTGGTTTTTTCAAGTTGAAAAATGAATTAGTACGTAATATAGTTCCCCGATTTCCAAAAGCCGAACATTTTACCGCTCCTGAAGCGTTCTGGAAACCTTTGTGCTAGTAGAACAGATTTTAAAATTTAAAGAAAAAAAAAGTTCCTGTATCTTTCTGTTGCAAAAATTATTAAATGATTTCTTTCGGTGGTAAAGAGGGGCTTCAGAATTCGGGGACGGAGAAGAAACCACCGGGAGAAAATGCTGCTGAGATTAATATGCGACCTCTTGATAGAGGGAAATATGAAAATTTAAAAAAAGAAGTCGAAAAGTTATGTTGAAATTATTATGGGATCCAATGGGAGAAGTTAAAAATTCGGGAAAAAGGGAGGGAAAAAAAACAGCAGAAATTTTAACAAAGTAAATTTAAGTAAGAAATCTTCTACATTTTGGCACGGCCGTTTGGCTTGGTGTAGGTACTAAGTAATAATAAGCAATATTTATACAGCAGTCTTAAAAATCGTAACATTTTTTTACTTAACACGAAAAGGGTGACAGACAAAAGAAGGAAGCAATGGAAAGAAATTAAAATGACATTCAATTACAATAAAGAGGAAAAAAAAAAAACATTTGCAAATTCAGGCATCGTACCCGTAATAAAAAAAGGTTCTTTTGTATGAATTCCAACAACAACTCGTCGCAGGTATACTTTTTTTTCCTTATGGGAATTTAACATGGTGTTTCGCTTTTTTCGCCGTATCGGGAAACTGGATGGACCGGGAAAAGCGAAACTTTTTGAGGTTCCTAATCACACGGGAATCTGGCAGGGGCCGGAATTTCACGGCGATAGGCCTTACGGTTTCCGAGATAAGAACATACCCGAACTCTCATTTTAAGTCGGAGGCGCGGACAACGATATAACTTATGCTAAACCCTGCTTATGTTCAAAAACGGGCGGGTCGCAATATTTCAAAGGACCTTGGGTCTCTTCTTAGTATAAGGACGAATTTTTGGAATTTACTTCTAAGACGACTGGGGTTGCAAACGATTCGGTTTATGGAAAACGGGTCGCATTTTAAAAGACAGAGGGACAGTATTTTCCAAGCGGTTTCGTCGGAACTTTTTATATTATGTCAAGTCTTAATTTCTTATGGGATTTAACACGGGGTTTGGTCTGAATTTTTCGGCTTCCTATTTTATATATATAGATAAAAATAAAAAAAAAAGAATAGAAAAGAAAAGAAAATTTCACCTGCTCAGACTGTTCGCACTACTGGACTTGATTAAGCAAAAAACAATTTGGAATAAAAAAAAATTGTTTTCCTTTTTTACACGGAATTTCCATTTCTTGAAGAAAAATAAAATGATAATTTATTATGAAATGTTTTAAGGGCTAAGGTGAAAATTTAAACGAACGTTTTCTCCCTTGTAGATACAAAATAATAAACTGAAGCGCATTCAAAGAAGAAAAAAAAGAAATTCTTAAATTAAAAAATATCTTTTTTCCGAGAAGTTAACGTTTTTTTAACGTAACGAAACGGTGCTTTTGTTTTTCATGGAAAAGTTTGCTTTCACCTTTTAGAAGTTCAAAGTCATTTTCAAAAAGAAAAAATTAATGCTTTGTTTCTATTGGACAATTAATTGGAGGGTACAAATAAATGTACCACCGGAAATGCTGTATATTTTTGGACTTTTTTCTTTTGCTACAAATTTTTTTTCGTTTTCATTATTATTAGTGTTCGAAAAAGCAATAAAAACAATTTAAAAAAAGTGGCAGCAGAAGAAAAAAGTCCAAAAATATACAGCATTTCCGGTGGTACAATTAATCGTACCTTCCGATTAATTGGCCAATGCAGACAGGTTTTAAATGACGGCACTACCGACTGACAAAGAA
The DNA here is from genome assembly GCA_037577465.1 of Liposcelis bostrychophila. Classification (NCBI taxonomy): domain Eukaryota; kingdom Metazoa; phylum Arthropoda; class Insecta; order Psocodea; family Liposcelididae; genus Liposcelis; species Liposcelis bostrychophila. Next base: position 22,929,516 of record CM075214.1, on the reverse strand, counting down.
TAAATAAAAATTTTTTTTTAACAACAGACGTTGTGTTAACCGTGTACCAGTCAAATTTTTTAAAAATTTCCAGCATTGGATTTGACAGGAAAAATTTAAACTTATGTTAAAAGAGTAATTCTGTTTACTGTTTTGTCTTTTTTGGGTGTTCAGTGTTTTTGACTGTTTGATGTGCGGCCTGCGAGAAATCAAGACGTGAAAACCTGTATCCAATAACAATTTAAATGGACTATGTCGAGGCGGGAAAAAAAATTTTCAAAATCAAAACCAAACAACGAAACGAATTCCAAATAATTTTTTTTCTCCCCCTCGATCATTAAAGATGAAATTTTGAAAGCCAAGTTGCTGACATCCAACCGCGCACTTAAAAAAAAAAAAAAAAAATTTACAGGAAATTACAGTTCATTTTAACAACAAAGCTTCTTTCAAAAGCAGAATAAAGCGATAGTTAAAAAATTCCCGGGAATATTTTTCACGTCGGAATTTTAGGGAATTTTTAATTGGTATAAAAAATTACCGAAAAATCTTTTTAAAAAAAAGATACAATTGGATCCAATTTGACAGACTAAGACTCAATGCTAGAATTTTAACATTGAAAAGTTTTCCGGAAATTTAAAATAAATTTTCTGGGGTTTGTTGAAATGCATTTCTATCAAATTCCGAAGATTAAGGATTTTTCGACTTCAGAAAATTAAATAAATTTCCACTTTGGGAATTTTTTTTTAACACCCAAAGCAACATTCCTGAAAATTCCCGGAAGTTAATTGTAATACCTGGAAATTTATTTTTATTCCTGGATATTTATTTTTATGCATGGAAATTTATTTTCATTCCTGGAAATTTATTTTTATTTATGAAAATTTATTTTTATTCCCGGAAATATTTAAAATGAATTTCCTGGAATTCGAATTTATCGAAATGCATTTCTATAAAATTCCGAATATTAAGGATTTTTCGACTTCAGACAATTAAATAAATTTAATAAATAATAAAATATAATAAAATTAAATAAATTTCCACTTACGGAATTTTTTTTAACATATAGAGCAAAATTCCCGGAAATTTACTTTTATTCCTGGAAATTAATTTTTACTTTTTTTTAACATCCAAAGCAACATTGCCGAAAATTCCCGGAAGTTTACATTCATACCTGGAAATTTATTTTTATTCCTGGAAATATAATTTTATCCATGGAAATTTATTTTATTCCCGGAAATTTGTTTTTATCCATGGAAATTTATTTTTATTCCCGGAATTTAAGTTTCCATCCCAGACATTGATATTTTATCAGCAGAAAATTAATTTTATTCCCGGGAATATTCCCGATCCTCAACTTTAAATTTAAAAAAAAAAAAAAATTATGAATAAAAATAACAATTGACCAAGCGGTCGACAGTTGCGCTTCTTGGACAACAAAATTTATCTTTAATGTTCTCATCTAAGAAAAAAAATAAAATTTTCCGACAAAAAAAAAACTTACCGGATGATATTGTGTAGTCCCAACTTTCTGTGTCATTTTTGTGTACATTTAATTTGGTCGGCTGAAACAAAAGAAAACGAAAATTAGCTATTACGCCAAATTAAACGTTTGCGGTTCTACTTCATTTCACCACAAAATCTTCGACTAATCGGTCATATCAACATAAGAAAAAAAAATTACGTCTGTTTTCGATTTGTATAAATCAATTTCGAATCATTTAATTTATTGAAATGTTGGCCCATTTTCAAAGGCCTGACCGGGCAATTAATCGATCACGAGGATGAGCCGGGCGGTCAAGTGGTGTAAAAGCCCTTCGAAAAAAAAAAAAAAAAAAAAAATTACGTCAATTTTCTTTTTTCGAAGTCCATAAAACGATAAATTCTTGAGTTCCCCCGCAAAAACTTTTCAGTCATTGAATAATTAAGGAGGAAACGGGGGTAAAAGCTCGTGTGACAGATGTTCCGTTAATCGTGACTCACTGAGGTCTATGTAAACACAAAAACAAGAATTCCAACCAGACGGAATGAATTTTAAAGCTTTTTACAATTCCAAATTTCTTTCCCGAAAAAAATTCTTTTGATAATTAAATTGTAACACGAATTCCCTTCAAAAAAAAGAAGAAAAAAATCACGCGAAAAGAAAATCCTTCAAACAAAAGACAGGATAATGATCGGATGCGAAAATAAAGCTCCCCGTGGAGCAGTTCATTTAAAAACGACTCAGATGTCCAGAATGTCAAGTTTAGTTCATCCCTTAAGAGTCCAAGGCGTTATAATTACAGAAAAAGCTAAAAAGAAAAACGATGATGGTAATAAAGGAGGGGGGAAAAAAATAACAGAAAAGGGAATTCTCTCAGGTAGAGAAAAATTCCTTTTCTCTTACTCCCTCGGAAGTAATTATAACGTCGAAAACGAAAAACTTTGACGATTCCTCGCACATACTTTTTTTTTTTTTTTTTTTTTTCACTCCCTTTAATCATGTAATGATTATATAAATTTAATTAAAAAGTTGTTGCGATCATCCGCTTTTACAACTTTTTAAAGGAAAAGGAGAACTTTAGGCAGTGTCTAATAAGTTTTCTTCCGATGGAAAATGAAGATGTTTTCGGATGCCAATTATCTGAATTAGGGGGGAGAAAAAATTATATGAACTTTTGAAAAAAATGGACCATCGTGGAAGACAGGTTTCCTCCTGATAAGCTGAAGATTATCGCGATGGATTAACAACAATTTGAAGAGGGCGTTTAGAAGCTCTCCATTATTGCCTTTCAATTTCAGTGCGTCGGAGGTCAAGTGATATTATCTATATCGAAAATTAGGGCGTCCCTTGTTTTGGCAATTCTCGAATTTTAAATCGCTTACCCCCAAAAATGGTTCTCTTTGGTGTACTGATACGCCCTAATTTTGTTTTAGTTCTTTACTCGAAGGGAAAGCGTGACGGCTTGAGCTTAAAGTTCCAAAAATTGCCATAAGGGTGCAAATTCACTATAGGATGTTGGATCAACATGTTGTACCAACATGTTGATTGACTCAATTTTTAAGGTTGCAAATTTACTATGGAATGTTGGACCAACATTGGTACAACACGTTGGACCAACATGTTGTACCAACTTGTGTACCAACTTGTTGGACCAACATTCAACACTAATTTCGGCGTAGGAATAAATTCTGCAATAGTCAATTCGTCCGTTTGTCAAACAAGTTGGTACAACAAGTTGCTTCAACAAGTTGGTACATCATGTTTGTCCAACTTGTACCAAAATGTTAGTCCAACATTCCATAGTGAATTTGCACCCTAAGAATAAGTGAATGTTGGTACAACATTCCACAGTAATTCGGAATTCGGTGGAGGAGTAAATTCTGCAATACTCGATTCGTTCGTTTGTCAAACATGTCGGTACAACATGTTGGTCCAACTTTTTGTTCCGAAATGTTGGTCCAACATTCCACAGTGAATTCGTACCCCTACGCCGAAATTAGTGTGGAATGTTGGTCAACTTGTTGTACCAACATGTTGGTGCAAAAAGTTGGATCAACATGTTGGACAAACGAACGATTCGACTATTGCAGAATTTACTCCTACACCAAAATTAGTGTGGAATGTTGGTCTAATAAGCTTATACAACATGTTGGTACAAGCTAAACCAACATGTTGAACCAACTTGATGGATCAACATTCCTCACTCATTTCGGTGTAGGAGTAAATTCTGCAATAGTCGATTTGTTCGTTTGTCCTGGTACAACGAGTACATATTGGTGGGGTACGAGTTGGTGCAACATGTTTGTCCAACTGGTTGTATCAACATGTTGGTCTAACATTCCACAGTGAATTTGCACCCCTACGCCGAAATTAGTGCAGAATGTTGGTCTGTTATGTCGAATGTCTGTCTAATGGAATGTTGGTCCAACATTCTATAGTGAATTTTCACCCTTAAAATTGAGCATTAATGAAACTAGGGCTAACTACACCCGCTCAAAATTTAAGTTTCAAAACCTTAAACTGTATTTTTTTTTTTTTTTTTTTTTTTTTTTAAATTCAAAAACAGAAAAACTCATTTTGTACGAACGCCGAGTTAACTGTACGCGACGCTACATATGACATTCAACGTAAATTAAGTTTTAATCCAATAAACAAAATTTTTTTAAAAAAATGCAACGGATACAATGTCAACAAACGAGAGAATGAGCCAGCAAAAAAAAATGTAATGCTAATCTAATTAAATAAACATTCAGTCGAAAAGGAATACGTAGTCAACCAAACGAGGACAATTTAGCAAAAATATTTAAATGCTTCTCATTTCCGGTGTACGTGCAATCATTTATTCAATTTAATCGCTTATTCGTAAGAACACCCGCCAGCTTTTCAGCCCGCAAAACCACTCACGGTTTAAAATTTACATATGGCACTCCGTGCTTTTCCTCGAGATGAGCCAGATTCATTCCCGGTATATTCCATTATGAATAAGTAATTTCTCGGAGTCACTTGGAGAAAACTTGAGAGAGAGAAAGAGAGAGAGATAATAAAACGTTAAGACACCGAAAATTGGAATCCTCCCCCCCCCCCACCCTCCATAATAAAATATTACCAACCGAAATTGTTAACCAGGTTACGATGTTTAAATTGTTCTCCGGAGAAAGAACCGGGAAAAAGAAAGGGATTAAATTAACGGATGTTAATCAGATCGATGACGGGATGAAAAAAAAAGGAAAAACCACGTGACGAATTTCGCAAGGAAGAAGAAAAAAAAAATTTTTATTTTTAATGGACAGGAAATCCCTTCGAACTGCTTGGTAATCCATTTGTCGAAGATGTAAAGTCATATTTCATCCGTGACATTCGGTAATTGAACGAAATAAGACGAACTCGTCCACCTACGTCATAATCCATCTACTTATTTTAATCCGACTAAAAACCACTATTTTTGTATAATTAGTTGGCAAGCTTTAACGTGAATCATCCTCCGATCAAAACCATGCCGACCATTGTAAATCTTTTTTCGAAAAGGTTTTTTTTTCCGTTTTAATTACTTTTTTTTTCAGGATTAAATCGTCTGATAATGAATCGATTTAATCCGGTTCAATAAGCAAAATCGAATACTAAAACAATTAACTTTTTTTTTTTATATTTTTCCGAGAGAGAACTAATTTTACACCGGGGGCAAAGTTCATTTCTTTATTCATCACCGAAGGTTTTAAACAACAAACAAGATCGGAAGATGGTTATTATTAGAAAATAAATTGGGTTTTCAATCTTCGGGAAATTCATCTCCCCCAAAACCAAAACTTTCTCTCTTTTTCGCACAAAATTTCCTGTCGAACGATAATTAAAACAGATTTAAATATATATTTTTTGGGATATTTTCAAAAAAAGAATTTTTTTTTGATTGATCGTTGTCACCTCGCATAGGAAAAAAAAAGAAGACAAGAACAAATGACTTGTGTCGGAATGGCGACGCACTCGTAATTCTAATTTATACTCTAATTGACACATTTTTGAGTCCCGTTTTTTCCGTTTCGAAATTTTTTTTTTTTTGTAGACTCTTAGCCACTTAAAGGAAGAGGGCCGATAACCCTGTGTTTGGACTACAAAGATGTCTTTGCATTCATTACATTGCATTAGCTATACATCAAATTGGTTTAGTTTTGGATTACATTAAATTAGCTTTGCATTGAATTTTAATGGCTTTGCATTAGATCGCATTTGCTTTGCATTAACAAGTCACTTCCATTGCTACTGCATTACATATTGCGGACTCTTGCATTTCGGCGCATACTAGATCTTTGCATTAAATTGCATTAGCTATGCATTAAATTGCTTCGGCTTTGGATTACATTAAATTTGCTTTGCACTGCATAGAAATAGCATTACCTTTGCATCGTATGAAGTACCACTACAATAGTTGCAATTTTTGCATTATGTGCGATGCTTAGTGATGGACGACAAGACAAGAGCTTGGACAAGACTCTTGCGTTTTTCAATTGTTTGTATTGTTTACATAATAGTTCGCTTATGTAAACAAGACAAGAGCTTGACCGAGGACTTGTCTTGGATTGTCTTATTCTCGCTTGTCGTCCATCACTAGCGATGCTTTGCAATATCATTGCATTACATGCAGCAATGCATTGCTCCTGCATTATAAATTACATTAGATGTAGATACCTTTGCATTAGATGTAGCACCACTTCATTAGGTGTAATGTCTCTGCATTATGCGCATTACTTTGCATTACCGTTGAATTGCACTTGCATTGTTTGCATCACTTGCATTTCCATTATATTGTTTGCATCACTTTGAATCTTTGCATTACGGTGTACACTTTTTTTTTTTTTTTTTTTTTTGAAATGGGCACCCTCAGGTGTTGGTCCATCTAAAAATCGCCCCACATGTGAGGTACCTAAAGAACCTCACGAAAAATCGATAAAGGAACATTATGCAGGGAGAATAAAAAGAAGAAGAAGAAGCAGAAGAAGAGGAGGAGGCCATCGTTCAAAACGTCAGGTAAACAATAAAAGATAACGTTGGGAAAAAAGAGAGATAACTAATGGCATGTCAGCTATTTTCCAAGTCAGCATTGTAGTTTTCGCGATGCTAATGATGTTTACTATTGTTAACGGTAATGTACTGCGGTGGGCTTCCACCGCTTACATTATTATTACACTTAATTCAATACAAGGGAAACTCATCTCTCCCGAGCATTATTATACATACACTTTTTTCCTATTAAAAAAAAAAAAAAAAAAAATCAAATGTTTAGATAATAATCGATAGCGTTTAGCTGCATCATAAACAACATGTGTCTTTTTAACGATCTTTTAATTAATCAACTCCCCGATTCTTGAAAATAAAAAATAAAAAAATGGATAAAATAAAGAAAAAGCTTGTTCCCTCGTGTCACGTGTCAAATATAACATTCATCGAGAATATAAATTTCGAAAATTAACTTAGCGATTTTTCAAAAATACATCTAAACATGTTCGGTTGGCAATGTGACAGGAATTACGGGTCACTTTCGGTAATCAAACTTTTTGGACTTAAAAAAAAAATGTTGGACAGGAACAACAAATGATGCAGTCTGCGGTTCCGTTGCAGTCAAAATTTAAAAACGGTGATGCCAGAATGATGTTTTAATGGAAGATAGAGATTGCAACAAAAGGACTTTAGCGAATTAAAGCCCTTTCTCGGATCCCTAGAGCACCCGTCCGGGTGCTTTTAGGGCTTTTTTTCTTTTTTATAATTTTTGCAAAAATCGCTGAATTGTTATTGCATTGATTTGAATTGCTGAGTTAACTTGCTGAGTTAACTTGCTGAAATAACTTTCATTGAATAAGATGCAATCAATGAAATTTATTGAAATCTATGAATATTGAAATTTGATAAGTATCTTCTTTGGCATAAGCGATTTCCGTTACAGGGTGTTCCATACAGATCCAAACACATAAAAATACGTCAAATGACTTGAAAAATTCAACTCGAACAACGCATCTTTCAAACTTTACCAACAGAATCCTCCCCCAAAACCGGTGCTCTTTTTTAACTACACCAGCAAACCCACCAATAATAATTCATTTGGGAATTCGAAACCCTTTCGACTGCATTATACCTCAAATTTCATTTCAATGAAATTCATGGGCAACCTTCCTGGAAATCAACTTTGGAAACCTCATCGCTCCTAAACAAATGACAATCGAACATTTAAAAAAAAAATAAAATAAAAAAAAGCCGCCTTCTATTGACACAGCACGTACAAAAACCACGAAACCTAATCCCGATCCCATCGAAAAAATTGCTCCGAACCCGCGTTTCAAATTGTTTCCGTTTATAACGGAAACGAAAATGAAAAAAAAAAAAAAAATTGATACATAGCTGAAGCTGGTGTAATATATTACCTTTTCAATTTGTTTACTTCTCTATGAAATATACCGTAACGATATTGATGTCCTCTTTCATGCGAAATAGATTTTCGGTATAGGAAAACGAGACTTTCTTCTTTTCGACGTATATATATTTATTTACTTTTTTTTTTCAGTTTTCCTCTTTAGCTTTTGCGCGGGAGATGATCCTTAAGGATCTTTTATATTGCGTTAAAAGACAAAGCACTTAGGTAGCGCATTCATATTTCATCCCCAACAAACTTTATATCCTTCCCGCTTTGAAACATGACCGTAATTAACTAACTTGAGAGAAAAACCTTGTTTTATTAACGCTACATTAGTTATAGTTAAGATATGAATCGTTAATTTTATCTCTCATGTGATGAAAATGTACGTTTCCCCGAAAATGATAGGAGACGCTACCAATTATTCACCTACTTCTAACGACGACATCGATGTATTATGTAGAGTTATACATAATAAATAGGATGCAGAATATTTAACGAAGTGTATCTAATGAAGATTTCGTCTTGCTCGAGTCCATTAACCGTATTCGAGTGTGGTGACCTAAACGCTGGGGGATTTATTGCAAAAGCTGCAATCCGAACCACCTCCAAAGGGATCAGCATCAGGGACAATAGTTCTTCGGTTGAACGATGAAGTATTGGGTATGAGCAATAGTAGCGAGTGGACAGGAAATTATCAGAATCATTACTAAAATGGCTTGGCGTCTTTATTTGGTTCAAAGCCATAACCTCGAATCTCAGATGTGTCCTATGGTTGTTGGACTCTTGAAAACGATCAGATGATTAACGCTACAAAAGAGGAGGGTCCCGGTATGATTCTATCGCAAAGTCTAATGGAATGACACGATTTTTAATACGTTCGCTAAATGAACTTGGTCCAGTTCTACGGCCATATTGCAAATGATCCAAATGATGTTTCGATTGTTTTCTTTTTAATCCGAATGTTCCAATGATCCCGAAATCAGTAAATTCAAAATATCATGTTTTCATAGGAACGTTGTATGCACATAACGCTCATGAAGATTCAAAATGTGACAAGTATACATGTGTGTAACAGACGAAAGTCCCCACACTGTTCGAATTCTGTGTCTAAATAAAGGGGGTCCGGCTCAGTGCAAGCAAAAGCTAACATGAGTGAACCTGTCGTCAAACAGGCCATTTGACACATTTATAGGTTTAAGATCAGGGAAATATCATCACTTTGTACATCCTCACTTCTGTGTTGTACATTGTAAGGAAATCGGGTATACGACTTCAGCTGTGGTCACGTTCTACTCCCTCATAATGATGATGATGATGATGATGATGATGATGATGATGATGGTGAAGATGATGATGATGAAGAAGATGAAGATGATGATGATGATGAAGATGAAGATGAAGATGAAGATGAAGATGAAGATGAAGATGACGATGATGATGTTGAAGAAGAACAAGATGATGATGATGATGAAGATAAAGATGATTATGATGATGATGATGATGATATTTTGGCTTGTTATTAAAGGGATGTCCGAATCATTAAAAACAGTGACAGCTGTTTTTTTAATTTTTTTTATTTCCAAAGAAAAATAATTCACCAAACTACCGTAACTGCTCCAACTGCAGCGAGATATAGTGCCACCCTAAAGTGATAGGTATCACATTCAGATAGAACAATTAGCGTGAAACTAGGTTGGATCAACAAACATAACGGTAATTGAATTCTCTTTATATTCTCGGTTCAAGCGACGTGCACACATAAAAGGAAAAACCGGGTGGGTAGACTGAGAGGGGGGACGAGGGAGGTGAGGAGGGAAGTTAATGTTTGCAATTCTCTACCAAAATCGAGAGGGGGTGGAACGGTTTTAATAATAAAAGTCCTTTGTTTTCCAACTTAAATCGTGTCTCGTTTCCGGAACATAGATGCATCGAAATCAGATAGAGAACCTGTTAAAAAATAACGCGGCCTGGATTGATTAATGGGTTTATCTTTTTAATTATTTCCGAATGATTTACTCCGCCTGGAAAATTATGCAGAAAAAGGAAAATTAGATAATAAACTTTAAATGTTGTATAATAAAAAATTTAATTTCAGAAAATCGGGTTTAATCTTTTTTTTTTTTCCCACACGTTTCCCAAATGAAAACCACAGGGTAGAATAATCGAGAAAATTATATTGCGGGCGGGAAACCCTCTCAAACTGGAGCAGTTAATTTTGATTGAAGATTTCCTAAGTATGGTTTTAATTGTAACGAATATTGAAACATCAGAATTGCGTCTGACGTTTAAAATATTTAAAAAAAAGAAATAAAGGAGGAAAATAAAGGTTTTTTTTTTTAGAGAATAAATCATAAGAGGTACGATAAATTGTTTTTTTTTTTTTCTTTTTATTATTTGTCTGCACTCGAAAGATCGTCTTGAGAAAAAAAAATTTATTATTGGGTTCTAAGATCGTTTCGATGAGTTTAATATGATTTTTTTATAATAATAAACTCGTGTTTCGGACAAATAACCTGATTTTTTATTTTATTTTATTTTCCTCTGTTGTATCTTTTATATATAAAAAAAAGAAATATCAAACGTTAATCTCGGAAACGATTTTTTAAGCTGTTGGGGTTTTTTTTTTATAAAACAATCTTTTTTCTATTTTTCAGTTCTGTGATACGCTTTTGTGAGATTTAATGTTCTGCGAAATATTTTTTCGTTGTCTTAGCTTTTAGAGATTATTCTAGGGTATGGTAGGAAAAAGTGACGCAAAGAGTGTATAAAATTTTAGCAAAATAAAATTAGCATTTTAGCAAAAAAATGCAAAAAATTTATATAAAAAATGTATTACTTTTGTATCATTTATACAAAAATGATGGAGATGCATATTTTTTTTAAGAACCAGAATTTAAATATGAATAATTTTTACAAAATGTATGCATAGTTTTTTTAAATCATAAGCAGGGACATTTGCAAATATTATGTTTAATAAACTTTTTTTCCATTTTATGCATACTTATTTATGTATAAATATTCCGTAATTTAAGCAGTACTATTCATGCAAAATTACTCCATAATTTATGCGTAATTATTCATGAATAATTTATGCATAATTATTCATGCATAAATATTCCATAATTTATGCGTAATTATTCATGAATAAATTATGCATAATTATAATAGACGATGAAAAAAAATATTTCCGGTAAAAAAAAAGAGTCAAGAGACTTTGTGCTTAACGATCCAACAACGAAGATTTAAGAACAAAAACAAAGCATCAACTACGGCGAAATACAGAAGAAAATTCTGACGCTTTCACTCCTGCAGCAGTTTCAACTAGAGAACGTGGTCCTGACGTCACCTAGAAAGGGGCCGTAGCAATTTCTTGAGCATCTTTAATTCATTCTCACGATCTTTATTAAAGAAAAAGAGAGTATGTCGAAAATACATCAAAGTTTGCAATAATTAGTGATGGACGACAAGCCAGACGAGACAAAACAAATCAAGCTCTCGGTCCAGCTCTTGTCTTGTTTACATAAGTGAACTATTATGTAAACAATACAAACAATTGGAAAACGCAAGAGTCTTGTGCAAGCTCATTGTCTTGTCGTCCATCACTAGCAATAATATAAAGATAAAAGTGTGTTTAGTTTAGTTCCTCTAAACTAAACTAGTTCCGCTTCTTTACAGGGGTATAAATGTTATATTTTGAAGTTATCTTGGATCATTCAAATCGCTGAGTGATCCCAACCCAAGATAACTTCACACAAACTCGATCAAACGATCAAGAATTAAAAATCATACTCACGTTAAAGAAATACTTATTGAGGTTCAATATCACATAATCACAAATGTTCAATGCGCTCCACTACTACATTCAGAAACAGAAAGAAAAGAAGCCTGTAGAGAAAGACAATAACTCGAAAACAGATCCGTCAATCGATATCCAATATCCACCATAAATTAAACACGTCGTAAAGTTTTTCCCCCCGATACGTCAAAACAAGAAAAAAACATGTAATGCATATGCCATTCCAGATATTTTAAAATCACCAGAGAATAAAACAATAAAGTTTCATATCCCTCTCCTCCCTTTCCTCCTCCTCCTCCTCCTCTCCGTGTTACACAGACAAACAAACTCAGAAACAGTCTCAGCCCTGAAAAGTTGTGGTATATATCAACAACGTTGAAAAACATGTCACCAAACGAAAAAAAAAAAAAAAACTTCGGCTTTTTACTAAAGTGATGCGTTTGCTGGAAAATTGTTTACTTCGGGGGTAAACTAAAGCTTTTCTTCCCGGAGATTTTAAATCAAGATAATCGGAAGACTTTTATAATTCTTTTAACTTGATTGTCAAACTGGATTCTCTTTCCAAGCTTTCTCTATAAAAAAAAAAAAAAAAAAAAAAAAAAAAAAAAAATCTCTTATCGACGAAAACTGAATTTAGTTTTCCTCACTTCTGGATAAACTTTCGAATACAATATGTTGTTTACCGCTTAACTTTCTTTTCTATTCTCCTGAAAGCTTCGTTTCTTTCTTTCCTTTCATCTTCCCCCCTCCCAACTTTATTTTTTTTATTTTTTATTTTAAATATATGACTGATCTAATCTCCCATTTTCTATATTTTTTATGGGCAAACGGTATCGAGGAAAAAAAGATGCCGCCATTTCAAAGAACTCAAAGGACCGTTCTTTTGGGTTAAAGAAAAAATTCAGAGTATTAAAAAATTTGATCCAGAGAAATTCGAGAGCACTTTCTTTTTACGAAAAATAAGGAAAAAAAAAGAATAATGCTCATATTTGATCCGTTTGATATTTACAATATCGGGGAAAAGAAGTTTTAAAAAAAAAAATCTTACGGGTAGCAAAGAGGGACATTTTCGACTTTTTTAATTTTGTCCTAATCCATTTCGCAAGATCTTTGAAGTATATTACAGGGTATTAATTAATTAATGAAAATGGAAATATAGGATATTTATAGCCACTCAGTTAGGGGTCCGAACCTTAGAAATTGCGAAGCTTCGGACATTTGTCCATATATTGCCGTCGGCACCGGCAACGCGAAAAAAGTTAAAGTTGTTTAATTTTCATGAAAATTTGTACCAAGGGGTTTTCGAGGTCGCTGATCTCGAATTCGTAAACCGTTTTTCTGAATTTCGAACATACAACGAGTAAATTAATTTTTTTTTTGGTTTATTGAGTTCTTAAAAACATTTATAAAACTATTAGCGGATTCGCGATCAGAGACCTCGAAAACCCCTTAGTACAAATTTTCATGAAAATTAAACAATTTTAACTTTTTTTTACATTTGTCGCGATACTAAGTGCGCCATCTTGAATTTTAAAATAATTGTTCCAGTTATGAAATCACAGCCACAAAAATACCTCAAAATAAATATTTATAAAATTTCATTCATAATTAAAAATTTTGGCCTCCATATTATGCCCGCCATTTTGAATTTTGGGGCACGGGCAGTAGGTTTTTAATTGCAGAAAATATTTAAGCTTTCGATACCTTCATCTTCTTTTTAAGTTTCACACAGACTTGGGAATGAGTTTTGGCCATTTTTTTCTCCGGACCACTGTGCACCCTGATTGCAGTCAAATTATTTTTCGAAATCAGCGCTCAAGGAAATAAATAATCAACCAAAAAAATGCAAACAGCATAGGTAATAACAAAACGGAGGACTGACAGAAAAAAAAATTGGATATTTGAAACAAGAAGGCTAATTTTTATCCTATATGCGCTACAACTTTTTTCGAATCAACCTACTTCCCTTTGCCCCACTCTTCCCTATAAAAGAATCCACAAAGGCAATTACTTTTATCTTATTTTCATCTTTCAGAGATACTGATCCCTTTTTCCTTAATCATTAAAACTCGAACACACGCAAAAAAAAAATTCGAACCCCCACCCCCCCCCCCTCCCCCAAAAAGGAAGTAATTAGAAAACGGGGAGAGAATAGTCATTTTGATAAAACCATAGGGGGGACAGTAAGCAATTATCGACGTTGACGTTTTAAAGCATTTTCCGATTCTGCGGATGACAATAGGCGAGTCAGCTGCAAATTTCCTTTTTCGACTGACCAAACGTTTGCCCCTGGAACGTCTCCATGATGAATATATTTTTGTGACGTTGTTTCCCACCGTCAAGGTTGTTTCTTTTTTTTTTTTTTTTTTTTTACATTCGGGGGTTATTTTTCTCTCCCCCTTGATTTTTCTTAAATCTCAAATTTTAACATAAAAAACAAATTAAAACCAACCTCTTTCCCGAAAAATTTTCTTTTCCTTTTGGCATTTTCAGTAAAATATAACAATAATAACGCCGGGGGAGTTGTTAATAACTCTCTTATAAAAGTTGGAAATTCGTCGGGATTTACAATATTATAATGTTAATGACATTCTTTTGCAAGTTTTAAAGTGGAACAATAACCTTTTGTTTTGGCTGTTTTCAAAAGTTTATGATTTATTCCCTTTGAAAAAAAAGAGAGGAGGGGGGAAAAAAAAAGTTCTTCCAATTCGGAACGTCGATCGGAGAACGTTCGATTGGAGTTATTTTTTAATTATCCCTGTTAAAATTTTATTAATGATGGGTGGCAGACGCAAATCTATTCCAAACTTATCGAGGAAAGCTATCGAAACTCGACGGAAAGCGTGTCAACCCCATAAAAGGCAAAATACATTTTCTTTCCGAAGAGTGAGACATTACAAAATTCGGAAACTAAGAGACATTCTTATTACTCCACTTTTCATGGGGGAAAAAAAATTCCGTATTCCAGGTAAATAATTGTAAGATGCGGAATAAGGAAATGATGTGAAAGTTCCCATTCCCGAGTTTTTTTCCCCCCTCCTTAATTTAATTCTCCGGTCGTGATTTTCTGTATCTCCATTCCGAATGCCAGACCGTCTTAGTTTTTTTTTAAAAAGAAACAAAGGGAATAAAAAAAAAAAACGTGAAAAAAAGTTTCTTGATATCAAGAAAAAAGGTTTCGGAGGAAGTATAAAATTGCAGGACGGGGCCACGTGGGAGTCATAACCGGGAGAATACAACACAACCAACAGAGATAAATAAACAATATTCATACCGTATATTACGTTCTAGGGCATCGCGTATCAAAATCTTTTTATTGTGTGTGTATGTATACAATATTGCGAGTTTCCTTCTTATTTTCTAAAGTCGTAAATGCACTTTTCATGAAAATTGCTTCAATCATTTTTTCTTTGTTCCCCTCTTCCTCTCCTCTTAGAGATTGTTCGTAAATTACGTAAGAATTGAACCGGATGGTTTTCACCCCCTTTTCAATGCAGAGGACAAAAGTAGCCTCCTCAAAAACTTAGTAATGAAATAAGATTTTCAGGCCTATAGACCCGAGAAGTATACTTTCGAAGTCATGTAAACAAAACAAATTTCGTTATTCTCGTCCTGAAAACTACATATCCAAGGCTGCGCCGAAAAATTTCAATTTTTCACTCGCCCTCTCGCCTTCGGCTCGGATCGGCAACGGTTCTGTTCTGGAACTGGAGCTTTCATTTTTCATTGTAACTGCTGTTTGTTTCGGAACAAGCGTTGTCAGTTCCGGAACAATCACTGTCAGTCCTGGAACTTTCAGCGATAAAATAGTCAGTTCCGCCACTGTCAGTTCCAGAACAGAGACTGACTGACAGCTCCGAAATAGGCATTGCAAGTTCCAGAACAGTCCATGACTGAAAATCTTATCAGTTCTGTTCCGGGACTGGGGCTGTCATTTTTCATTGCAGCTGCTGCTGTTTGTTTCGGAACAAGCGTTGCCAGTTCCGGAACAGTCACTGTCAGTTCTGGAACTTTCAGCGATAAAATAGTCAGTTCCGGAACAGTCACTCTCAGTTCTGGAGCAGTCAGTTCCAGAACAGAAACTGACAGCTCCGAAATAGGCACTGTAAATTCTAGAACAGTCCATGACTGAAAATCTTACTGGCTCTGTCCCGGAACTGGCGCTTTGGCGCTGTCATTTTTCATTGCAATTGCTGTTTGTTTCGGCACAAACATTGCCAGTTCCGGAACAGGCACTTTCAGTTTTGGAACTCTCAGCGATGAAAATGTCAGGTCCGCACTGCTAAAACTCTCTTAGTAATTATTACTAATAGTAATTTTTCTCTCTCTCAATCCAACATCGTGACCAATGTGTGGTGGTCGACTTCAAATGTCTGGGATATTGCAAATTGCCCGCTTAACAAATCCCTCCATTTGTCCCAGTCATTGGCCTGCCTGCACGCCTTCTCCAGGGTTGACTCCATCAATTTAGAGATTAGCTCTGTCCACCTGGTTGGCGAACGTCCCCTTTCTCTTTTGACTTCCGGTTTACCTTGTACCACAAGTCTCTCCATCCTGTCATGACGAGAGATGTGGCCGAATAACTTGAGGATCCGGCTATGTCACGGACGAGAGTCGCTGAGTTGGCTTGATCTCATTTAAGACAGACACATTGGTCCTTTTAGCTGTCCAGGGTATTCGGTACTAATAGTAATTATCTTATTAACAATTTTTACTATAAGTATGGTAAAAATGACCTTAAGTAAGGTAAACCAGATTCAGGTAGATGAATAATTACTAATAAGATAATTATAATTATTACTATTAGTAATTATAAAGAGCGTATTAATAATTATAAGAGCGATTATATAATTACTATTAGTAATAATTACTAAGAGCGTTTTATCCGTGCGGAACTAACAGAGCCTGTTAGTTCCGGACCTAACAACGGCCCAACTGAAAAACAATTTGAACCTTCAGGGCTTCCGTACATTCACGAATGACCCTCTTTCAAGAAAAAAAAAAAATTTTATCCTCATCGCGTCCGATTAAATATGTACAACTGTCGCCGGGTGTGCGTTAATAAAATTCAGACTTTTTTTCTCAACCAGACGCAAAAAAAAAAAAAAAAAAAAAAAAAAAAAATGTGGGCGGGAAATGAAATAAAGGTTTTTCCGTTCTATTAACACCTTTTTTTTTCCATACGTATCCGAAAACCTGTGAATAAATGCGAGATAAAATGCTAAGCTTTAATCTCAAAATGGATGTAAACAAAGTAAGCATTTTATCGAACTCTTGAGAATATAACGAAAGAGGTGGGTTCCCAGGTTTTCTAATCATTTTAATGCGAGCATGTTCCTCTGGTTGGCTTATGTTTGTCAGACGTTTGAAAAGGAGAAAGTTGTCGGGATTTTTCTTCACCTTTCATGCCTCCCAGGTGGGAGGGAAAAGTTTTGCGGTTTTTAAGTGTTAAATACAGCTTTTAATATAAGAGAAAAGGAAAGTTAAGTTGATGATATTCCCGGAGAGTTTGAATGTTGGGAAAGAGAGAATGAAAGGTTGTTAGTCAAGTTTAAGGTAATTTAGTTTGTAAGAATTGCTTGTTAGATGTGGAAGCTTTGTACGGTGAATAATCTTGCAATTAGATTTCCCGTTATAACTAGGAAATCGCATCAACAACAGCGTCATAGAGTGACGATCCTTTTACTGGGTCACATGTCCTGGTAGTTAAAACGTAAATTGTACAGCGTGATGCGTATTCTCTCTCTCTCTCAAAAAAAAAAGTTGAATAAGAGTACGTATTCAGCAGATTTCACGGCTAGGGTTGAGAGTGACATCGCGAGGTGCGGCAAATGTTCGAGATTTGTGATAGTATTACCGGCTGCATATACACAGAACGCATGAATAAGGGGGTTTTTGAGCATGCTGATTCCGATCCGGAAGCAGTGCTCATACACAGATTATCGGAAACGGATCCGATCCTTTGAATTTTTCTCTTTAACTTTCAGACTTTAAAAAAAAAAGCCCCTCCACCCGAATCTTTACATATATTTCTAATAAAAATCACTGTCCCATTTAAATCCGTTACTTTCTTTCCAATTTTCAAAAAGAAACCTCCCTGTTTTTCCGGTTTTATTTCACTAGATCGTTCACGCCCATTAACAAGTGGTCGAAACTTTTTTTTTCCTTTTTCTTTCGCAAGTAAATAACTTTTATAAAAGTGAAGAAAAATGAAGAAAGTGGGAGTCGAAAACTTCCGCCTATCAAGCGTTTCTTTCTTTTTTTTTTTTTTCCTTCTTACCATGAATGAGAAGTCACGCAAAGGAAGTATTCGAAATGAATGTTAAATGTCACGAGATACCATCATAACCTTGAGGGGACTATCCGATCTCCTGAAGGGGCCTTTCATTGCACTTTAACTTTCCGGAAAAAGGAATAGGGGTTGGGGGGGGGGGGGGGGGCAGGAGAAGGAGATGAAGACGAGTCTATGAGAACTTGAAATTCAAGCGAAAACGGATGTTGCTATTCCAGTCTAATGAAAGCATTTAATGGCGTCCCCCCGACACCAAGACAAACAAAACGATAAACTCAAAATGCAAATCATTGCGCCTTCGCACTTTCGCTTGAGGATCTTCCAGGAAATTTTTTTTTTTCCAAACTTCCGCTGCCCTAAGCGAAAAAAGTTGAGTTTTTTATATACGAATGTATATTTAAAATGAAATATTCCACCTTTTTTTTTCTCTTTTGTTGGAAACCAAGTAATTTTCACTCCATCTCATATTTTCAAAACTTTGAAGCGCAACTAAAAATAAAATAAAAAAAAAAGTTCCTCGCCGAAAAAAAAAACCAACCAGATAACCATTTTTTGAAAGCACATTAAGTTTTATACAAAAGGTATAAATAGAGAGAAAGGGAAATTATTTTAATTGCAGTTCGAGTTCCTCGAACGCTTTGTCGGAAAAAACATTTTTTTTTTTTTTTTACTTTTTTTCTCCGGCTTCGCTGGCGAAACTTTTTTTTTTTTTTTTTTTTAACATTGAGTCTTTTCCGTAGCTATAAATAAATGGTTTAAAATGGAAGATTTTCAAGCGGAGCTCCAAATTAATTAAAAATTAGAGAGCTGGGCAGCCGCTTTGTGCTAATTTATTATGGGGAATAGTTTTCTGGCCAGTTAAAAAATACCGATTTTGGCCAGTAAATAAATTCAGTGGTCAGTAAATGTATTCAATATATGCGCATTTGAATTCGTTGGCAAGTATTTTCGCGCTCAGTAGGCAATTGGTCAGTAAAAAATTCAACTTGTCGGTATTTTTATTGAAAACTAGCAGTTTTGCGGGGATCTACGCGCCGCCCTTCATGAGGCTGACTATAAGCGCTATGCCTAAATTTGAATAATTTTTTAGTACAATTAACGGTACAATCTCAAACTATAACTGATTTCTTTATATTCAAAAAAATTTCGTTTTCGATTTTTTTTTTCGGGTTCACTCCCATACTTACAGAAAAAAATTGAACACGTTTTAACCGATCCTGATTCAAATTGACAATAGACCACATTCAAAGTTTATACAAACTTTGATCGATTATTCCTGACGAATCCAAGGAAACTTACCTGAAAATAAAAATAAAAAAATTAAAACGACCGTCTTTAAAAATGATAGAGAATTTTTTTCGTTTATGTAACCAGAACCTTAAAGAATAAAAAAATTTCAAAGGTGCTAATTCAGTTGACTATCCTGACCATTTAGGGTAAGAATGTTCGGCCGAAGATTCTTACGTTGGATGGCGCTTGTTCTCATGCGAAAACGTAAAATATAAAAAATTTATAAAATTTTTGCAAAATAAATGCAAAAAATTTATATAGAAAATGTAATGTTTTTGTATCATTAATACAAAAATAGGGTATTTTCAGGTATTTTTATTTTTGAAAAATTCTGATGTAAAAATAAAATACACATGCTTAAAAAATTATTTGTGTAATAAAAAGAATTAAAAAAATTTTTTTTCTGTATGCAATAATTTGTTAAATTTGGGGCTTAAAAATTGTAAATTAAAACAATTGGAATAAGCGCGGAAGCGTTGTGACGTCATATGTTAATATCGTTCTGCCGAAAAATTGTCATAGAATGCGATGCTTTCAATGTTTATAGACCAAGCCACAGCATTCTTGGAAATTTTTTTTGGGCAGAACGATATTAACATATGACGTCACAACGCTTTCGCGCTTATTCCGACTGTTTTGATTTACAATTTTTAACCCCCAACTTTAATAAATTATTACGTACAAAAAACTTTTAAAGGCGCAAAAA
Organism: Liposcelis bostrychophila; assembly: GCA_037577465.1. NCBI lineage: Eukaryota > Metazoa > Arthropoda > Insecta > Psocodea > Liposcelididae > Liposcelis > Liposcelis bostrychophila. Next base: position 22,909,573 of record CM075214.1, on the reverse strand, counting down.
AGTTTTTACATTCATGCACTTTATTTTTACTCCAAAATTTTTCAAAAATAAAAATACCTGAAAATACCCTATTTGGTCAAGCATAATTTTTGCAAAGTTTATGCATATTTTTTTAAGCACCGAAAATTCAATATGCATACTTTTTACAAAATGCATAGATTTTTTATGCATGAAATTATTGAAAGTCTGGATATGCATAATTTTTGCATAATTTAAGCATATTATTTTTTAAATCATAAAGCAGAAAAACTTACAAAAATGTATTGTTTATTTAATTTTTTTTTTCAGTTTTATGCATATTTATAACAAAAGATAAAAAAAATATTTCCGGTAAAAAGTCAATTCTTTATACATATAATTTGACAAAAGAAAAAAATTGTCAAAATTTTTTTTGTCTGCTGCGACATTTTTATTTTTTAGTGCGACATTTTTTTTTTAGTGCGTACAACGGAACAGCTATACATAAAATAGATACAGAATAGATGAAGGTAAAAAAAATTAATTTTGACAGCATTTATATTAGAATTAGCAGTAAAAAAAATACTTCTGTAAGTTAAAATAGTTATCTAGGATCTGGAGAAAGCGAACTGCTACGAAAAGCGGTCGTTAAAATTTCAGGATAATAGAACAAAAAAGCGTGATATGTGGAGATCGCAGGTATATGTGAGAGATCACCACGCTCGAAATCGAGTAAAGGACTAAGAAGAAGAACAAAAAAGCGCAAAGTCGGCCCAACAATTGTGCTTAACAATTTTTTATTTTTATTATTAAACGATGGTTTTTTGGAAAAATCTTCTATGAATAAATTAGTCAAGAATATACACCAAACATTTGCGATGTCCTTGTTTTACTACGACCTTTCACTTTATGGTGAATACCTTAGCATTCCGTAACCTGGATAGGTCGGAGATTTTCAGTTATATTTAAGATGTAAAATCTCGAGCGTTAAAGATTTTTATAAGGTTTAATAATTAAACATAGTCAGTAGGCAATCTTCTTCTTCTTACGATGCCATACCTGTGTCCAGGCGTAGGCGACCATCAATGAGACTTTTATATTCGTCTCTATCGGGGGCAACCCTGAAGAGCTCCTCGACAATTTAGCAGGCCCAAGCTCTTAAATTACGCAACCACGATAAGTTTTTCCGGCCTATTCTTCTTTTTCCTTCGATATGCCCCTGAATGATCGTCTTCAGAAGCTCATATTTAGGTCCTCTGAGAAAATGACCGAAGTATTCCAACTTCCGTCGTTTTACGATTTGCAAAACTTAGAGCAATATTTTATTAGATTTAATAAACAACACATAACTTATTTTTCAAAATTAATTGTATTTTAATCGATTTTTTCAAAAGTTTGTACTTTTCAAAAAAGTCGCCCCCGTGTACAAAGTCTCCCCTCCATACGGTAGTTCTTCATTTCGTTTTCCAAAATTTTACACATCCTGCAGCTCATTTCATTAAAACACCATCGTGAATTTACATAGAATCCCTTCAGCTTGACACCAGAGATATCTCGATCGCCATCAATAACCAAATAAGATAATGATCTCCTTTATGTCTCTGAGATGTTGCAGATTACATTATGTTGAAAAATCCCATATTAGAAGACATTTTAATTTTTAAATCTTGGATACAAAAAAAAAAAGAAGTCAAAGGCAGCTACTTGATGAGTATAAAATTACACATTCACGCTAAACCCACTGGATTTCTTCGACCTTATAAACTGAATCCCATAATAAACAGCCGCAAGCAGAAGAAAAATTACATACCACCACGTAACCCAATTCGCGATTAACCAAGTTCCCGCTTCGCAATAATTTTTACTTGAAATTTGACTATTTGTAACTGCACCCGGGTTTGACATCAACAGAACTAAACCTACAAAGAAAATAACCTTGTCATTTCGAAGTTTATACTAAACTTATTTTGTATTTGAAACATACCCCATATAACAATTCCGCCGTAAATGACACCGAATACGGCTAACGTATATATCGTGTATGGAATTATTGACAAATCATCCTTATACGCCTTGTAAAAAGCAAAACAAGTCAAAGTTATGTGAAATAACTGAAACACAATGGTTGAGGCTCCGTTAGTCAACAAGTAAGTGACAATTGTCGGATTATAAGGGCAGACGTCCTCCGCGTCGTTAAATTCTATAGCACCCTTTATAAGGGCAGTAAGGCCCGCGATGCCGAAAAACCCATCGACGATTAATGCACTGGCCATTTTCACTTGAACAAGTCCCTAAGAATCCCGAGTCACTAACGATCGTTTGTTTGACTTTCTACAAGTTGAAAGATGTGATAACGGTCTGCGGTTATCAGATCCTAGGCATTAAATTCTTAGAAGAAATACTGAGATCAGAGTTATCTTTTTGAACGTATCCGTAACGTAGAATGAATCATTAATTTGGAAAAGGTCACAAGTTTGTTTGTTTTCTCAAATTGAGTTTTTGATGCCATTTTTAAGAGTACTCATCAGTCGTGGCAGCAGATAAATAGTATTTTTCTTTTTACGGACGAACGAAAAAGATCTTGAAAAAAGAAAAAGTAGGTAACAAATTAGGTTAGTTACAGAATCTTGTACCGAAAGAATAAAATTTTTAGAAAAGGGGATCGCATGCTTATCGCAATGGCGTTGTTGCCAGCATCGGATATACCAGAAGCGATAGCCATAATTGAAAGGTAGGGTGGATCGAAAAAAGCGAATTTTTGAATTTAAAAACGCCTGATATGGCAATCGATGCCTTATTGTAATACTATTAACCCTAATTTTTTTCAGATTTTTTGAAGGTCATCTTGAGGTCGCGCAATGACCTTGAATTTTTTGAAAAGCCCATATAAGGGCAAAAAATAAGGATTTTTTTTTTGCTGAAAAAAGTATCGTTTCCTATCGGAAATTCTGCGTAGATTACGAATATAAAGTCCAAAATCATTTTAAGTGCGCGGTTTTTGAGCTTTACGCCTATTTTCTAAACGCTGAAATACTTTCGGCTGGTTTTTCTTTCAGCTTAAAAACTGTACACAAAAATGAATTTTAGACTTCATATTCGTAATCTACGCAAAATTTCCGATAGGAAACGATACTTTTTTCAGCAAAAAAAAAATCCTTATTTTTTGCCCTTATATGTGCTTTTCAAAAAATTCAAGGTCATTGCGCGACCTCAAGATGACCTTCAAAAAATCTGAAAAAAATTAGGGTTAATAGTATTACAATAAGGCATCGATTGCCATATCAGGCGTTTTCAAATTCAAAAATTCGCTTTTTTCGATCCACCCTATTGAAAGGTACTTCAAAGGAAACGGATTTTACAAGCAGGGGTTGGTTCTTGTAAGGTAGAAATATAACAGCAATTTCAAGGCATTTAAGGTCGAAAATTTACAGACTCAGTTCGACAGCCATCATTGATTACGAAAGAACACAAATCGGCGGTAACGTTAAAAGAGCCAAAGACTCCCATAAAATATAGCAAAATATCTTTATTGATGCTGAGATGAAAAATATGCAAAGGGGGTGACGGGCATTTTCGAATTTTTATCGAGGGTTGCTGCAACGAAACCAAAGAAAAACAGTGCCGGTACTGGAACGATAAATTCGAACTTAGAAGGCTCTGGAAACAAGAACTCGGCTGAAGAAGAAATGCATTCTAGAATATTGCGAAGTGGAATGAAGTTAACAATTTTCAGAAGAAAAAGGACTTTCAGCCCAAATGTAGACGACACGGAAGACCAACCAACGCTTATAAAGTCATCCAGAAAAAGTAAAAAAGCAGTTTCTTTGTCGAATTTGTTTTGAAAATAATGGAATAGGGTGATGTCTCTAGTTATGGATCAATTAGCCCAGTTACGGATCAACCAATGAAAATCAAAACAAACATAAATATTTACAATTTTAAAAGGACTGATTGGCTATTTCCATGGTAATGATCCGTTACTGGTGCCTGATCCGTAACTAGAGACATCACCTTAACATTAAAATTGGAAAAAAGTTAAATTTCGACTCTTATGCAATTTTTGCGCACAATTTTTTGAAAAGAGTTGAAATGATCGATTTCATTTTCGACCATTTTATCACCCATTCCTCAAAAGGTTAATGAACCGTTTCATTTTACTGTAATTTTTTTCCAGGAACGATTAAAACCATGTAATAAAATTACAAATAATGACATCACAATTATATTATACGGTCGACACTGATAACCCATATTACACGACACTTTTTAAATTTTTTTTTCAATTCTTTAAAATTATTCATACAATAAAAACAAAGTCTTAAATAGCCATCCACTCCGTATAAAATCACTCAATCAAGCTAAATTGTTCGAATTGTTCCTCGATCTTATAAATTGAATGCCGTAAAAAACGATCGTAACCAGTAAAACAGTCACATACCACCAGGAAGCAATCATGGAAACCACATAAACTGACGTTTCGCAATAATTTTCATTTGAACCTAGGACATGCTGCGTAAATGTAACTCCATCCGACTTCGAATACAGCAGAACCAAACCTACAATTAAATAGTTTTCTTAACATTCCATTTTTAGATTATTATTCCTTTTAAAACATACCCCATATAACAATTCCGCCATTAATGACTCCGGATACCGCCGGAGCGTAGATCGTGAACCGAAATATCGACGTATCGCCCTTCGATTTCTTATAAAAAGCAAAGCAGATCAAAGTTATGTAAAATAACTGAAACGCAACGTTCGCGATTCCATAAGTCAGCATAAAAGTTAGAAGCGCCGGATTCCAAGGGCAGACTTCCTCCTTGTCGTTGAAATACGTAGCACCTTTCACAAGAGCAGTAATACCGGCGATGCCGAATAAACCTTGGGTTATAGCTCCAAATTTTCGCTTAGGCTGATTTAAATCACTTTCATTTTGAGTCACCGAGCTGCTCATTTCTTGGATTGTAAGCTACTTGAACGAGTCACTAAATCGAATACCGTTGAAGCAAAGAACGCCAAGACACGAATGATCGATTGATTGGTTTTGGGTACAATTTAAAGGATGTCATAAAGCTCTATCTGGTTATCTGATTTGATACCATCAATTCTTAGAGAATAATCGATGAATCAATGTTGTCGTAAAACTTATCCATCGCGTAAATGCAGTAGGTACGTAATAATCAATTATCATGTGAATAAATCAACACAGTCAATCTAAAAACTCACCGAAACCGAAAACGACTACCGGTACCGCAATACCGGTACCATCGAAACCGGTAGTACCGGTGTTTCGGTTAATTTTTATACCGTATTACTGTTAAAAAACCGTCGGTACTACCGGTTTTTTTTCCAAAAATGAAAAAATTGATATAAGGTAAAGTTTAATTCAGAATATTAAATCATGATTTTATTTTTATTTCAACTCGAGAAATTCTTCGAATTTATTGGGTTGAGTCATAAGGGAAGCGGCGTCTTAGCTTTGGAACGAAGCTATCCCTACTAGAAAATTTTTAAACAGTTTATTTTTATTTTTATTTCAAATTTTCAATGCAAACATTCTTCGAATTGATGGGGTGCGGGCCAGTTTGGCTCAGCCGCTGAAAAGCGGTTTTGCTCAAAGCATTCTCCTTATTTTCGGTTGCATTTTCTTGGAAACTTTATATCTTCTGATATTAGGCAATTCAAAGCACCGACTTTTGTTTTCTTGTAATGGTATAATGTACGTTCTTTAATCATCGTCTCCTACAATATAGTCAGTATTTATCACACCTAGCTACCGTCTAGTTGCTCCTATTCTGCACCTCCTTCCTGGTCTTTGGCCGAGGGTAGAACCCAACATTACATTCTGCTTGCTTTTACTCAATCAGACTCGTAAGTTCATAATTTATTCAGTACTAGTGGTCACCCGGCGATAAATCGACGCTAAACAATAGAATTTTTTAAATTCAGTTGGATGAATAAGTCGTTTTGACCAATATTGTAATCTTGCGGCCAAATTCTTTTAATTTTGAATTTTTTCTGGGGTCAAAGTCGAATTTTGGAAGCTTTCTCTCTCAACCCCAACCGTGTGATCTTGATATCTTTCTCGAATTTGATTGAATTCTGTAAGCTGCGCCTTCAAACTTGCAAACTCGAACCCGCGGAAGTGTTTTTTGATTTTCCTAGGCAATAAGCCTAAACTTTTCAATTTTCTTTTGTTTTTCCTGAGGCCTGCATTGGTGTTGGAAGTAGCAGAAAAATGCTCAATGACTCTGAATTTACGTTTGTTGTACGAAAACCCGAAACCTGAATTTACGTTTGTTGCCTTCAGCTCGATTTTAAACATCAGAAACCAAATAGCCGAAATCAGGCCAAATAGATTAATAAAAAATGTACGGTTTTTCCGATTTACCGGAAAACTGGGGCAATTCAGAAAGCTGCATTTATTCCCCTTGATTTTTTTTCGTGATTTTAGACATCAGAAACACTATTCGCTTTGTCATTTGATGTCATTTAGATTTGATTTCAGACGTTTATATATATACATTTAATAGAAAAAAATACGATTTTTCCGATTTTCCGAACGAAAAATTTTTTTTCCGAAAATTGAAAGTATTTTTGGTAAATCTAGCATATAATTAGCTTCCAATTTTGTTCTTACTCGACCTTCTAGCTCATTGGGAAGATGGTCTTCGGACGCGTACAGAGAAAGCTAATAAAAAAAAATGACTTTCTGATTTTCCAAAGAAGGAAAATTTTTCCGAAAAACGAAAATATTTAAAAAAAATCTAGCACGAAATTGGCTTCAAAATGCGTTTTTACTCGACTCTCTAGCTCAACTGGAAGTCGGTTTTTCGAAAACGGACAGAGGACAACTGACGTTTATATGTATAGATTTTCAGAATTTCCGAACAAGTAGCAATAAAAATATTGCTCGTAAAATAAAAGATTCCATTTGGAATTATTTCAAAAAAGATGAATTTTTGGTAGTACCGGTATTGGAAAAATGAACACCGAAAAAAGTCCGTATTTTGCAATCCCTAAAGTCGACCAGAAAAAGGCAATAATTATTGAACAATTCCAGACATGAAAAGTCCTCCCTCAAAAAATAGTAAATATTCCTTTTTCTTCCTCGATCTCGTCTTCTTTTTCATTGAATTGCAAAAGATTTTTAAATATACTGTGTTGAGAGGCTTTTTATGAAAAGTTTATTGTTAAATAAATAAATAATTAAATAAATGAATAAATATGCATCACCCTTAAATTATATTGTTAAATTTTATACCCAAATCCCATATCCCATCTTACAAAACAAGTTTTTTAATTTGTTATGTTAAATTATCTGCATTCGATTAAAATTAAAGTAAAACAAAAATAGCCATTCCTTCAGTATAAAATCACTCAATCGTATGACCTTATAAACATAATTGCGAAGAAGATGCCTGTAACCATTAAAAGAGTTACATACCACCAGGAAACAATCATGGAGACCAACCAAATTGACATATCGCAAAAATTTCCATTTAAACTGTTTGAAATGATAGAATACTCATCAAATGTAACATACTTTGGATTCGAATAAAGCAAAACGAAACCTAAAAATAAATATAAGTTTTGTCATTCTCTAATCTATTTTTTCTTTTTTTTCAAAAAACATACCCCATATGATAATTCCGCCATTGATAACGCCGGTAAAGACTGGTACGTAGATTAGGTAACGAAATTTTGACAAATCACCCTTGGATTTCTTGTAGAAAGCAAAAATGAGCCAATTTATGTAAAAAAGCTGCACCACAACGTTTGCAGTTCCAATAACCAGCAAAAAAGTGATAAGATCAGGACTCCAGGGACAGATTTCCTCCTTATCATTGATGTACGAAGCTCCCTTTATAAGAGCAGTAACTCCAGCGACGCCAAGTAAGCTGTGCATTACGGATCCAAATTTCGCGATGGTCCTTTTCTGATTGGATACATTTTGATCCTGGTTTTCTACCGTGCTAGCCATTTTTCGAAAGAAAAAAAATACTTAAAAAAGTCGATAAGTCGAATGCCACTTTAACCAAGGAGCACCGAGGTACTGATGAATAGACTGATCATAAATGTCCATTTTATAATAAATAAAAGATGTAATACAGTAAGATTGTTTTTGGGTATCAGATTTGATAGAATCAGCTGAGCAAAATATTGAATCATCGTTATCATAGCGACGTAATAGCCACGGCAATGGGAAATTCTCAAATAATATTTCAGGACGTTTTCACCAAAATATTTCGACTTAATAAGTTATTACCCAAAATTCCAGCTAATTTTTTAGCGGCCAATGAGCAAGGACACTTTTTCATTTCAAAAAAATTGATTTCAGCTGAATAATGGAGTGTGCTTTGTCTGAAGATAAGTCGGACACCTCCAGGCGTAAAGAATTTCAAAAAAGTAGTGAATAAATAAAACCGTGGAAAAATCGGATCAATGCAAAAATTCTCTACCTCAGAGCCATTAAGTTAAATATGCAAAATTAAAGATTGCCGCTCAAAAATTGTTTACTAAAACAAACGACCATCTTTAATTTCGAATATTTAACTTCCTAGTTCTAAGACACAGAAATGTTTCAAAAAGTGGAAGAGCCGTAACCACTGAGACAATCAGCCAAGCATGGAGCTTCCTTCTGGTCAAATTAGAAACTGTCGGAATCGACAAGGGGAAATAAAAAAATGATTACGAAAAGGTGACACTTAAATTTTTGGACGATTCGGAATGCTAGCATCCGAGCATAAAAGACGAATCGCTGCTTATAGGGGCTCAAATTTTGGGCCCACCTAAGGAATTCATATGACCCAACAAAACTATAAATTATGCAACAAAAATAGGGTCCCTGTACTTTTACGATGTAGAAGAAAATTTATTGGTCTATCCTAATGTTTACGTTAATCCCAGAAGCACTTTAAATTCATTGTCGACCACTGGAGTCGGTAAAAGTTTTCCATAGTGGGTTCAAAGCATGAAAGGGTTCGAAGCTACCATGGAAAACTTATGGTTTTAGCTTCAAACCCTTACCATGGATTCATTATCAACCACTAAGTCGACAATAAATCCATGGTAAGAATTTGAAGCTACAACCATAAAAGTTTTTCGTGGTAGATTCGAACCCTTTCATGCTTTAAACCCACTATGGAAAACTTTTCCTGAAAGTATTTCTGGTTGTGTACCACGACAACAGTAAAAATAAGAAACTGAGAAAATGAAACTGCGAACAGTAAAAAGGTGACTTATTTAACCTTGTAGATAGACTATAATAGAATGCAAGAAAGGTGTCATGAATTCTCCGAGTATAAATTATCAACAGTTATCGACAGGAAAGTTACACGAGGAATTAAATTTTGGGGACATCGCACGAATTTGGCTACTGGATGAGCCTCTCTTGATTAAAAAAATGTTCCAACGTAAAAAAAAAAAAGAGACGATATCTCCATTAAAGAAGATTATTGGATCGTTAATTTGAAAAAAGGGACATGTCATTTGTTTACCTTATGGGACACGTCCCCTTTTTACTTTCGAGCGCCACGAAGCGTACGCCGCGTACGCCCGGAGTTTTTTTCTGCTATTACGCATCGGATCAAATGGAAATTTTGCACACGTATTTTTCGTCGAAAAATAAGAGGGGGTCTTTTCTTATTTTTTAAAAATTTCAAAAATTACGTAAACGGCAAATATTTGAACTTTTAAATTTGTTTTTTTTCTTGCGACGATAAATCTCGAACCCGGCTACAAATCATCACCAATTTTCGTACTGTAGTAGATATTCATCAAAGTATCATACCAGCAATTAAATAGTTCATTTATTTTCTTTCAGCGCAAGGGGCGGTGATTCCCACGTTAGACGACACGCTTATACCTGTCGGATGATTGGTTCACAAATTATGAGGATTAGGCTACGTATAAATTAGGCCTGAATAAATATAAATTAGCCTAAATGAGGATTAGCCAGATTTTTTTTGTGGGTACAGCGGATTTTGCGGAACTCGGAATTTTGAAAATATTTTCGGGGTAGAGGAATCCGAATATGGAATATTTTTTCGGAAATACGCATTCTTTATGTGGGATTTTTTCTTAAGGAGTTTTGGGCGTGAAGGAGTTGAATTTTCAAAAAAAAAAACAGCCGAGGCTTAGAAAATGAAAAATACGAATTACATTTTTTCTTTATTTCAACTTCTTTTTTCCACCAATGAAGCCGCGAGAAAGTTTAATGGGGTGCGTATGCACCCCCATTACCGTTCTCCTTGTTCAAATTAACGTTTCCATTGGAACCTCTATATGAAAAGAGTCAAATTGGCAGCTGTCGCATAATTTGTTTTGTTTTGGTAAAATGGCGGATATTTATGTCTATCAAAATCAAAACAAACAAGCCAATTGGGCTCTTTTCGTATGGAGGTACACAAGAAATTCTGTGCAAGCTCACAAAGGGACCATTTTTTCAAGTATATGATGACGGACCAGAAAAAATAGACGTCACAGGATATCATAGAAAGGCATATCGAAAGTTGGAATTCTTTTCTGATAACTTATGAGATACTCTTTTGACGACAAGTTCTCTAACTTGAGTCTAAAAGGAATTGGTATCAAGCCTTGAGTAAAAAAAAAGTAGGTATCGCAATATCGCAAACTACTTAAACTAATTAATTTTTATTTTATTTTTAACGGGATATGGATCATTTTATTAAGAAAATCACGATTATAAGTTCGTGAACTATATAAGATAAACATAGAAAATCAGTTGGAAAGTTAAATCGAAGCGTCGACCTCTCGTTTTCATGACGATTGCTCTACCACTAAGCTACTTCGATTTAACTTTTCAACTGATTTTCTATGTTTATTGCTTTATCGACCACAGGGAGAATAAAGCATTGTTTTTAGCACAAATTTCAGATTTTCAGTTTTCGATATATTTACACGTTTTGAGGTCCCCTGATACCGAAAAAAGCAAAATTTGGATGGTGGATGGATGTGTGTATGTATGTATGAATGTATGAATATATGTGTAAAGGAAAGTGTCTGTCCGTCGAAAAGCAGAAAAACGAAAGAACGGAACTCGATGATTTTTGGTGGGTAGCTACTTCTAATGAAATGTAGGTGCTGATTAGTTTTTGAGCCAAATCGGTTCAGCGATTCGGAAGCAGTGAGTGAAAATGTTAAATTTTCAACAATTTCAAGATCTTTTTTGATTATACATCGCGAACGCAGCTACCGATTGAGTCAGATTTTCGTACTGCAGTAGATATTCATCAAGATACGCTACCATTAAAATTTGGTTAAATTCAGTTGAGTGGTTCAGAAACGGTGAGCAGGGCTAAAAGTATGGGTATAGGCCTGAAAACCGATATCTCCAACTTTTGAAACGTCACGATATGACGTCATCGATTACGTCAACAAAGCGATTTGGATGCTGATTGGCGGGTTCCTCGTGGGAGCTAACGAAAAACTAACCAGATTTTGGAGAATATTTTCAGGGTAGAGGATTCCGAATCTGAAATAATTTTTCCAAAATTCGAATTCCTTATGCCCGTATTGCGGCTTTCGTGGGCCTCTGGTCAAAAATTTAACCGTATTTTTGAGAATATTTTCGGGATAGAGGATTCCGAATCTGAAATAATTTTTCAAAAATTCGAATTCTTTATGCCCGTATTGCGGCTTTAGTGGAACTCTGATCAAAAATCTAACCGTGTTTTTGAGAATATTTTCGGGGTAGAGGATTCTGAATCTGAAATAATTTTTCAGAAATTCGGATTCCTTGTGCTCGTACTGCGGCTTTGGTGGACCACCGATCAAAAATCTAAGCATATTTTTGAGAATATTATCGGGATAGAGGATTCCGAATTCCAAATTATTTTTCCGAAATTCGAATTCTTTATGCCCGTACTTGGCTTTGATAAACCTCCGATCGAAAAACTAACCATACTTTTGAGAATTATTTAAATAGTCGATAAAGCAATTTGATCGGTTCTCCGATCTCATTTTTTTATATAGTTCACGAACTTATAATCGTGATTTTCTTAATAAAATGATCCATTAGTTGAAATGGCGGGAATTGGAACTAATAATTCAAACGTTACTGATGCATAAAACCTTTAAAAAATGATCCATAAATCTAAAATAAATGATCCATAAACCTTTAATAAATGATCCATCCTTTATTAAAATGATCCATATCCCGCTAAAAATAAAATAAAGATTATCAATTAGGATCGAAAATAAAAAAAAAATATCTTATAAACTAATTAAATTTACTGATTTCATTTCTCCCGATTTTGAACCTCTGGTTCAAAAAAGACAGCATAGCCGATCGACTCAATAGTAAATCGAAACCTGGTCGGCTATGCTATTTTTCTTTTAACTGCTAAGTTCCCAATTTCGAAAAATGAAATCGATGAATTAAACAAATTCAACTAGAATTAATCAGTCGCAAAAGGCCTAAAATTCGTGTCTTCTTAAAATTCATTTCAAATTCAGTCCCTCAAATGCAAAGTGTACTAGTTCTGACGTCAACCCAGTTTAAAAGACAAGCAGTTGAAGCTCGAGCTAAAACGTTTTATCTCTGAGGGACTGAGTTGCTCCAGATTTCTTCCGAGGACGAGTAAGTTGAGCGACTAAATAAAACACAAATATTAGTTTAAAGAATGTTTTATTGCACTCACTATGAAAGACTGATTTACACTTATAAAACGATTGACAGAACCGAGAACCAAGAGACGATCGACTTGTATATATATACCCTTTAGGAACCTTCTGGAACATTCAGGTAATAAGAAGCTTCTAGAAATAGATTAGTAATGAAAGTTCGAGAAGGCTCCTTTACAATGAATTGCTATTGAGTAACAGGTAGTTAACCCTTATTATTATTATTCCACTCTCTTTTATTTTTGTTTTTGCTTTATCGACCGCAGGGAGAATAAAGCATTGTTTTTAGCACAAATTTCAGATTTTTAGTTTTTGATATTTTTACACGTTTTGAAGTCCCCTGATGCCAAAAAAAGCAAAATTTGGATGGTGGCCGTGTGTGTGGATGTGCTGACATGGTCGGCCTTATCGCGACTTCATACCCGATTTTTCATAACACTATCGCGACAGTATGACACTATGGCGACACCTCAAGTGTCGCCATAACGTTTCTTACGGGATCGCAATGTTAAATAAATTTTTGAAGTGTCGCCACAAGGACAAGAAAAAAATTTCTCAAGGTCATCGGCCATAAGAAAAATTCAAAAAAAAAAATGTCGCGACAAGGTATTGGCATGTACGTATTGGATGTGTGTATGTGTGTATGAATATATGAATATATGTGGAAAAAAAAGTGTCTTTCGGAGGAACAGCAGAAAAACGAAAGAACGGATCTCGATGATTTTTGGTGGGTAGCAACTTCTAATGAAATGTAGGTGCTGATTAGTTTTTGAGTTAAATCGATCCAGGGATTCGGAAGCAGTGAGTGAAAATGTTAAATTTTCAACAATTTAAAGATCTTTTTTGACTATAAATCGCGAACGCAGCTACCAATTGAGTCCTATTTTCGTACTGCAGTAGATATTCATCCAGATACGCTACCATTAAAATTTGGTTAAATTCAGTTGAGTGGTTCAGAAACGGTGAGCAGGGCTAAAAGTATGGGTATAGGCCTAAAAACCGATATGTCGACTTTTGAAACGTCACGATATGACGTCATCGATTACGTCAACAAAGCGATTTGGATGCTGATTGGCGGGTTTTTCGTGGGAGCTAACAAAAAACTAACCGTATTTTTGAAAATATTTTCGGGGTAGAGGATTCCGAATCTGAAATAATTTTTCCAAAATTCGAATCCCTTATGCCAGTATTGCGGCTTTGGTGGACCTCTGATCAAAAATCTAACCGCATTTTTGAGAATATTTTCGGGGTAGAGGATTCCGAATCTGAAATAATTTTTCCGAAATTCGAATCCCTTATGCCAGTATTGCGGCTTTGGTGAACCTCTGATCAAAAATCTAACCGAATTTTTGAGAATATTTTCGGGGTAGAGGATTCCGAATCTGAAATAATTTTTCCAAAATTCGAATCCCTTATGCCAGTATTGCGGCTTTGGTGGACCTCTGATCAAAAATCTAACCGCATTTTTGAAAATATTTTCGGGGTAGAGGATTCCGAATCTGAAATAATTTTTCCGAAATTCGAATCCCTTATGCCCGTACAGTGGCTTTGGTGGACCTCTGATCAAAAATCTAACCGTTATGTATATTATTTATAATATACATTTCATAATTCGTCGATAAAGCACTTTGATCGGTTCACCGATCTCATTTTTTATACCTGGGTCCGTGCCTGAACAAGATTAAGTGAGGTATTTTTCGAATTGCTTCGAGTAAATGAAGAGTTGGTTACTTTTTAACGGCGTTGTGGTTGTCCGTGTTGGACTATCGAACGAAATTCGATTGGGGAGGAAGGGATGCAATTCACGGCACAGATTCAACCTTTAGCTTACTCATTTTACACCGTAGGGTAACATTTTACAGGTTTTGAAGCATAATGACGTCTTTCAATCCTGTACTATTACTAGGCATCGAACATTACGCGCAAGCTCTAAAATGACGGCATCAAACATTTGCGTCACGGATTCGTCATTTGTTTACAGTTTTTTTTCCTAATCAATGCATGCCGTGAAAAATGACGAATGATTCCGCTGAAACTACTATTAAGAACAATTGCACGCTAAAACGTCTTTCAGGTAGTGTGAAAGATAAGATGGATTTTTATGATAAACAGATAAAGAAGAACGCGAAGGGTGTCATCAAATCAGGTATATACCGGTTAATCAATAAAGAATAATAACAATTTAATTATTAAAATAGTATGAATGTTATCGCACACTGTAATAAAAAATCAGATATGCGAAGCAGATACGATTATTTAGTTTACTATAATATAAGCCCGAGCAAAATTATTTTCTCAGTTGGTACTATTTGTGCAGCCGGAGAGTCGATTCTCCAAGATTTTGGAGATTTTCAGAAATAATCCGATAGCTTGGTCACAAACCTATCAATTTTGTGAAACCGGCATGTTTCAGCAGTCCAGAAATAAGCATTAGCTTAGCTTATACTTTTGAACTGGCTAACGCAATAAGTGAATGTGAAGAAGCATAAAATAGTTTTCGTTGAGTTCTTAAAACGATATATACTTCCAATAACAAACAACCGTGAATCATCTGGTATTCTGCAAGGTTCTAGAACATCCGTAAAACAGAATAAAATGAATGTTAGTTTTCTTATACTCGATCAAGTGCAAGAAAATAAATACCTAACTCTGTTGTAAATTTTTGAGAGAAATCTCCCGAAGATCCATTAGACAAGTTCAGATATTTTTGGAGGGAAATGAACCCGTAATTAAGAAAAACCCGAATTAGTCAAATCGAAAAACTCATGCATTACGCCATGATTATTTGACAAATATTATAAATATCGAGAAAAAATCACACCTCGAGTGGGACTCGAACCCACGAAGGCCCTGGACACGCCTTGAAGTCCTATACGCGGACAGCGCTCTAACCAACTGAGCTATCGAGGCTTACACCCGAGCGTGTGACATTTTCTCGATATGACTTAAAGGTGGAATGATAAATCGAAGCGAACATTTTTGGAGAGAATTATTTAACTCTTTTTTCTCTCAAAAATTTATAAATTTCTGGTCCATTGTCCCCCTCCCCTCCTTAAAAAAAAAAAAAATAACTCTGTTGTGTTTCGTTGTAATCTATTTTACAAAATAGCAAAGCAGAATGTTTACAAATGGAATCTTATCTTTTTTCCCTGGGGTCTTCATCTGACTCTGGTTTGGAGCAGTGGGAAAAAGGTGTATGATGTTCTGACGATTTGCATTTTGAGTCGGTGAATTTTAAGATCTCCGTGATATTAAGTAACAAATGCCGTAAAAAAGGATCAAAATCAGTAGAATCGCTACATACAACCATGAAAATGACATGGAGTAGGCATAAATATCATAAGCGCAATAATTTTTGTTCAATACTATCGAGTTTAAATCGTATGGTTCGTAAGTTACCGGATCTGGGTTCGAATACAGTAGAACGAAACCTGTAAATTAACAACCTCGTTACTCTACTAGTCAAATTCGTTTTTTTTTTTTAAATTTGAAAGACATACCCCATATAACTAATCCGCAGTTCAGAATAGCGGATAAAACCGGAAAATAGATAACGAATATGAGTGTGAATGTTGAGAGAAAATTACCCACTTTCCTCCAAGCTGCAAAGCACACTAAGCATAGCATCACGAGGAAAAACAAGGGCAATGAAACGTTGAAGATTCCGTAAGCTAGGAGGTAATCCGGAAGCGTCGGGCTCCACGGACAATTAACATCACCATCGTTCATATATGGAACTCCCTTGCTAAGAGCAATAATGCCACCGACAAAGAAAAAACTTTGGATCACATATCCGTATTTTTCCACAGGTTGATTCGGATCAGATTCATGTTTTTCCTGCAGTTTTCTTACCGCTCTGATCATATTTTTTTCTTCTTTAACAAAACCGATCACCTGCCGTTTAATAAAGGCACACTGTAACAATGGCAATGCATTGATTTATAGCCTTATCAGTCGTGATAAAACTGATTATCAAAATTGATACGAGGAAATTCGGGACAAGTGTCCGGAGTGTCATAAAAAATCCAATTATCAGAGCAAAATCTGGAGCGGTATTTTTTAAGAAAATAAATACTTTACTTAACTCTCTTCTGTTCTGTTTCGTTTTATTCTATTTTACAAAAATATATAAATTCGTTTTGTTTTACTTTTCAGAGGACATTATCGTCGTTGCGCCTTGAATAGGATCAGTTTAAAAGAGATATTTCAAAAAGGAACATAAAACCACTTTTTAAACTGATCCTGATTTGTTAGGGTGTCTTGAAAATTTAACTAACGCAAATGCAACAGAGTTCGATAATAAAACATCTGAAGGCCCCAAGGGGAGAAAAATCAGATTCCATGTTTTTGTTGACATTCTTTAACATAAGCCGAACATCGGAGTAAAGTAGAATATTCACAAATGGAATCTGATTTTTTCTCCGGTTTGGAGCAGTGAGACAAAGGTGGATGATGTTCTGACGATTTGCATTTTGAGTCGGTGAATTTTAAGATCTCCGTGATCTTAAGAAGCGAATGCCGTAAAAAAGGATTACAAGCAGCAGAATCGCTACATACCACCATGAAACAAACAAGGAATAGAAATAAATACTTTCCGCGCAGTAATTTTCGTTCAATACCGGTACTGGCACGTTGGGATCGTATGGTTCGTAAGTTACCGGATCCGGGTTTGAATACAGCAGAACAAAACCTGTAAATTAACAACCTCGTTACTCTACTAGTCAAATTCATTTTTTTTCTTAATTTCAAAAACATACCCCATATAACTAATCCGCCGTTGACAATAGCGGATAAAACCGGTAAATAGATAACGAATGTGAATGCTGATAGAACTTTCGTCGCTTTCCTCCAAGCTGCAAAGCACAATACGCATAGCACTACGAGGTAAAACAAAGGCAATGAAACGTTGAATATTCCGTAAGCTAGGAGGTAATCAGGAAGCGTCGGGCTCCAAGGACAATTAACATCACCATCGTTCATATATGTAACTCCCTTGATAAGAGCAGTAATGCCTCCGATTCCAAAGAAACCTTGGATCACAGGTCCATGTTTTTCCACAGGTTGATTCGGATCAGATGCATGTTTTTCCTGCAATTTTCTCACCGCTCTGATCATGTTTTTCTTTTTTAACAAAACCGATCACCTGCCGTTTAATTAAGACACACTGCAACACTGGCAATGGATTGATTTATAGCCTTATCAGTCGTGATAAGACTGATTACCAAAACTGATACGGAGGAACTCAAGACAATTATCAAGCGTCATTTCTGTGAAAAAATTCACGTATCAGCGCAAAATCTGGATGGGTATTTTTTATCCCAAAACACCATCCTCTCAGAACATAGCACGATATCCTTTAAGGATCAGAAAATAGCATCCTCTTAGACAAGCGAAAATTGTGAAACCTGACACCAGACAACCCCCGTATATCTCCGAAACAAGCTCGGATGTTAGGTAAATTGTTCTGATGCAGTAATTCTCGTTGGCCATCTTCATCCCGAACACATGTTTGTACTGTTTGTAACTAACCGACATCGGGTTAGAATGTATCAAAGCAACCCCTGTAATCAAAGAATGTAATCGGATTCGTCTCACTTAATATAAAAAAAGAGCACAACATACCCCACAGGATGAGCCCTAGCCTACTAACAATAGATAATAATGACAAGCAGTATATGCATTTCCATGATTTATTCGAATAACTACCCCGATAGTTTGCCATCCCGAAATGCGACAACGAAGAACAGACGTTTACGATTCCGGAGATGAACAAGAACACAGGAAGCATTGAATTCCAGGGGCAGTCGTACTCCGCATTGTTCAAATGTACGGCTCCGGCTGCGAGAGCAGCCATGCCCACGATGCCGCCAAATACCTCGATGCAACATCTGTAAGTATTCCCAATGCAATGAACATCTACAGATGTTTTTAAAGGTGAAGTAGTACCACCGTCATACGCGCTAACAACTTTGTACATTTTTTATTTAAACACAAAGTCGCGTATTCAAACACTAATCGAGAATGAAGCAATTTGATAAACCAGTCGGTAACGTGTTATCGAATGTGATAAGATCGTATGGGATCTCAATTGATTCTTTTTTAATTTTTAGTCAACTTGATATTAAGTGCTTTCAGATAAGAATTAATCGGATTCAATATAAGAAAAAGAAATTTAAAAAAGATAGAACTGCAAATGTTTTAAAATAGTATAACGTACCGGTAATGAAAACAACTGAATTCGATGGGAAGTTCGATATATTTTTATGAGGTGTAGCCTATGATGTTTGCTTGCATCAAAACAACTTCTTTTTCTTACGGTGCCGTACCTATGTCCAGGCGTAAGCGACCATCAAAACAACAAATTCATTCAAATATTGGTCAAAAGGTCTAATTGTAAGACAATGTAGGCAATTTTGCCACCAAATTCTTGTGACTTTGATATTTTTCTGGAATTTAAGTTGAATTTTGGTAGTTGCTTCCCCAAGTCTTAAACCACGTCATCTAGCCATCTCTCTCAAATTTTAATTGAACTTATTTCAGCAAAGATGTCAACTGCAAAAAGCGGCAAAAAGTAACTTGGAATGCTTTGTTTCTAAACAAAAACATTTTGTTACGAATTTAAATTTCACAATCTTCTAAGCGTCAACTCCCCCATTTCTAAAAGACGTACACATATTTTTCCGAGTTAATCTCAGAGTTCTTCCTATATAAATAGTTCTATGTAACAACAATACTTACTTAAGGCTATATTCTGCATAAGCTAAGTATTGATATCAAATCAAATTATTAATTAAAAAAAGCATTGCATGTAAGACTTAAGGCACCAGAATGCAAGAAACCAAATCCTAAGTAGTTGTACTCGTCGAGGTACTAGGATGTCTTGCAATCAAACGAGAAAATAATGTATAGGCTTATTCGAATTATTACTTATTATAATTATTTTTAACTGAACTTTTAAGTTAATTCTATCAGATCACAGATATTTATCATGGCCGTTTTCTAATCATTCTTCATTATTCTGATGTCATATGTCAGATTACAACTCAACTAAATCTTTAAAAATTACCCTGTAAGAAATAGAGTAATATCCTAGGGACCTCCATACTAAAACGTTTTACTGATTGAAATTGAGTTCTATCCTGATGCACAGAATTATACAATTCCGCACCTCAGAGGTAAAGTAGGACGTGTACTGGACGTAGTATGACTCTGACGTCATTCTGGTTAAATACCTCATCGATACGTTTGATAGGATTACAGAATTCTTTACCTTTAAGGTACGGAAGTAATACCATTTCCCTAACTTTTATTGCACTTTTCCATTTAGTCTTATATCAGCTGCCTTCAGGCGTCTCCCGAAAATTATTTTACATACTTGCATCACTGTTTTCTTAAATAAGTAAATTGTTAAATAAACAAACGCCCTTGCGCCAAATGTACATAAACCACCAAGTGCCAAAGCGGCCACCATCAACCACAAAGTAATCACCGGCACTAAATGAACAGCTTTCGAGCAATAATTTTCGTTCACAATAGTCGAGTCCACCCCATATTTATCGTACGTGACCGGCACTGGATTGGAATTCAACAGGATAAAACCTATAAATAAACGATTTTTTTCAAAAGATAAATTTTAATAATATTTTTTTCGTAAAACGTACCCCATGCGACAATTCCAAAAGTGGCTATCGATGACAATGCAAAAGTGATACACGTATCGGCTGGAACCTCTTCTTTCCTATCAATCGACTTAATACCCAACCACAACGACCGCACCAAAAAAAGCCCGATTACTCCGTAGATGAGCAAAAAGGCAGGAAGTGTCGGGCTCCAAGGGCAAATTTCTTCAGCGTTTTTCAGGTGGATAGCCCCCGTTACAAACGCAGTCAGGTCCAAAACGCCGAAGAGCAACACGAAGAAATGAAACGCCTGTGATAGTTCGCTCATATTTTACGTCCACAGATTTCAACGGCTTTGCTAACTCTAATACGTTAAAAAATTGCCAATATATCGAACTGTCATTCTTATCTTATCATGTTACGTAAGACTCTATAAATTCACTGTCGAGGAAAAGATTCGGCAAGCTAATTGATCGATTCATTATCGGGGTTTACAAAGCAAAGATTATCAGTGCCATCATGCCAAAAAATGGCATGACGCACCAATAATGAATACATTTTTAATGCAGCCGCGTAGCTTCGGGGAGGACCAGGGGGTAAAGGATCGGAATCGATATTTTAATTAATCTTCTTCTTCTTAGTCCTTTACTCGATTACGAGCGTGGTGATCTCTCACATACACCTGTGCGTGCGCTCACAGGCATATGGGACCTACAGTTTAACGCCGGTTCCGAACGGCTATTTTTTCAGAGATTTACGAGGCAATTACCGCTCGGTGGTTTTGAGAGATTTACGAGAAAATTAAAAGACGAAATAATTTAAACATCTACATATTTGATAAATGTAATTTCATAGCTGATCAGTATTCACTGATCAGCTGTGTAAATGTAATGACTGTAAATTGAGTATAATCGTTCTGATAGTTGAACTAAATTCTTTAATTAATTAAATAAATCTGTAACTCAGTGCAGAACTGAACCAAGTCCATTCAAGGATTGCAATTTCTTACTTCAAACCCGACTTTACAAAGGTTTACAGGCTCAACGGTTGGCAGTGCTGATTTTATGACTTCTGCTAGCAAGTTTATTTTGTTAACAAAGCAGAAGACAGCATAAATACTCGCAGAAGACATTAATTTGAGTTAGCAGCTCTTGTATATGCTTTGTAAAGTTCCGTTTGAAATAAGTAGTTGCAGCCCTGAAATGGACTTAATTCAGTTCTGCACTGAGGTACAAAAATGAATAAAAAAATTGCTCTCTTTTTAATAGCTTGCACAACCCAAAATCGCACAACAAAGTGCCATAGTGGCCAATTGCAAGACAGAAACAATTACTGATGTTAAATACACCTGTTTAGTGCAATAATTTTCATCTCTGTAACCATGATCGGATTTGTATTCCTCATATGAAGCCGGCATCGGATTCGTGTAAAGCATAACACAAGCTGTAACGAAGTAAAACTACATGTAATTTAATCCGATCGAATTAATAAAAAAACATCAACGTACCCCATACGTCAAGTCCAAAAGTACAAACGAAATAAAAAATTGATACGCAGGAAATGCACCTCCACTGCACACTGTCATTTAATTTCGCACAACAAGTCCAAACGGACATCACCAGCGAATTCATCAACGGCAAAAAAACATTGATGATTCCATAGCTCAATAGAAACACTAAAAGACTCGGATTCCAAGGGCACACTTTCTCGGCATTCTGTATGTATAAAGCTCCGGTTATAAGAGCAGCCAGGCCCAGGACGACATTAAATATCAGCACATTTAAACCTTGGCAGCAACAGCTGTTGGAATTTCCGATGCTACCTCCCTCAGAGGTTGCCACCTGCTTATACATTTCGGCTATACACGCATTCACTGTTATAAGAATAGAAATATCTTGAAGCAAACTTATTATCGGATGTGATAAGATGACATGGATTTGATAAAAAATTATCAGCGGATGATTATTCTTCGTAAATTTAATGATGTTTATAGGGTTGTGTTGATAAGAATAAATCAGAATGAAAATAGCAAGAGTATTTTTGCAGCCGCAATGTGGCTCGCCACTTTGGGATCAATCAGGTATGCAGCTTAGGCAGGAAAGGTGATCTCTAAAATCTTAATTACTTTCCTCCCACTTATAAAATTTGTCAACCTCTCTAATACTCATTCAGTAAATTGTAACGCACTTCAGTTTTTATGTCTTTAATCTGTTGCTTCCTATAGCTGCTCTCAATCTTTCACGAAGCGCATGCCTTTATGCATACAAGACACAAGCAGCTAAGTATCAAAAACGCCACGAAAGTCCAAGAAATGACCATGGGCACCACATAAACGGGTTCGATGCAATAATTTTTGTTCACAACTGTCGAGTTGAAGTAAAATTTATCATAAGTAACCGGATGCGGATTGGAGTACAACAAGACAAAACCTGTAAAATGGAACAGCTTCGTTAAACATGGTCGCAAATTTAATTTTTTTTAAAACGTACCCCAAATGATAAGTGCAAAAGCTGCAACCAACGCTACTATTGATACGCAGGCCACACATCCTATTAGACAATTCTTGGAATTAGAACAAGCACCGAAGAGCATCATGGCGCAGAATAAGAACGGAGAACATACGTTGATGATTCCGTAAGTGAATAGAAAGACAGGAAGCTTCGGATTCCAAGGGCAAACTTCATTAGCTTCGTTTAGGTACATGCCTCCGACTATCAATGCACAAAGACCCAAAATTCCACCAATGCATTGAAAACATGAGCTGCCGGAAGCAGCCGCCGAGCCCTCTTCAGACATGCTTATTATTGTTGATCGAATTGTTATACCAACTAACACTATCAAATGACCAACAACACTGAGGCATCTTGAATGCAAAGAAAGCTTATCTTATGTGTGATAAGATGGTACTTATGTCACATTGACTAAATAAGGAAATAAAATGTGTAAAAACTAAATCGAGTTGTAAGTCAAGAAAGAAAAAGAGAATCACATGAAACCGACATTTGAAGGATTCGAAGGAAAAGCTAAGAACTTTTAGAAAAGTCTCTGAATGAAGAAGAAGGCTGAAGCACAATCATCTTTTTTTTTTTTATTACTTTTCTGTTAAAAATAAAAGATTGTTACAGTAAAGATACTCCCAACAAATGTATTTGCAGGAATAAAATGCGGGAAATGAAATATTACAAAAGATAAAATAATAAAAATTTGGAGGAAAAAAAAAGTTTAATATGTATGCAGTTTTATACTAACTTAACTTATAACTTTATTACAATGGACTGTTTACTCGGTGGTTTCAGACGCGATTACAGGTACCCGTACTAAAAAATAATTGATTTATCCCACAGGCCATTCGAGTATTACGTCAGCAAGTTATAGAGGAGAGGGTTTCGGAATGCTGATTAGAATGCGCGAAAGTCAAAAATTTCAAAAACCAAGCTTACATTATGCTTGAACGGCCCTGGACAAATTGTCAACGTATTTCCACTTTCTTGCGTATAAGTCACTGCACTTAAAAGTTCTTCCAATTATTATTCAATTTTGCAAGTCACATTATCAAACATTTTAGCCCGAAGAAACGCATGCCTTTATGCAGCACAAGCATAAGCAACTAAACGCCACAACAGCAACGAACGACCAGGAAATAATCATGGGAACCAAATAAACTGGTTCCTTGCAATAATTTTCATTTGGAGTCGTCGAATTGAAACCGAATTCATCATACGAAACCGGATTCGGATTGGAATACAACAGAACGAAACCTGGAAAAAGTTTTGACATTTAAATTTATCGCAATTACAATGCTAAAAAAAACTTTCGGAACGTACCCCATATAATAATTCCAAGACCGGTAGCCATGGAAATAATCGATATGAACGCCATACAGCCCCAAAGGGGACAGGCGTTCGAATCGCTCGAACAACAACTCCCACAGAGTAACATGATGCCGTATAACATCGGAGAAAAAATGCTGACAACTCCGTAAGTGAGCAAAAACACAGGAAGCATAGGGCTCCAGGGGCAAACTTTATCGGCATCGTTCAGGTACATGCCTCCAGTTATGAGAGCAGCCAAACCTAAGATGAAGGCGAGACCTTCGAAGCAAGAGCTGCTGGAAGTCTCGGCCTTGCGCTCCTCTGCCGTCGCCACCGCCCTATACATTTTTAATATGAAAAATATACGCGACTTGACTCAATCGGACACTTATTAACAATGAAAGGAAACGATAAGGAAGCATACTGCACTGTAGGCAAACTATTTCAATACGTGATAAGATTACGGTTATCTATGATTCACTCAGGATTCGGGAAAGAAATTAATAATGTATAAAATGAAAAGAATAACTTGCAAGGTAAAAGATGAGCAATGCCTTCAAATATTCGTGTAAAAGCATGATGGCTAGATGTAAAATCAATAGGGTGGTTCGAAAATCGATTTTTTTTTTTTGAATTTCAAAATTCCTATATCAGGAAACGTTTCTTTATAAATAGACGGTGCGCATGTGACGTCATTTTAAAGGGAGGTGGTTGGTCCAATTCCGTAACGAACTATTTAGCGTGACGTCACTGCAGGACAACTTACATTGAGTCCTAATGGACAAATATTTAAAAAAATTTTTTCAAGCAGGTGTAAAAATTATAATTACTCTCATTTAAGAGGAGGCTTCAGATATTTATTTAAATATACCAAAATAAATTTCCATGGCTTAGAACTTTTTTTTGGAGATACAAATTAGAAATCTGGCTTCGTAGCGAACTTCATAGTGATACTGGCATCTTTCTTCAAAATTTCAGATTCTCAGGTTGTAAAGAAACTCCGGAAAACGCTTTGGAAAATATATTCCCGACATTTATTTTTGAAAACGTTTTCCGGAGTTTCTTTACAACCTGAGAATCTGAGATTTTAAAAGAAAGATGCCAGTATGAATGTAAAGTTCGCTACGAAGCCAGATTTTTAATTTGTATCTCCAAAAAAAAGTTTTAGGCCAGGGAAATTTATTTTGGTATATTTAAATAAATATCTGAAGCCTTCTCTTAAACTCGTAAATTTTTTATTTATGCTCTGCCGTGCAGTTAAATAATTTTCCGGGTTTAGTTAATTTAATAAACTGAAATCTACTTGAATTGCCCATAAGAGCTCATGTAATCTAGGCACGGTCGTATAGATAGGTCCGGAAACTCCTATCCCTTATACATGGGAGATCATGTCCCGCTTAACTACGCAAAAATTAGTTCTTTCTTTCTACAACCGTAAGCGCTATTCGTTAGAGAGACGCTTTTTGATTGATCGTTGAGGTTTGATGCCGACGATGGCGGCACACAGCCGTAAGACCAAGACGTTTATATGGCCATGGTCCCAACTTATGCGATTAGCCATGTTGCGGCTCTCAAGATCGCAGCGCCGCCAGTGGCCCATTTTAGAACTAAATTGTGAGTAGTTAAGCGGGACACGAACGGCATAGGAAGTTTCCGGACCTGTCTATACGACCGTGAATCTAGGTCAAGTTAATGGGTTGCGGAATTAAACCTAATCCCACTTCTGGTCGCCATTTTACTTCCCCAACGTGGATACGACTTATAGTATCAAACCCTGAATTTTAGCAGATTTTTTGAACGGCACCTTGAGGTGTCAAATTGGTCTTGAAATTTCCAAAAAGTCCATATAACGGCCAAAAATGAACATTTCATTTTTGCATAAAAGACTATCGATTCCTATCGGAAATTTTACGTAGATTACGAATTTTAAGTCGAAAATTAGTTTTGGTGCATGGTTTTTGAGCTTCAGGCCGGATTTAAAAGCTCTGAAAAAATGGTTATGGATTTTTGCCTGTGGCTCAAAATCCGTTTTATTCTTCAAAAAAAGTTTAGTTTTTAGTTTACTTACATAAATAAAATATTAACTCGGCAAGGAAATTGATGATAAAAATCTTACCTGAAAATAAGAAAAAGAAACAACATTAAAATCCCATCATAATTTTATGAAAACATATTTAATAGTATATTTCACTGCTAGAGTAAAAGTGAGACATTTTGAGCCCTCGACCATTTTCCTTTAGATTCGTAGCTGTGAATTTTTTTTTTTTTTTTTTTTTTTCAAATGCTATGATCATTTAAAGCTGTTTGCCTTGTGGTCTTACAGCGTCCATATTGATTTTTGAAGTCACTTTTCGACCGCTAGACAATAAACGTTTATTTTTAGGGCTCTTTTTTACCTGGCCTTAAAAGTTAAACTTTAAGAGCAGACAAAGGACGTGAAAAGTGCTACTTCATACAAACGTGAAATAAGAAACCTTGAGATTTTCAATGTCAAGGTTTATCGGCGTGAAATAAGTCTCTTTCCGACCCGATCCAGCAGTCTACTATTTCCTTCCCAATGTTTTACAATAACTCTCATTTTATATTCAGTTACCCACTAGATCGAATTCCCCGCTCCCCCTTTCCGATTATTTAATTCCAATCACTTTTCAAATCAAAAATCTCTTAAACAAACCTAGGTAACTGTAATCGTTTCCCGTAATAAAAATCAAATTCCGAATTCTGATTTATGGTAATTTCCCGGAAACATACAATACAGTTACAATATATAGACGAAAGCAAGAATGGAAATCGACCGTTTAAACTTTTTTTCTCTCACTTTTTTTTTATAAATCACGAGTCGTATAAGCCATTAAAAAAAATCACGAGCTGTAATAAAATCCAATTAAAACCGTACGTTTTTAAGCCCTTCACGACTCCAAAAAAAAAAAAAGAAAATTTAATTCAATTTCTTTTTTTTTTCCAAAGCGATACCAACAGGTTAGTTTTCCCGTTGTTATTATTATTCAGTCAGGTTTTCTATTTTATTTTTTCCTCCCTCCGCCCCTCCATATCCTGAGGGAACGATCCTCATGTATTGTACTATAAATAAAAAGAACTCTAGCGGATTTAAAAGAAAAAAAAGTCGGTCGCGGAATGGTTTCGCATTGAGTGGAAGCTAATAAAAAGAAAGCCGAGATGAGATCTGGGCTTTGAAAGATATTTATCCCTTCGGAGAAGAAAAAAAAAAATATAAAAAGATAAAAAAAAAGGGAAGTGATCGATGGATGTTGGGAACGAAAAAAAAAGAAGGGAGGGAAAAAAAGGGTACAGAGCAACCTCCGGAAGACACCGAAAGGTTATAACATTATCATCTATCGAACATAACAGTTGGATTACCGCATTTTTCACTTTTTTCCTTTTTGGAGGCCCGAGGGGGTGGGGGGAAGGGAAGGGAAGGGGTGCTTTATGCCTTTCCCGTGTTTTTAACCGTTTTCCCATCAGGTTAACGAGGAGAGTTTCGCAAAGTCAATCTTTATTAATTATCTTCGTAGGGAGATTTATCTCTTTTATCTCATCTTGTCTTGACGGTAATTAATTTCTTCGAAATAACCAAGAAAACGCTAATCGTTCAAATCTTCTTACGGTAGTAATCCTTTCATGACTCCCATTTTTTTTAATATCGGGAAATCTTCAGGGGATATCCGTAATAAAAATCGGTATGAATTTAAATGGAAAAATTTAAAATATTTTCCAATTAAAACGGCAAATTAAAAACGGCGTTGTGTTGTTGTCTTTCGATCTTGCTCGCGCTTTATAACACCGGGAAAGGTGTTTTCCGAAAATGTAATTAATCATCCTGGTGGCGTTTTTTTGGGAAGAGAGAAGAGAGAGAGAGAAAAAAAAGAGAAAGCGAGAAAAATGTGGGAGGATTCCAGTTTCACAAAGATTATGTCACCCATACTTGGAAAAACAATCCAGTTTTCTCCATCGGTTTTTTTTCCCCGCGAGAATTTGATGTTGAAGTATTGTTAGCTAGCTACTTAAAAAGCTTTGCGGGATCGAAAAAAAAAAAAAAAATTGGGGCTGAAAAGTAGTTTTATATTTCGAATGGAAATATTTAAAGTCAGTAGTTTAACTAAATTTTTACTTAGATGATAATGTCACTCTCCACAACACACGTATAAATATTTTTTAAAAAAACATGCATGTGAAAAAAAAAAAAAAAAATCAGACCATTTAAATCTGTTTACGTGGAGAATTAAAACTTTTCGTGACAGGATGTAGCTTTAACCATGTAAGCTAACCCAACTTAAAAACCCATTATGTTTGGGAAAAAAAAAAAATTATTATCGACTTTTAGTGTAAATAATCACGACTTCCCTTTGAAAAATAAAAATTTTTCCACCTATTCTGCTTCAACGGAAAATGAAAATAAAACTTTCTCCGGAACATTTATTTGCTTAGGATAAGTAAAATCTCGTGTCGTCTGTGTAACCAAAGGCGAAAAAAGAAAAAAAAATCAATGTTAAAGAAATGTCAACCGAGTGGAACCCGTTACTTACACAAAAACCCAAACATATTTGTAAAAGAATAAACACTTTTTCTCGTTGGATTTTTCCTCCTTCACGCAGAGATTTCTTTTTTTTATGCTCTTCCAAGGATTTTTTTCCTCGTTTGAAAGGGAGAAAAAAAAATCATCTCTCGGCGATGCAAATTAAGAACGTGACAGGACCGACAGGAGATATCAAGATTCCGAATATTTCCCAGAAGTTTCAGGAATTCAAAAGGATTAAAATCGGAAGTCAAGTTAGTTTCCTACCTGTTATCAGTCCGTATCCCTCACCCTTCTTTAGGGTCAGGGGTTTTACACGAAAACCCCTGACGTTTCCCGTTTGGTTTTATCCTTAACCCGTAATTTTTTTTTTCCTTGTTCTAATTCAAGAAAAAAAAAACAGGGATAACAGGAAGAGATAAAATATATTTTTTGGACAGTGTACCAAGTGTAATAAAGAAAATTTCTTCAAATATAGTGAAAATTTTTGCTATCCTTAGCTGCTTCTGCAACTAAAAATTTTCTTTTTCCTAAGAGGAAGCTGTTGCGGAAATCTAAGCTTAGTACACTCAGTAAACCGAGTGGCTAGTAGTGTTAATAATTAATTCATAAATTGTATTGCTAATTAAAACTCACTTATTGATGTCTCCGCAATTTTTCGATTACCCCATTGGTATTTATTGTTTTGACTAACGGTTATACTTTTGGCCTTCTATCTTAACACTAAAACTACCTAATTTAAAGAAAAAAAAGTTAGTGTCAATATAAAAAAAGGGTTAAAAAAAAAAAAAAAGAAAAAAAAAAAAAAAGTAAAAGAAAAAACGATCGCAAGTAACTAATCATTTTTTTTTTTCATTTAACATTATTTGTCTTTTTACTATCCTGCTGTCTCATCATTTATCTGCTGCAGAAGTGCAATGATTTTAAAAAAAATGCAATTCTACAGTATATACAGCAGTACTTGTAAGGTTTTACCGTTAAGCAGCTTATCAATGAAAAGAGAGGAAAATCGCGAAGTCTCGTGAGGAAGTTTGCTAAATTCATTTTTAACAAAAAAATCCATTGTCAATACTGCAGACAAACATTATGGGGTATCAAACGTATTTCCTTTCCGATCTTCCTTATCTTACATTAAACAAATATAAGATAGGATTACAAGGAAAACGATTAATCGGTATGAATATTCGGTAGTTGTTCGCCCGACTCCTCTCGTTGCGTCATCATTTGCAGTATACGTCCCTCTTAAATAAATCGTGAAAGTTCAACATTTCATACGGTTAAAAATTATTTAAAATTTTTATTAAAATTATCACCGAAACTTTTTATTTTAGCATAAGCTAATCAACGTAAATAAACACATCATAATTAAGCGAAATATCTAGAAGGTTTGTAACGATTGTAAATAATTTTTTTTCTTTTTTTTCATTATAAATACAAAGAAACAAAATATTTGTTTAATTTTTACCAATGTTTTTATTGTCATTATCTCAAAATTTAAAAAAATGCAGTGCAAGCAAATGCGAAAAAAATAGTAGTTACACTTGTTTTCGAACATGTCCGAAAATTATGATGATGTTCGAAATTTTTGAATATGTTCCATTACGTTTGGGGGTGTAGGGTCAAGTGGGGGAAAAAACGGCCATTGAAAATTTGAGGTAAAAAAAAGACACTTGAATATTGGATTAATGACAGATCTTTGAAGTTCCGAAAAATTCATGATAATAGTTTGAAGCTTATATTTCGCAATGTCGTTAAGAAATTTTCGTTTCCTCCTATATTTCCAGGTAAAAGAAATTATTTCTTAAACATTCGGCTTTGTTTTGAAAAAGCCATTGATGACACTTGTTTCAAAATTACGTTTTATTCGAAAAAAAAAAAAAAAAAAAAAAAAAAAAAAAAAAAAAAAAAAAACAGGTGAAAATATTACGGAACGTAAATAAACAATAATGACTGAGGAATCATTATATAGTTCGAAATTTACAAATAACTGATTTTAGCACGAGTTATATAGCTTTAAAGTTGTGGGGTAAAAACGAGACACCATCACGGGTAAAAAAAAGCCATTCGATATATGGCACTTTGCATGTTCGGAAAAAATCGACGCCATATTAAGTGCAATGTTCTGGTTTTGTGAAAATTGTGAAAGATGACGAAAAAAGTGCTTTTGGGAAAGGTAAACGCTTTATTACGGCAAAATATCATTTCATATTAATGTTATCTTGCATTGCACCGCGAAAAAAATTTTCTAAAACTAGATGTGGTGTTAATTTCGCGGGTGTCCCGTTATTACCTCATGTTTGGCTCGTTTTTACCCCACTTTCCGGGTAAAAAAAAGGCAGCATTTTTCGGAGATTTTGACTATATTCGGTTAAACAGACGCATATTTGCTTTGGAAACATAAGCTAAATATAAAATTAAAACTTCGTACCGAAAAGTTTTTTTTTTTACAACAGTAATTGCTACGTTATTCATAATTTTCAAAAATTGGCTTTTTTTTCCCCCACTTGACCCTATAATATTTTTAACGTAATGGGGGGATACATATATCAACGGCCAAATACCCTCATCCGGCCTACATACAATAGGAAAAAAAAATTAATTTAAAAAAAAATGTTATGGTGCATTACAGTCTCTTCAAATCTTTCAACTGAGTAGTGAGACTGTGTGTAAGAAAACTTACTCTGCTGCGATGTGATGAGACTGCAGTACACTAACATTTTTTTTTTTTTTTTTTTTTTTTTTTTTACTTTTTTCACAGAATTTTTTTCTTACCGTGTGTAGAAAAAAATTGACTTTAATTATTACGTGCACCCAAAAAAATGAATAGCCTCGTTCGCAACACAAGCGATGTTGCCTAGCGACAAGACTGGCGAGTGCTTGTCGCAAAGCATATTTACTAGACTTGACGACATTATGCATTGCGGCAAGCACTCACGAGTCTTGGCACAAAATATTTTTACTGGTTAGACCTAAGTTTTGCAAAAATGCTTTGTCGCAAAGCATTTTTGCTTAGACCCAAAGCAGCATTTTTTTGGGTGTGTACTCGGCCTCTGATACATGTATTTCCCATTTGTAATATACTCCCAAAAATAATAGAACGTCTTCAAAAATTTCGAACATCATCGAAAGTTTTTTGAACATTTTCACATTTTCGAAAACAAACGCAACATCTTTTCACGCGAAAAAAAATTTCGAAACGTTTCGAACAAAAATGTTTGTGCAATGTAACCAACGCCTTATTATGGAGTTACAATATCATAATTTGGTATCTGTTAATGACATGACATAATTTTCTAGGTTAAATCCCAATTAAAATGGCTGAAGGAAGGAAAAACTTCGAAGCAGAAATTGTTTGTTTGGCTGTGTCAAAGAAAAAAAAAGGGTTTTGCGTGGCTGGAAAAGATACTGAGACAAATACATGGATTCGTCCAGTAAACTCCGGTAAAAATACTAGACTGATGCGCAAAAATATAGAGTATGGAGATAAAAAAACGCCCCAATTGCTTGACATCATAAAGATTCAAATAAATGGGCAAGGTCCAAAAAAACACCACACAAACCAGAGAACAAACAGAGAAAACGAACACCAAACAGAGAACCAAATTATCACGAAAAACGTTCGCTGGGAAAGAAAGGGTGCTATACAGTGGGAGAATTTAGAACGTTTTTGTGATAATCCAGATGAATCTCATTGGCTTTTCATTGAGGATAAATATTATGGTATCGATCGAGTGCATGAATCCCGCATTAAAACAATATACAGCTCCCTGATACTTATAGAAGTTAAAAAAATCAAGATTGTAGTTGAAATTACGGCTAAAGATAAAAAAATAAGAGCTTATTTTCATTACAATGGGAGTGACTTCAATTTAAAAGTGACAGACGTTAAAGTTTTTCAAACCTACCCTAAAGAAGGTACCGGTGAGCAAGATCTGGAGGGACCCATTTATTTATGTATTAGCCTCGGAGAGGCATATCGAATAGATCATGATAATTACTACTTTAAAATAGTGGCAGGGCTAATCACGAAGTAGTAGAATCACGGGAAAGAAATGTAGTTGAATTGTAGAAATGTAAAAATATTGTATATGTGGAAAGAAATGTAGAAATATTGCCCTTATTTGGATAAGGACAATATTTATAATTCCCTTAATTGAAGAATTCCATTTAATAAATACATTTATTCCGTGCGTAGGAGGTAAACTAACGTACCTCCTTCAGTTTTAAATGGGGGCTGTACAAGTACTACAAAAAAAAAAAAAAAAAAAATAATTAACTTAAAAGAAAAAAAATAATAATAACAATAATTAATTATAATTAACAATTATTGTCCAAATTTACTAGAACTCTTAAATTTTAATGTACCGATGTTAAGGTTTCGCAATGTTACTACTAGACCCCCATTTTTTATACCAGTTGCTAGAACCTTTCATCACTGGCACTCTCCTATCTTTTCGGCTTTGGCGTCATGGAATGATAAGTCCTCGTCTCTTGATCTTGACTTCAGTCTTCCTTCAAGCAGGCTCAAAAAAATGATGCTCAAGTTCTTTCAAGCCTCCTATAAAGAGGCTATATCGTTCGCTGACCCCAGTTAATTGTTAATTATAATTAATTATTGTTATTATTATTTTTTTTCTTTTAAGTTAATTATTTTTTTTTTTTTTTTTTTTTTTTTGTAAGTAAGTTAAATTGTTTTACTAATTTTTTTTTTCTTTTTTTTTCTTTCTCACTTAGAAATTTGTAAATTGATGTAAGAAAGGATCAATCAATAAATTAAATTAAATTAAATTATTACGTAAGTACGTTAGGGGAAGGGAGGGGGTATTTAAAATCTTTACTTTTTCTTACAAAGGGAGGGGGGGGGGGTGGTTGAGCTGGTCTTACGTAAGAATTTCTTTCTTCTGAAAAATCTATAAAATTATCCAGAATTCAAAATTTTTTTAAAGTTAACTTTCAAATTTTTTGATATAACAAAAATATGCAAAAATTCCGAAAAAAAAAAATTTGAAACGCAACTAACATAACATCTTCGTCTCTTTTTAAAAATGTTCTTTCGTTAGCGATTTTTTTCCTACAGTTCCTAGCATAAAATTTTGCTAGTCATAACAATCAAATTAAACGAAAAAAAAAAAATCAATATACGGTATTTTTTTTGAAGTGTAAAAGTTTTATTTACTCAGTACTTTAAAAAAAAGGGGGAAGGGGTCGAAAATCTTATGTAATACTTGGGGAGGGGTTGTCATTTGCTTATTTTATATTACAAGGGGAGGGAGGGGGTGAAAAAAGGCCCAATTCGTGCTTACGTAATACTTGTACAGCCCCCTCAGCTAGTTCACCTTCTTTCAGTTATAAATGTGATGTACATAGGTCGCCTCCGACGCACGGAATTTTTAAGATTTTTTAAAACGAAAATAAATATCATTACCGGTAGTTTTTAGAAATTATTTAATTTTGTTCTGGAATGAATGAATGAATGAATGAATTAATTAATTCATTTTAAATTATGCTCGGTCTCCACTTGATAAACATTGGATAATTTATTAAATCATATAATACATTGTAGTACCTCAAAATGTACTATACTGTATAATGCCTGGCAAATAACATTGTGAAGAGATTTTTCTGGTCCGGACCCGTGAATTGAAGATATCAAAGTACACTTTCAGTATGTGTACTAAAACAATGTACTGTAATTTCTTTAGGATATCTAATGAATTATCCACCTTTTTATCAAATGGAGTCAGCACTAATCATTTCATTTTATTTTTCTATTTTACAAGCTTCTTCAAATAAATGTAACTTGATTGTGGTAATATGGAAATAGATAAGTATTAAAAACAATAAAAAAGGATTATTAACGGTGTAAAATTTTCTTATTCTTATACTTATACTAAAAAAAAATGTTTATTATATTTATATTTTAGATGACATATAATTTATAATTAATTTAATTTATATTAATTAATATAATTTATAAATTACTTATGTCATATAAAATTTATATATAAAATATACATGCTGGAACAATTTTTATGGCGGTGTTTCTAATGTTTACCTTAATAAAATCACACATCAAAAGTTGTTCCACCGTGTATATTATTTATGTATGAAAAATACATAGTTTATATATAAACTTGTATGTAACTGTCGTTACAAAAAGAGCAGTAATATTGGAACCTAGAAAAATACCCTTAAAAGGTCTTACAATTTTTTGCATTACAATTTCTCAATTCCAGTTTTGATCCTTAAAATTTGTTTTAATAAAATATCATGGTTTTGGGCTGATATTAAGGGTACCCATGACCGAAATCAAAAATCCATTTGGAAAATCGTTTACCCCGACTCAAGAATCAAATTCCACGAAAAAAAAGGATGTAGCCCAAAAAATTGCCTAGTGATTTGCCTAGTGATTAATGGCTTAGCTAACTAAGCAATTATTTTTTAAGGACCGGTGGAGAACATTTAGAATCGGATTTTTAGGTCGGGTACAAGATGGCGGCCGAAATGAGATTCGACAGAATATTGAAATGATTTTCATTGTATCAAATTGAGAATTATTTTACCTGGCAGCCTAGCTGGACAACTAGTAGAATGGACAAGTCAAAGATCAATTTCAGTTTCATGCGCTTTTTTCCTCTCCATATTATAATGTATAATTCAGCTGCCATTATAGTTGCCTCGCAAACTAGGCAACTAAGACATTTGGATATCACAGCCTCGTTCCTTTCATTTTCCTCATCTTTATTTTTTGCCACGGGGTATTTTCCAAGTGTTTCCGAGAAAAACCTCTCTCGAAAATTCACAAAGTAAACGGATCGCTGTCAATCGGAAAGGGGAAAAAAAAACAGGAATAATTTTAACGAGGCAAACAGTTCTTGACGAGAATCGACAAGGCCTTGTCTCACGAAAAAAAAAAAAAAAAAAAAAAAAAAAATCATCAACGCATAATCGAATAACCATCTATCTCCCCTTTCGAAAAGGATAAAAGCTATGGAAACCCAAGATTAAGTTAAACTAGGGATAGGGTAACCGTCAAATAAAGCAAACACTTTGAAATATGAATATGGAAATGAGGATAAACGGTTGGGAAACTCGACCATTAAAAATTCCGATACCGAAACCCGTAATTTCGTTTCGGTTTACTTTTTCTTCCTCCCACCTTTCTTGCAGTAAATTAGATTTTTTTTTGTTTTTAAATAAATGAAGCAGGTCACACGTATACGTGTTTTTGTCCCTTATAATTTTAGAGGAGATGAAAGATAATTAAACCAGTCGGGGAAAAGGAGGTATAATATACAATCTCTTAAGTAGAGAATAGTGTACTTACTTAAGGAAACTCCGAGGGTGAAATTTCAAGTGCGTTTTCAAAAGGAGAGAAGAAGAGAAAACCCTGTCAGGCTATACATATATGTAAACAGTAAAAGGCACCAGTAGCGTGTTTTTGTTTTCCTTACGTTCCTTTTCCTTTCTCTCTATATAGCTTCATGTTACACGCTAAAAGGAAAAAGGAAGGGAAAAACGAATTTTACAAAAAAAAAAAAAAAAAAAAACGTCAAAGTAGTGAAGCCAAAAAGATACTTTATCAACGAGTATTCCCAATGAGAATTGTCGAATTTTCATGTTGGTTGTTGACTTTAAAACCAAGGCCAATGTGATTTGCTTAGAATTTGGATTCAGGTTTTCTTTTGGAGTGAAAGAGCTTTGAGGCGAGGGGTTACTTACTCACGCATTTCGGTGTACGCTTGGCTTTGCATTCCATGGGATTACCTTTGCATTACAAGCATTTGGCACTTCATTGCCATTGCATTAATTATTGTAATTAGATGTAGTACCACTTCATTAGGTGCTATTTCAATGCATTAATTTCCATTACCATTGCATTAGCATTGTTTGCATTACCATTGCATTAGCTGGTTTGTATTATTATTGCATTAGAGTTGTTTGCATTACCATTGCATTTTCATCGTTGGCATTACCATTGCATTTGCATTGTTGGCATTACCATCGAATTAGCATTGTTGGTATTACCATCGCATTACCATTGCATTTTCATTGCTGGCATCACCATTGCATTATCATTGCATTTTCATTGTTGGCATTACCATTGCATTACCATTGCATTTTCATTGTTGGCATTACCATTGCACATGCATTGTTTGCATTACCATCGAATTAGCATTGTTTGTATTACCATTGCATTACCGTTGCATTTTCATTGTTGGCATCACCATTGCATTACCATTGCATTACCATTACATTTTCATTGTTGCCATAATACAAACCATGCTAATGCAATGGTAACATTGCATTAGCATGGTGTGCATTACCATTGCATTTTGATTGTAGGCAAACGAAAGCCAGTTCGACCAAAGCGATGCATATAAAAGCAAAGACACAATTCAACAAAATCTCCCAGGCTGTGCCTCCTCGCTCAACAGCATACTACCCCAAACCATCAAAAATGAAACCTTTCTCAATTCTTGCTGACCCAAAATTCCATTTTCTTATCACGATTTCGTCGGGGGAAAAAAATAATGGTAATATCGCGATCAAAAAGCAAAAATCCAAACAAAAAAGAAATCATAAACTGTCCCTCCTGAGTTTATTGCACTATAATCTTGATTCTAAAAGGTGTTCATAAAATATGAACACGAGGGGTAGGAGCAAAAAAAAAAAAAAAAAAAAAAAAGGAAAAACAATTTTTAAATGAAAAGTTAGAATCGTATGCTGGTTTTAATTTGTTTGTTATTTTTTCTTCCTCTCCTTTTTTTTATAGTCACGGAATGTGGAACACGATATAAATAATGAATTTTCTATTTATGAAACTCGATGTTTTATTTATTTGAACAACATAGTATATTTAAAGAAGAAAAAAAAAAGGTTTTTTTTTGTACTAAAAGGGTTTAACCTTTTGATTCGTTGATTAATTTTTTTTAGAATCGCATACTGTATGATTTCTCAGAATTCTAATGCGGGATGTTTGTGAACTTTTAAAAGCACTCTACCGTTTTTCCCAAAAAGCAAGATTTTGAGCAGTTTTTTCCCCACAGCACAATACAGCTCTAACGAGGTACAAAAAAACCGCATTCTTACTATAGGGGGAAACAAGGCCAGGTGCTTTCAGCTTCACCAAAATTTTATGAACAATCCCCATTTCCCTTTAAAAACACACAGTGACGTTATTACAGGAAGTAGGAGCTAGTTTATCAAATTTTCCTATCATGTACTCACTGCAAAAACAAACCACAAACAAGAATTTTGATCTA
The DNA here is from genome assembly GCA_037577465.1 of Liposcelis bostrychophila. Taxonomy (NCBI): domain Eukaryota; kingdom Metazoa; phylum Arthropoda; class Insecta; order Psocodea; family Liposcelididae; genus Liposcelis; species Liposcelis bostrychophila. The sequence continues at coordinate 22,871,736 of CM075214.1, read as the reverse complement.
AATCCCTAAAGCCTAGTTGTAGCGCTTGACACGAAACTCCTGTCAAGTTCAAAAGTTTTATTTTTTTTAAATACACCCGACACTACGCCCGACTGTTTGGTACAAAACGGGAGGGAAAACGCAGGGATAGAGAAAAAAAAAAAAAGTTTGACAACTTAATCAGCTTTTAGCTTCAGCGACATTAGTCCCAGAGAATCACGAGTGAACGCTTTCAATCACTCGGCTTGGGTTTATTGCCTCTCGATATAAATTTTACTTTCCCCCGATTTAGTCTGACACGGGGTCTATTTCATCACGTCCATTCGTCAATAATTCCTGATTGGATGCGGGACCCACCTCGTTTTCGCTGTTTAAAGCTTCGGCCATTTTTAATCTCGCGAATTCACAAAAAGAGAAGTTAGTCTATTCAGAAGGTTTTCACGATGGTCATAAAGACAGAAAGCTCATACTTCTAATACATAGAAAACAATGTCCTCGTAACTATGCTCATTTTAGTTCAACAATTTCACTACCAACAGCAGTTGGTAGTGAAATTGTAGTCAGCACAGTGGTCCAGAAAAATTTATTTTTGGCCAAAACCCAATTGAAAATTTTCCTCAACTTCACATAACTAATCGGACAACACAATTTTCTGGTTGTTTCTGTTCCTTATATGAACGAAAAAGTCATTAAAAATAATTTTTTGCTTTTTGCTTTTTAACGCACTATTTTTAACGCACTTTTTGTTAATAATGACATAACATTTGTTAACGCTGTAGACATGTTTAAAGAAAACAGAAGTAATCGAATATGATTTACTGACAGTCAGCGATCATGGAGTGTAAAGTATTTCCCCTCCAATAATTTTTTTCTGGCGGTAATTCGTTTTTAAAGTTAATTAAGCAAAAAATTTTATAAAAATTATTTTTCAACTAAGTTTTTAGTCGGTTTATCCAAAAGTCTCTTTCATGTCTATGGTCTCATTATGAAGCCTAGAGGTCCCGAATCAAAAAACCGCTTACAATTTTTGCGCCTCTTTTCGCCTAAATTTTGGCCAAAAATAATTTTTTTAGGCCCACTGTGTGTCGGCAGTATTCAAAAAGTTTGTGATTGGACAGATATCCCATGATATCTCATCATTTGGTTCTTTGATGATTTAAAAAGCAGCAAATAAAGTCATTTAATTGCTTTCGAGAGTTCCTGGCTCTTTCTCTTTTTTGCGTGGGACGTAAAAAAACTTGTGCCGCTCGTTAGCAGGATTTTCGAATTGAAATATGCAAATTAACAAAAAGCCTCAGGGTCGAAGGCGAGATGGCCGGGTTCGCTGTAGGTGGCATAAGAAGATGAGAAACGAGTAATAATAAAGTCAAAATGTAATCAAGTAATGACAACCCTAAAGGGCGTGATTTACGTTGCATTAAATAATGAAAAACCAACGGGATTCTCAGAGTATAAACAATATAATTTTTAATGCGATTTAAAACAATTTCATTGTGTGAACTCGAACGAGTTTATGAATAGCGGAGACAAAAAAAAAAAAAAAAAAAAAAAGCTTAAGATTCCCCGAATTTTAAACAGAAAAAAAAAATTTTTTAGGGGCACATTAGGATTTGAGGTGTTCAAAATCGTTTTCAAAACTAGGATGTCCTTATTTTGCGAAAGTTTGGCTTTGAAAATAAGCCCCCCGGGGAACCAAAATTAGTACTTCAAGCTTTTTCTTTATGAGTAAAAACTCTGGAAAAATTCAGGGAGTATCCAGGGGTGTGTTTTATGAAACAGAACTCCTACTGTAGCTCACTGGAAAACCTGATGCAAAAAAGACGAAAACGATAAGAGTCCTCAGATTATAGGTAGCAGCGATATGAGAAGTAAACTTAATTCAAAAACTCCGCCACCAAAAATTATTGAAAAAAACGCATCGCCACAAAAACAACATTCTGTATTTCACAAAAAAGTAGAAGTAGTAAAAACGAAAAAAAAAAAGAAGTAAGGAAACCTTCTTAAAACAGAATCAAAAGTAATAAAATGAAGCGAAATAATTGAATTACTTTGTTCACTGCTTTTTCCGATTAAAGAAAAGAAACGGGCCAGTAACCAGAAGAAAAGCGTGAAGTTTTCTGGTGGTTCATTAAGAGAGACAAAAGCGAAAACAATAATATAATTGCTTCTAAGTGTGAAAAGGGGGGGAAAAGTGTTTCCTACCAAGTTGTAACGTTGACGATTTTCCAAGTTTTTAATGCTATGACATTCCCCCTGTTCAATAATTAACGGAGGAAAAAAAAAAAAAAACTTCGATTCGTTTTCCCGGCCAAGTCTTTTAATTAATTTTTTTTTTCCTTTTTTGTAATCCGATAAATTAACTTGATATTTTATTGACTATTTAGTGATAATTAACCTAAAATATATGTCACTGTCCCTTCCAGGAGGGCCTAAACTTTTTTAAAAAATTTTCAAGAATTTAGTTAAATCAAGTACAGAGCCTTAACTTTTTTCCCATTGTCTGCCAACACATCGCGGCTTTCGTTAATTAATAAAAATCCGGCAAATAAAAAAAAAGTTGACATCGGAAAAAAAAAAGGCAGATCAACAAATAACAGTTTCGCAAATAAATTCCCCTTTACATTGACCTAAAATTGATACGATCCGCACTTAAATGATTTTTTAAGTGTCTCATAACAGTAACAATCAAGAAGAGGCTATTAAAATATCCCCGACCCCAGAATAAATCCGCATATTATAACTTTTCGTGTATAAAACGAGTCAATTAAAGTCACGTTAATAATGTCCATAACCATCAAAAGCATATTTCAATGAGACAGCTTAAAATAAGCAACAATTTACTATCTAATGAAGACGTCGTTACCCGACTTTTCCTCATAATTCACAAACAGCTCTATTCCATTATCCCGAGGCTGCGTCAATAATGACACATCTTTTTTTTTTTTTTTTTTTTTTTTTTTTTTGCCTTTTAGCGGAAGTTTATCACATAAGACAGGTGATTACATATTCAAAAGAAGCTTTTCTCAAAGCCGATTTTATTTCGCTCCAACCAATGAGATTAAAGAAGAAAGGAAAAATGAGAAAACTATACTTAACAACTTTAAATCATTATTTTTAGTACGCCACCGGAAAAAAAAAAGGTTTCAAGGAAGATCCTGGGCGAGTTTTCCAACGAGAAAAAAATTCCGCTGCGTTCTCCCGTTCATTCAACTTAAGGACGGCTTTTGTTCGCTAAAAGGAGTCTAACCGCCTAACGCGTAATCGCTGATTTTTAATGAGTCCATGTACTCCGTCAACCCCGCACACTATCTATCTATCAGTGTAGAGTTCTTGCATTTGCATGTGCTCTGGAACCCGGGAGCATGTACTGAATGCTACTATCAAATACTGCAAATAGAGGTCACTCGAACGAAAAAGAGACGCCTAAATAAAATAAAAATCAAGTATAAATTCTACATAAAATTGGACATACATCAAAAACGAATAAATTATTGATAAAAACCATAACTTTTCTTGCCGGAAATTTTTTTTTTCGTCCTCCAATATAATTATGCATGAACTATGCATAAATAATTATGCATAAATAAGTATGCATAATTATTATAATTGAACCTACGGAAGCCCTGAAGGGTCGAGTATCTATGCTTTTTTATTGTCTGTTCCGGGACTGACACGTTTTGGTTCATTACATATTCGGGAACAAGCAATGTTTGCTATGGAACAAACCACATTTAATAAGTAAATTGTCTCTTCCGGAACAAGCAATGTTTGTTCCCGAACATATAATGAATTAAAACTTGTCAGTTTCGGAACAGACAATGAATTTAAAATTGTCAGTTCCGGAAGAGATAATCAATAAGAGATTGTCTGTTCTGGAACAAACAACATTTAATAAGTAAATTTCTGTTCCGGAACAGATAATGAATTTAAAATTGTCTGTTCTGGAACAAACAACATTTAATAAGTAAATTTCTGTTCCGGAACAGACAATGAATTTAAAATTGTCTGTTCTGGAACAAACAATTCATTTATTAAATGCTGTCAGTTCCAGAACAAACATTGCTTTTCCGGAACAGACAATGAATTTAAAATTGTCAGTTCCGGAGCAGATAATCAATAAAAAGTTGCCTGTTCCGGAACAAGCAATGTTTGTTCTGGAACAAACAAAATTTAATAAATAAATTGTCTTTTCCGGAACAGACAATGAATTTAAAATTGTCTGATCTGGAAAAAAAAATTCATTTGTTAAAAGCTGTCATTTCCAAAACAAACATTGCTGTTCCGGAACAGATAATCAATAAAAAGTTGTCTGTTCCGGAACAAGCAATGTTTGTTCTGGAACTGACAGCGGTTTATAATTAAATTATTTGTTCCGAAACAGACAGTTTTTTATTGACTGTCTGTTCCGGAACAGGCGATTTATTTATTAAACGAGATTTGTACCGGAACGGACACTGCATGTTCCGGAACAAGCAATGAACCAAAAAAACCAGATGGGAAAAATAAGAAACCAAACCAAACCAAACCAAACCAGACAATCTGAACCGTATTACTCGTTGAAAAAAAACCATTACGAAAACCGAAACCAAAACCTGGAAGCTTCGCCTTCCAGAATTGGAAGTTCAAAAAACCATAATTTTTCAAATCTGTCATCAGCTAAAAACCAGAACCGGACCGAACCCATGCTTAGTTTATGGTTTTCCATCCCTGATTCAATTTCAAAAAATTAACATGAAAAAATTATGCAAAAATTGTGCATATCCAGATTTTTACGCTTAAAAAATTATGGAATTTGGTGAAAATTTTGGTGTTTAAAAAATTTCTGAAAAGAATTCATAATTTTGCAAAAATTTTGCATTTCTGAATTTTTGTATAAATAATATAAAAATAATACATTTTTTACATAAATTTTTTGCAATTATTTTTCAAAAATTTTACACGGGTGGTTCTAAAAAAAAAGTACCTTTCGAGTCACAGATAAATTATCCACATTATGTTACAAAAATGAAAATGTTATCGATTATTTTTTTTATTAAATCAAAGTTTGACTTCTTACAAAACGGTATCCCTTCGCAAAAATTTAAAAAAACCATTTTATGTCGTTTTATCCTGAAAAATTGTACCGAGTATCTGTCTAAATCACGGCTCCGTCACGGTCAGAACTTCATTTTTTTTTTACCGCCACGGGGTTTTTTGATATTTAATGAAATTTAAAAAAATTTAAAAACCAAATACCAAAACACAGTTAAAGGAGGATTTCATACAAATGTTTTCAAATTTTTAAATTTGCGTTATCATTGGATATTACGCTATTGAACTTTGTCACAGCATTTCTCCGCCACGAATTTCTCCGCCACTAAAATGGCGGATAAATGCATTTGTTCGATGTTTGTTTTGTAAACAAACATTCCGCCACGGACTTTCTGATGGTACGTTTTTTTTAGAATCACCCACACTTTTTGCATCACTTTTTCGTATGGGAGGAATCACAGCACCAACGAAACGACAAATTAACATTCAAGACTGCAAATTTTAAACGTCTGCCTGGAAAGGCTTTAACAAAGAATGGGTAACTAAAAGGCAGTAAAACCAGAGTACTTAAATTTAGTTTCGACAAAAAAACCTGTCAAGATACAAATTTCCGATTGAGGCCCATCCAGGCAGACCTCAACATATAAGGATTCTAAGCTGTTTTAAAATCTAGCAAACATCCGAATCCTGATGTATTCCTTATGAATCTTGCGCACCAAGAAATATTTCCCATATATTTTTTTTTTAAATTGAACAGTTTCTTCCAAACGTTCATCAGGGAATATGGAAAAAAATGTAATGTAGCGTAGAAACGAGATGAATTTTTCAAAAAATCATTTTTTTTCTTCTCTTCAACCATAACAAAATCAAAAAAACTATTCGTGCATGAAGGAAAACTTCGATGCTCTATTTTGTTATTGTTTCCCCAACTGACAACCGATGGAACAAAAAAAAAAAAAAAAAAACATAAACCGATCTCGTTAGGTAAACTTCAACCAAGTTGATTACTTATCTCAAGGTCTTTTTCCCACCACCCTCCCCTCAACTTTCGCGCATGTCGAAAAATTTTTCTCTTACCTGAGAAAGGTGCCGATGTAAGCAAAATCGCCGCAACTCCCATTTATAAATTAATGCATGTTTACCCAAGCTAAAAACCGGTAAACATGGCTCAATTTCAAAATGGAGTTACGCCGATTTTCGCTTACAGCGGCAAAAAGAAAAGACGACAAAAAAAAAGTAAACTTTTTATTTCCTGTATCCGACTGAAAAAAAAATTTCCCTTGTTTTCCCGTTAGAAAAAAAAAAAAAAGAAAAGATTTCCCGGGTCGAAGTGAAAGAAAAAAGTTTTTGGATCAACAGGATGAAAAGGAACGGGAGAGAGAAAAAGAGAAGGGGGAAAAAAAAAGTATCCGATTACGAACGTTGAAAAGGAACGTGATGAAAATTCCGTTGACAAGACAGAAACTTTCAACAGGGAAACTGAATCATAATCTCAATAGAGTGTAATGACTTTGGAAAACCTTTTACGGGGTAAATATCCCTTTAAAATTATCATATTCCGATCCTAATTACAATTAACCTTTAATTTCATTTCCCCGTCGCGTAAAAATTTTCATTTTAAGATAAAAAAAAAAAAAAAATACGCGCGTAATGGGTCACGAGAGAACGAAAAAAAAAAGTTCCATTACAGTTTATCTCCCTAAACTTTCCATGTTTGTTTTTCTTTTTTTTTTTTTCAGCTCTGATTAGATTTAACAAGGGATGATACGTATATGATTTTTTTTTGTCGTTAGGAAGTTGTTCATTCTCCAACCCAGTTCACAACATGGGGTTAGCAAAAAAAAAAAAAACGATCATCGAGGAGAGAACCAACCGGTGGGTCCTGGTGAGAGAACCAACGCCTAACTTCATTATTGAAATAAAGGGAAATGAGAATTTTGTTAAATGTATCCTGCCTCACCTTCCTAAGACTTAATTAGTTATGTATAATTGTTAAAATGTCGTTATGGTCGGTTTGTGTGAAACCAACGGCCATATTATATTTTACGCGCGATTCCGAGCAGGGAAAAAAAACGAGAGAAACATTTTGAAAATAACCTCCGGAAGCACAAGACAAAGCAGAAATTCCACGCTAAAAAATGCTGCAGTAACACGTTCGGTAGCATGTTGCAGCGGTAGAAACATGTGTGCAACGTGTTGCAACGTTAAAAACATGTTGCAGCGCTAGAAACATGTTGCAGAATTAGAAACATGTTGCAGCGTTAGAAACATGTTAGCGACATGTCGTAGCGTTAGAAACACGTTAACGACATTTTGCAGCGGTAGAAACATGTTAAAAACATTTCAGCAACATGTTGCAGCGCTAGAAACATGTTGCAGAATTAGAAACATGTAGCAGCATTAGAAACATGTTACAGTGTTACAAACATGTTAGCGACATGCCGTAGCGTTGGAAACACGTTAACAACATGTTGCAGAATTATAAACATGTAGCAGCATTAGAAACATGTTGTAGCGTTAGAAACACGTTAATAACATGTTGCAGCGGTAGAAACATGTTAGGAACAATTTATACGGAAATTATCGGGAATAGTGGAACAATAAATAAATTAGTTTCCTTCTGCCAACGTTTCGGATCCTATATTGAAATCCTTCATCAGGGCTAAAAATAAGCGATACGTATAAGCTAAATATAAGAATTTTAACCTCACAAGATGACCATGTGTACAATACCTCGGAAAAATTGCAAATAAAAAATAAAATAATTCGAATCAAAGCCATCACAGATAATTAGAGAGATTAAAATTAATTGATAAACATCCTAGGACAAGAAAACGTTGAAAAATACCAAGAATAATTAACGGAAATTATACATAATAAAATAAATTAAATAAAAACAAAAACCGTGATGCATTCTTATCAATACCAACTACGACGCGTGGCACGATAACAAAAGAGCGACAAAATAATCAAGAGATGAGACAATCACATGACCTGAGGAGAAACGCGGGACATTATAAAACGATTAAATTTCCTAATAAGATTATTATAAATATTACTGTACTTATTATAATCGATTAGGAATTTAAGGTGATAACATTAGACAATAAAGGTTCTAGTTCGTTTACATAACCGGCCGGCTAGCCGGGCGGTGTACACATTTTAACGATAAAAAAATATTTAAAAAATTTTTTTTTGAATCCAATATTTTATACATGAAAACGGGGTCTAACCGTACCCAAAACGTTTCGTTATGTTCAGAGATAAATTTCCATGATATTAAATGCATGAACAACAGTTAATAGCTCTTATATTTGAAAATATTTAATTGTTTTCGCAAAAAAAAAAAGAAAAAAAAATGTTTATTTCCGAGAGACTAGTGCAGCGCTCTAGCGGTGAAAGCGCGAACTATTTCAACAACAAAAAGAGAAATGGCGTTTTATTTTTTTATTTCGAAAACATTGAAAAAAATTATCAAATTTACGCACAATAAAGCCTTTTTCATACACTTTCAATAACGAATCTTTACCTTTTAAACATAACAAAACGTTTTGTCACGGTTTCGGTGCGATCCGATCTCATTTTAATGTGTAAAATACCGAATCGTAAAAAAAAAAAAATTAAACTTTTTTTAATGTTAAAAAATTTTCACCGGCCGGCTGACCGGCCGGTTATGTAAACGAACTAGAACCTTAAGGAATACATTTTCAAAAAAAAAAAAAAAAAAAAAAAAAAAAAAAAAAAAAAAAAAAAAAAAATATCAAGAGATGAGACAATCACATGACATGAGGAGAAACGCGTGGCAATTTAAAACGTTATTTAAATTTCCTAATAAGATTATTATAAATATTACTGTAATTATTATAATCGCTTTGGATATTTAAGGTGTTATCATTAGACAATATGTGATACATTTCCAAAAAAGAACGCGTTTCATCCCTGGACACGTTTTCTAAGATTTTGACCTGGTTCCACTGAACAACATGATCATTATAATTGAGCAAATGGGAAGATAAGCCCGTATTGGAAGAACCTTTTTTAATGTCATTACGGTGTTGAGCAAGACGCGTCTTCAGATATTGTTTAGTCTGCCCAATGTAACATTTTCCACAATTACAATCAATTTGATATACCACCTCAGTTTTGTTTTCATTGGGAGTGATATCTTTTACTTTACCAAAAAATCGATTAGAAGACTTCGTGTTGTAGAAAGCCAATTTTTTATCATATTTCTTAAAGATGTTATTTAATTTAGGAGCTAAGTTCTTATGGTACGGGGCCCTAATATATTTATTCTTAGTTTTTGTCTCCTCATTATTGATTTGAATGGTCTCATCATCTGATTCACAATCAATTTTACTATGATCAAATTTGTTAATCACGTTATTAATGAACGAATTCGGATAATTATTCTTAACTAAAATATCTCTCACTTTGTTAATATTGGTGTCAATGAATTTTTGGGTGCATAAGTTATAAATCTTAAAAAGTAGTTGATTAATTACTGAGACTTTTTGATGCATAGGATGATATGAATGGTAGTTTAAAATTCGATTGATACTCGTAGGTTTCTTGTATAAATCAAACTCCAAAGTTCCCTCATTATTGATTATAAGTAGATCCAAATAGGGGATCTTGTTACTTTCTTCTACCTCATAAGTAAACTGTAAGTTGATATCGATAGAATTTAAAATGCCTACATACTCATGGAGTTTTGACCGCGGTATACAAGCTATAACATCGTCAACATAAACAAATATAAATTTTAAATCAAAATTAATTTTCTCTATAAACGTATTTAATAGAGTTAATTTAACGTTAATAAAACGTTAATAAAACGTTAATAAAACGTTAATAAAACGTTAATAAAACGTATTTAATAATTTTGGTATTTTTCAACGTTTTCTTGTCCTAGGATGTTTATCAATTAATTTTAATCTCTCTAATTATCTGTGATGGCTTTGATTCGAATTATTTTATTTTTTATTTGCAACTTTTCCGAGGTATTGTACACATGGTCATCTTGTGAGGTTAAAATTCTTATATTTAGCTTATACGTATCGCTTATTTTTAGCCCTGATGAAGGATTTCAATATAGGATCCGAAACGTTGGCAGAAGGAAACTAATTTATTTATTGTTCCACTATTCCCGATAATTTCCGTATAAATTGAATCATTGGAACGAGAATTTAGTCTTAATTAAATGTTAGGAACATTTCAGCAACATGTTGCAGAATTATAAACATCTAGCAGCATTAGAAACATGTTGTAGCGTTAGAAACACGTTAACGACATGTTGCAGCGGTAGAAACATGTCAGCGACATGTTGTAGCATTAGAAACATGTTAGCGACATGTCGCAGCATTAGGAACATGTTAGCGACAAGTTGCAGCGGTAGAAACATGTTAGCGACATGTTGCGCAACATTTAAAAATTTTTATTCTTCAATTTTCAATGCTGCGCAACACGTTTTTACGGTTCAACATGTTCAGTAACATATTGGCAACATGTTTCTAACGCTGCAACAAGTAACATGTTGTCTCAACATGTTACTAACATGTTACTGCAACATTTTTTATTGGGAAATTTCGACAAAACGCAGCGCTGTTCGGCTCCTTGTTAAGAACTTTAATCCCGGGACAAAAATAAGGGAAACATGAGCTTTCCCGGGATAAAAATTTTTTTAAGATCATAAATTCTACTTTTGATTTAGTTTTTTATTTTTTAAATATCGACTCCCTGCAAAAAAATTATGATTCAATGCTAATTAGTCTTGAGATTGAAAAAAAAAAAAAATCAATGATAAAAATATTCCGTTTCGCGCCATTTTTCTTAAGCGAGTTTTTTTTTTTTTACCCTGTACAGAATCGGCTCTAAAAAAAAAAAAAAAATTGTTCCAGTAAAACAGGTTATTGTTTCCGGGAATCTCGTGATTATCCCTGCATATTTTCTCAGGATTTCGTCTCAAAGATAATAAAGCGCTCGTTATCCCAAGCTTTCTTCCTTTTGGTTCCCGGTAAAGAGTAAATTAAAGAAATTATCCGGGTCCTTTTTCCTTCATAATAATCCTAATGAGGTAAAAAAAAGACCGTCCTTTTCCTGTCGAAATCAAATAAAACTAATGACAACCTGAGATGAAAAAAAAAAAAAAAAAAAAAAGTTGGATCGAGACGAGGAAAGTGATCTATCTTCTTGTTAGAGAAATACGATGTCTTCATATCCTTTGGGGAAAGTTTAGTAACGGTTCAAAGCTTGAACCGTAACCATCGAACGGGACTAATTCGGAAACCTCCCATTCCTTCCCGTTCACGTTGAGATAATTCCACTTGTTTCCTGTTCTGGCGGGGAGGGAAACCGCGACTCCTTAATTTTGTGTAATTCTGTACGTCAGAGCCAAAAGGTTCAATATGCAAATTAAAGATGTCCGCTAAACGTTGTTTACCCATAACAAACGGCCATCTTTATTTTGCATATTGAACTTTTTGGCTCTGACGTACAGAATTGCAATGCGGCCCGTTTAACAATGTCTCGGCGTACGGGATTTTCGGGCGCAGGACTGGGACGGGAGGGAAGGGAATCCTCGGGAAAGCGCGGAATGGAAATTTCCCTAAAAAGCACGTACGACTCCTCGAGAAGAAAATCGAACTCTCTTTGCATGATTCATGTGATTAATTATTCCAAACTCATTCAACAACTGGTTAATAAGAAAACGTGACGAAGGAAATCACATGCAAAATATTACCGTTATTTTCTCCATTTTACAATTTCCAAGAGGAAAAAGAAATTAGCTGGGAGTACGACTTCGATTAGATTATTACATCGGGATCGGAATAAGAGAGGGTTAAATACAGGAATTGGAATCGGAATAATACTTTAGAGAAGAGGTTAAAAAGCTTCTGGCACTTATCCGGACCGATATTTAACAAAAAATTCGTGTGCTGAAAGTAAACTGACGTAGCTCCATTGGTCGGTTTTCATTCTTTTTAAATATCATGTATCTATTTGTACAAATTTACCCGCTGTAATTGCATGATTTTGAAAAACAGTCAGGACAGGTTGTCTCCAAAAATGTTTGTGATCGAGATAGAGGAGGATGAAGTCAAGAAGGGGAGGATTAAGGAGGAGGATGAGGAGGATCAAGGGTGAGGAGGATGAGAATGAGGATGAAGAGGATGAAAAGGAGGTCGAGGATGAGGATTAAGAGGTTAAGGATGATGATGAGGAGGATCAAGGAGGATGAGGATGATGATGAGGATGATGATGAGGATCAAGGACGAGAAGGTTGAGGATGAGGAAGAGGAAGAGGAGGAGGAAGAGGATGAGGAGGATCAAGGACGAGGAGGATCAAGAAGGATGAGGATGATGATGAGGAGAAAGATCAAGGACGAGAAGATTGAGGTTGAGGATGAGGATGAGAAAGAGGAGGATGAAGAGAATGAGGAGGAAGTCAAGGAGGAGGAGGATCAAAGATGAAGAGGATCATGGACGAGAAGATTGAGGTTGAGGATGAGGATGAGGAAGAGGAGGATGAAGAGAATGAGGAGGAAGTCAAGGAGGAGGAGGAGGGTGAGGATGAGGAGGATCAAGGAGGAGGAGGAGGATGAGGATGAGGAGGATCAAGGATGAGAATGAGGAAGAGGATGAGGAGGATCAAGGACGAGAAGAATGAGGGTGAGGATGAGGATGAGGATGAGGATGAGGATGAGGATGAGGATGAGGATGAGGAAGAGGAGGATGAAGAGAATGAGGAGAAAATCAAGGAGGAGGAAGATCAAGGAGGAGGAGGATGAGGAGGATGAGGATGAGAAAATGGAGGATCAAGAGGGATGAGGAGGATCAAGGACGAGAAGATTGAGGTTGAGGATGAGGACGAGGATGAGGATGAGGATGAGGAGGAAGTCAAGGAGGAAGAGGATCAAAGATAAAGAGGATCAAGGAGGATCAAGAAGGTGGACGATGAGGAATATGAGGAGGATGAGGAGTAGGATGATGAATCATGTTTATAACTTTACTTCCATATTCCTGCTCTCGACCAAATCTTGTGTCAATTTTTTTTCATTAGTTTACTTACATCTATGGAATGGCAACTCGGCTGGCAAATGATAAAAATCTTACCTGAAATGAAAAAAAACAAACATTAAAATTAATTTGTAATAACACAGACAGAGGAGCTGAATTAGCCCTTTAAGACCAAACCCAGTTCCCAGGAAAATTATCTCTGTGGGCCGGAGATCAACTGACGTAACCCCATCGTAAATATGAATAAAGATACTCTGTTTTCATTGTTTTTAAAATGATGCGAGCAAAGTTTACACGAAAACGAGCGGGTAAGCGTGTTATCAGCAACCAAAACAGGCTATCTCCAGTCATGTTTAGACGGGGATACGTCAGTTGACCTTCGGCGACGAACGGAAATAAGCTTAACGAAGGGATCGTGAAATCTTTAACTTTAGAAAAATTAATACCGCTGGTTCTGACTGTAGGGCATATCTCCCAAAATCCTTAAAGAACCCATACTCCAGGTCAAAAGGTATTAAAACGCCTCTTCATCAATTTTTATTAATTTGACCGCTAATAAGATCGATCACACACGAACATTTTACACATCCCTGAAACAAATAAAGCTTGCAAAAAACAAAACAAAAACAACATGACGTAAGTCAACCGACGGGTCAACGTGATCCCATAAATCCCCGCTAAATACCCGAAAACTTACAAAACCCTCCTAAAAAATGATAACCCACCAACCATCAACAATGTCAAACAACCCGATAAAAGAGATAAAAATTCGATCTAAATGCGATAAATAGAAAAATGTTTTGATGGGAGATGAGCGATAACTTTCAAAGAAAAAAAAATCGAGAGTGACTCCTCGTATATGCCAAGCTTTACGATCCCGGGATATTTATGCATTTGGTCCCGAGCCAAAGTAACTTCCACGACGGACCTCAAGTTCGGCATCGTTGTTCGTTTACAAGAGAGACAGGTGTCATAAGTTACAATTCAATTCCTATGACTCATTTTTAGCGTCTAATGGATTTCGAGAGGTTGGCCAAAAACAAAAAAATTCTTCCCGAGAAAATCCCGAGGTTTATTCAAAGCGCTGGCTTCTGGAGAGGAGTGACGTCCCAGATGTATAAGACAGGGAGAATAAGACAGACTACCGCTGGGGTTTCGCATCAGTGTCAAGTTTCTGACTGAAGCCCCCAGAACATGATGACATTTCCCTGTTACCAAGAAAAGGAAAGGATTCCCGGAAAATATTCGGGTCGAATATTAAAGAAAAAAGTAATAAAGAGATTTTCAGGAAGGAAAGTATTTTCCCCACATCGCGGAAATTATTATTATTTTTTAATTTTGTCTAGGAAAAAAAGCTCTTTGTTTCCACTTCTTAACCTTTTGCTGATTTCTTTTTTATAAAAAAAAAAAAAAAAGGATTTAAGGATTTTCCTTTCCGTCGGTAAATAAATTTTAATTTTCCGCTTTTTAACATAAAAAGCAAGGGAAAAAAAAGAAAAAAAAATCGCAACATAAAAACGAAAAAAAAAAAAGAAACTTTTGTGACTGTTGGATAACTTTCAATCCCGAAAGTGTCAACCGTGCGGTTGTTTATTGAAAACTTTCCTTTTTTCAGAAAAAGAAAAAAAAAATTCACCCTGGGATGCAAGAAAAGCATACGTACAACATTTTTCGATTAAAAAAAAAGAAAAAAGGAAAAACAGACTTCAAAGCCTCCTTTTCTTTTCTACTTTTTTTTTTTAAACGTCGTCTTATTTCCCCTCCCGTAATTTGTCCCAGACTTTAATGATTTAATTTCTGTTGGGTAAACATCGAAATTCATGTCGAAAACCCTCGAGTGTTTCTACAAAGGCCTTTGTACAACTTTTGAAGCTCGACCACGGGAAAGGAATTCCGCCTCCTACTCTCGAAAACGTTTTCATGTCACATGGATAAGTTGGAAATTGGCTTAATCCAATTTGACCGAAAATATCTCCCACTTTTTTTTTCCCCTTTACTTTTGGAGCGAGCGGAGGGAAAACATTCAGGTGGTCAAACGGGTAGGGCTGTTCGAGACGAGACCGTCTCGAAACCGGAAAAGAGTCTCAGTTTCGTAATCGAGATTAATCTCGTTAATGGAAGCTCGTAACGAGACTGAGACTCTTTTCCGATATGAGATGGTCTCGTCTCAAACAGGCCTACAAACCGGAAAAGGTCTTTAAAAGGCAGTCAAGATATGATCAAGACTTTCGACTGAGGAATCAAGTGCCGAAAATAGTGCGAAAGCCGAGGGGTTGCTCAATCATGTCTGGCAAACCAATATCAAAAAAATACGGTTCGGTTTGGTTCCGGTTCATATTTGACCAATTAACTTCGGTTTTGGTTCGGTCCGGTTTTGGTTCTTCCGGAATCGTGGCGTGAAAATTCATGTCTGGTTCGGTTTTATTACCACCTCCTTAAAGAACCGGTTCGGATCCCTCTGGTTTTTTTTTGTAAACTTGGTTCGGGTTCATATTTGACCAATTAACTTCGGTTCGGTTCAGTTCCGGTTCTTTCAGAATCGGGGGTGTAAAAATCCATTTCTGGTTCGGTTTTGATACTACCTAAGGTAGTTTTTAGATCGAAAAAAAATATTTGGTTTTTAGCAAAAAAAAAAAAAAAAAAAAAAAAAAAAAAAAAAAAAAAAAAACCACGGTTAAAACCAGATAGGAAAAATTAGAGACCAAACCATACGATCTGACTCTTATCACTAGTTGAAGAAAACCTTAATCCGAACCAAAACCAATAAGCTTCTCCTAGCAGTATTAGAGTCTCAAAAACCATGGTTTTTAATCCTATGCCTTCAACTAAAATCCAGAACATAACCAAACCCATTTTTTTAATGGTTTTCCATTCCTGACCAGAACTCAACCTTCGAACTGTAGTGGAACCAAACCGAACCGAACCGAAACGGAACCGAGACCGAACTTCAAATATTACAGGAATCGAACCGAACCGAGTCTTAAGTGAGACCAAACCGAGCCCAGAACCCCAACCAGTTTTTCCAAAAACGGAACGAAAAGAAACCCGGTTTTTTTGCAAGAAAGCAAAAAAAAAAAAAAAAAGGTTTTTTTCCAAAAAATTGAGCGAAACCAGATATTTTTAATAAAAAAACAACCGGTTTTTTTACTAAATGTTGAACCAAACAAACCAAACCTAAATCGGATTTAAAAAAAAAAAAAAACCAAAAGTCAACCCCAAAATAGATTCCTACGCCATTATTCTGAAAAATCCGAAACCGGAGGGAACCAAAGTTCGGACTTAAAACTTCGGTTGTGCGAATTGCGAAACCGGAACCGAACCGAACGCATTGCGATTTCCTACACTGGTCGTATTTGAGATTCAACAAACCCTCGGAAGACCCAAACCGTTCAGCTTAAAACGTTGGACGGAATTATCCTTTTTGATAAATTTTCCACATAAAAATTGCACTCAGTCTTTCAAATCCCGAAATATTTTTCATGGAAAAAATATCTTCTATCGCGTCATAAAAAAGCGATTTTTTTTGTTAAAAGGAAATTGCACCACGAACGATTTAACATTTTTAAAACGACATTAATTTCAAACGCTTCTTTTTTTCTCGTCTTCCTTTCATCACACGAAATTTTCGACTTTTCTTCCATCTTTAATCGATTTCCGCTTCCTTTTTTTTTTCTTCTTCTTTGCCCTCGCGCTATTTTCGACCTCATAAAATACTTCCTTTTGATTTTCTCGGAAAATCCAATTAATTCCCAATTAATGCGGAAAAGTTTAATTCCCCTTTGTCAAATGACTTCGTTATTTCTTGTCGGAATTACTTGGGAGATGTCATTCAAAGCGCCAATAAAAATAAAAATTATTTGTAAAGAAAAATATAAAGCTCGGATGAGTTGTTGTAGCAGAAAAAAAAAAAAGGGAGATGATAAAAATGCGAATGATTGGCTGTGAGAGCTGAAAGAAATGCACGGAAAACCTTGGAAAATGTAAATGGGGAGGGAAATTTTTTTTTTCGAAAAATACATTTTCGTTTTGAATAACTTTGGGAAAAAGGGGTTTGTTTGCGTAAAAAACTAAATAACAGACTCACTGACAGAAAATTCCCGGGAGGGAGTATTTTTGCGGTAGCCATTTTACTGATTCAGATGAAAATGCTTCATTATCCGGAAAATAAACTTGAAGAACCCATCCGAAATAGAAAAAAAAAATTCAATTCGATAAAGTAGTTTTTTTTTTTTTTTTTCCCTGAAAAAAAAAAAAACGTTAAAGGTTACAGAACGCCGAGCTATCCTCCTCTGCGCCGTTAAATTGAAAAAAATAAAAATAAAGGTTTTGAAAGCGTATGGTTATGAACGATAACGCAACCCATTAGAAAAATATAAAAATAAAAAATTTAAAAGAATCGGATAAAGTCTGTAAGCAGAGAAAACGGAAACGAAACTTTATTCGTTTCCGGTTCTGGAGATATGGAGTTTTTTTTTTTTTTTCTCCTACCTTCTCCTCGATGTTAGATACAAGCAGTAAAATAAATAAATAAGTAAATCAACAACTGAGGTTTTTTTTTTTCGTTTTATTTTTTGTTTTTGTCGAAAACCGTTTTCTGGTTTGTGGAATGTTATTGGAATCAATTGCCACTTCCAAGTTTTCCGGGAACGTGGGAAAGGATTCGTATGCTTATCACCACGTCGCTTGCAAGGGTTCAAAAGAACTACCAAGGGTAGCCGGCTTTTATTGAGAGGTTACTCGCTTTCGAAAATAGTGTACGTAAAAATGCAAAGTAATGCAAATGACGCAAATGCGATGGTAATGCACTGGCAAAGGTAACGCAATGATAATGCGATGTAATGCAAAGCAATGCAATGCAATGCAAATACAAAAGTCACATGTACCGGGTTTTTGCAATGGTGATGCGATGTTGAACCGAATCGAACCTAATCCGGGTTTGGTTCTTTAAAAAAAACGAATCGGTCCTAACCAAACCATAACCAGAACCGAATTTTTAAAAAAACCAAAAGTACAGTACTGGCTGGAAAAAAGAACCAGACCCAACCAAACCGGCTTTGAAACTTTAGGCTTATAAACAGAACCAACACCCGAACCCACTAAAACGTTATGCCGAACCTAAACTCAACCGTTTGGGAAAAAAAAACCGAACAAAACCGGACAGGGTAGGAAAAGTTTTTTTTTTCCAAGGAGCCAAACCGAACCTGGTTTTTTCAAGAAACCGAACCAAAAACGGTTTTTTTAAGGAAGTTAAAAAAACCATGGTTTTTGAGACTCTAATACTGCTAGGAGAAGCTTACTGGTTTTAGTTCGGATTAAGGTTTTCTTCAACTAGTGATAAGAGTCAGATTGTATGGTTTGGTCTCTAATTTTTCCTATCTGGTTTTAACCGTGGTTTTTTTTTTTTTTTTTTTTTTTTTTGCTAAAAACCAAATATTTTTTTTCGACCTAAAACT
Organism: Liposcelis bostrychophila; assembly: GCA_037577465.1. Classification (NCBI taxonomy): domain Eukaryota; kingdom Metazoa; phylum Arthropoda; class Insecta; order Psocodea; family Liposcelididae; genus Liposcelis; species Liposcelis bostrychophila. The sequence goes on along the minus strand of CM075214.1, from coordinate 22,853,254 downwards.
ACCTTAGCTAGTATCAAAACCGAACCAGAAATGGATTTTTACACCCCGATTCTGAAAGAACCGGAAGTGAACCGAACCGAAGTTAATTGGTCAAATATGAACCCGAACCAAGTTTACCAAAAAAAACAGAGCGAACCGAACCGGTTCTGCAAGTTCTGTAAGGAGATAGTAATAAAATCGAACCAGACATGGATTTTGACGCCACGATTCTGAAAGAAGCGGAACCGAACCGAACCGAACCGAACCGAACCAAACCGAAGCTAATTTATCAAATAACGACAATAATCGTCGTTATTGGTTACGGTTCTGGTTCGGGTATTTTGGTTATAATGTTTCTAAAATTTGACTCAGTTCCGGCTACACTCTATACTTTGCAATTAAATGTGGTTTGGTATGGTTTTGGTTTTACGGCCGGTAAAACCGATTTGGTTCGATTTGGTTTTCCCTCCCTGGTTGTGGTTTCCTGCAACTTGGAACCGAGTTCGAGTTTTTCGTGGTTAATGTTTCCGTACGTTTCGGCCCGGTTCGGTTTTCCAGCACTGGGGGCAAAATATGGCCCCCTTCCTTTCATAAATCTCCGAACAACCCAAAATAAGCATAAAGACAGCCATCAGCTGCTTAGTACTTCTCAAAACGAAGCCATCATATTTTTCGAACCGACCTAACCTCCGACACGTCATGCAATTCCGAAAAGTCGTCGAACAATGGAGTGAACGTTTGTTCATCCCCTCGCAGGAAAAATATTTCACGAAAAAAATTATATTTTCGATCCTTCCCTTCGAGAAACATTCGGAAGCCGAATATGACGTGACACTTCATTGCTTCGAAAAACTCGTATCGCGTGATTCTTCCCGTTACAGTTCCCTTTTTCTTTTGGTTATTTTATTTTATTTTAAACTTCCTCCCTTTCACGTTTCCAATAAGTCATAATTTCGATCAACAACGTCGAATTCGAAAAAAAAAAAATCTCGACCAAAAGAGAGCGAGACAGAGAAACGAGGGAGCGCGGGAACGGAAACTTCTCATTCCCGAGTTGTGAAAACAGCTGAAACCGTAAAACAACCAAACCGACATAATCGCGACGTTATAAATTCCGAAATTCCTTCACTCTAAATCTTTTAAACGACTTTTTCTTTTAATTATATCTGTCGATGAGATTATATTTTTGTCTGTTAAATTAGCTTTGTTTCTTCCAAAAAAAAAAAAAAAAAAAAGTTTTTTTCGTCAGATTGATTTATGACATTTTCGTAATTTATTTCGACTCAAAAAAGACAAAAAACTCAAAATTTATTTTTTCTTTCTTCCAATTTTTTTTAAAGAGCATAACCTTGATGTCTTTGTTCTTTATCGGAATTTTCCGACACGGTGACTTTTCCTGGCACTGTGTACATCACGGCTTCCGGATAAACGAAACATTTAGACGATATAATAATAGAATTGACTGACGTTTATCACAAAAGAGAGAGGGGGAGGGTCTCGCCGTGAAAAACCGGGAGGGGGAGAGGGAGAGAAGAGAAAGTTCCTTTTTATTCAACGTGACACCGGGTTATGTCAATAGCGAGAAAGCACGTGTTGCCCTTTACATTTCCCGAAAAACCTTTTTTTTTTTTCTCCCACTCGAAAAAAAATTTTTTTTTTTTTTTTTGCTTTATCCTAATTCGTGAGATAAAAAAAAAGGTAAAATGTAATGACTGTTGAATCGACAGGGCAGAAAAAGAAAAAAAAAGAAATAAAGTTTCTCTCCAAGACTTAAATCCCGTGGAAATCGAAAAGACCGATCACACACATCTAAGCGGTATTTAGGGTTTCCGTCGGAATAACCGCAAAACTCTCCTCCCCTCCCTCGCCCTTATTAGACCTCCCCGGCAGAAATTTCAGCTTTGTGGATTTTCCTTTCTCTACATTCGAATGTCCATTAATTAGTTATTATCGATAACTGATTTTGGAATCCGCATCCATGCAATTCAGACTTTAATACAAATAAAACCCCCCGGTTAACCCCCCTCTCCCCCATGAAATTTATTACGAAGTTTTCAAAAAATGATATTATATGCTGACTAGGGGAGAAAGGAGCCCCGATTTTCTATTCCGAGGGAAAAAGTGCTTCGCTCAATAGGGACGGAATTAATCTTTTCGTAATCGGAATTTTAGATTACCCTTCCGCTTTTTTTTTTTTTTTATAAAAAAAAAAAAGAAGAAAAATAAAAATTGGATGTAAATCGGAAATGGAAAATTCTCCGAAAAACGGAAATGATATAGGAATCGATTTAATTGGCTTTCATTTGCTTACTAAGGGATTCACAAGGTTTTTACAAAAGGAGGAACATGATAACGATGCAAAATTTTCGGGAGGGAGAGAAAAGTTAGGAAGATTATGACAAGTTTTTAGGAAGGTCGTTATAAAAGGCGGAAAACGAGTTTTCGAAATGGTTCCAGGAACACGCATTGCTCCTGATGTAGAATTATCGTCGTCAAAAAGTTTTAGTCAATTATGAAAAAGACAAAAGTTATTAAAGGAATAAAAATGACTCGCTTCGATTAACTTTTCAAAGGGTATTTTCTTCCCTTCCTTTTCGGTCTTTGCAAAACGGTGTGTTGCAAAGTATAATATTATCTTTTAACAGGGAATTTTCAGGTATTTTTATTTTTGAAAATTTTTGAAGTAAAAATAAAGTACATGGATTAAAAAAAAAAAAAATATTAGGGTAATAAAAATAAATTAAAAATAGTATTTTTCATTAAAGGAGTCGAAGGTAAATATTTTAAGTACGAGACCAAGTTTACGGTCCGAGGCGAAGCCGAGATCCGTAATTGGTGCACCAATTACGGATCGAAGGTATCGAAGGTATTTCAAGATTCCATCGAATCTTGAAATTTACCTTCGATACCTGCAAAGAAAGATATTTTTTATTCCAAAGACAGCACATTTTAGGGCCTACTTTTCAGTTCGAGGAATAAAAAAATTATTTTCTTTATGCAATAATTCGTTAAAGTTGGGGCTTAAAAATTGTAAATCAAAACTAGGGTGATCAAAAAAAAAAAAAGTGTTTCCGATTTTGATCTTCACCAAAAAAATGTGTTCATTTTAGAATAAAAGCGCAAGAAAAATTTTGAAACATTTTTTTTTTCAACGATTTAGGGGTGGCGCAGAGCAGAAAAAGGGCCTAAGCCACAATTTTTTTCTTAGCATTTAATGAGACGAAAATTTCGGGCATTTTTCCGTAACTGAATATTAGGGTGATTCAAATTTCCGCGAAGTATCTCGGATTTCAATGCACACTTAAGGGTAGTTGCATCTAGCATATTTAAGGGTCCTGTAAAAATTTTAGCCCCGAAATCGACCTCCTGACGTTCCGCGGGGCTTTAATAACCTTAAACAAAGTGGCTGATCGGCTAATCCTGTTTTAAAAGCGCTAATTTTTGCGTTTCGTTGTATCGGGGCATGATCGCACTTTTAAATCTTTTCTTATATGTAAGTACAACAGGAAAGTATGACGCCATCAAAAATTTTTCCCTTGCTTGCTTGCTAGTGGACTTAGTGAGCAAGAGGTTCGGGGCCGATAAACTTCTAAAAATTGTCTCGCACAGACACCGAAAAAAAAATTAAAACCAAACACATCAAGTAGGGTTTTAAGGACCCCTGATTTTGAATCCGACATCAGTTTTTCAAAATTCAAAATGGCGGCTTCAAGATGGCGACCTAAAAGTTGAAAAATAATTCACGGTGCTCAAAACCGGTATCGGGGGGTTATCGACATCGCTGATCACGAATCTGAAGCCAATTTTTCAAAATACAAGATGGTGGCTTCAAGATGGCGACATAAAAATTAAAAAATTAACTAACAGTGCTCAAAATCGGTACCGGGGGATTATGGCCATCGTTGATTACGAATTCGATGCCCGGAACATAAAATTCAAATCGGCGGCTTCAGGATGGATATTTATAAATTGAAAAATTAACTCAAAGTTAATATTAACTTTGGAGTATTGAAAATTCAACTGGCATCTGATAATTTTTTTCCATTAGACTGCCAAAAAAAATGTTGCTCCTTCTTCAGTGCAAAAATTTACTGTTTACTGGTTTGAAATGGTGGTTTTTAAAAAATTTAAATGTTGTACCGATTTTGAGCACTGTTAGTTAATTTTTTAATTTTTATGTCGCCATCTTGAAGCCACCATCTTGTATTTTGAAAAATTGGCTTCAGATTCGTGATCAGCGATGTCGATAACCCCCCGATACCGGTTTTGAGCACCGTGAATTAATTTTTCAACTTTTAGGTCGCCATCTTGAAGCCGCCATTTTGAATTTTGAAAAACTGATGTCGGATTCAAAATCAGGGGTCCTTAAAACCCTACTTGATGTGTTTGGTTTTAATTTTTTTTCGGTGTCTGTGCGAGACAATTTTTAGAAGTTTATCGGCCCCGAACCTCTTGCTCACTAAGTCCACTAGCAAGCAAGCAAGGGAAAAATTTTTGATGGCGTCATACTTTCCTGTTGTACTTACATATAAGAAAAGATTTAAAAGTGCGATCATGCCCCGATACAACGAAACGCAAAAATTAGCGCTTTTAAAACAGGATTAGCCGATCAGCCACTTTGTTTAAGGTTATTAAAGCCCCGCGGAACGTCAGGAGGTCGATTTCGGGGCTAAAATTTTTACAGGACCCTTAAATATGCTAGATGCAACTACCCTTAAGTGTGCATTGAAATCCGAGATACTTCGCGGAAATTTGAATCACCCTACTGAATATTACAAAAGTGAACTTTTTAGGTACTTTTGATGATGTAGAAGACGAATTTCACCATCCCGATTTTCTCCGAATAACTCCTGAGTCGCTGTTAGCACTTTTTTAGCGCTTAAACCCGATTTTTCGGGATTAATTTTTATTTATGTCCAAATTTGGAGCCCCCAAAATTGTTTTTTTCCTCTTAAAGTTGCTTATACTTACGGAAAAAAGCCTGAGGAACACGAATTTCACTATCCCGATTTTCCCCGACCAACGCCTGAGTAGGGGTATAAGTTAAAATTTGGTTTCTAGGGTCAATAATTGATTTTTTTGCCAAAAAATGGCGGCAACTCTTCACCATTTCGATTTAGAGGTCATGTTCAATGACATTTTTTACTCAGGACACTCTAATTAAGAAGGATCATTTGTGTTTCGAATCGATTTCCGAAATTCTTTTACGATCGGAAAAAATTTTAAACTTAAAAAAAATTACGGATATAATTTTGCGACCGTCTAAGAAAAAAATTGTGGCTTAGGCCCTTTTTCTGCTCTGCTCCACCCCTAAATCGTTGAAAAAAAAAAAAATGTTTAAACATTTTTCTTGCACTTTTATTTTAAATTGAACCCATTTTTTTGGTGAAGAGCAAAATCGGAAACAATTTTTTTTTTTTTTTTTTTTTTTGATCATTTTAATCAAAACGGTCGGAATAAGCGCGGAAGCATTGTGACGTCATACGTTAATATCGTTCTGTCCGAAAAAAGTTTCCAAGAAATTGGTTTATAAAAATTGGAAGCATCGCATTCTATGACAAATTTTCCGGCTGCTTCCCGGGTCTGATTTTTTTTTTTTTTTTAAGATTATGGCACGTCACAGTTGCATGACATCACCCAGTTGTGGCCGAGGAACTCAATATATGATTTTTGCGGTTATAGTTTTTTGTCAAAGGTGCCGAAAACTAATGGATAGAGCGATCAGGAGGGCCCCTTAAGGAACCCCGAATTTTCGAAATCCCGAGTCGGATTTCCGGTTTTATAAAATTCGACATCGCAGAAAAACGATATCGGGTTTTCAGAACCCCAAAATTAAAAATCGCCGAATTGGTTTTCGGGCTTCATACATTTCGAGGTTTGGAAAAACGCAATATCGCCGAATATAAAAACCCAGAAATATAAAATTACCGAAAGAAAAAAAAAACCGTCATTTTCCAAACCCCGAAATTTAAGGAACCTGAAGACCTGAAGATTTTTAATTTCGGGGTTCAGAAAACACGATATCGTTTTTCTGCGATGTCGAATTTTATAAAACCCGAAACCCGATCTGGGGTTTGGAAAATTCGGGGTTCCATTATAGACATCAGGGAAAATAATGGCATTTTACATTAAGTTGAGGACAAAGAATTTCTTCGGTTAGAACAGAAAATAAATATATTGGACTCGCGACGCGATCAGCTTAGCAGCTGATTTTGTAAAAGAATTCATTCCTTCAAACTCTTAATCAATAATTCGGAAAAAAAAGAAATTCACCTTTCCAACGGTGAAATTCCAAACCCCAAGAGCAACAAAAGAACAAAACAAACAAATCAACAGAACGAACAAGGGCGAATAAATTTTTTAAAACTCCACTCGAAATTTAATATAGTTGCTCACTATTAAATTGAATGGGGTAAACCTCGGGAACGTAAAATTATAATTTCTAAAAAACAGTAAGAACCAGGAGGAGAAATCCTCGAATCCATCACGCAGCATAATACGAAAGCCGGGAGATTGTAACAATATCAACAAAAGGATCCGGATTCGAGATTTAAATTACTTGGAATGGAAATACTCCAGGGGAAAGTGGAGAGTCCAGCGAAAAGTAATTTGAATAAAGGATGGGCGGAATGTAAACTGGGTTTAACAGAGCAAGTATTACTTTATGGCACTTTACCATAATACCTTTGTACATTTCAAAATAACGAGGCATTTCGACTCGGAAATGGGTAACGACGTTTTTTTTTAAAAAAAAATGAGCAATAGGTTTTTCTTATTCTTTTTTTTGACAGATAAACCATTTTTCTTTTCGCTCTCGTCCGAAAAAAACGGCGACAACACGGAAGCGAAGGGTCGATCAAGTTTAAAAAAAAAAAAGGAAGAAAAAAGAAAGGGGAAAAACATTTTATCGTAAATTCAAAAATGGGTTGTTTTGAAATCTGCTAAAAGTTTCCGCGGTTTCGAAAACTGGAAGGTTTCCAAAAAAGTATCTAGTGGAGAAAGAGAAGAGAAGAAGAAAAAAACGGAATTGTCCCGTAAGTGGAAAAAACGGTATGATGGAACGTTATTTTTATTTTTTAAAAGAAATCCTTTTTTTATTCGCAAAAGAAAAATTTATATCGCAAACATGCATCCTTTTTTTTTTTTTAAATAATATGCAACAATTTTCGTTACCGAAAGGGCAGCTTACAACTTTCATTCAATAAACTTTTTTTTTTCTTTAGGTTTGAAACGTCTCAATTTATGTTGAATTCCCGCCAGAAGACCAAAGGGGAAAATACGAACTGGAGATTTCGTCTTCCTTTTATCAAGGGTTTCCATACCCATGTAGAAATGGATACTATACTTGTTCAAAAATACACTATAACGACGATTTTATGGCATAATATACCTAAATTATGGTATAATAAGCCCTAATATACTATAGCTACGGTGTAATATGCCATAAAATCATCGTTATAGTGTATTTTTGAACAAGTATAGCATCCATTTCCACATGGGATTAATGGCATTTGGTACGTCAGATTTTGTGTCTTCCAAAAGTTTTGTATCACTCATAAGGTGCTTTTTTAATATTTTTTATGGACTTTACGTGTCCCCTTTTTGCAAAGATTAGATTTCACTTTCATTTTGATTAAAAGAGAAAAAATTTTGATTTAAACTATGTAAATGCATCCTGCGTTTCTGCTGACATGAGTATGCATCAGTCGCAGCAGGAGATAAATCGTATTTTTTTTTTTTTTTTTTTTTTTCTGAGCGAAAAAACGAAGAAAAATCTTGCAATAGTAAGGAATCTTCAGGGAAAAATTTTGATGATTTCTTGATTTTGAATTTTTCTAGATTTCCCGTCGTTTTCAGTAAAAAGAAAAATACGATTTATCTGCTGCCACGACTGATGCATACTCTTAAAAATGCGGAGCTCGTTTGCACACGCTAATAAATAAATTTTTAAAAAAAAAGAATACCCCTTCAACAAAAAGAACTAAAAAGCAAAAAATAATTTTTTTTTTTAATTATAAAAAAAGAACTGAAAGACAAAACAATATCAATTTTTACAATATAGGTAAGAATTTTGATTTCCCGAAAAAATGAACCATGACCTTCAGATTCGCAAAAATTTTCACTACATGCAATAAATAGGCCAATAAAAGTGGATTCAAAGGACAAAAGAAGCGCAGAAAAAATTTTTGTTGAAGGAGCAAGTTTTAAAAAAAAAGGGGGACTTGCTCCTTCAACAAAAATTTTTTCTGCGCTTCTTTTGTCCTTTGAATCCACTTTTATTGGCCTATTTATTGCATGTAGTGAAAATTTTTGCGAATCTGAAGGTCATGGTTCATTTTTTCGGGAAATCAAAATTCTTACCTATATTGTAAAAATTGATATTGTTTTGTCTTTCAGTTCTTTTTTTATAATTAAAAAAAAAAATTATTTTTTGCTTTTTAGTTCTTTTTGTTGAAGGGGTATTCTTTTTTTTTAAAAATTTATTTATTTAACGCTTTTTAGTTTTTTTTAATTAAATTAAAATTTTTGAAGGTTTTTTTTTTTTTTTTTTTTTTTTTTTTTACGAATTTTTTAGCGCATTTTAGTATACCGGTAGTGAAATCTTTTTTATTCTTATTCTGATTCTGACTTTAATTAATTTTTTTTTATCTCAATTTATTTCGATTCCTATTCCAATTGAAATTTTTTTCGCTCTGACTGTCGTTCTCATTCCAATTCTGATTCCTATTTGATAAAATTTATTTCAAGATTCCGATTTTTAGATGTTCAAGAAGTATATTCAGATTCTTATTCACAAATTTACTGCAAGATTTCGATTACAACAATAAATTTTTATACACTCAAGAAGTTGATCCCCATTCTTTTGTATCAAATTTCTCAAGATCAGGGGTCCGAATCTGATGTCGATGCCTATTCCATATTATTTATTTAACTCCCGATTCCGATTCCGGTATACCGTTACCCGATGCCGATGCCGACGCCATCAAGTATCGACCATATCCGATGCCACCTCTGATTCCGATTTTAGTAAAAAAAAAAAATATATTAGAGCCATTCTAGATGGTTTTTAAAATCATGGGTCCGATTCAGATGCCTGTGTCGATGCCAATGCTGGCATCGGCATCGGATTTTTTTAAATATCCGAAATCGACACCGGCATCTGAATGGGACCCCTGATTTTAAAAATCGTCCGGCTCTATGAATTTTGTTTTACTAAAATCGGAATCAGAGGCGGCATCGAATATGATCGGAATCGGAATTGTTAGTTATAAATAAATAATACGGAATCGGCATCCACCCGAGATTTCAGCCTGCCGCGGCCGGCACCAGCATCGGATTCGGACCCCTGTCTAATTTCCCGCTGGATTCGCAATGCAAACCCATTAATTAATTCTATTTCATTTTTAATTTTATTTAAAAAAAATTATTTAAGAATGCTTAGGCCTACTCCACAAAAACTAATAATAAAAAAAAAAAATCAGCTGTTCATAAATAACATTTCTTCCATCTTTTTTTATTTTTATAATTTGATAAATTATAATATAATGTTATTTAATATTCACCGTAAGCCTTCTAACATTGTACTGTTGAATGAAAATTATAACATGATTAAACGCTTATACAACGGTCAAGGGGCTTCGCCGTCATCTTATGTGTCTCACTTCAAGGTTCCGATTACAATCACACAAATACTCGAGATCTGAGTACTCCCCTGTAAACCACCTTAACTTTGAAACCCCCTTATTCCTGTTGATATTGTCGGATTTTAATTTTGAAAATTTTAAAAATTACCTTGGACCTTCTTCTATCGGTTAAGCACAAAAAAAGAATAGGTCATCACTGAAAAAAAAAAGTTTCTCACTAGCAAACGAAACCCTTCCGTTTTTCTCTTTGTTTTTCTTCCCCCATAAGTTAAAGCTACGTGTTTAGTACATTTTTAGTGTTTTCGGATTTCTCGGTTTACTCAAAAACTGTTTGGAATTTCGAAAAAATAATTACAACAGGGCCTCCGGGAAAATATGTAGAATCAACTGTGAAATTTTCAGATTTCTACATATTTCCGTTTCAAAGTTACAAGGGAATTCCAAAATCATGCCACACGGCAGCCAGCCGTATAGACCATTAACCAGACGAAGCGATAAACATAACGCCCTTCAAATTGGTTGAAGGGGTAAAAAAGGGCTAAACATTCAATATGTAACACTTTTTATGTTAAAAGTTGAATGTAAACATTTTTATGTTGACAAATAACGATTGTTTCAACAATCAAATCAACAATCAGATTGATGCAACACAGTCGTTTTAAGTAAAATTTACATGGAAAATGCATGTAGCCTCTTTTTTTTACTAGCGAAATATGTTACTTTTAACATAAAATTTTTTACCGTGTACCGAATCGTGTAAAAAAAACAAGAACAAACATTTTAACTTTCGGGAATTTCATTTTCTTATTTGGGCAAACGGTGCCCTTAAGATGATTTTCACAGAATAAGAAACAAAAGAAAAAAAATTCCTTATTAATTTTCCGCGGTAAAAAACCTGTTAATGTTTAAAAAAATGTTTAAGTTGGCAACACTTAAAGGTATAGATGGCGCCATATACTGTCCAAGAAGATTCTAGATTGTTCTTTGTTCTTTTGTAGTTGTAGATCCTACTAACGTATCTCCATAGTAAATATAATTGGATATAGTACGTTTCGGTTAGAGTGGAGAATCTGGGTTAAAATTTTATAAAATTTTTATAAAATTTTTATAAAATTTTTATAAAAATTTTATAAGAATTTTATAAAAATTTTATAAAATTTTATAAAAATTTTATAAAACTTTTATAAAACTTTTATAAGAATTTTATAAAAATTTATAAAATTTTATAAAATTCTTATAAAAAAATCTTGAAAAAGTAATTTTATAAAAATTTTATAAAAATTTTATAAAAATTTTATAAAAGTTTTATAAAAGTTCTATAAAATTTTTTTTTTCAAATTTTGCACTTTTTTGTCTAATTTTGTCTAAAATTTTGTCCATTTTATATAAAATTTTTATAAAAATTTTATAAAATTTTATAAAATTCTTATAAAATTTTTATAAAATTCTTATAAAACTTTTATAAAATTCTTATAAAACTTTTATAAAAATTTTATAAGAACTTTATAAAAATTTTATAAGAATTTTATAAAATTTTATAAAAATTTTATAAAACTTTTATAAAACTTGTGCAACAAATGCATTCTTCTTTTTTGGTACATTCAACGGAGCTTAGATGTTTTTCCGAGCTGGAAAAGATTTTTTCCCAGTATTTTTCTGCCTTGCATAAGCCAAAGATGGGCGCAACGATTTTTCAGATATCCGAATCCCGTACACAATTGTAATCGGTAAATCCAAAAACAACCTAATTCTTCCTACTACCTGAATACATCTCAGCTATATGTTGAATGCACTATAGGGACACAAAATTTTCCAAATTGGTGGAGAAATTGTTGATACGTCAGCGGGAAAGGAATAAGAAAGTACAAAGCGGAAGTGAAAACGTGCCACTGGCTAGGATGTTGATTATGTCGGGCATATAACTTTCTTCGTTTCCCCTGCATTATTTTATTTATAGCACCGTGATAGGTGAACGCAAGTTGTTGCCATTGTCAAGAAGGGCAACCCTTTGCACCGCTGCAATGCTACGCATCTTTTTAACAGATACGTATAGTGAAACTGGTTAGAATCAAGCTGTTTTGATAGGAATGACTTCTCCCATGTGTCGTTATATTTTGGCCTGTATTTACTTGGTCAGTATTTTTAATTGACTTGGTCAGTATTTCGTTGGTCAGTATTTTTTTTATTTTTGGTCAGTAAATTAATTACATTGTCAGTAAAAATAATGTAAATGGTCAGTATATAATTTAAATTCGGTCGGTAAATATAATAGATTTGGTCAGTATATTAAATGATAACGGTCAGTAACATAATTTTGTGGTCAGTATTTGTTATTAAAAATTTTATTCTTCAAAAAAAAAAAAAAAAAAAAAAAAAAAAAGAAGATTTTGTTAATTTACCATAATTTTGTCGCTCTAGCCAGACACAGACTAGCTCCCTTTGAGAGCGCGGGAAAAAATCAAAAAAATATAGTCAGTCAGTCTCAGTCTTCCTCCCCCCCCCCCCCTCCCCGGTCCGTGTTTTTGTGACCGTCGCTGCGTCTGTAAGGGCGCACTTTTTGCGCAGAACGCAAGGTGGACCGGGAATTTCTCCATATCCCTGTGGGCCAGTCCGTGACTGGCACTAGCACACCCCTTTTGGACTTTTAGCCCACCGATCACTAATGGGGGGGGGGGGGGGACCCCAAAACTAACATTCCATATAACCTAACTAAATAATTATATTTCCTAGTCCATCTTTGTCCTGACTGTGCTATGTAAAAAAACTAGGAAAAATTTTTTTTTTTATTTCCCGGGGAAAGCGCCTGGGGCACCCCTGCATTCCCTAAACTTACCCCCTCTCCACCGCGTCCCTGGCTCTGAATCCACCAGTGCCAAAAATAACCTTTACTCCAGTCGGATGCTTTACCCCTGAGCTACCTCGGCCCTGACGTCACACAACTGATGCGAATTTTTTTGTTTCATAATACATTTTTTGAAATATGTGTACGTCATTTAGAAAAGGTACCATCGGGGAGATGGCGCTTAGAATGTTTTGTTTGTAAACAAACATTGTTTTGTTATGCATTCCAATTTCACAGCATTTTAAGCGCCATCTCCCCGATGGTACCTTTTCTCAACGACGTACACATATGATGTTTACGGACCACTTAAAAATTTTTACTGACCATCCGGGGAAAAAAATATGGACCATCTAATATAAATACTGACAACTCATTTTTTATAATGACCAATTAATATAATTACTGACTATCTAATTAATCAACTGACCATCTCATTAATTTACTGACAACCTAAATAATTTACTGACCATTCAATAAAAATACTGACCAAAAAAAATTTTTTTATACTGACCAAGTAAATATTCCCCTTATATTTTCAGGTAAAACTAAACGCGACGGACGCCAACTGATCCACCTAAAGTTCTTATTCACCAGCCAGGCAGCGGTCCAACAAACAAACCAACCAACCAACCAACCAACCAAACAATCAATCAATCAATCAATCAATCAGTCAGTCAGTCAGTCAGTCTGCCAGCGTATAATCTTAAGCGTCTATAGAAGGTAGCTACATTGCTGATTGCGGCTGCGGATAAAACAAGTCTAGTCAGATCGATTTTTATTCATTTATTGGCGGTGAACAACCATTTTCTGACTATCTAAATTACGAGTTTTTATATATATTTAACAGTATCAATATTGCACCGATAGGAATTAGTCATGACATATTTGGTTTTCGGAACAGCGGAGAATTGATAATTTTCGACATTCTCCGCAGCGACACTGCGGAGAATTGATAAATTTCGCTCATGCGATAAAAATAAAAGACTCCCAAAAAAGAAGTAAAAAACAAAAAAGGTTACGTATTACTGCAGTATAAATTATTGAAAATGATCGAAAACTTATTTGATATTACATTTCCGAAAACAGAATATGTCATGACTAATTCCTATCGGTGCAATATTGATACTGTTAAATATATATAAAAACTCGTAATTTAGATAGTCAGAAAATGGTTGTTCACCGCCAATAAATGAATAAAAATCGATCTGACTAGACTTGTTTTATCCGCAGCCGCAAGCAGCAATGTAGCTACCTTCTATAGACGCTTAAGATTATACGCTGGCAGACTGACTGACTGACTGACTGATTGATGATTGATTGATTGATTGATTGTTTGGTTGGTGGTTGGTTGGTGGTTGTTTGTTGGACCGCTGCCTGGCTGGTGAATAAGAACTTTAGGTGGATCAGTTGGCGTCCGTCGCGTTTAGTTTTACCTGAAAATATAACGACACATGGGAGAAGTCATTCCTATCAAAACAGCTTGATTCTAACCAGTTTCACTATACGTATCTGTTAAAAAGATGCGTAGCATTGCAGCGGTGCAAAGGGTTGCCCTTCTTGACAATGGCAACAACTTGCATTCACCTATCACGGTGCTATAAATGATAATGTGGTCAAGCTATATAGGAAATAAACTCAGCCATTTTTTTGGACATAACAAAAGATAATAATATATTCCTGGCTTACCTTAATATACACTCTTGAACCGTCAGGCTTTCTCTCTCTTTCACCCTTTTGTGATATTTCGATCTCGAGAACCGCACTCTTTCGCGATTTAGTCACGACTCCCCGAGTTTTAGGCGTAAAACTCGGGTCTCACCGCAGTGGTCACAGGCTTAGGTTTTGCATTCCTGAGCCTGTGCCACTTCCGATTTCCGCGAGGACTGCTGTGACTCAGATGAGTCATAGCATGATCCAGGGGGCAAGATCCTGAAAGGATCTGACGAGAGAAAGTCTGAGCGGAGATATACATAGACTTAAAACTAAATACAATTTTTTTTTTTTTTGTTATGATATGTGTGCTCAGGCATTTTTAATGTCTTTTTACAAATATTGTTTGTCCTTGAGCTCTGAGCTTTTTTTTTTTTTGTTTCTATAGATTTTATTTGACTATGTCACTGCACTGTTTTTTTTTTTTTTTTTTTTTTTTTATTTTCTTACATTATGGATTCGTACAGTCGCTTGGGAAAGAGGTTTGCTTTTTTTTTTTTTTGTTTAGTTTCATTTTAGGGGATATTTTTGATTTAATTTAGAATGATTTTATTTTCGTTTTTGAAAAGAATTGATTCGGGATTATGATACTGCGATTAACTCGATTTGTCGGCTCCGAATGATTATCCGTGTGGTTTTATTATATGAATATGCGCCCATTGGAATTACTTGTTAATAAGGAAATTTTGGTTATGAGGATTAAAGCCTTTTTTTTTTTTTTTTGAAATAAATTTAAATGTTTTCGGGGGGAAATAAATGACGAAATTTTTAATAAGCGATGAATGATAGTTAATTTAAAGGAATGGCTGATTTATTTAATATATAGGTCAGATTAAGAACGCGCGCGTCATCGTTTTCATACGGTTTGTTTTCATTTTTATTAAATGCATTTTTTTTTTTTTTTTGATTGACTTTAAAATTTATACTTCTTTTTTTTTTTTTTTGAATTAATTTTCATACATTTCGGGGGAATAGCGAGGGTTTTTTTTTTGTAACCGCTGCCACCAGTGATAATGTGGTCAAGCTATATAGGAAATAAACTCAGCCATTTTTTTGGACATAACAAAAGATAATAATATATTCCTGGCTTACCTTAATATACACTCTTGAACCGTCAGGCTTTCTCTCTCTTTCACCCTTTTGTGATATTTCGATCTCGAGAACCGCACTCTTTCGCGATTTAGTCACGACTCCCCGAGTTTTAGGCGTAAAACTCGGGTCTCACCGCAGTGGTCACAGGCTTAGGTTTTGCATTCCTGAGCCTGTGCCACTTCCGATTTCCGCGAGGACTGCTGTGACTCAGATGAGTCATAGCATAAATAAAATAATGCAGGGGAAACGAAGAAAGTTATATGCCCGACATAATCAACATCCTAGCCAGTGGCACGTTTTCACTTCCGCTTTGTACTTTCTTATTCCTTTCCCGCTGACGTATCAACAATTTCTCCACCAATTTGGAAAATTTTGTGTCCCTATAGTGCATTCAACATATAGCTGAGATGTATTCAGGTAGTAGGAAGAATTAGGTTGTTTTTGGATTTACCGATTACAATTGTGTACGGGATTCGGATATCTGAAAAATCGTTGCGCCCATCTTTGGCTTATGCAAGGCAGAAAAATACTGCCCGGGAAAAACCGAAAAAATAAAAATTTATTTATTTTTATTGACGACAACTACAGTTTTGGTGTTATTTAATACTATAGGAAAGTATTGAAAATACAGATAAGAATGAAAATGATATTCCCGGGAAAAACCAATAAAATAAAAATTTCTTCATTCGTATATTATTTTACTTTTCAATTATTTTAGTTTTTGCATTTCGTCGTCGAGGTGCTCTCCTGGAAGAATTTAAAATGTATAAAAAAGTATTGAAGAACACTTTAATGAGTTTAAAAAAATACCTTGAGTTTTTAAACTTTTTCGGAGGGGCTATATAACAAATACAATATAATATCATTTTCATTCTTATCTGTATTTTTTCAATACTTTCCTATAGTATTAAATAACACCAGAACTGTAGTTGTCGTCAATAAAATGAATAAATTTTTATTTTTTCGGTTTTTCCGGGTGGGAAAAAATCTTTTCCAGCTCGGAAAAACATCTAAGCTCCGTTGAATGTACCAAAAAAGAAGAATGCATTTGTTGCACAAGTTTTATAAAAGTTTTATAAAATTTTTATAAAATTTTATAAAATTCTTATAAAATTTTTATAAAATTTTATAAAATTCTTATAAAACTTTTATAAAGTTCTTATAAAATTTTTATAAAAGTTTTATAAGAATTTTATAAAAGTTTTATAAGAATTTTATAAAAGTTTTACAAGAATTTTATAAAATTTTATAAGAATTTTATAAGAATTTTATAAAATTTTATAAAATTTTATTAATTTTTATAAAATTTTATAAAATTACTTTTTCAAGATTTTTTTATAAGAATTTTATAAAATTTTATAAAATTTTATAAATTTTTATAAAATTTTTATAAAAGTTTTATAAAATTTTTATAAAAGTTTTATAAAATTTTTATAAAATTTTAACCCAGATTCTCCACTCTAACCTACGTTTCTAATGTTTCTAAAAATCATGTGACTACAAGATTACACGCTCATGTTGATGTAAACTTGTGGTCACATGACACTTTCATGAAATGTCGAAACAGACTATCTCCAATCACATTTACGACGGAGATACGTTAGTTCACCTCCGACGCAAACTCCGATTATTATATCAATGTGGTTAAATAAGTTACAAGTACAGCTTCATTTTTCTTATATTTAATACTCCACCTTTAACAGGTTATGGGCCTGTTCAGCCTAACAGAAATATAGTCGAGTCTTTACACTTATCTTATGGATGGTTACCAATTTTAAGCAAAAAATTCCGCTTAAATTTTATAATGAAAGACTTGCGGTTCGGATAAGAATTTCCGCGTCGCGAATTCGGTACGCCACACGGAAGGGAACAGAGAAAGACTAATTACTAATTACGCAAATCTGGATTAGTCGTTAATTCGCAAGAATGCTTACGATTCCCTTCATTGTTCCACGCAGGATTTCCTTTTAAGCAATAAAGAAAAGTGACGAGACATAAAAGTCGTTACTTTTTATTGCCCTTAAAACTTTTTTTCTTCTCCCCCTTCCTCTTTTCCCTATGACCCATTTATTGTTTAATATCTTGTCATTTTATATTCTTCCTTTTTTATGGAGAAATAAATCATTTAACCATAATAATTCAGGTAAGAATCGAAAAAAGAAAATTGTAATTATAATTTTTCAATCTTTGTTGGGTTTTATAATGTCAAATTCAAATTCAGAGTGCATTGAGAGTGGGGTGGCCCTTATTTTACGAATTTTTGACTTTCGGTAAATGCACACCCTAATTCTTTTATAGTAACCGAAAAAACATTCCCTTAATTCTTTCAAATTTTTTTAGCCGGGTCCGCCGGGATCTAAAATTTTCAAATTTTCCCGTAAAAACCAAAAAAAAAAAAAAAAAAAAAAAAAAAAAAATTAAAAATTTTATTTTTATGTAAAAAATGGTTGTTTTCTATTCGGATTTCATGCACATCCCAAAAATATACTTAAATTTTTTAAATGAAGAAAATTTATATGTTCCAATAATTATACGGAGCGGCCGAAACGATCCATTCGATCAAAACATCTCACTATTGACTATTGACTTTTGACTTCAGGTTTGGCAAAACTCAATTTTTTTTTTTTACTTTTTTTCCCCCTAAAACTCGAAATAAATTTTTAATCTCTCTTGGGTTTTAATAAGACGACGTCTCTCGACCGGCTTCTATCAATTCCGACTTTTTTTCTTCCTTCTTTTCCACCTTTTTAATTATCTTTATTTTCCTTCTTCTTCATTATTGGTATTGTTGCAAGAAAAAAAAAAAAATAAAAGGAAAGAGTTTTTTTTTTCTTCTTTCCTGCAAATGAAAATTAAAGAAAACCGTCCGTCCTTTTTTGACATAATCAGAAAGGAAAAAAAAAAAAAATAAAAAACCTCCGAAGACTGAAAAATCCTCCTTTCGCTTCTTTTCTTTTAGATTTTACTCTTTGCAATATTATATTGTCGTTGCAAGCGATTTGAGCCAAAATTACGCTTAAGTAATACACGAATGGCTCCACTTCAGAAAATCCAGACATTTTTGTCCATTTTTAACGCCCTCCTTTAGAGACAATTACCAATCCCAGAATGGTGATGCAGGTCTAGAAGGCTTTGTCGTATTTTACGATCGTTCTCGTAGAAAATGGTCTTACAATCGTCCTCGCAGAGACTCGTCTTACGATCGTTCTCATACAGACTCGTCTTACGTTTGTCCTCGCAAAGACTCGTCTTACGATCGCTCTCACAGACTCGTCTTACAATTGACCTCGTAGAGACTCGTCTTACGATCGTTCTCATACAGACTCGTCTTACGTTTGTCCTCGCAAAGACTCGTCTTACGATCGATCTCATAGAGACTCGTCTTACAATCGTCCTCGTAGAGACTCGCCTTACGATTTTCCTCGCAGAGACTTGTCTTACGATCGTTCTCATAGAGACTCGTCTTACAATCGTCCTCGTAGAGACTCGTCTTACGATCGTTCTCATAGAGACTCCTCTTACAATCATCCTCGCAGAGACTCGTCTTACGATCGATCTCGTAGACTTCTCTTACAATCATCCTCGCAGAGACTCATCTTACGATCGTTCTCATACAGACTCGTCTTACGTTTGTCCTCGCAAAGACTCGTCTTACAATCGATCTCATAGAGACTCGTCTTACAATCGTCCTCGTAGAGACTCGCCTTACGATTTTCCTCGCAGAGACTCGTCTTACGATCGATCTCGTAGAGACTCGTCTTACGATCGATCTCGTAGAGACTCGTCTTACGATCGCTCTCACAGACTCGTCTTACAATTGACCTCGTTGAGACTCGTCTTAAAATCGTCCTCGCAGAGACTTGTCTTACGATCGTTCTCATAGAGACTCGTCTTACGATCGATGTCATAGAGAGTCGTCTTACAATCGTCCTCGTAGAGACTCGTCTTACGATCGTTCTCATAGAGACTCCTCTTACAATCATCCTCACAGAGACTCGTCTTACGATCGATCTCGTAGACTCCTCTTACAATTATCCTCGCAGAGACTCGTCTTACGATCGTTCTCATAGACTCGTCTTACAATCGTCCTCGTAGAGACTCGTCTTATGATCGTTCTCACAAAGAAAGTTCTTCGAACCGTTCTCGTCGGGATTCTGAATATCGCGGTAGAGACCAGGATAACCGCTCTCGCGATCGATTCTCTCCCGCGGATAGCAAGGATTTGCGCACAAGTGCTAATTCTTTTTCTCGGACACCCTCACGAGGTTCAGGAGTAGCTTTTAATAATTCGTCTCGTAACTTTTTTCAGAGTTACTGATGAAGTTTGCCGTAAAATACGACAAAAACCGGTTGCAACGGCATTACGAATGTTACAAAAACTTTAAAAACCCATGGCCTTAAAGTCGATAAAAACGAAAAATCGAAGTACGGGAAAAAAGGGAACCATAATCATAAATCTTTATAAAATATCCATTGAAAACTGGGAGTTTGTTATGAACTTACAAGAGAGAGAGGGAAATTTATAATGGACCTAAACAAAGTGATAAGCTTTCCCAAGTTACTTTAATAAAGTTTTAAGCAACTAATTTATATTCGAAACAAGTTTTAAAAATGTTTCTTATTCTATAAGATAAATACGATCAAAGAGTATGGCATCTAACTGACACTCCCGGGGCCTTTTATAATAGCAACTTTGCAAGACACTAATGAAAAACATTACTCCAAACTGGGAACAGGTATTCTCCAACAGATGAAACTTTATTTCTTCTCCTTATTTTTTTTCTTCATTATGAAAAAGAGGAAGGAGAAAAAGAGAGAGAAAAAAAAGTATTTACAATGACGTCGAATAAACTTCAATGATGAAAAGGAGGAATATAGTTAAAACGAAACGGGGTTCTCGGCAAGATAATAGTGATTCACGTAGACGTTTTCAACTAAAATAGTTTTGCGAAAAGCTTGGTAATCGACAAAACCAAGCATAACTGCACCTCGGGGAAATATCTTCCTGTAACACACTTTGCGACTCAAAGTCACAAAAACTAATCTAGGAGATTAATTATTTCAATGTTGGCTTTATTCTTCCCCTCCCCCCCCCCTTCACCCCTAGCATACCCTCGTTATAATCATTCGGGTCTGAAATATTAATAGGCAAAAAAGAAAAAGGGAGTTACCATCGAATTTTTTTGGTTTCGGTAGTAAAAGATTTTGATGACGTAAGAACAAGGTAAATAAAAAATAGATGAAAAAAAAGGGAAGCAATTCGTATCTTTTATATAAGAGAAAGAGGAAGAAGAAGAAAAAAAAAAGGAAGACGATATATAAAAGGCATCAAACACAAATTGAAGAAAGTAGAGCAAGAAGGAAGAATTTTCCAGGATCACGTGGCTGGATATTAATGCTCCCTCTGGAATGTTTCCAGTTAGCTTTGTTAACTTTCAGTCTATATCTAACAAGTTCAACGGTGAGAGGCATCACGCAGGCTTAGGTTTCACGTTATCCTTGGCGACAGGGTAGATTACAAGACGGATCACTTTTTCGCGTATATTTTTTTAAAATATAAATTCTTTTGGGGATTTTTTTTTTTTTTTTGTCCATGTTTTCCCATAAATTTTTCACCAGTTTCGACCACGGCAACATTCTCAAATTCGCAAGAACATCACTTAAATTTCTTGCTGCGAAATATACGATTATAGATTTTTACAGATTGCTGAGGAGAATAGTGAAAGCGAGCGAAATGGATACCAGAACGAGTTCTGCAACCGCGTTTTCTCCAGAGTCGCGTTGTCGGTACTTAAATAAATTCGGTCAATGAGCGAAACAAAATATCCACTACGCGTTCTGGGTACCCATTTTCGCTTTTGGATTCCAACATTTAGGAATGATGATGGTCACCATTTTAAGACAAGTCAAAACTGTCCCTATAAACGATTTTCTGCCTACAAAGTCTGTAAACTATTGCAACAGAACCGTTGCTGACAAAAGCTAAAATCGGCTAAGGTTTGTATCAACCCTCCTCACTTATTATTTTTTTTTTATAGACATGACTGCAATATTATTTATGGACAAGTCGGACAAAGCCATTTCCATAAACATCGAACTGTTGTATTAATTTCAGAAGGTTGTCAAAAAGACATTATTTAAAAATGAGATCGGAGAACCGATCAAATTGCTTTATCGACTATTTAAATAATTCTCAAAAGTATGGTTAGTTTTTCGATCGGAGGTCTATCAAAGCCAAGTACGGGCATAAAGAATTCGAATTTCGGAAAAATAATTTGGAATTCGGAATCCTCTATCCCGATAATATTCTCAAAAATATGCTTATATTTTTGATCGGTGGTCCACCAAAGCCGCAGCACAGTGGGCCAACCACCAAGAAATTTGGGACAAAAATCAAAATTCGAGTTGTTTGATCAAAGGTTCAAAAATGCATAAAAACATTGTTAAGTAACTATATTTTATGGAATCAAACTCACTTTCGTTCAAAAAAAATTTTTAAGACGGTAAAACATTTTTAAAGTTGGCACTTTTTAAAAAAAATTAATGGCGGTGTTTTCTTTTACAAAATTCCTATTTTTGTTTTTGTTGATATTTATTAACGACTTAAGCAAAAAAAAGTTTTAAAAAATGGATCAAACGTCCCAAGGTATGTACTTTAAATATATGTAAACGATTTATGTTTGAATTATAAGCGACTTTAGTTTTTCATTGATTTTATAAATGGATCCAAAAAAGTACTGTATTTAATTTTTCTTTTTTTTCGATGAAAGTTTTAAAATGTTTATTGAAAAGTTTTGGTAATATTTTTACGTGAAAATGATGGGGTGGATCTTTAACTTTTTAGGACTGATCATAACTTTTGCCCGTTTTTGCCCGTTAAAAATGTTTGATATATTTTTTAAGTGCACTAAGTTTGAAAAATATAAAGAATTTGTCTTTTATATCTGCCATTTTGGATCCATCATCTTCAATTTTTATAAAGCCGATGTCGAGTTCAAAATCGGCGACTATGTAAACGTATAAAAATACTGAATTTCGCGAAAAAAATGAAAATTCGGCTTTTCAGACTGCCATATTGGATCCGCCATCTTGAATTGTAAAACTAATATCGGATTTGAAATCAGCACCCTTGAAAACGTATAAGTGCGTACAAATTCGATTTTTGTCCCAAATTTTTTGGTGGCTGGCCCACTGTGCGCAGTACGAGCACAAGGAATCCGAATTTCTGAAAAATTATTTCAGATTCAGAATCCTCTACCCCGAAAATATTCTCAAAAACACGGTTAGATTTTTGATCAGAGTTCCACTAAAGCCGCAATACGGGCATAAGGAATTCGAATTTTGGAAAAATTATTTCAGATTCGGAATCCTCTACCTCGAAAATATTCTCAAAAATACGGTTAGTTTTTCGTTAGCTCCCACGAGGAACCCGCCAATCAGCATCCAAATCGCTTTGTTGACGTAATCGATGACGTCATATCGTGACGTTTCAAAAGTTGGAGATATCGGTTTTTAGGCCTATACCCATACCTTTAGCCCTGCTCACCGTTTCTGAACCACTCAACAGAATTTAACCAAATTTCAATGGTAGCGTATCTGGATGAATATCTACTGCAGTACGAAAATCTGACTCAATCGGTAGTTGCGTTCGCGATTTATAGTCAAAAAATATCTTGAAATTGTTGAAAATTTAACATTTTCACTCACTGCTTCCGAATCGCTGAACCGATTTGGCTCAAAAACTAATCAGCACCTACATTTCATTAGAAGTTCCTACCCACCAAAAATCATCGAGATCCGTTCTTTCGTTTTTCTGCTTTTCGACGGACAGACACTTTTCTTTACACATATATTCATACATTCATACATTCATACACACATCCACACATCCATCCACCATCCAAATTTTGCTTTTTTCGGCATCAGGGGACCTCAAAACGTGTAAATATATCGAAAACTGAAAATCTGAAATTTGTGCTAAATGCAATGCTTTATTCTCCCTGCGGTCCATAAAGCAAAAATAAATAGATGTTGAAAAAAATTTGGTTAATGAAGTAACTAATTTTTTAAATAAAGTTGAACTCAAAAAGCGATTCGCTCAATCAGCGAAATGGGTACCCAGAACGCGTTCTGCAACCGCCTTTTCTCCAGAGCCCCATTTCGAATTTTTGAAATCTCCGTTAAAAATCCGATAGGAAACGATATTCTTTTCACAAAAATCCAAAAGTCAAATTTTCATCCCTTATGGAGCTTTCCAAAACTTTGGCCCTCTTGCGAAACTTAAAGACGGCATTTTAAAAAAATTTCAAAAGGGAAAAAAATTTTACAAATGATAAAACGCAGCGATTGCGCTATCAGGCACTTTGAAAACCCAAAATTTTTGATTTTCGACCCACCCTACCGTGACAACTGTTAAAAATGGTGTGCTATCGTACATAAGAGCCGATAGAAGGTACGGCGTCTCTGCAACTGTAATTTTTCAACGGCAGGAAGTCATCTGAGGATAAAATCGGACAAGGAAAGAGACTTGTTTTAGGACCCGAAGTAGAGAATAGTATTTTTCTTTACAGGTGTCGAAGGTAAATATTTCAAGCACAAGTCCAGCGCCTTAGCCCGTAATTGGTCGAGTTTTTAAATTTGCCTTCGATACCTGCAAAAGAAAAATACTTTTTATTCCGAGGGCGACAAATTCTATGGTCTGCTTTTCAGTCCAAGGAATAATAAATTATTGCAGTTTCTTTAAAGTTGATCCTAAAAATCATACACTATTTCAGACTTTCTTTCTCTCTTTCTAACGCTTTGTAGTAATTCCGGCTTTTTTAAAGATAATTCAGGGAATCTGTACATGAAATTCGTGTAAAATGTTTGTCCTGGTTTATTATCTTTGAACGGATTATCTATAATTCGCTGACTCAAAAAATAAGCCACCGAATTCAAAAATTCGTCCCGGCTGCAGGGGAATCCCGTTCGAACCCTTTCTCTGAGAATGTCGTTAAGAAATGGAATTTGGAAAAATTAACCGCAGTTTATAATCAATCGTGATAGAAGCGGCCCGTCATGCTTTTGTTAGAAGCTTTGGTGATAAATTCAACAGAACTACCATTTTCCAATTTTTCTCCTTCTATTTTATCCGCCAGTACCTGGCCAGTACCTGGCGGATAAAATAGAAGGAAAAAAATCGCCCTCCAATTCCTGGATGTTGGACTCCAAAAGCGAATTCGCTCAATGAGCGAAAATGGGTACCCAGAACGCATAGTGGGTATTTTGTTTTGCTCATTAAGCGAAATAATTTAGGTACCCACTACGGGGCTCTGGAGAAAACGGGGTTGCGGAACGCGTTCTGCGTACCCATTTCGGTTTGCGTCTATTTTTTTTTTCTTGAGATATTGTAAAAAACGTGATAAAAATATTGGAATTTCAGATTTTTCCACTTTTATGCCATATTTGGCCTGTACCTCAAGAGCAAAAATAGTTAAACGCAAACCTATTTCATTTTCGAAATCTGCGTTTGAAATCCGATAGGAAACGGTACTTTTTCACAGTTTTATCAGAGTATTAAGTACTTAACTATAAATGAATCATCATATCCATTAAGCGGCAATCATTAGTAAATTAATTAATTACTCAATTGAATAATGTATTAATTAAGTCAATTAAAACGATTAATTATGAAAGTTACTCAAAAATCAATTTTACAAATTACTAACTGACTAACTTTTCGCCTCGGAAGTAAATAATCGTAATCATTCGATAAAAACAGGACTTCCCCATACAAAAACAGACACTTGATTTTATCGACACACAGAACTGATTACGGGGATGCTCACATTCAAAATCTAAAAACAAGACACAACCTGTTCGCTTCCTTAGAAAAAAAAATCCAACAGGTTGTTAGATGACTTAATTTTGTTTTGACGACAAAAATTAGCTTTCAAGAAAATATTCTTTTGAGTTAACGAGCTTCGTTCAACGATATCTCTCAAGTGGGAATGTGTGAAAAATTAATATTTTAAAATCAACTTCTTTTTCCGACGGAAAACTTTTTTACAACTTTCTTCGTCTTTTATCGACTTTCTTCCCTTGTGGTACAAGAAAGAAAAAACGGAATTCGTCGGGAAGTTTTTAATATTTGATTAAGGGTTTACGGTTCGACCCTCCTTTTTCCCTGACCTTTTTTTTTACCCCCCGATCCATTATCACATCTCGTGAGCCAATTACCCAGAGAAGTAAAACAAGAATAAAAAAAATCAAGACAGTGCGTGTCACTTCACGTGTTAAAATCCATGTTTAAAAAATTGAGGATTAAAAAAAAAAAAAAAAAAAAAAAAAAACATCGTAATGAATATCTTGACGGTAATCGTATAAATGTCAAGGAATCAATTTGACATCCGGAACAGAAAACAAGAAAGGAAGAAATGAAAACAACTGGCACGAAGTAGCATTTGTGTCAGTTTTCCTTCTGTTACGTAGAGAAAACTTGTACTAAAATTTTCTCTTTTAGACTTTGTTAGACGAGTACGATTTTTGCCGCAAGGGATTGACGTTAATAAAAATGAGAGCGAGGAAAATTAAATCATTTCATTGTTCCGGAGGTTTTGTAGGAGGAGGAAATTGACAAATGCAGAAATTCGAATCATTTTTTTCCTAAATTTTTATTGTTAACCTCATACGAGCGACTTTTCTTGGTATTTTATGGTTTCGTAATTTCAAAAATTTAGCAAAAATCTCGGGAATTAATTTTTATAAATGTGAGGCGGAATTTACGAGAAAAATCAAAGCGAGGATTGGAAGCAAGTTGCAGAATTTCAATTAGGTCAGTGAGGAAAATATTGTTTTGGAATTACTGGGTGGGCCTTTTGTTAAGTTTAGAGCCAGTAAAAAAATTCAGCAAAAAATCACTTTGCTTCTGCTCATGGGGTTTTTCACGTTATAAGCTTGGAAAGAGCTGGAAATTCGAACTGAACCGAACCGATGTACGAACATTTGACTTAAAAAATGCTTACTGCCGCATTTTTTAAGGAAAAGGCAACGGTTACCCCTCTGAATCCTCGCCGCGACCTCAAAATATGTGTCAATGTCACTGATGACGTAGGACCCCAGATACTGAAATTCGGTGACGTTTTTACGACAAAGGCCGAAATTTCACTCGAATACATGTTGTAGTCGAATGTTGTCTCAAACAAGTAGACGACATGTTGCTCAACTTTTGCAGCGTTAGAAATATATATAAATTTTCATTGATCTCGTTAATATTGAACAAAACAGTTTTAGAGGTAAGGATGTTCGGACTATTCGTCACAGATTTAATGTCATAGAGACATTTTGTCACACTAATACAAAACGTCACTGGTGAC
Organism: Liposcelis bostrychophila; assembly: GCA_037577465.1. NCBI lineage: Eukaryota > Metazoa > Arthropoda > Insecta > Psocodea > Liposcelididae > Liposcelis > Liposcelis bostrychophila. Next base: position 22,826,633 of record CM075214.1, on the reverse strand, counting down.
AAATTGTCACAATATGTCACTAAGTACGGTTTGTCACAATTCCAACTCCTATGCCACAAAGGTCATTTTGTCACAAGAATTTTTGTCGAAATGTATACTTTTTTTGTCACAAAAACTTTACTTTATTTTCGCAATTGTCGGTGCCCTACTGTGCTTTTGATAATTTTTTAAATTTTGATACTGCTTTTTTTATATATCGGTTTGTGACGTGATACTGCTATTTTTTATAACTAAAAACTATTTGTGACGAAATTTGCAAAATATTTTTGTGAAAAATATTTTTTATGACAAATTTTACCACGGGACAAAAACCGTTGAATAAATGTCAAGTGTGAAGTTTTTTTATTGTGACAAAATGTCTATGACATATTTACCTTGTGACAAAATGTCTATGACATATTTACCTCGTGACAAAATGTCTATGACATATTTACCTCGTGACAAAATGTCTGTGACATATTTACCTTGTGACAAAATGTCTATGACATATTTACCTTGTGACAATACGGCTGTGACAAAAAGTCCCAAGACCGCATTAAGGGAATATAATGGAATTAATCCTATAGTTACTTTAATAACTATTCCGGATTCCCCTCTATAATTCTACGCAAATTATTTAGTCGTAAAAAAGGAAGAAAACGCAGAAAACGAGCTCCACAACCCCCGATTCCCGGAGATTCATTCTTAATCAAACGGCACTTAACCAGTTGTATAAAACGTAGAACGTGAAAACGTTTTCCTCTCGACGAAATAATAATATTCCCGCTCCGAGTTTTCTTTTTTCTTTTTTTTTACTTTTCACATGATTTCATTTTAATCTCAAGCCAAATATAATAATTTTTTCTCTTCATCTCGTATCTATGCTACGTGATTTCCTTGTTTTACTTCCATTGTTTTTTTTTTTTTTTTTTTTATTCGCGGAAAAAGAAGAGTGACCTTATTAAATTTCATTCGATCCCTTTTTATTAGGTAAACAGACGAAAAAATTTTTACGCTTGGTTGCACTTTCCATAGGTTTTTTTTTTCTTTAGTGTAAAAAATCAAAAAATCTCAACGATTCCTTTTTTTCCCTTCTTCCTTCCGATTTTTTTCTTTTTTTTTTCCTTCCTGGAACGGACGAAAAAGCGTATAACATGTCGAAGTTAAATAAAATTAACTCGGTCTATAGATCGCGGTGAAACAAGTTAAAATACGTCCTTAGTCGTTACTAACTTTAGTGCACAACTTTCGTGAGAGGAAGATAACTGATATTTCGTTCCTTTAATTATATCACTTGCGAAAGTTTCTACATCAGAAAATGGTTTAAGAGCACCATCCCCTCCCCCTCCCCCAGCCCCTCCTCTTTAGACCCCACCCGATCACCCCCCTCTCCTTTATACCTCATTTCCATTTCGGAAAGTAATTCGATAGGGGGCCTTTTAGCGACATGTGCGAATATCAAAAGTTTGCCTGTGTTTTGGCCTGTGCAAACTGCTCTAATTGCGCCGTTAATTAATTAATTAATTAATTGGGAAGGATTAAAAAGTATTTTTGAAATGATAAAAATCGAATTTGGATGAATTCGGCGCTGGATTTATAAGGTTCAAAGGGTCTAAAGTCGAATCAAGAAATGAAGGCCGCAATGGCCGAAGGCACAATGTCGCAGCAACATGTTGCGACGTTAGAAACATGTTGCCAACATGTTGTTCAACATGTTACAGCATCGAAACATGTTTCCAACATGTTACATAACACAGGATATATAAAAATAGAAATGTTGGCAACATGTTTCTCATGCTGCAACATGTTCAGCAACATGTTACCACGACATGTTACTGCGGCATGTCTCATCGTGGCGGCCGAAATTTCACGCTAAAACATGTTGTAGTAACATTTTGAGGTAAAATGTTGCTCAACTTGTTTCAACGTTAAAAACATGTAATCAACATGTTATTCTACATGTTGAAGAGAAAAAACATGTTACGCAACACTGGAAAATAAAAAATTAAATTATTCCCAAGATTTTAAAAATGTTGGGAACATGTTGCAAAATGTTCAGCAACATGATACCACAACATGTTGCTGCAGTATGTCTCATCGTGAAATTGTGGCTGATATTTCACGCTAAAACATGTTATAGTAACATGTTGAGAAAACATGTTGCTTAACTTGTTTCAGCGTTAGAAACATGTAATCAACATGATATAGAAAATGATGAAGAGAAAAAACATGATGCGCAACACTGGGAAATGAAAAATAAAAATGTTGCCAATCGTTTAAAAATGCTAAAATGTTTTAAAAATGTTAGCACGTCTCGACATGTTACTCAACATGTCGAAGAGAAAAAACATGTTGCGCAACACTGGAAAATAAAAAATTAAAAAAAAAAAAAGGAAAAATCATAAAAATGTTGAAATGTTTTAAAAATGTCAGTAAACAACATGTTTCTGATTCCGTAACATGTTTCTGCAACATGTTTGAACGTGAAATTTCATCCTGAAAAGTTACAATTGGATACTTAAATTCCCTTTAAAAAAAAAAAAAAAAACTTTTCTCCGACGACAACAAAAGAAAGAGAAGTGCCAAAACCGTGAGATAGTTAATACTCCATTCTTACAAATTGAAATGTAAAAGACGAAGGGAACAAAAAGAAAAAAAAACTTTAAAAGCCGCATAACGACCAGACTATATAGTTTTGTTTTTGTTTTGATTTTTTTTTTCTTCTTTTTTTTCTCCTCTTTCCACCGGCGTTATGTAAATATAAATGCGTTTTCCTTTCTCTTTTTTTTTTCGGGATAATAACTCTTTTCCTTAGCATCTTCCATTCCGAAAATAAATCATGTAAATCGTTTCAAGTCGGAGGTACTAACCGGGGCCAGAGAGTAGTGGGCGGAAGAGGAGGGAGGGAGAGAAGGAGGAGGAGGAGAAGACAAAAGAAAATAAAAAAAAAAATAAAAAATAAAAACTCCCTTTTTGACAGTCCTCTAACTTTTCTTTCTCTTAACTACCGTGATGAACGCGGTTTACGAAAGCCTTCCGTTTCGTGTCTGTTATCTGCTGATTAAGTCATTTTTATCTCCTTTCTCTTTTATAAGGAGTAAGGTTTGAATATTTCATTTTGCCCCAGAGGCAAAAGTAGGAAGAAAATGAAAATTGTTAAATGGAAAAGATCGACCCGAATCCATTTGGAGACAGTCTATTTTTTTTTCTAAAGAGAAAGAGACGGACAAAGAGAGACAAAGAATTCGACGTATTAATCAATAGAAGTTTTTCGCGTCATTATTTGAAATGATAAATGAAAATGAAAAAAAAATGAATTTCCCGGAACAGGAGATGTAACGGTACGTCGGAATTTAATAATTTGGTTTGAATATAAAAAAAAAAGTACCGTAATTACACGAGTGTGCATGTTTCGTAAAGTACAACTACGTGCCTGCGAGGCAATGCCTTTTGTTGTTTTTTTTCCCCAAGAAAGCCGGAGATGAAAATAATCCATAAAATTTTCCAGCATTGTTAACTTCACAGTTGTAAATTACGATAAATGGACTGGGATGATGATAAATCACTCCTTTTCCAATGTTATCTCCCTGTTTTTACCTTCTTCAAGGAACAGGGATATTTAGCCTGATTTGGGAATTATGCACTTGTTTGTGTATGGCATGAAAGGGAATGTAAATTTGGAACAGGCCACATTAAAGAACAGGCTCTTCATCAAAGACAAACCGTCGAATTTGAAAGCAGAAGACGGACCGTTTGTTGCTGCAAAACAAGGTGTAACACCCATTTTGAGTATTTAAAATTCGATGTTTCGTCTCGGAAATATTTGTTACTGTGTTATTATTTACAAATAAATATGTCAAATGAAAAGCCCTGGCCAAAACCGTACCGAACCCATGCTTACATTAAAATAATTTTCCATCCCTGATTTCTTTCTATTAAGAAAAAATTATTAACAACCTGTAATGAATCAATTTCGTTGTAATGCTCAAAATTTATCTTTTCCAAACCTTCCATTATAAAATAAAAAAATATTTTTTAAAAAAATTTCGAAGGTCGAAAAAGTTTGCGTGCACACTCCCTATCTGAAATATACATCGCGATACATGGTGAAGCACCAATTAATCTAACAAGTTTTCGGGTTAACTTTTGACACGAATATTGCAATAATAAAATACGTTTTTTTTTTACTTTACCCTTTCTTTTCCGAATCGAACTAAAAACTCTCAAGCAGAAAATCTTATTAATCAGACTTGATTCGAAAAACTCAAAATTCTCATACACCGGCAAAGCAGCCGAATTCAACATTACGGCTGAAGGCTTTATATTAGACAATGGAGTGGATCGAAAAACACCAGTTTTTAAATTTGAAAATGCCAAAGCGTCGAAAAGTTGCTTTTTAACCTCCATACTAACACTTTATTTTTTTCAGATTTTTTTGGAGACCGATTTTTTACCTCCATTTTTTTTTTTCGATTTTTTTTTCGATTCATTTTTTTTTTCAGATTTTTTTTTTGACCGAACTTTATACCTCCAGAGGCATAAAGTTTTTTATTCTCATAAGGGCTGAAAAAATTAGAGCCGTATTTTGGTGCCAAAGAGTTTATTTTCCATCGAAAATTTTCCGGAAATTTCAAAAATGAAGACGGTTTTACAAAAATTGAAGCCATTTTTTATTTACGAGCAAAAAACGGCTGTTATTAAACTTCTATACCTCTTTCGTTTCATATATAAAAAATGACTCCAACCAGTGCAAAGCTGAGTTTATTTTTGAAATTTCCTAAAAATTTCCGATAGAAAATGAACTCTTCCGCACCAAAATACGGCTCTGATTTTTTCGGGCCTTATGAGACTTTGAAAAACTTCAGGCCTTCTGGGGCAGCAGAAATCGGCCTCCGAAAAATCTGAAAAAAAAAAATTAGGGTTAATATGGAGGCTAAAATGCAACTTTTCCGCGCTCAAATTTAAAAATTTTTGTTTTTCAATCCACCTAGCAACCCGAAACGTATGTTTTGTATTACAGTCTTGAAGATGGTTTTAATACATCAAAATTATATTGCATTTAGTCCACAATATCTGCGCCGCAATATCTTGTAATAAAATTCGAAACTTTGCAAAATAAGGGACTCCAAATCTAAACTCAAAAGCTTTACAATGGTAAACGATATGAAAGATGCAACTGGAGGGGATTTTCTATTTGGACGATATAAAATTAATATTCAAATAAGAGGCTGTGGTAGATGATAGCGTAAGGATATTCATAATGCGGCGTTTATATTAAGAAAGTTTAAGGAAAAATCGAGTCCAAGGGTCGAAAAGGGAAACCCCGAACTTATAATAAAATTTTTCTGGATCGGAAATTAGGAATGTTATTGAAAATCAAACTTGGTCGCAAGTTACTTTTAAGTAACAAGATGCTATCATTAATAGTCGATGGGCCAGTTCTTGAAAAGCACCGTCAGTAAACTAAATTTTTGTGTAGCAATCGGGATTTTCGTTTCTCTAAAATAGTAATCGATTATTCGATTAATCACTTCCTTAATAATCGGCCAAATAATAGATTAATCGATTACTTAATAATCGATAAGTAATCGCCCATCCCTAATCAGTAGGGTGGTTCACTTTTTCCAAAATGTTGTCCAATTGCTGCGTTCCACGAGATTTACTATCTTTTAGGCCTAAATATTCATGAAAAAATTTGAAAAAAAAAAATTTACACCAAGACGTTAAAAAAAAAGAAAAAAAAAAAAAAAAAAAAAAAAAAAAAAAAAAAAACTAATGACTAAAACTAGCCAACTTCGAAAAAATCGTTTAAATGTAAAATGATTTCATGATTCAGCACGAAATATTTCCCAGGAAACGATTTCGAAGATATAAAAATTCCAACAGATTTGTAATAATAATAATAAAAAAAAAAAAGGTACAGTGATGACGATCGTATTATGTGAAATTAGTCTATCTTTCCTGTCATCTTTTTTTTCCGTTAATTTCATCAATTAAATTATTATAATCAAAAATTATAGAGGTCGCGCCTCGTTTTAAATGAAAACGAATCAATCCCATCTTTTGTATGGACGTCACAAAATTAAAGGGCGAAACTTGAAAAAAAGACATGCGATACGGTCTTTTGTCAATTCATTTACAAACAATTAACGAGGATAATAAATAATAATATTGTTATATAATTTAAAGATGGTGATGACGACGATGGTGGTGGAGAATCGCTTGCCGGAAGTAAATTTGCAACGTTTTGCATATACAATTTTGTTATTTCGCTGCCATTTAGTACATACAAAGTGCAGTCATTTAGGACGAAAAAAAGATGGCAGGAAAGATATACTAATTATTTATTCCGCACGTACACGGTATAAAACAGTTGTCATCCCTTTCCTTATTTTTCAGTGTGTTTTAAAAATGGGTGTAGGTCGTATAACTTTTGCTTTGAGTCTCGCATTTATAAAAGTTTTAAGTTATAGTTCCCACTCTGTAAGTTTAACAAATAAGAAAAATTGAAGAATTTTTAATGTTTTTCATTTTTTTTTTTTCTAGGGCGAATATACTGTTATAAACAGAGGTTTGGAGCCCTTGAAATTCGAAAACGAATACGTGAAATATGAGGGGGAAATGACAAGAGTTGATCGTTACACGAGATTATTGTCGGGGAAATGTACAACTCTTCAAAATCTTGGGCCGGTTGGGGTAAGTGATTAGTGATCAAATTGAAACGAAAATTGAGGCTGTGCACTCAAAAAAGAAAATGGCTAATAAAGATATTTTGTCAAAAAACAACTTGTCCAAGCATTTTTGTTTTGCTATGAAATATTCCGAGACAAAACTTGTTCAAGACATTTTTATTTTCTTGGTAACGTCCTACTTGGGATCGCAAAATCGGTAACGTTCACGATCTCTGAACAGGACCTTTTCATCTCCACGCCCTCAGCTAATTAATTAATTAACTAATTATTAATTAATTGCATTAAAAGATAAGAAAAAGGTTCTTACTTTTAGCTCCACGTAACATTTTTGAAAGAGCCTCGTGTTGGTCAACCATATCCAGCAGCACCCGAATTAACTTTGCCCAACGTCTGTGACGCCGGTTTTGATGAAAATGCATTTTTGCAAAAATTCACAAGAGTGAAACATCCAAAAAAAGCATCTATAAACGTCAAAGATTGTACCGTTGATTTGGTAAGCTTAAAGTTAATAATCTCAAAATGTAACCTCAGAAAAATAAGCTTTGCATGGTCTGCTCGGGTCACCTATTCCTCTTTTTGAAAAAGTCAAATTTGGTCAACTATTTAAACCAACAGACAAACAAGCCAAAAAAAAAAAAAAATTAAATAGCGACCTGAATGACTGAATAAAAGGAATTATTGACTCTCCGGGTCGAATCTGCAGCCTAACCGGACGATTCGTTAAAACCATTTTGTCATGTGGACTTTTCGTTACAAAATACATTTTTGTCGCAACGACATTTTGTCACAATTTATTTCGTCACATATAAAACTCGTCCCAGGGTAAATTTTGTCACAATAATTTGGCACCAAATTTTTCGTTACATATTTTATTTTTATTTTATTTTATTTTACTACTGTTCCTTTTTTTTTAATTACAAAAACAGCTTTTTTTTTTAAATTACAAAAACAGCTTTAAAAAAAAACAAAAACAAAAAAAAAAATTTTTTTCAAAAAAAAAAAAAAAAAAAGGAACAATAAAAACCATTTAAAATTTATCAAAATAAATTTGGTACCAAATTTTCCGTCCATATTTTTCGTCGTCAAACAAAATTGCAATTGCCGAGTTTGCTCAATTTTTCCGGCATGTTTTACAACAACTAGCTGCCACCCCGTCAAAATTTGACGGCCCGTCATTCGTTGCTAACTACCCAGTACCTCTTTATGAACGACATTTAAAATTTTACTACTTTCGGAATGACTTTCAGCCTCAGATTATCGAAGGAAGAGGTTCTAGATTTGGCCACGTAGAGTAAGTTGGCCATGACTAAAAACAGTATCTGGCAGTTATACGCCGACGTTTTGGAAAGTTTGGGCTTGTTGAGTTATTGATTGTCATGTAAAAGGCAAGGTGGATAGGAAATAGGCGTGTTTTGAATAGAAAAGGTGTTGATGAATCAGAAGGTCTCAGGTCAATTTGAGGAAGTACAATTCTTCTTCCAACTTTTTAATTATTTCCAATTCTAAAATATTACCAGACATATTTTTTACAATCACGCGAGTCCCCCTTCCTTGGAATGAAAAATTTCTCAACAGAATAACAATAGCGCCTGGTTTAAGGGTTAAGGTATGAGGAGGCAATGACCCAATTTCAATACTATCTAAAATTCTGTGGGATATTGGAGCATTTCTTGTTTTTCTGACGTGATGAGGATTTTTATGCTTACGTAAGTGCAATGTGATATAATACAACGTAAGTGCAGGTACCTGATAAAAGGGCAATAATTTTGTTACAAATGATACTGCAATGATCGTTTTTAATTAACAAAATCGTTATTTTAGGGAACGTTTCACTAATTGTTTTCAAATCAAATTTGGTCCCATAAATTTCGGAAATAATGTTAGTTTCGGGTGTTATTAAACATTGTGGAGTGCAACGTCAGGCTGCTTTCAAAGTGTAGGATACGTCCCGTCTCCGATTTTTTATGAGGACAGCGAACTCGATTTCTCCGTTATTAGCCCTGCGAACGTTCAAGTATTACGTAAGACTTTTTTCCGGGTTTTTGGACCCCCCCCCCTTTGTAAGAATTAGTAAGATTTCATTGAGCCCCCCCCCCCCCCCTATCATATTAGGTAAGATTTTCGCTGACCCTTCCCCCCCCTTTTTTTTTCTAACGCGAATTTTAAATTTGAGCAATATTTTTCTTAAATATTAGATTTATAGTTCATACTCATATCCCTGAAGATGGTTAAAATTGGCAAAAAATCTCATCAAAAAATAAAGTTTTACTTCTTGAAATTGTCAAAAAAAAACTTTCAATTTTTCTACTTTAAACATTCGAAAAAAAATTAAAACAACTTAATTTTTTGAAATTAAAAAAAAAATTTTAAACAATAAGTTATAATGCAAATTCTTACGTAAGATTTTCCAAACTCCCCCCCTCCCCCAAGTAAGAAATCGTAAGAATTTCGGGTACCCCCTCCCCCCCTTTTGGTCTTACGTAATACTTGAACGTTCCCCCTCTAATTAATCTAAAAATCTTAAAAATCGGCCACTTTGGAGTTCGGTTCGGTTGTTTATGAGTTGTTAGGTATGTTCAGTTCGGTTTTGGGGGTTGTTTTTCCGACTTTTCCGGAAAACCGGGGAAAATTTTAAAAATCCCGACTAATTGGGCAAATCTACGCACCAAGAGCTTTCATTCAAAAAAAAAGGTCGTCAAAATCGGTCGGATAGGGACTGCAGGGCGACTGGAAATACGTTTGGGGGGGTCTTAGCGTTTTAATATATAGATTAGATTGAAACACTTGTGAGCTCAGGTGGACGGTGAATTGACTTTTGAAAAAATTCAACACTATGTGTCCGAAACCTCTTTATTTTAAAATCTAAAACAGGACGGCCGTTTCGGGCTACCAACCCATCATCAGCTAAAAAATGAAATCACAGAATAAAATTAAAATTTAAAGTATTTAAAATTTAACGAAAAAACAACAGCTAAAAAACCGAGTATGATTACAATATTTAACGGCATTTAAACGAATTTAGCGTATCACAGCAAAACCAACATACTAATTAATAATTACCTTTTCATTAGTTAAATAGATATAAATATAAGAAACGAAAATTCGGATAAATAGATTGGGTAATAAATTAAAAACATTTTTAAGATGTGATTATTTACATTAATTTGAACGTCGCCATGATTTTTCGTTTTCCGTGGCGATAGACGAAACCGGATATGGACTGATTGATAAAAGACAAACACGTGTTAGAAAGGAAATAAGTATAAACAAGAGCGAGCGAAATTTAAATTAGATGAGTTCAAATAATGGAGTCATTCCTAACGGACCGTCATCAGCGTTTAAAAGATCAATATTTTCTTGAATGTCCTTGCCGTGTTTATATTTGTAGATGAAAAGGCTTTCCCATATTTTGAGGAGTTTTTTGTTATCCGTTTCTTTTAGTAAGATCAAGTTTTCGGCTTGGAATTTATGGGCTGATTCAAGGAGGTGGTCACCAATGCTAGATTTGCCAATTCGGTTTTGTTTGAAATGAGCCAAATGTTCTTTGCATCTTGTTTTAATGTTTCTTTTTGTTTGTCCAACATAAGCACTTTCACAATCTTCACATTGCCATAGATAAATACCGGATTTATTAATATTTTCGATTTTATCTTTCGGCGATCCTAGTAACTTCCTTAAAGTGTTGTTTGTTTTATACACCAATTGAAATCCTTCCTTGCGAAATATTTTGTCAAGTCCGTTACATAACCTTGTGTTAAATTGAAGACTCCGCGGGAAGAAGGATCATAGTCCATCTCACGAAATTTTAGCCAGTAATGTTCGATTTCCGCTGAAATTTCTTCCTTTTCAAAATGACAAAAGAGAAGCAGAATGATACAAATTTAGGAAAGAAAAATGGCTGATGTTTACATTCACAACTGTAATAAAAACAACTTCGGTTTTAGGACTTTATTGTCTTAAATAAAAGCTTACCATCGGAAATAAAATTTAATAATATTTGCGAGTGATGGGAAATAGAAATTGTGTAGTGATTTTTGTAGAGTAAACTAATTACTTCCAGTAACATGCAATACTTTTTACAAAACGATCCCGTTGCAGATATTGTGAATTATCCTCTTTTAATTATTCAAAGTAAAATGAACTATGAGACCCAAATATTAAAAGATTTGTATTTCCTGATGGTGATGGAATGGGAATAAAATCGTATATCCAAAGCGAAGTTTTTCTAAATATTTTTTGTTACCGACAAAAATCCAAAGTCGCAAAAAAAAAAAAAAAAAAAAAAAAAAAAATCATTTAGATTTTTAGCCAGTCCTAGAGGCTGGGGGGGGGGGGGGGGGGGAAGGGCGAGAGTGCCAAAAATTCTTAAAGGGGCCTTTAGATAAATGTTTACGACCTGGAAAATTGGGGTGTTTGAAAAAAAAAACATGCCCTTTGCTGATCAATCCATGCCGCAAACAAGTTCACAGGGGGATTCAAAACTTCTCTCAGAGCGGCTGAACTCTCTTCGCCCCTTCCTAGGTACAAACCTAAACTATTTATAACATTCTCGTATGAGGCTCTATGAGGCTCAATGAGGCTGAATGCTCCGTGCAACAAAACAATTTTATTTACGATGTATTACCACCGAAAGTCAAACTTTATAATATTCTGAGTATCAATGTTTAAAAAAGAAGACGTTTCACAATAATTATTGCATGTTACTGGATGTATTTGTTTTATCCTACAAAAATCACTACACAATTTCAAATTCCTATCACTCACGAATATTTATGAATTTAATTTCCGATGGTAATCTTTTATTAAACAATAAAATCGTAAAATCAAAGTTGTTTTGGCTGCAGCTGTAAACGTAAACATTAGCCATTTTTCTTTTCCAAATTTTTGCCTTTCTGCTTCTTTTTTGTTTTTTCAAAAAGGAAGAAATTTCAGCGGAAATCGAACACTACTGGCTAAAATTTCGTGAGATGGACTATGATCCTTCTTCCCGCGGAGTCTTCAAATGGTAAGCAGACTAATTTTTTCCTCACCGGAACATCAGGAGTTAAAGTAATCGAAACGTTCGCTTTAGGTTTTTTGAGTTTTTTAATGATGTTATCAATGATGTGGGGTTCATATCCATTCGATACCGCTATTCTTTTTAGAAAATCCTTTTCGTTGTTGTAACGTTCTTCAGTAAGGGGGATGTTGATGAGGCGTTGTACCCCTGCTCGGAAACCAGCCATTTTATGCTGGTGACTGTGATTTGATGAGCTATGAATAAATTGATTGTTATTAGTTGGTTTTCTGTACACATCAAATTCAATTCTATTTCCGTTGCGAATTAGGAGAAGGTCGAGAAACGGGAGTTTGCCATCTTCTTCTGTTTCAATTGTGAATTTTATGGATGGAATTCGCTTGTTCATTAGGTCCAGAAATGTGTTTAAAGGCAACATTTCAGTATCGTAGATGGTTTCAATGTCATCTACGAACCGGTCCCAATTTTCAGGAAAATATGGAAGTTCTTCCTTAAATTTATGTTCTAACCATCCCATAAACATGTCAGCTAGGATCGGTGAGAGGCCATCACCCATTGCTGCTCCTTCTGTCTGCATGTAAATTTTACCGTTAAACGTGAAAATCCTCTGATCTAAGCATAGTTTAGTTAACGTTAAGTATTCTTGAGTTTCCTCATCAGTAAATGCATTCTTTTTTAAAATTTCTTTTAAGATGTTCATAGTAAGTTCGATCGGAATACTTGGGAAAAGGGACACGACGTCAAATGACACAAGGATTTCGCTATCTTTCATGGATTTATTTTTCAATTTATTCACAACTTCACCAGAATTTTTTACGCTCATGGTTTGAAACTCCAAGGTTCTAAATTTATTGTTAAGCCATTGAGATAGCTTGTGGCATGGCGAGTTCAAACCCGCTACAATTGGACGAAACACTTTTCCAGGTTTATGAATTTTTGGTTGACAGTAGAGGCGAGATAAAACTGGATTTGGATGTATTAATTCAAATTTATCGTTGTCATTTAAAACGTGTTGGCATTTTTTAATTTCATTCTTAGCATCGGTGGTCATTTTATTTATAGGGTTGTAGTTGAGCTCTGAATAAGGACCTTCTTTAATCAAATCGTTCACATGTTTAATGTAGTCTTCTTTTTTCAAAATAACTAGAGTATTACCCTTATCTGCTTTGATAAAAATGCAATCTTTCTTCTTGAGTTCTTTAATAATTTTAGCAATTTTTTTATCCCGGTTGTTAACTTTAGAGTTTCTTATGTTATATCTCAGTCTGTTGTAACATTTATTTCGAACCGTATTTTTATTTTCTATAGACAACGTGGTGATAGCCACGTATAGGTGATAGCGAAACGGCCGTCCTGTTTTAGATTTTAAAATAAAGAGGTTTCGGACACATAGTGTTGAATTTTTTCAAAAGTCAATATAGATTAGACTTTCAAAATTAATTTTTAATCCAATACGTACTTCTAATAAATTAATTATTACACGGTACTGCTTATTAAATTTTTGTATTTGACCAAAAGTAAATTTAACAAAATTTTTGAAAACTAAGTAGAAAAAAAATTGACTGGAAGCTGGATTCGAAACAACGAGGACTTGAATTCGTTGGTTCGAATCCAGCTTCCAATCAATTTTTTCTCTACTTAGTTTTCAAAAATTTAGTTATCCTACCCGAGGAATAGAAGGTGGATTGTCTTAAAAGCTAAATTTAACAAAATGTTTAGTACCAAATATACTTGAGACAAATTTTTTTCATGGCAAAAACTAATTGTAGCCAAATTTTTAGGGCAAAACATAATTGATTTGTTTTCTGGCAAAATTTACATTTTAACAAACTTACTTTGTGACAAAATTTCCGAAACAAAAAGGCGTGGTACCACTACGAAATGGCTGTGACAAAAAGTCCCTGGGGTTTACAGGATTCGGGGACTCGTCACAATGATTTGGTACCGAAACTTCTAGTCCAAGAAATTTCGTCACAATTAAGAGGAGGCTTCACGGAATTCGAGAAGGAATGGCTGTTTTGTGTAACACTCGATTTACGGGGTAAAAAATCGAATTTCAGGTATCTAACGAACTCCTTTGACTTCTTCTTGTATTTTTGGTACAAGTTTTAACTTGTTCCAAGCAAACAAAAACCAGGAAAACAAAATCAAAGATTTTTGACCGCAATTTTTTTTGAAATTATTTTCCCGCCGTCCATACATTTTAGACAAGTTGAAACTTGCACTAAAATTTCCGGAATATATCAGAGGAGTTCGTTAGATACCTAAAATTTGGATTTTTTCATTTTAAATCGAGTACTCGACAAAACAGCCATTCCTTCTTGTATTCCGTGAAGCCTCCTCTTAACACATTCGTCACAGTGTAGTTTTTGTCACAAAATAAAATTCGACGAAAATGTATTTTGTACGTGAAACTTTGGAACAATTAAGATTTGCCACATTGTCTTTTTTTGTCAAATTTTTTTTTTTGTCAAATTTTTCATTGTCTTTTGTCCCAATTTTTTTTTTTCTTTTTTTCTTTATAAAGTAAATAATTTATTAACAATGTATAAATATTTTATAAATAACAGTTAATCATAAAAAAAATGAGAAATAGAATTGAAATAAGTAAACGTATAAAAATTTAAAATTTTTAAAATGGCTTTTATTTTACATACAGTAAAAAAAAATCCATCTAAAAAGTAAAAAAAACGTCAACGCTGATATAACAATAAAAGAAATGACGAACATGTTGAAACTGCGCATGACTGCTTTTTCAACCGTTATTATCGTTAGTTGAACGCGGAAGTTACTATAATGGGATGGAGCTTGGATTCTTTTTAAATTTCTTTTTTTTTTCTTTTTTTTTTTTTTATCGTTAGTTGAAAGGGGAAGTTAACGTAAAGGAATGGGTTTCAACGTTTTCTTATATTTCTGTATCTTCTATATATATATATTTTGCTGGTCAAGTTAAATATTCAATCTAGAAATCATGTAACAACTTTCGACTAGATAAAAAAAATCAGGATAATGACAATAATGTAACCCCAAATAATGAGAAATAAAAATAATTGCTAACGATAATCCTAATCATAATATAGTCTAATCATAACAGAAAAAAAAGAAAAAAAAATCAAATAAAAAAAAAAAAAAAAAAGCTGGATTGGTGTACCTCGCAGGGATATCCGAACGACAAAAATAATGGAAATTTCTAGCCTGAACTTGAGACAACATGTTGAAACTGCGCATGACTGCTTTTTCAACCGTTATTATCGTTAGTTGAACGCGGAAGTTACTATAATGGGATGGAGCTTGGATTCTTTTTAAATTTCTTTTTTTTTTTTTTTATCGTTAGTTGAAAGGGGAAGTTAACGTAAAGGAATGGGTTTCAACGTTTTCTTATATTTTTGTATCTTGTTGATATATATATATCGCTGGTCAAGTTAAATAAAAGCCATTAAAAAATTAGATTAAATAAAATTAAATTAAATTAAAAAAAAAAAACAATTTTGAATCGATAACCGAACTATGTATAAGCAAAAACATTTACTTTTTTTCCCTTTTTTCTGCGAAAACATTAAAAATTCAGCGGAAAAAGCAAAATAATTTACTGAAAAAACTCGGGAAATGCCATTTTTTAGGCTGTATTTGAATTTTTGTGACTAAATTTACATTGCGACAAAAGTTGTTTATGACGAAAATCAGGCAT
The DNA here is from genome assembly GCA_037577465.1 of Liposcelis bostrychophila. Lineage (NCBI taxonomy): Eukaryota > Metazoa > Arthropoda > Insecta > Psocodea > Liposcelididae > Liposcelis > Liposcelis bostrychophila. The sequence continues at coordinate 22,811,257 of CM075214.1, read as the reverse complement.
AGAACCGTTCTAGCCCAAAAAAATTAGGGACTTTAGGGACCAAAATTGGAAAAATTAGGGACCTTTTAGGGACCAAAAACATTTAATTTTTATTAAGTCCAGGCTTGATTTGACCCCCTTACGCCCAGTTTTGATGCACTTTGATCCTCAAAAAAAAGGCCGAAATTTCATAGAAACCTTTGTTCGGAGGACTTAAAAAATTATGTGGTTAATTTTGCTTCAAAATGGCTGAGACGGCTCAAGACTTTTTGATTTAGCTTTAGCCATTTTTTCAGCAACAATTTTCACCTAAAAATTGCAGTCACATACATTTTTTTAGTCAAGTTACGACAAGATTCTTGATATAACCACAACGAAATTTTGACCTGACAACGATATCACGGCTCAAAATTTTTTTCCCATATTTTAGCTCGGAAAATAGCATTTGAAGCAGGCAGCATAGCGCTAACTTAAAAACATAGCTCAAAATAAAATAAGGCCAAAGGCAATATGGAACAAAAAAAATTGGTTACTTAAAGTCAAAATTTAAGCTAAAATTTGATTTAAATTTTTCATGTTGGTTTTAAATTTCTTAAAAATTTTCCCAAATATTATTTATCCAGGATTTCGGATCCATTTTCACTTCCACTACTTTCTTTTCTGAGCTGCATCGCAATAAATTTTAAACCAAGCAAAGCGAGGCCGAAGGCCGAGCGAAAAATTTTAAAAATTTTGAAAAACGGTGGACTATTTATTGAAATTTTAGCATCATTTTCTGATTTATTAAAATAATCCAGGCATAAAAATTAAAATGAAGAAAAATAAAGACTTTTAGGGACTTTTTTTCAAAATAGAGACTTTTAGGGACTCATGTTAAAAATAGGGACTTTTCCAAAAAAAGGGACCCCGGTTCGATGCCTGCAAAATTAATGGGTGACAAAATGGTTTCATGACAAAAATTTGTTCATGGCGAAAAGCCCACGTGACAAAATGGCTGTGACAAATCGTCCGGTTAGGGATCACAATTATTTTTTTTCCTTTCAGGACGACTTCCAGCTCTCCAACTGGACCATCGAACCCCACATAAAAAAAGGTTTAGGAAAACATTTTTTCTACGGCGACTTCATTTTCAACGTCACCATTTTCGGTAAACCAGACGGAGAAAACGAGCAGACATACGCAAATTTCAATCTGTCGTTAAGCATCGTCAATAAAGAACTTGAAGATCATAAGCGAGCAAACCGAGGGAAAAACAAAGGGAATAAAAAGGGAGATCAAGGAAAAGAAGATCCTAAAAATCCCGAAACCCAAAAGGATTCCCAAATTCCAGATAACTACGATCCATCAAAATTCGAATTCGATTAAAATTTGAAGCAGTCTTCAATTTTTTTTTCTTCCTCTAATTTAAAAAAAAATTGTTGTTAAAAACAATTTGTTTTTTTTTTTTTTTTTTTTTTTTTTTTTTTTTTTTTTTTTTTTTTTTTTTTTTTGCCCAAATAAACATAATATAAAAGGGGGAGAAAAAATTTTAATCTCAATCCTTCAAAATAAGCGTTTTCCGTAATTCGATACGTTTTATAGCTCAATGAAATCCAAAACTCATATGATGAAATGCTTAACCTGATGCTCAACAAACACCGGGGGGAAACCGGAGGAAGTGTAAAAGAGAAAGAGAGCTCATCATATTTCACCGATTGATTTCGATTTAATTCCCAGAACTCTCTGTATTGTCGATTTATCGTTTTTTATTTTTCTATTTTTTTTTTCTTCTTTTTTCTCCTCTATTATTCGTTTCGTGTCGTGAATTTCAGCCAAAACAAATATACACGAAATGGCTTGTTTTAAAAAGCTCCCAAGAAGTTCTCAACCTTTGCGTGTCAACTTCTCCTCGAGATAAAAGATATTAAATGGAAACACACTGCTTCGAGTTTTGCATTTTTTATACAAACTTTATACGACAAGAGATCGATATGAACAAGAGAAAGATAATTTAAAAAGTTCCTTGTTTTAAAATAAGATTGTTAATCTCAATGTTTTATTTTGAAGATGGAAGTTCATTTCGATTGCCAATCAACATTTTATTTTATTTTTCATTATTTAACTATTTAACGACGAAATGTTTTCGAGAATTTTCTCTCAAAACGACATTTTCTATGATTGGGGGCTTTTAATTAGCATAAAAACCCTAAAGGAGTTTTGCTTATTTTTTATTTTATTGAATTTATTAACTGGTGAAAATCCGTGTTTCAACGGCCGGGAATAATATGGTGAAGACAATTCTTCATTGAAATTTTTTAAAATCATGTTGGGGAAAATTTAACCGAGTTATTCAGTGAATGTTGAAAAGAAAGACACAGATTCGTTCAGCCTACAGGAATGCTGTATCGACTAGCACAGCTTAAAGCAGAACCGATTGCATAATTTTACGCATTTAGGCGAGTACAAAAATAAATCCAAAAATATAATACAATCTCGAGGATCACCGGACCACTACATATTAAATTTTTTAGAAAGAAAAAAAAAATGTATATTCAGTGGGCCGGCGATCCTTTAAATTGTGTTTGGCAAATGACAAAACCTTGGGCTTCCCAGTTTGTCTCGCCCTAACATTTGTATTAGTAGTGCGATATGACGATTTTCAGATCCTACATTAGGTAAGTTATTGTAAGTCAGATACACTTACACGGTCGTATAGACAGGTCCGGAAACTTCCCATGCCTTTCATGTTCCGCTTAACTACGCACATTTTAGTTCTAAAATTCGCCATTGATGGTGCTGCGATTTTGAGAGACGCAACATGTCTAACCATTTTAAGTTGGGACCATGGTCGTATAGACGTCTATACTGGTGTGTGCCGCCACCGATGGCATCAAATCTCAAAGACCAATCAAAAAGCTTCTAGCGTACAAGTAGCGCTTACGGTGGTAGAAAGGAAGAACTAATTGCGTAGTTAGGCGGGACAAGATCTACCATGTGTATAGGATAGGAGTTTCCGGACCTGTCTATACGGCCGTGTACAATTCTTCCGGAACAAGCAATGTCTATTCCGGAACAAACAGTGTTTGTTTCTGGAATAGGCAGTCCATTATTGATTGTCTGTTCCGGTACAGGCAATTTACTTATTTAACACTTTTTGTTCCGAGACAAACACTGTCTTCTGCGGAACGGACAAGTCTTGGTTCGTTAAGTTTTATTAAATTTTTTTTTTTTAAATTCCCGGGAATTTACTTTTTTTTCGATTGCAAAACCGTTTCGGAGCACGATCTTACATATAGGTCAGGCAACTGCTACCTTATAAAGTGTCCCCCGAATTTGAAGCAGAAGAATAGTTGAGTGGAACGATGTTGAGTAGATAGATGGCTGGAGCTGCAGTTAGGGAATCACGTGATATACCCTCCATCCAATCAACACTTTCAAAACACTTTTTTTTATGATGGCTGCCAGAACACGTGATTCCCTAACTCCAGCTCTAGCCATCTATCGAGCAATATGTGAACTATTTTTTTGCTTCAATTTCGGGGGACATTTTTGTCCATATAAGGGATACCCAAGTTGCCTGACCTGTATGTAAGATCGTGTCCCGGAGTTAAAACTTTTTCGCGCCGGGGTTGGTACACCTGTCTCGTGACACATTTCAGACAAACCGTTAAAGTGATAAACTTTCCAAAACAGGTAAGATTATTGTTTCTTCTTTTTTTTTGTAATTCTTTCGTTTCAGGTACAAAAATTAAGCAAAGATGATCTGCATGAAGGTCAACCACGAGCAGATCTTGCCTATTTCAATTGAAATAGGGACTTTCTGTTCTCCTTCATGCAGGATCCAACGGTTTTCGGCTGCCTTTTCGCTACTGGGAGACCTTAGCGTCCCAGGTCGCGTTGGTGAAACCGAAAAAGGCAGTGGGAGAAACCAAGACTGGATTCCAGGTATTTCAAATTGTATTGTAAGGTTTTTCTTCACTAAACCCAGTTATCAGAGGTATACCTTTATTGAGATTAATGTCAGGCATATCCCATAATCATGAATTTTAGTTCCGCTCAATGTTATTATGTTTTCGAGCTTATGTTATTGTTATATAAATGAGTAGAAAAAAATTTTCTTCCATATGCATAAACGGATTAAACACAACAATACTGTACGTCAGAGCCAAAAGGTTCAATATGCAAATTAAAGATGTCCGCTAAACGTTGTTTACCCATAACAAACGGCCATCTTGAATTTGCATATTGAACTTTTTGGCTCTGACGTACAGATATTTTTATCTTCACTTAATTACTACCAATACATTGTGAAGTGTTCCAATAATTGCAATGGAGATTTTACAAACGGTGGGTGGCAAATGGCCGCTAAACAAAGTAAACTTTAAACATTTAGACATTCCAGTGGAAAAATCCGCTGATGTGGACAGTTTAATAGCCGTTTCAAAGACTTTAAATGCATTTGAGACGGGTCCGGTATTTGAAATAAATTTTCAAAATCAGTGGCTCAGTGTGGTCTCCAACAAGAAATTAACGAAGGAAATCGTACGTGTAACAAAAGCAAGAAACATAACCTTTAGAGAATTCATCCTAGGTGGTTATGACAATTACCTAACAATAGTTTTGTTAGCCGATATCGACGGTCCTGAAAATGGAAGAAGCTTTGCTGGGGTTTATGATTCCTTTTTTCAGAACGTCTTACGACCTTCTCTAAACGGGCTTCCGCCACATTCAAAACCGACGTCCCACAACGTGTATCCCGAATCGTCTAAAGAAAATGTTAAAGTCAAAATTTTTAAAGAAGATTTGGAAGCCTTCGCCAAAAACGTAGACCTCTGCTTAGGATCCTGGACGGAAACCTTCACGTTTTTTTTTATCGGCCACGACACGGCATAAGCACTTCTATTGACGATGGCATAAAGCTTATTCAATCAACAATCAAAGACTTTAAAAAGATTCTCCTTCTCCAAATCCACTTGGGGGTGGAACTAAAGTTAGAAGGCGCTTTGCTTTCCTTCGATTTAACAAAAGTAGAACTTTTATTCGGACGTAACAATGTGCAATGTGCATTTCTATCCAAGGTTTCTGACTACAACAATCGGAAACTTTACTTCTGAGAAATCATTACATGTTTTGAACTTACAATTCGTCACCTACATTCAGGCTTATGGGACTACTTCCTTTAAAACATCAAAATAGGGGAAAACCATTTCAAGCAATTGTCTCGATTGGAAATTGAGGGATTGAAAAAATTAAAAAACTTTTTGTTAATCGGAAGGAGACATTTGTATGGGCGTATGGGTTGAGAATCAGAAAACTGAATTCGAATTACATCTCTAAGTTGAGAGTCTGATAAACTGCATCGTACAACTGTTGTGGTTTGTCCTTTTTTTTTTTTTTTTTTTTTTTTTTTTTTGCTTTTGGTTGTGAATATGAAATTGGAGGTAATCAGAGGAATGAAAAAAAAAGAAAATGAGTGTCATCAGGTTATTCAGGTTAGATTAAGAAAAAAAAATTAGAAATTGAAATTTTATTTTAAAGAGACAAAAACAACAGGCGATTGAGCCCTTTTACAGTTTTGTTCCTATAACGAAGAAAAAAAAAAAAAAAAAAATTACATTTTTTTAAAGAAAAAAAAAAAAAAAAAAAAAATTACAAAGCTATTACAGAGCTATTTAATTCTCTCAGGAATTCAGTGACGGATTTTTTAAAAGTACCCAGGGACATGCAAAAGAGATCAATATCAATATGTTCGGTTAAGGTGTTGTATAAGTTAAGCAAACGGTCGATAGGAGGTAAAAATCGAGATGGTGAAACAGATGATGGAGAGAATAGCTTTCGCTGCCTGGTTCTTCGACCAGGAATATGAAAATTGAGTGAGGAGAGGAGGGAAGGACTTTCAACCAAGTTATTACAAAGTCTGTACAGTAATATTGCATCTGCAAGATCTCTCCTATGTTGAAGAGATAATATGTTGAATTCCTGTTGCATGTCCCTAGTACGAACAGGATGCCGATCGTAGTGGGGATAAACACCATGTTTACGATAGTAAATATATCGCAGGAACCGTTTTTGGACTTTTTCAATACTTTCGATTTGAGCCACTGTTCGACCATGCCAAACGGAGGAGGCATATTCAAGCTTCGATCTCACGAGCGCGTAATATAGAATAATCATGGTTTTAATGTCGCGAAATAAATGACATGAGCGAATTACAAAGCCTAAAGTTCGGTTTGCTTCAGAGACCATTGACCTAATGTGATTATCAAATGAAAGTTGAGAGTCGAAAATCACCCCCAAGTCGCAGACTTCTTCCTGCGGATACAGTTTAGTATTACCTATGAAATAATGGACGTTATCAAACCGAGATTTTCCAGAACAGAAGACCATCAGAAGGCATTTAGCCTCGTTAATAGGGAGGGAATTATACTTCGACCAGGCAACAATTTTATTTATATTATTCTGCAACACACGCATATCTTCAATGGAGGTGATGCTCTTGAAAATTTTTAAATCGTCTGCAAAAAGAAGGCAGAGAACAAGATTTAGGGTGGTAGGTAAATCATTTATGAACATGAGGAAGAGTAGGGGCCCAAGATGAGATCCCTGAGGTACTCCACTCAGCACATCAAAACAGAAAGAATTAATATCATTGAATGAAACAAAGCTTTTCCGATTAGTTAGGTAAGATCTAAGTAACATAAGTAAATAAGGAGGAAGATCAAAGTTGGATGACAATTTTTCAATGAGCAAAACATGATCCACCCGGTCAAAAGCTTTAAGGAAGTCGAAGTATATCACTCAAAATCTCAACGGTTAATGTTGCTTCTCCATTATCGCTCAAAATTAATTTTCTAGAATTAATTTTCAAAATTTCCGGAAGTACTGTGTTTTTGTTATTCTATGGATTTCTAACCCAAGATTTAAAAATGGAGTCGGCCATTTTTACTAGATAGCATTTTTTGTATTTTTAATCCATGGTAAAAAATTCATAGAATAACTAAAGCACAGTACTTCCGGAAATTTTGAAAATTAATTCTAGAAAATTAATTTTGAGTCATAATGGAGAAGCAGCATAAGAAAAAAAAGTTAACATTTTAAATACAGCAACAATGGGAAGGAAAAATTTTGAAGGTAACAAATTCTATAATGCTATAACGCTAGAATCACTCCTGCGTCACCTTAAATGGGATTTATTCAATAGTCATTAACCAAGCACGGAAAAACAAGTTACCATTTTGAACATACTACTAATTTCAGCGTAAATTTTATAAATCGCGACCTTAGAACAAAAGAGTGCTATCACTTTTTGATTTTTCGTAAGTTAAACATAGAAAATATTTTTTTAGATAGCACGCTTTGGTTCTAACGTCGCGATATTTTATTTTATTAATCCAATTAATTTTTTTTGTGAATGTCGACAACATGAGTAGTCAAGATAGGGGTCTATCCTGACTACTCATGTTGTCGACATTCACACATTCCTGGAATTTTGGATTTTGTGAAAGTGTTAAAAAAAGAACCAGATTTTTCTTTTTTTTTCAGTTGCAATTGGTATCATTGCACAGGAAAGGCAGAATTTTACAGAGGGTATGAGCAGGAATATCGCAAGATTTGCCCGATTCTCAGAATATGCAAGATTCTCCGGAGTCGCCTCCACCGAGCTCAAGCCTAATTTTTTTTCGGTTTTTTTAACAGAATAAAATTTTAATCAAGCTTTAGGCTCTCGGGATTGGAACTAGTGCCAATCTCGAAATCTTAAAGCTTGATTCAAAGAACAAAATATCTCTTCAAAATTTTCATCACTCCTCAATTTGGAGCAGAAAATAACTGTAAAAATTTCAGTCAACAAAAAGATGAATTTTTTTATTACTTTCGTCAGTTCGTACATAGAGGAAGAAGCGAAGAGGGGCGATTTGACGCAAAATGTTTTGGGTATTTCAATGGAAAAGTTTTCATCAAGCTTTAGACTCTCGGTATTTAAACTAATTCCAAATCCCGAAAATCATAAAGCTTGATTAATAATTTTGTTCGATTTTAATTTAGCCACCTTTTTAAAATCCAAAAGCTTGTAAATTTTGTCCTGAAACAATAATTTACGACTGGTTGTTCTTTTCATCGAGTGACAATTAAACCAGATTTACGTCTTTTCTGTTATGCTAAATAAAAAATCGATCTGTTACGGATTTTTTTTTCTTAGAGTTCACCTTTCCCCCACGAAATGATTCAAAATAGAGAAAAAAAAATGAAGAAACAAGTGATTTTGTGATTTATTATCGTGTAAAAATATATCTCAGTAACATGGCGAGAATGCTATATATCAAAATTCTAGCGCAAAAAATTAATTGGTACTTGTTCGGAGGTGTTAGAATCTTTTTCTGCGCCCATGTCGTCGTCTCCTTGGCGACATCAAAAAAAATTTTGAAACCCGAAGACGAAAAGGTTTTTCAGAGATGAGGGAACTATTACCACAGCCTCAAAAGATATCATGCGTTTTGCAGGCACATGCTGGCATTTTGAAGATCCAAATTTTTGATTTTCGAATCACCCTAATGGTCATATTTCTCCAAAATTTCGAGCTCATTTTGTCTGTCGGGTCTCTTCTAATAAAGGGTCTCTATATAAAATCGAATTTTAAAAAAAAAGTTCTTTTTCCACATTTTTTTTGTGCCAAAGTGTTTAAAACACAAAGAAAATACGTTAATTCGGCGCAAAAACATGAAGCGATGAGATGAAATAGATCATCATTTCGTTGTATCTCAGATTAGGAAGACAAGACATAATAAGAACATATATTTTTTTTCCTCAATTAGTGCTATACTAATTTGTATTGAATTCAAGCCAAATCCTATTACAAAATTTGTGCTTTATATAATGTTGGAAAATAATTAATGGAGAATGTTATTCATAAGCAATTTTTTAAAATTAGACAAGAAGCGTTCCTTCTCCTCTCCTAAGGGAAATCATTCTCCGTCTCATTTTTTCTCGGAAATGGAGTTATTTTGTTTCGATTTCGAATAATATAAACAATACATGTTTCGCAGAAACGAAACTCCATATCAAAATAAAAAATGGGAACCAGGACCATTTCGCTTAGGAGGGCAGCCTTTGTAGATTTTTATTATTGATTCTCCCGACTAATATCTTTGCATAATTAATTGCCCCGTTGGGAATGACATTTACAACCTTTAAAGGTTTTGATACAGAATTTCTCATGATGCATTAATTAAGATTTTTTTCTCCCACGGAAAAAAATTAAGAAGAAAAAAAAATGTTATATTTAAAGCGATCTCTAATAATCGAGAGAATTTCGCAAAAAAATTTGGTATTTTAATATTCGGGCGTAAAATTAACCTAAAACCGTTTATCGGCAAGTAATACGCGTTAAAACCTGTAAAAAGCTCCTGCTGAATTTTCCAATGTCGTAATTTTAGAAAGAGTTTTTTTGCACAAGAAAATTAAAAAATAAAAATTAATTTATAAGCGTGGATTTGCTCTTAATATTTCATGTCATGGATAATATTCCAAAAAAATTCCCGAGAAGCTTCTTATTTTATTCCCCACTTAAAACTCAAATCCTCGGGCCTAATTACTCAACATCCAAATCCATCATGAAATAAATTTGAAGGCTTAATTTTTAATTTAGCAAATGATATTTTCCAAATAGGCAATAACATAATTAAACATATCAGTTAAGCGGATCAATCAAAATACTCTCTACTACAAAGAGTACAATACTATGCGGGGGAAAAAAAATGCAATTATCCTTCAGATACGCATGCGAGGCGTTCAAAAATTCACTGAAACAATCCGATCCTTTGATTCGCGAATCTACAGGGCTGTAATTCCGATTCCGATTCCAACTAACAAATATTTTACCTATGCCGCGATTCCGATTCCGATTACGATTCCGATTCCAACTAACAAATATTTTAGCAATGCCGATTCTGACTCTGATTCCGATTTAAACCAAAATTAATTAACTGTAATAACGGTATTTTCTTGCTTTTTAAGTCAACCTGAATCGAAAATATTTTTTTCGATTCTGAATTCCGATTCCAAAGATTCCGAATTGTTTTCAGACGAGAGTCCGATTCCGATTCCGATTCCGATTCCTATTCCTATTTCTTTACAAAAAGAACAGATTCCGATTTCGATTCCGATTTCGATTCCGATTCCGATTAAAAATTAATCGGAATTGCAGCCCTGATGCCGATTCCAAAGATTCCGAACTGTTTTCAGACGAGATTCCGATTCCGATTCCTATTTCTTTGAAAAAAGCATAGATTCCGATTCCGATTCCAATTACTTTTGAAATAGCAGAATCCGATTCCGATTTCGATTCCGAATAAAAATTAATCGTAATTGCAGCCCTGCGAATCTAAATTCCAAAACTTTAAAGTCCAACAGGAATCACACCAACCGAGGGTAATAATTTTTTTAAAAAATTCCCACTGAAGCTACAATTAAAACAACTACTTTTTGAACTACCCTTGTATGCACTGATGATTTATTTAAGTGTTGAGCATCAAGGAAATTTTATTTTCGCCATTTCACAATGGGAGTTACGGTAATTTTAATTGGTGTAACATTGCATTTTTTTATTGCTCAAGTTTTGCCTTTCAACTTGGGAAATTTAGTAAGTATCACTTGAAAGGGGGAGGGGGAGGAAAAGCCCAAATTTAATTCAACCTGATTCTTTTTAGGGAAAATTTTACATGATAAACGAAGGGTTTTTCCCAAAAGATATCGAAAACGAATATGCAAAAGTCGAAACTTGCTTGGAACCTCTTAAAGAAAACTATTTGGATAAAAGAATCTACGGAAAATTCGTCATTAAAAAAAAATTGGAAAATATGGGGGTAAGATTCATACGGTGTAAGCATACGTGGCAGCACTGCATTGCAATTTAAATTTCAGCTGGAAGCCAATTTATACAAATGGGCCAATCAAAAATGGTTAAAATCAGGCATGAATCTGTCATTCCCCACTATTTGCAGCAGGCACATCTCAATGAATTTTTTGGAGGAAAGTTTCACAGGGAAATGGGATAAAAAAACTTGCACCCTAGACCAGGTAACAAAACTAATTTCTTTTTTAAAAAAAATATTGATGAATTTAATTTCAGGGAACTTATTTTCTTCGCAATTACACAATGGAAAACGATATAAAAAATAAGACGAGTCATTTCCCATTTGCGTATTGGAATTTCACAGGGATTCTGCTGGCCGACATTGAAGGGACAAGGGTAAAAGTGGCTACTGCCAGTGTTTTAATGCATGCAAAAGACGAAAAATACAAAAACCAGGAAGCAAAGCCTGCAAAAAATAAAAAATTTCCGACTTGTGACAAGTATAAATAAAAATTTTTGAAAAGTAAGTTGTTAATTATTTTTTTTAAAAATACATTTTTGAATGAACACAGCGAAGAAAACTGAATTTTACAGCAACAAAATCGCAAAAATAAAATGCAGTATTGCACCTAACTTTGTCAACCATTAGCGTAACAGGTTATCGCGGAGTTTATCAACCTTAAACGTATTTCCGGTTTCTTTGTTAATGAAATGCGACGCTGATGAAATGAAAAGCGATAATGATAATGATAATGATACCAAAGGGTATTTGTCAATGACTGAAATTTTGGAAATACCAGCTTAATCCGATTTTAAATATCAGACCGAAAAACGATTCAAGGTCAAATCATTTTTTTTTTTTTTTTTTTTTTTTTTTTGGCGATTTTTATACCTGAAATTTCATTCAATTCTAAAAAAAAAAAAAAAATAAAAGGAGCCCTTACATAAAGACATACACGGATGTCTTTTTTTTTTCCCTAGATCAAAAAATATGGAGCTTATGAAGTAGAGATTCCATTAACCAAATTAAGGTACCGGTACTGCCTTCAAAAAACGGTCGGTTTTACTGGTAATTTTTAAAGCAAAAATTTTTAAAAATGGGCAAAAATTCGTTAAAAAATTATAAATATTCTTGTGATAATTTTTACGCTATGTTTATTTTCACATTTAATTCGAATAATGGACTCTCAAAAACGACTGGGCTTAGAAACTTTCAGCTATTTTAGCATTAAAAAAAAAAAAAATTGTAGGCAACCAGCGACACAAATAACTCTTGTTTCCCTAATCGGATAAATTTAAATTGTAAAAAAATCAGCACTAGGGTGGGTTGAAAAATGAGGATTAGGAAGAAGAGGAGGGGAAGGAGGATGAGGAAAATTAAGGATGAGAAGAATGAGAATAAATTAGGTTTATAACTTTACTTCCGCATTCCTGCCCTCGACCAAATCTTGTGTCAATTTTTTTTATTAGTTTACTTCTACTAGTTTTACTAGTTTCTACTAGTTTTATTAGTTTACTTTAACTAGTTTACTTCTACGGCATGGCAACTCGGCGGAAAAATGATAAAAATCTTACCTGAAAATGAAAAAAAAGAGAAACATTAAATTAAAGTGCAATAACACAGAGTCAAACAGAGGAGCTGTATTAGTAGGGTGGGTCGAAAAATGCGAATTTTTGAATTTGAAAACGCCTGACATGGTAATCGATGGCTTTTAATAATTATATTAATCCTAATTTTTTTTTCAGATCTTTTAAACCAAATCTACGCAAAACTTCCGATACAAATTGATGGTCTTTTATACCCAAAAAAATTTTAATTTTTGGCTGAAAAAAGTCATTAAAAACTATTAAAAACCGAAGATTCTAGTGCTTCGATTAAGACCCTAAGGTGCCCCAATAAAAACGTATATCCTTGCACAGATAAAAATAAATTCAAATTTAATTTGACGGAAAAAAAATTAATTAACTAATTTCATAATATCAATTATTTCTCAAGTTTATTTCAATCAAAATAATTTTTTTTTCTCCTATATTTCTTTTTCTATTTAATCTACCTCTACCATACCACAGAACTCGAAACATATATGTATATATTTTTTTCCTTATCATACAAAAACATTCCCATAAGCTAAACATAGAAATTTTGTCATATGAAATAGATTTGCAGGGCAGCATTTTTCCTTAAAAATACAAACCATTTGACTATTACCTTTTCTTTCCCCCTGTGACTTCTATAACATAAAACATTATGAACCTGTGCCATACAAAAGCCATGAACAATTTGCCAATCATCGCATCGCAAATGAGGTCATACTCAAATTACACAAAGGAAAATTTGACTTTCTTCCGTTGTAAAAATAAAAAGCATTGACTTAACCTTTTTTGCTACTTCCATTACTTAACCTCTTCTTTTTTTATATAAATTATTTTAAAAACTATTTTTGAATATGAATAATTTTAATTTTTTTTTCTTTTATTGTCTCAAGATCATCATTATCACGGACCTCTCATTGTAAAACAAGTAGTAAATTTCCTCGCTGCTCTGCTAAAAAAATGCGAAAGAGGATATATCACAATAATAAAAACGTGTTCATGTTTATAAAAGAAAAAAAAAATTTATCAGATTTTTTTATATAACAACTGTTGCAGTCGGTTTGATTAAAAATACTGTTGCAGATACCAGTATTTCCACCAGCAAGTTCCAACTAGCTTGGACTTCCTCATTTATAATGAATATAAATTATTGCATCTTATCTTTTAAATTTGAATCTCAATATTCTTCTAAAGCGTGATGCTATTCTTAAACAACTTAAAAATATTTATGATGCAAGATAAAGCTTAGTATTTAAAAAGTATAATAATTTAAGTCAGTTGGAAAAAATTATTGGCAAAAAAAAATCTCATAAATTGCTAAGCTCATTGCAATGGAGGGACAACTGCGGCTATTCGAGATCAGCCCATTTCGAGTCGATACCGTGCTCAATGATACCGAAAATCAAGACGAGATTACGAGACTGAGACCTTTTCTTTTCCGATTTGAGAAACGAGACCGAGAAATATCGTCTCCGTCTCGGCAGTTTTACCTGCCTCATAATCCTGAGCTTTGCACTCAGAACATGCACCGAAAATAAATCATGTTTCCATTGGATAAAATACACCGAATGATTAATTTTTTTTAACCCGCGAATGCCATCACCAAGGTAACTATTAATAACCCATAATTAAGAATATCAATACATCGGATCAATAAAAATATAAATCCCTCATCTGTAAACTTCCTAATTTATAAAGTATAACAATATTTTCATGTGCTATGACTCATATGGAATGAAATAAAATCAAGCTAATAAAAATAAAAAACAAATTAACGTAACCCGTTCAAAAATTTATTGAAGCAACATGGGGATTCCCGGTTCTTCATTGGAATATATTCCGAAATTTTGACGGAATAACAAATAAGATTTATGTTTTCAGTTGTCTTTCAAACGGAACTAAGCCTATGGTTAAAAGGGTTCGTCTTTAATTGAAAATTAGAAGAAAAGGTTTACCCGAGCAAGAGATCGGGTGTTCGATTTCCCGCGTTTGCTTTCTTCTGCTGGGTAAATTTTTTTTGCTCTTAGTATTCAAGGTTTTTATAATTTTGATCAAATGACACAACAAAACTAACTAAATATGCTGAAATATTCTGTTTAAGTGAAAGTCATATGTAAAAGGGACAACGCTTAAACGTGACAAACAAGAATATGACAAACGCATGAATATGTGTTTGTCACGTTTACGTGTTTGCCTTTTTTACGCGTTTGTCACATTCAAATTTTTGACTTATGTAAGCGTTTGTCACACCTATGACAATTTCATGGGTGCGTTGTCACATTTATATGTTTGTCTTGATTACGCTTTTGTCACATTCGAGTGTTTGTCTTATTTAAGCGTAAATGTGGAGAACCAATAACTGTGACGAAGAGCGTAAGGACTGCGTGACCAATGCAAAAATGTGACAAAACATGAATGTACCATCACAAAACAAGAATATGACAAACGTATAAATAATGTGACAAACGCATAAATGTAACAAGGAAAAGTGTAAATATGAAAAACTAAAGACTTAAATGAGACAAATAAAACGGATAAATGTGTGACAAATGCTCACTCCAGTGTGACAAAACCGTAATCAAGACAAATATCTAAATGTGACAAACATACCCATGGGATTCCCATAAGTGTGACAAACGCTTACATAAGTCAAACATTCGAATGTGACAAACGCGTAAAAAAGGCAAACACGTAAACGTGAAAAACACATCCATGTGACTTATTTAACTGTGACAAACGCTTAAATAAGTCAAAAACTCGGATGTGACAAAAGCGTAATTAATACAAACGTGTAAATGTGACAACACACCCATAAAATTGTTATGTGACAAACACTTACATGAGTCAAACATTTGAATGCGACAAACACGTAAAAAAGGCAAACACGTAAACGTGACAAACACATCCATGGGATTCCCATAAGTGTGACAAACGCTTACATAAGACAAACATTCAAATGTGACAAACGCGTAATCAAGACAAACACATTCATGTGACTTATTTAAGTGTGACAAATGCTTTTATAGCTACTTGAAAAATGTGAGTAACTCTTTTTTAAAATAAATATTCGTAACAAAGATTTATGAAGGAGAGAAAATTCATAGGAAGCTAAGCTTAAAATAATAACTTTTGGACAAACCCTTTGCTTTGAGTATTCATTACACTGCATAAAACAGTATAATGTCAAGTTAATTTTGTTGCTATTTGCAACTTTAAAATGGGTCCCGTATCTGTTAAAATTTGTGCGATATTATTTATCATTATTAATCAGGTTCTGTCTTTCAGTATCTGGGAATTGGTAAGTCCTTTCAAGAAGCAGTCAAATCAAACCCAAAAAAAATTAAAATAATTCATTTCTTCCTAAATTTTTAAAGGGGAATTTCTACCTTTTAAACGAAAAGTTTATTCCTAAAAAATATGAAAATGATTACATTAAATACGAGACATGTTTACAACCTTTGGAAAACAGATATTGGGATAAAAGAATATACGCAATTATTCACGTAAAAAAAACATTGTTCAATATTCAGGTAAGACAAAATAAATGATATTTCTTAATTAATTAATACCGTAATCAATTAAATTAAAAAAAAAATCAATGCCTTTCTCTTTCAGGCAACATCTGAATTGAGAAAACAAGACAGCAACGGTGGTGAATATAAAACAGTGGGTAAAACATGGAACCACGGCAGCATTTGTAACACGACATACGATGTTGGATACTTCAAAGATTGCTTTACTGGGAAATGGAACCCAGAAAAAAACTGTTCCATAGAACCGGTAACATCATGCTTTCATTTTTTCCAAAGTATTTGACTATTTTACTTTCGATATGTGTTGCAGGGAATTTACTACGTCCGAAATTACACAATGGAAGACGACATAAAAAAGGCGACTTACGGTAAATTTCCTTACGGAAGTTACAGCGTCAACGCGACTCTTTTGGCTGATTTCGACGGGGAACAGAGGACGGTGGTAACCGTCACGTTTTATATGAAGATGAAAAACGAAAAAGAGAAAAAATCCGAACCTAAACCACCGAAAAACAAAAAGTTTCCTATTTGTGAAGAGAGTTTTGGGTAATAAAAATCACTCCCTTCAAATTTTCGTTTATCCGGAGAATTAAAAACGTACCATCAAATGTATCAAGTATTTTTTCCAAAGAAAGCTAATTTCCCTCTTCATAGTCCTAGCAGGGTGAATTCAGCTATGGCATTCAGAACTCTAAACACTTAAAAAGAAACTCCTTTTCAAAAATGAACCATTAACTCAAAAAAGGGACCAGATTTTTAAAAAAAAACGGACTTCAGATTTGTGACCTACGCAAAATTTTCGTTCAGAAATAAACGTTTTTTATCGAGATAATAAATATACGAGAAAATAAATGTAATTTTTTATATCCTTATGGGATTTTCTCCATCTTCAAGCTCAGTGTGGCTCAAGCTTTTTTTAAGATAGAAAGCTGAGCTTTTGTACGGTGTCTTTTGAGTACTTAACTTCTAAAGCATGGGGAGCTAAGAAATTCCGCCAACCCAAAAATAAGGACCGTCCTAATGGCTGACCTAGGGAAAGAGGCGGGAAGTACCCGCCTCTGAGCATGACCATACTCATCTTCAAGGTAAAAGATCAAGGAGCAGAACTTACTGTCCCTATCCCAAAATGTCGGTACGAAATTTATACGAAAATGCTATGCTTAAGAATTTCGCTGTACTAGTTTTAGCGTTACCAATACCATGAGAAATGTGTGAAATATTTGGCAATTCATACGAATTTTTTATTTGTTAAAGACTGGCCCAACCAACAAAATTTAAGTAATCATTTGGAAGGAGTAAAAGTGGCATTCCGAGCTCTCTCCCCCGTTCAAACATTTCGGTCCTGGTCTTGTGATTAAAATGACCATTACGAGTTTGAATTGACCAGAGTTCCTGTGAAAAATAAATACAGAAAAGAAAATCTCAACTCAAATCAGACATTTGTGTAGTGGTTCAATAAATGCACGCAATTGAGCCTTCAAAACAATTCTAATCAACCGATCTCTAATTAGCTGATGTAACAACATTGTTAGGCAAAACAACAAATTCTTTCGGTGCATTCAAAAAATTTATTAACCTGCAAGAATGCAGCTCTGCTTTATCCATCTTATATCGCTTCTGAAATCTCCGCCATAAATCTGCTCAGAAATAGTGCACAGTGTTATCAAATCAAGCTGAAGTGCGGTAAATGAATTCAACGAAAACGAATTAAGCGCCAAAAGGAATGACTTAAATCGAAACTTTTTAATCGACTCTCGGATTCGTCAGAACGCATTATCGGTAAAACACGGCCAACCATCACTTTCATTACCACAATGGGATTAATAATAATTACAGTTGCTCTTTTATTAATTTTAACTATTAACCATGTTGTCTTAGGAGGTGGAGTAAGTATTTAAAAAAGTTGATAAGAGCAAAAATGGTGCAATGCGGATTTATTTACAGGGAAAGTATTACGTAATAAACGATTTCGTGATTCCCAAAAAATTCGAAAATAAATTTATTAAATATGACACATGCTTTGAGCCTAACAAGGACGACTACCTCGATAAAAGGATGTACGGGATTCTTGTGGTGAAAAAAAAGTTGGAAAATATTGGGGTAAGAAAAAAATGCGCGAGGGGATACTTTGTATCCCATAAAAAGGTTCATAACCTATGAAGTTTGAAACCATCAACATCGCTGCCATATACTAAGATAGTCTTTATTTTACTAAGTTTGGATTTTTGGTGAGCTCACTCTGCGATTTTTCTCCTCGGATCAAAAAACAGTTGGAATTTTTAAGGTTTTTTGGATGTCATTTAGCCGTGGTGCTTCAAGGGGCCCAAAAGTTTTTAAAATCCCTTAAGAGCCGAAAAATCGAAACTTTTATTTTTACATGAAAATAGTGTTATCTATCAGAGTTTTTAATCATATTATGAAAATGAAGTCAATTTTCGTGTCTCAATTCGTTTTTAGAGAACAAAACAGATAAAAATTTCAGTGCAAATGGCTGTATCCTTGATTAGTTTTCAGACCCTTTGATGCACGGGTAAACGACTTCTAAAAAATCTTTAAAAAATTAGGCATTATTTTTTTACGTAAAAGGAAAATAATTAGGGGGTGAATTCACCAAAAATCCGAACCTCCCTAGGATCACCTTACTTCCATACACACCGTCTGTCTCACTCTGGAGCACATTTCAGAGTTTCAACTATTTTTAATTTTAGGCAAAAGGATATATCCATAAGGAAAGCAACAATGATTGGCTAAACACAAATGTAGAAAAAAACTTCGAAAATATATGTGATCCTTCTTTACCTCAAATGTATTTTTTTCAAAAAAGTTTTACCGGGACAAAGACGATGGACAAAGTAACTTGCACTTTGGATAAGGTACAGTATAAAATTATTTTTTCTACAAAGAAATATTATTCTCTATAACTTTCCATGCATTTTCCATAAGTTAAACTGAAAGGTCAACTGCATAAGGAACTGCTTTGAAGAAAAGAGACCATTGAAAATATTTTTTTGCAATATCCAAATTTCTGAAGTATTTCTACAAAACAAATCTTACCGAAATTAACAACATTTTTTTTCATTCCCTCCCACCTTATTATTTTCTAAACCCGATTTTAAAAAGACAAATTAATTCGCTCTTTTGTTCATTCAAGGGGACTTATTACATTCGAAATTATTCGCTAGAAGATGATGCTAAAAATAAAACAAGCATAATGACATTTGGGCATTATAGATTAACCGTGGTCATTTTAGCAGATGTAGAAGGCAAACGGACGGAAATAACAACCACGAGTTGGCAACTGTGGTCCAAGGACGAGAAAAATAAAAAATACGAGCAGATACCTAAAAATTCTAAAAAGTGGCCAAAGTGCGACAAATACGACTAAGATGTTCATAAAGCGCAAAACAGTATATTACAATATCAGGTACGGAGGTGGCGTATTGCAGACCGAGAATCGAGTTTGGATAGGCAATTGTTTCATTCGGGTCTTAGCCGGTCGAAAATATAAAAAAGAAAGTGATTTTCAGATTCATGGTGAAAAGCACCTTACAAACTAGGTTAGGCGACTTGCAGGTCTCGACTGGTTTTGGTTGGGCCCGACCTCCAATACCACCTTCAAAACCTATAAACTATTAAATACTATTATATATACTATGCAATATACTATCAAATGTTATAAGTATATGACCGGTTTTAAGACTGATCGTTTATTTCTTTAAGCTTTTCTCCTTTTTGCTTTTGAAAATTGTGGGTTAGAAGCGACGACCCAAATGACCTAGGCCGAAGGCCCGTGGACACTGTGAAAGCTTGAGAGAGAGCCCAAAATTAGCGACATGAAGAGTATGTAAATCATAGGGGAGAGTAGAATTTTCTGAGGAGTCAAAAAATTCGTCCAGAAGATGGATATATAATTCTTAATTCCCATGGAAGCTCGTAGCAACTATCTAAGTAAGGGTCTAGTCTCACCGCATTCCTTCGCAAGTTCTTGAAAACTTACCTGGAAATAAAAAAAGTAACCATTAAAATAATGTAGTCTCTCTCTCTTAATCCAACATTGTGACCGATAAACGGTGGTCGACTACAAGTGCTTGGGATATTACGAATCACTCTCTTAACAATATCTTTCCATTTGTACTGGTCGTCAGCTTGTCTATACGCCTTACGTAAGGTAGACTCCGTCAATTTAGATATCAGTTCTGTCCACCAATTTAGATATATGTCCACCTGGTTGGCGAACGCCTCCTTTCTCTTTTATCTTCCTGTTAGTTTGTAGCACAAGTCTCTATAGAATCATGACGAGAATTGTGGCCGAAAAACTTAACGATCCGGCTGTACATTAATTACGGATCAAGAGTTACAGGCTTGATCTCATTTGAGATCCTCCGTTAGTCGTCCAGGGTCCAGGATACTCGAAGCAGCCTTCTTAAAACCCAAATTTTCTGACGGCAACTATTCCATAGTTGTTGCAAACACCTTGACTGGCCAATTTTTAAACAGCTAAAGTGGTCTTGGGGGGCCACTAAGCGGTTGAAAAAAAAATTTTTGAAAATTTTTTTTAGTAATTTTACAACTGAAGGAAGCAGATTTTGAACATGCCCCCCAACATTTCGAAATTTTTTTAAAAACTAAACACCCTAACCACCATACTCTTCTTAAGAGCAAAAGTAAAAGGTCGAGGAGAAGATTTTACTGCTCCTATCCCAAAATTTTGATAAATCAAGGGGAAAAAGAGCTACGTTTAAAAATTTCTCTGTATTAGTTTTACCGTTACCAAAACCATGAGAAATTTGTCAAATATTTGCAAATTCATACGATTTTTTTAACGACTGGCCCAACCAACAAAATTTAAGTAATCATTTCGAAGGAGTAAAAGTGGCATTCCGAGCTCTCTCCCCCGTTCAAACATTTCGGTCCTGGTCTTGTGATTAAAATGACCATTACGAGTTCGAATTGACCAGAGTTCCTGTGACAAATAAATGCGGAAAAGAAAATCTCAACTCAAATCAGACATTTGTGCAGTGGTTCAATAATTGCACGCAATTGAGCCTTCAAAACAATTCTAATCAACCGATCTCTAATTAGCTGATGTAACAACATTGTTATATCCTCTGTTAGGCAAAACAACAAATTCTTTCGGTGCATTCAAAAAATTTATTAACCTGCAAGAATGCAGCTCTGCTTTATCCATCCCATATCGCTTCTGAAATCTCAGCCGTAAATCTGCCAAAAAGCAGTGCATAGCGTTATCAAATCAAGCCTAAGTATGGTAAAAAAATTCAACAAAAACGAATTAAGCGTCAAAAAGAATGATTTAAATCGAAACTTTTTAATCGACTCTCGGATTCGTCAGAACGCAATATCGGTAAAACACGGCCAGTTATCACTTTCATTACCACAATGGGGTTAGTAATAATTACAGCTGCTGTTTTGTTAATTTTTATTATTGACCATGTTTTACCTTTCTTATTAGGAAGTGGAGTAAGTATTTTAAAAAGTTGGTAAGCGCAAAAATGGTGCAATTCGGATTTATTACAGGGAGGATTTTACATAGTAAACGACTTCATGAATCCTAGAAAATTTGAAAATGAATTTATTAAATATGACACTTGCTTTGAACCTGCCAAGGACAACTACCTTGATAAAAGGATGTACGGGATTCTTGTGGTGAAAAAGAAGTTGGAAAAAATTGGGGTAAGAAAAAAATGCGCAAGGGGAGAGATTTTGTAGTCCGTAAAAAGGTTCACAGGGAACCTGAGAGGGTGTGAATCGGAACCTATGAAGTTTGAAATGACCAACATCGCTGCCGTACTAGGGTGGTCATTGTTTGACTAAATTTGGATTTTCGGTGAGCTCATCCTGCTATTTTTTCCTTCGGATCAAAAAACATAACTTGAATTTTTTAAGATTTTCTAAATGTCGTTTAGCCGTGGTGCCTCAAAAGGCAAAAGGGTAGGCTTTATCACCTCATTATAATTTTCTCCCAGTCGGTCCTTTTTTGACAGGCATCCCGCCGCACGGGTAAACGACTTCTAAAAAATCTTCAAAAAATTTCGCGTTATTTTTTTTATGTAAAAGGAAAATAATTAGGGCGTGAGTTCATCAAAAATCCAAAGATCGTACAATAAGGATCACCCTACTTCCATATACAAGGAGTGTCTCACTGGAGCACTTTTCGGAGTTTGAACTATTTTTATTTTAGGCAAAAGGATACACCCTTAAGGAAAGCAACAATGATTGGCTAAACGCAAATGTAGAAAAAAACTTCGACAATTTATGTGACCCTTCTTTCCCTCAAGCGTATTTTTTTCAAAAAAGTTTCACTGCGATAAAGACGATGGACAAAGTAACTTGCACTTTGGATAAGGTACAGTATAAAACTAATCTTATCACAAATGAATAGTCTTCCCTATAATTCCCATGCATTTTCAGTAAGTCATGTATAGGTTTCAACTTTATAAGGAACTGCTTTTAAGAAAAGAGAGCACTGAAAATATTTTTGTGCAAAATCCACATTTCTGAAGTCTTCTTACAAGAAAAAATCTTCCCAAAATTAACTAAGTTTTTTTTTTTTATTTCCCCTCCTCGCCCCTTATTATTTTCTGAATACGGTTTTAGAAAAACATATTAATTCGCTTTTCTGTTCGTTCAAGGGGACTTACTACATTCGAAATTATTCGATAGAAGATGATTTTAAAAACCGATCAAACATAATGACATACGGGCATTATAGATTAACCCTGATCATTTCAGCAGATGTAGAAGGTAAACGGAGGGAAATAACAACCACGAGTTGGCAACTGTGGTCCAAGGACGAGAAAAATAAAAAATACGAACAGATACCCAAAAATTATAAAAAGTGGCCAAAGTGCGACAAATACGACTAAGATGTTTATAAAGTACAAAATACTACATTACATATCAAGTGTGGAGGTGGCGTATTGCAGGTAGAGACTGGTCATCGGGCATAGACCTGCAATTCACCACCTTCAAAACCTAATATGTAATATACTCTAAAATCTTAAAATATATTACGGCTTTCAAAATTGAATGTTTATTATTTGTTTAAGATTTTCTCCACTTTGCTTTTCGAAACTGTGGACAGGTCTGCAGTAGAGGCAACGACCCAAATGACCTTGACGGAAGGCCCATGGACAGTGTTAAAGTTTGAGGGAGTCCAAAATTTGCCCGACGGAGCCTCTTCATTTGACATGAAGAGTACGTAAATCAAAGAAGAGGGGGTGGGGGGTAGAAATTTCCTGACGAGTCGAAAAATCTGTCCAGAAGGTGGATCCATAAGCTCCCATTTCCCATGGAAGCTCGTAGCAACTAGACAAGTAAGGGGAAGCCCCGTCTAGTCTTACCGCATTCCTTCGGATTGTCCTTGAAAACTTACCTGAAAATAAAAAACAGTGATCATTAAAATAATGTTATCTCTCTCTCATAATGCAACATCGTGACCCGATGTGTGGTGGTCGATTACAAGTGTCTGGGATATTGCGAATCACTCGCTTAACAATATCTCTCCATTTGTCCTAGTCGTCAGCCTGTCTATACGCCTTACGTAAGGCGTATAGACGTATCTCTGTCAATTCAGAGATCAGTTCTGTCTACCTGGTTGGCGTGCGTCCCCTTTCTCTTTTATCTTCTTGTTAGGGTGCAAATTCACTATGGAATGTTGGACCAACTTGTACCAACATGTTTGACAAATTATAGTTAAGTCACTATAGCTCATCTCTTGAGACTAAATTTAAATTTTAAAAAAATACAGGGGAGCTATTTTTAGTTGGTGAAGAATTGAATTTCGGCGTAGGAGTAAGGTGAAAATTCACTATGGAATGCTGTACCAACTTGTACCAACTTGAACCAATATGTTTGACAAACGAACGAATCGACTACAACAGAATGTACTCCTAAGCCGGCATTAGTGTGGGATGTTGGTCCAACAAATTGGTACAACATGTTGGTCCAACATTCCATAGTGAATTTGCACCCTTAGCATTGTAGCACAAGTCTTTATAGGATCATGACGAGAGTTGTGGCAGAAAAACTTAACGATCCGGCTGTACGTCAATTACGGAACAAGAATTACTGAGTAGTCTTGATCTTATTTGAGGTCCTCCATTAGCCCTCCGGGGTCCAGGATACTCGAAGCAGCCTTCTCAAAACCAAAATTTCGAAAGCATCTATTCTTTATGACGGCAACTACAAATAGTTAAAGAATGATGGTTCTGATCAAACAGAACCATTGATTTTTTTCATTCTCTCTTATCGACTAAGCAAGCTACAGATCAGGATCGGAATCAGTGAAATCCTTGAGCTTCCGTGTTTAAAATCAAAATTCGAAAAAGTTCGACTAAGTCGGCAACCAGCCATCTTTTATCCACAACTAAGTATACGCCAAATCGAAAATTAAGATTACCGATCGAATACTGCTGGGCCGGGAGATTTCCCATTCATCAAATAAAGGAAAATGGCCAGATTTAGAGGCAACCTAATTTCCCGGTATGCACAGCCCCTTGCATTCTTCAGGCTATCTGGCCACAGTATACGACTGACAGACCGTATGACCGCATTTTGTAAGACGAATGAAGATCTCTTCATTCGTCTTACAAAACGCGAAAGTTACCACTGGATCATTCTGGTTTCGCCGCATCACTCCGCCCTTCATCGGGGAACCCCGGCCCGCACCCGGAATAGAACGATCCGTAATCAAGTTGATGTAACAATTAATATTTGTCGTTTTGTTTGTCTGTCTGGCAAAACAACAAGTAATTGTGGTGCATTCCATAGTTTACTGTTCCTTAGGGAAATTCACGTCTGCTTTAAGCAGTTTAATTTAAAAAGAAAATAATAGAGAAGAAGGAAGAGCTTTGCACATCAATCAAACCAAAAGAAATTTCGATAAAAATAACAAAATAAAGAAAAATCTCAAGTCAAAAGCAAGATCTGAACAAAAACTAGAATTTTTGATCGACTCTTGAAATTGTTAAAGATCTTTGTCATGAAATCAATACTGTATTTTTTGTCACATTACGAACATTTTACACTTTTACGCAATGGGGCTAATAGCAATCACAGTTTTAATTATTTCCATTCAGCAGGTTTCACCTCTTTTCATAGGGAGCGGAGGTGGAGTAAGTCTTAAAAAAAAAATTAAATTAAATTAAATTAAATTAAATTAATAAAGTAGCACGGATTTATTTTAGGGACGATATTATATCTTGTTTGAAGGTGTGTATCCAAGAAAATTTGAAAATGATTACATCAAATATGACTCATGTTTTGAACCTTTAAGTGAAGACGACCAGTCCAATAAAAGAATGTACGGGATGATAGTCGTGAAAAAAAAATGGGAACACATTCGAGTAAGAAAAGGGGCCGCTTCATCAAAATTTCAACGCGTTTAACTGAAATTTATTTCAGGGAACTTCAATACTTCTAAAGGAGGGCACCAACGATTGGAAAATCGCACAAGCCGAGAAAAACCACAAAAATTTGTGCAAACTTTCAATCCCTACACGCTTTTTTCAAGATAGATTTTCGGGGACAAAGGGAATGGACATGGAAATCTGCACTTTGGAGAAGGTAACGCATAAAACCGGTAAAATTAACTTACATAAAACAGGAGTACCTTTTATAAAAAAGACTTAATTTTGAGACCAAATCATTTTCAAGAATTATTTTTATGAAGGGATGAAAGGAAATTTTTTTCTCTATTGCAGGGAACTTACTATCTTCGAGATTACTCGTTCGAAGACGAATTAAAAAATCTTACCAGCTTAATGACATTCGGCCACTACAACCTGACGGTGTCTATTTTGGCCGACATAGAAGGGAAAGAGACCAAAATAGCGAGTGGCAGCGTGCTGATGGAATGCTGATGTGGTCGAAAGATGAAAAGAAAAAGAAATACGAACAGAAGCTTAAAAAATGGCCAAAATGCAACAAGTACGATTAAATTGTTTCAACCATTGCTAGGAAAATAATACTTAAAATATAAATTAAAAGCAACTAAAATATTTCAAAGCTCTTGAATTGTTTGTCCGTTGCACTAACTGAGTCTCAGTCATCAATATGAGACTAAGAGATAAAAACCATACGGGCATTCTGGATTATCCAATCAAAGCCTAGATTATTTATTTGTAGGGCTATTTGAGACCAGCTCTATTCGAGATGAGACTGCACTTAAGTAAAATATTTGGTGAAAAACCACGAAAAATTCAAAATTTTTGGTTGCATCGAATTTTTTGAGGATTTTTTGATATTTTTTGACCCCCAAGCAAGTCCGGGTCCAAATTTTTTTTTATATCCAAAAAAAATTGAATTGGAAAAAGTCGTTTTACTGGCCGAATGTTAATTACCAACTGACCAAAGCGTATTAATTTACTGAGGGGCCATCCATAAATTACGTTAGCTGTCCGGAACGGAAACACACATTCCTGAACGCACCCGGGAAGAGGATCGCGGAGGCGGTGAGACGCCATTTTTTTTATTCCTTCATTAAAAGATTTCTAGAAGACATGGTGTATTTTTCTCCGGATTATTCTCCCGGAAACATGGCATCCCTTGTGGGGATCGAACCCACGACCTTTGGATTATTTTGGCCATTTTTTACCCCCTCCGCCCTCCTTTAGAGCAAAGGTTAGCATTTCGGGATTCACATTCCCAAATTACGTTAGATTTCGCTTACCCCCGTAAAAAAAAAAAAAAAAAAAAAAAAAGGTTTGAAACGCATCTGACTGTAAAACCACTTGATAAACTTTAGGTAAAAAATATTTGAAACAATCAGAAAAACATTCTTCTTCTTCTTTTAAGTGCCAGCTCCGCGACGAAGATTGGCTACCATCTGGACTATTTTTACTTTATCGACCGCTGCTCGAAAAAGACCCAAGGAATCGACGCCAAACCAATCTCTAAGATTTTTGAGCCACGAGGTTTTCCTACGATCCTGACCTCGCTTACCCTCGATCTTACCCTCCATCACAAGCTGAAGGAGGCGATATTTTTCATTTCGCACTACGTGGCCGAAATAATCGAGCTTCCGACGCTTCATCTCGTACAGAACTTCTACTTCCTTCTTCATACGAGCCAAGACGTCAGTATTTCTCACCCTGTCAGTCCACGAAAAACATGATTCATTTTTATTTATATTTTTTTAAAGCGAGTTCACATTCCGTAGTGAATCTGCACCCTTAGGTTACATAATTTAAAAAATTAAAATGTTTTTCATTTTTGCACGTTTATTACATGAGACAAATTATGCTACCGTTAGACATGTAAAACTCACCCTCCCCCCCTCCCTTCCCCAAACGTGCTAACGTAATTTATGGACGGCCCCTCACTACATATTCAATAAAACACTGACCGTTTTGTAATTAAATAACGGCCAGTTAAAAACAAGCCTATATTTCTATAGAATCGATCATATCGTTTATTATATAACAAATTTTGTTATTATGTTTTCCACACTATTTTTTAATTTCTTTTTTACAGGGGGAATAACTGTCATTTTGGTGTGTTTAAAAATTGATAGGAAGAACGAACTGTACTTTTCTAAACTTTCCGACTTAAAAAAGCAAATAAAAAATTATTAAACCCACAAAACAATCCAATCGAATCAAACCAAACCAAAAGTTTATGCACAAGGTAAAAAATGAAGAGGAGATTCGCAGCAAAATCAAAACTTTCATGAAAGCTCATACTTTTTGATAGATTCTCGTATTCATTAAATAAATCGCTAGCTATTAAACTCTTTCATTTTTCACCTTTACATTCGAAATGGAATTAAAAATCGTCACTGCTTGGGTTGCACTCATTTTTGTTAATAACCAAGCTTTGTCGTTTTCACTAGGCGGTGGAGTAAGTATTTTAATTTTAAAAAAATGCATTTTTTAATTAAGAAACCTTCATTTCAGGGAGAATTTTTTTTCTTCTTCGAAGGACTATACCCAAAAAAATTTGAAAATGGATTTATCAAATACGATTCATGTTACGAACCTTTAAATCATGAAGACTATCTCAACAGAAGGATGTATGCGATAGTTGTCGTAAAAAAAAAATGGGAAAACTTGAGAGTAAGCATTTTTTTTCCTCTTTTTTTCGATTAATCAAATCGGGTTTTGGGCGTTTTAATTTCATTTCAGGGAACTACAATGCTCGCTAAAGAAAGCAGCGGCGACTGGAAGAACACAGGCGTAGAAAAACCAGTTGACAATTTATGCCAACTTCCTTTACGGACGCTTTTTTTCAACGACAGATTTTCGGGGTCAAAGACAGTGGACAAAGCAACTTGTTCCTTAGATAAGGTAACGTGAGTAAAATTGACTTGACAGCGTCCAAATAAATAGAATTATTTTTCTTTGAAGGGAACTTACTACCTTCGGAATTATTCGCTCGAAGATGACATAAGAAATTCTACCAGCATTTTTACATACGGTCACTATAATTATACGTTGACTCTTTTGGCCGACATAGAAGGAAAAAAGACGAAAATAGCAACTGCATCATTGCTAATTTGGTCCAAAGATGCAAAAAGGAAAAATGTTGAGCCGAAACCGAAAAAATGGCCCAAATGTGACAAGTATGAGTAAATTTTTCAAAAATATTGCTAAACCAAACATATGCTATCTTTTAAAGTAAAGGTGACATAATTATATACATATAAATTGTTGACTTCTTTGACCTCTCGAGGAATTTGCATCTAGACTTAAAGTTCGGTAGCCATGCTGAGATTTCGTCTTCTAAGACACTTGCACAGTGGTCCGGAAAAAAAATTAATGGCCAAAACTCATTCCCAAATCTGTGTGAAACTTAGAAAGAAGATGAAAGTGTCAAAAGCTTCGATATTTTGAGCAATTAAAAACCTGCTGCCCATGCCCAAAAATTCGAAATGGCGGGCATAATATGGAAGCCAAAATTTTTAATTATGAATGAAATTTCAAGAATATTTATTTTTAGATGTTTTTGTGGCTGCTGATTTCATATCTGGAATAATCATTTTAAAATTCAAGATGGCGGACTTAGTATCGCGACAAAAATAAAGAAAAGTTGAAGTTGTTAAATTTTCACGAAAATTTGTACCAAAGGGGTCGCTGATCTCGAATCCATAAACCGTTTTTCTGAATTTCGAACATACAACGAGTAATAGTATATTACAACACAAGAGCTGCAAAAGAAAAAATTGTCCGTCGAGGCCGATTTTGAGGCCCGAGCCGAAGGCGAGGGCTTTAAAAAGGTCTCGACGGGTAATTCTTTTGCAGTTCTTGTGTTGTAAGCTACTTTTCATCACAAAGCACAGCGCAATAAAGGTTTTTCTAACACGCACTAGTGCGGAAAAATAAGTTTTCTGCACTGAGTGATGAAAATGAATTTTTTTTTTCGATTTATTGAGTCCCTTAAAAACATTTTAGAAAACTATTAGCGGATTCGAGATCAGCGACCTCGAAAACCCCTTAGTAAAAATTTACTTGAAAATTTAAAAACTTCAACTTTTTTTTACTTTTGTCGCCATACTAAGTCCGCCATCTTGAATTTGTGTGATCGTGGTATCAAAAACAGTGAAAAAAAATTGTCTAGGGTTTTACGTGCACAAAATTTTGATTTTTCGCCTGGAAAGAAAAATATATAAAAAACAATCGTTCCTTCCATATTATTGGCGAGCGGAGTTCGTCAGTACGTGAAAACTCCTCTCTTAAGATGCACGGTGAATCTTTGCCATGAGATTGACTTGTCAAAAAATTTACTTCTTAAGCAATTTTTAAAAGCAAAAATGAAAAAACAAGTAGAGTAGAAAGCGAAATTTTTTTTAAATATGAAGGAATAGCTAAGTTTTTGAAAGATGCACCGGATAATCAATATTTAGCAGTAAAGGTGAGTATAAAATGCAAGTGGAATTCTTTTACATAATGAGTAAACGTGAAATGACCAATCGTAAAAATTTCTTATTCTGACGATGAAGATATGAAGAAAGATCTGGGGGTAACGGTTACCGGACTTGTGGACAGACGAGATAAAAAAGTGCGATCAAAATTGCGAGTGGCATATGGGTTTGTCCACGGATCCCTTAGTCACAAGTGTAATGGGGATCCATAAGCTAAGCATGTATCTCCATTACACTCGTGACGAAGGGATCCGTGGACAAGCCCATGTATAAAATTGAACCGTAGAAATATATATTCAGATTCGGATGATTTCTTTTTAAGTTTAAAACAAACGATCGCGCACGAATTAATTCACGTATTTTTATTTTGTTTCTTTCCACTTCAGGATCGTCGTACTCAACATGGTCCGATGTTCCGGAAATACGCGAATTTGTTGATGCGTTCGATTCCGGAAATTGGCGATATTTGGTAAGTAGTTGAAAGCAGTTTACCTTAAAACAATTTGGAACTTTGTTATAAAATTTTAGAAAACTGTTTCAGTTAAGCTTCAAAGATGAGAAACGAAAAAGGCAGGCCCTAGCCAATATACTCTAAATAGTATATTGTTAACCTAGGGAGAAAAAAAACCTCAAGGGAAAATTCATTTGTCTTCCTAGGATAAACAAGATAGTTTTCATTACGAATCAATGCTTAATGAGTCAGAAAAATCAGAGAAAGTGATTTGATAAATTGTAAGCAAAGTCTTCTGTAAACAGGTGTAACATTTTTTGGCCCTATGCGGGAAAAGTAATTTTCTGCTCTGACCGCATGCGCGGAAAGTGGCTCTTTCTATTTATGAGTAATGAAATTAATAATTTTAAAAATGATTCTTATGATTTACTTTTAAAAATGATCATTATGAATAATGATATGTATTAATTTTAAAAATCCTGGTGACAAAAGTATTTTAATGACGAATTTTAAACGGTGACAAATTATTAAATGACCAATACCGCCAGTGACAAATATAATTTAGTGACGAATATAGCATGGTGACCAATACACCGGGTGACTAATATTCGGTGACCAGAAAGTCTGGTGACGGGTTTCATGGTGACCAATTTACCTAAATCCCTGGAAAAAAGCAATTTCTTTGGAAAATTCCGGAAAAACTTTAATAATTTTATTAGATTAGGTTAGGTGGTAATGATTTTTTTTAGGCTGCAGTGGTATTTGGCATGTTTTTGTTATGTAAAAAAACATGCCAAATACCACAGCGCACAACAAATTTCAACAAAATGTCGAGAAATTTGCTCAGATTTTGGTTTTGGACGTGTACGACTCCAAGGATTCAAAATCTAAAATTTCTTATTCGAGAATTTGCTAAAGATCTCACAAGATTCTTGAACAAAAAGTTATAGATTTTGAATCCTTAAGAGTCTTACACGCCCCGAACCAAAATCTGAGCAAATTTCTCGAAATTTTGTTGAAATTTGTTGTGTGCATCCCTAATTTAGAAAGAAAACTAGGATCAACATCTAAACAATATTTTGGAACCGGATAATTATGATTCAGTATCAGTAAAGCACCTGATATTAAAATTCGTTAACGATTATAAAAAAATTTGTAAAACTGATTAAAACTTTCTACTTTACAAATAAAAGAGCAAAAAACATAAACATGTTCTGCCAGACTTTTCATTGATCAGATTTTACGTTTCCAAGAAATTGAAACAGATTATTTTCGAAGGGAAGTTAAAAGCCAATTATTAACACAGAAAATTAAAGAGAGAAGAAGAAAAAAAAGAAAAGATATTTTATTTGAAAGACATTCCAAATGTTTAAGACTAATTGAAAGAATCAAACCGAATTGATCCAGATCAAAACATAAGCTTAGGAATAATAGCAGAAAATTGTATGAAAGAGGCGGACTAATTATACAGAAAAAAGATGCAAAACTTGGATAACCTGTCCAACTCAATTTTACATTTAATTCTTAATTAGTTAATTAATTAATCAATCAATCGGTTATTCCAAGTTGAACTTTTTAGACTCTGCACCTTAACTCCAATTTTCCTATGAACTTGTCAAGGATATTTGTACCCACATTATCAGTTTGACGTTATCGAAAATAAATTTGATTTATTCTTCCTTCCATAATGATTTTGTTTATTTTATTTTTATTTATACCGTATATATTACAACAAATTATTGGACTAAAACACATCCGTTACAAAATGAACAATGTAACGTTGCTTTTTATAATATTTGTTATCCCTTTGGTTTTTTCACAAAAAGTAGGCGTAAGTACTCAAAAACTTACTTTTTTTTTTTAAGTTTCTTGATCCAAGTTTAATTATTTAGGGACCATTTTACATAATTAACGAAGGATTTTTTCCGAGATCTTACTCGAGTGATTCCCTGGCCTACGATTCCGAATTAAAATCTATGAAAAACGACTACGGCGATAAAAGGATTCATGGGAAATTTCAAATAAAAGAAAAAATCCAAAATATCAGCGTAAGCAGTAAATTTAAACGCTAGTTTAAAAATTTCTAAGTTACTTTCTTTTTTTTTTTTTTTTGCTACAGTTTACTGTTCAATCATGGAGGGAAAGCTCCACCAAATTATGGCTTAAATGCGGATCAAAGGATTATCCAAATTTATGTAACGTTACTTTCAGTACCAAACATTTTATGAAAGCTTTTACGGGGAAATTGAATTCCACCGACTGTTCCTTAAACGCGGTAATAAATTTCGGAAAAAAAAAAGTCGAAAAAAAAAAGTTAATTTTTTTGTGAATTTTTAGGGTAATTACACTTTAACGAATTACACGTTCGAATCCGACTTGAGGGAGACCGTTGGCGACAACTTTTTTTTCGGGCATTATAAATATTCCATTACCATCGGCGGAATAAGCGCCGGAGATAAGAGGAATACTGTGAAATTCGACATGATGATGCATATCAAAAACTTAGAGGAAAAATCTGGATCAGGGAATCGACCAATGGCAGGACCAGGACCTGCAGCAGGGAAGAACAAAAACTCGGACGATAATAAAATTAGTCAAAATAAGAACAAATCCGATAATCGGAATGGCAAAAAAAACTGATGAAAACTGTATGTCTGATGAAATAATAAATGATTTTCAGTTGATTAAATTAATAAACCAGAAACCTAAATAAAATGAAATGAAAATCCGAACATTCCTCTCAGCACCATACTCCTCAGTGTGCGATCAGTGCACATCCCAGATAGCATTTTCAATCCACTAGATATCCACAGGATATCCAAATTTATGTGATATCCATAGGAGGTCCAAAGGACGCTTTTTGGATCAGTGCGGTCATAGGTAAATCCAATGGAGTCTAACAAATATCCTCATGACGTCCTCGAAAGTGGATAGACTTTGTTATCTGAGATAGGTCATGTGTTCCGATCATGTATCTTGGGATCCGATCACATACTTTGCATGATATTTTTATTGCATTCCCAGTTTGCTCCAGCAATTAAACTTGCGACACGTTTAGGATTCCTACACTTTCCTTTGCGAAGCATTGCAAACGTTTGAAAATTAGTCAAGAAGACAGCCATTTTGACAAAGCAACTAGGTAGCACAGGTTGTATAAGAGAATTTCGGAACATATCCCGTCACTCATTACACAATTCTGTACTAGGCAGGTCAACTGAGCTATGTCCTTCACAATGGTGCATGGAGATATGCTCTCTTGAACCGTTGCAGCTCGGGTTCAGGCAGCGGTTCTATAGAGTATATCTCCGTGCACGATTGTGATGGGCATAGCTCAGTTGACTTGTCTAGTACAGAATTAATTCAGCAGTATTTCAACTTAAGTTCAATTGATCAGGATAAATCTTTTGCTATGAACGGAAATAATAAACAAAATGAACAAAAATAGTAATATTTTTGTCAGAATGTCTGAATCAATATTATGAGAAGCCAGTCTTTGTGTTCATCGATGAATATGACACACCTATAAATTATGCAATGACTCGAACAGATATTAGTGTGAACGACATAAACCTTTTGATATCTCGTATATTTAATTTTCTAAAGGGACAAGCCTGAGTTGGAAAAGCACTGTCAACAGGAGTATCTTACTTTGCTTTTGTTGGGTTAAGTGTCGTTAATAATATCAAGAAATGCCAGTTTCTGGGTAACCATCCATTCGTAGAATATTTTGGATCGACAAGTCAAGAGGCAGAATCACTTTTAGAACAGTTCAGATCAAAGCTGATCAGAAAAAAAAAAAAGGGAAGAGTGTTATAACGGATATTGCAATAAAACATTGAAGGTGAAATAGTATTCATTATGGTCCGTATTAAGTTATTTACAAGCAAAAGAGATAGCCAGTTATTGGAAGGATAGTGGTATCTGTTTCGGTTTTGTTGGTGCTCTAAGAATTCCTGTAATTAGAGATGTTGTAAAGAAACTTTGCTCGGGCGAGGCCCAGGAAGTTGTTCTACGTAGGGTGCACATTCACTATGGAATGTTGGGCCAATATGTTGGCCGATTGATCTCGTCAACACGGATATTATTCCTGAACGGGATCACATGTTAATTCAAAAGCTGCCAAAGCAGAATTACACAGACGCAATCAGGATGCTGGCGTATGCGAAGAACTCATCCAACTCAATAAAAATTTGACTCCAAGAAAGTGCTTTAATGGTAAGCTCCTTACCCCAGAATGCTCCTTCTTACAATAAAAATTTATACACGTGGTCGATTTCTAGACAGGCGTACAACATGAAAAAACCTGATTTTATCAATAAATTTTTAAGATATACTGTATATGAAAATATTAGATACATATTCATATATAAAATATTGTAATATGCTTTAAAATATTCATCACCAAACTTTTTGATAGGTCGTTGATGGAAATCAATCGCATTATTTGTTGTTAAATCAGGATAAATACGCGTTTCCAGTCCATTAATGATGATCTAACGAGCGGTGTGTTATTCAAACGACCAATAACAACGACCGACGTTTTTGAAGCGACAGGAAGTACAGCCGATCAACGGCCTTGTAATATCGACTCGACGTGGGTACAGATCCAGCAGATTACGATAGTGGGATGTACCGTACCTCACCCTTTAGTGGCTTGTACTTACAAAAGCACTAAAGGGTCACGAACTCTGACGATATCCTTATCACTCCTTAACCAGGAGTGATTGTGCATTAGCTGACAGTTCCACTGATATAAAACATATCATTCACAGAACTTTAACAAATTCCGTGAAATTGGAGGGCAGAAACCCTCTATTGATCATGGAGTATTCTGCTACTTATGGTTAGCCAGCACTCAATTATGTATATGACAACATAGAGATGCCAGTATTTTTTTAATGCTCCATGAAATACAAAATCCTGTTCACAAGAACAAAAGACTAGACGGCGTAACTTTTTGATCAGTTCTTCATTTGAAATCCATAATGATTCTGTTGATTTGTTTAGTTAAATTTTTTCATTGCATAACTTATTTCGCAACATTATCCTCCTTGGGCAAAATCAGTGCATAATGTTAATATTTGTTACCGTCATCTGGACCATCTTCACTACCGTTTTCTCACAAAGGACGGCAGTAAGTGCATGGTTAAAAAAAACCGAAAAGTCGGACTGGAACTATATCGAATTCAATGATTTTAGGGACCATTTTATGTTTTAAACGAGGGATTCGTCCCGAGAACCTACGAAAACGATTTCCTAAGTTATGCGACGGAATTAAAATCGGATAAGGATGACTGGGAAGCTAAAACGATTAACGGTTGGTTCCACGTCAAACGCAAAGTTAAAAACTTATCGGTGGGTGTATCTTTTTTATTTTATCTTCGAAGTATAAACTTAAGATTTTAAAATCGTTTCAGTTTGTACTTCAGTCTTGGAAAGAAAGCGGAAAAATGTGGCTCCCGAGGGGACCTCCGATGGAATTTCCGAATTTATGCAAGATCACATTTAGTGCCAAAAATTTCATGAATTGCTTTACAGGGAAATTAGTGCACGACCCTTGTTCTTTAGACGAAGTAAAAAATTGCAATTTTTTTAAAAAATCCGGGTCTCAGAAGAATTTCATAATTTTCAGATTTTTTTTGTAAGAAGAATTGTTCTGACATCTGAATTATATTGGAAGAGCTGCCTTCTTACAACTGAACATTTCTAAACTTTGTCTAGTTCTTCTATGTGGCCCCGAATTTTCTTTCCAATTAATTAATTGTTTTTTTTTTAAGGGTAATTACACTCTTACGAATTACAATTTCGAGTCGGATCTACGAGATACAGTCGGCAACCATATGTTCTATGGACGATTTAAATATTCGGTAACGTTAAAGGGGATAATCAACGAAGGAACGGGTGAAAAGGGAAGTGTGAATTTTAGCATGACAGTTGGGATCAAAGATTTGGAACATAAACAGGCAAATTTGAAAACGGCAGCCGGGAAAAATAAAAATACACAGAACAATAGATCAAATCAAACTAAAAACAAATCGGATAATTCGCAAAGAAAAAATGTTAAGTGAAAATAAGAAGTAATAAAAGATTAAAGAATGAAATTGAAATTCCATCTTTTGCTAAATTCAGATTTTACCGAGGAATGAATTCCTAGGAACGAACCTGCAGTAATCCTTTGTCAAGAAAAGATTCACATATATACATTAATTGTTCAAGAAAATCATTCAATTAAAAAAAAAGTCATGAATAATTTTAAGAAATTCAAGGGTGATTATCCCTCGGTTTCTCGGTAGAGGTCCCTATGTTGGTCATGAAATTGTATACAAAATGTATACAATTTGTATACATTTCGTATACATTTTGTATACTTTTTGTATACAATTTCATGACCAATATAGGGACCTCTACCTGTTTTTCTTTGTCTTCGAACTTGTCCTCGGGGGCAAATGTCTTGTCATCATGAGGCATGTGTAATGCTATATGCAAACAGAAATCTCTCTTGTTAAAATTAACAACTCGCACGATTGAGGGTATTCCCATCTGGGTCTTCCCGTTCCGTTCCGGCAAGGGAATTTAAAGAAAAATTAGGAGCTGAGGAACAAAACAGCAAGGCCCAGATGGGCCCCTTGCTCTGAGTCCAGGAAGTGCCACTAAGTCGAGGAAGGGGGTAGAGGGAGAGGGTCCAGATTTTTCAGATTATGATGACGTAATATTTTAACGGCTCCATGATGATGATGATGGAGTTTACCAATAGTACATCTTCATCATCATCATCATCATGGGGCATAGTGCCTGACTACCACAGTGGTATGTCAGTGGCAAACGGGTTTTGATCAATAAAAATGAGAGTTTCTAATTGAAACAAGTATACTGTCACAGTAATAGATAGTACAATCGCGTTCAAAAGCTAACCAATCATTTCTCATGGACAATGTCTACAGACTCACCTCTGCCGTTTCTGTTGACAATTGATGTGTAACACTACTAAACTTCCCAAACAGGACAGATATTCCACTAGTAAGAAGTACCGCGTAAAACTGACTTATTCCCTAAAAGTCGCCCAAGCCTTTTTATTCAATCTTTTGTGTGTTTTTGGGAACTCATGCTTCCTGAGTTCCTGCTTACATTTTGTGGTTTGGGAGATCTTGAGGGTGAGCCCTAGGGGCTATCCATAAGTGCGGTATGACCATCCGTAGGATGATCATAGCAACAGCTGAAGCCGTATACCCGATTTTCTTACAATGTACGGTATAGAAATGAGGACGTTTCCTAGGCCTTAAATTTATAAATGTTGACGACAGGTTCACTCATGCTGGCTTTTGCTTGCACTGAGCGGGACCTTCTTTATTAAGACACAGAATCGGAACCGTGTGGGGACTTACGACTATTATTCACTTGTATACTTGTTGTATTCAGTGGTGAACGGCAGTAAAAAAACAAAACCATACTTTGACCGACTCTTCGATCCTTCGGTTTGAAGTTTTGATCCTTCGGAGACTCTACCGTATTGGGGCGCTCGTAATACAATCATAATCCGATTGAGTATATATGTTGCAGTGAATCAGTGTAATTCAGTGATTTCATAGAATCACTAGTGTATTCGTGGAATTTCACGAATACACGGTGAAATCGTGAAATGCTTCATTTCATCTAATTATTTCGCGAAATTCCACGAATACACTAGTGATTCTATGAAATCCCTGAATTACACTGATTCACTGTAACATATATAAAATTGTTATTAATATTGGTTACTCAATATACAGGAAGGCGTATTTTTCCGCGTATACAAAAAAATACCATGGCGAAAAAGATTAAAAGACGAGAATTTCGGGAGACAATGAAAAATTAGAAAGGGACTTGGAACACTGTAAAAACTTACTCAAAGAAAACAAGAAAGAAATCGTAAGTTGTATTCCTGTGCTTTTTTTTCTTCTTTGCTTCTTTTTTTTCCGCAATCGGAAAAATACGGTCCTCTTTAATTATTTCCTCTATAATTTATACTCTTATTTATAATTAATGGCTTTTAAGTGCATCATTCGTGCTAATTATGTAACATAATTTATCTAGATTTAACGATAAATAATCAGGATCCCCGGCCAAATCAAAAAGTTTTGCGATTGACAGCTAATATCAAACAAAACATTCCAACTGAATGCTATTCCATACAGGCCAAACGGCACAACTTCCGAATATAAGTATTCACTCGTTCGTGTTTTCGAGAACTTTTTGATCGCTTCCTGATTAAAAATTCATAATTATTTTGTTTATTTATTTTGTAAACAGTTGTAATATTTTAAAAAAACAGTCAAAAATGACAGTTTGGATTATTTGCGGCCTCCTCATCTGCGGCATTTTGCCTTTCGTCCTTTTAACAAGGCCTTACGTAAGTGAATCCAGGGGGAAAAAAAATTAACGATAATCACGGATTAAAAAATCATTCCAGGGACCTTTTTACGTCATCAACGAAGGATTCGTTCCGAGAACCGAAGACAATCGTCTCATTCATTATGTGACCGAATTAAAAGCGGATAAGGACGACTGGCAAGACAAAACGATCAACGGTTGGTTCCATGTCAAACGCAAAATCATAGACATGAAGGTAATTAATCAAAGAATCTCCTGCGATTTTCAACTATAGCTTTAAAATATATTTCAGTTCTCCCTTCAGCCGTATAAAAAAAGCGGAACGGTATGGATTCCACGAGGACAACCGCTGGATTTTCCAGACTTATGCAAGGTCTCGGTCAGCGGCAAACATTTTTGGGACTGCTTCACCGGGAAATTGAATCCCAAACCATCATGCACTTTAGATGCGGTAAAACATGGCAGGGTCCTTCTAAGGAAAATAGGCGTATCTCCATTACGGAATTGAATGTTTCCTTACAGTCAATTCCGTAATGGATGTACGTCATTTCTACTTAAGAGGATAACACAATCGTTTAATTAATCGATTTTTTTTTGCAGGGTAATTACACTCTGACAAATTATAGTGTCGAACCAGATTTACGTGCTTCCGTCGGGAAAAATATGTTCTACGGAGACTTCAAATTCTCGGTAACTCTGAAGGGGATTACAAGCGACCACTTGGAAACGCAAGAGAATCTGAGTCTAACTTTCAATATGACCATTTCGATTAGTGATTTGGAACATAAGGCTGCAAACGCTAAAGCGGGAGCTGCCAAAGATAAAAACACGCAGAGCAATAAGTCAAATCAAACTAAAACAAAATCAGATAATTCGCATAAGAAAAAAAATTAATCAATATAGCTGAAACAAATTTTCAATTTTTGTTTAACCATTTCCTCTGATACAGAATACGGTGAATCTTACCCTAGTTTTTTTTTTGGTCCATTTCTAACAACTATATGAGCATATCGCACTCAACGGGAACCGAAGGTAAGTTTTGTTGGTGATTACAAACACATTGTTTCAATGCAATTTGGGGCGAGGGCCAGTGCTGGCACCGTTCTCGTAATTATGACCCGATAGCAATGCTGAATATAATTGAGAATTAAAATCTTAACATTTTTTACATCTTGTTAAAAAACCGAAGAATTAACCAATTCAGGAACAAAAATCATAAACATAATTGAAATTGGCCACGAGTTTTGATTATATTAAGCGGTCGTTTGTATTTAATCGACACTATAATAAGCGGCGGTCACTGTAACTGTATATTTGATCAGCAAGTTACCTTTAAAGATCGTATTATTGGAGAGATCCTCAGCAACGAAGAAGCTTATCAATTATTTTCTTCATTGGAAATTGGCAAAAGAGAATATGTCATGAAACATCACTTTTCTAAATATCCCGTCATACTTCTTCTTAGTCCTTTTACTCGATTACGAGCGTGGTGATCTCTCACATACACCTGTGCGTGCGCTCACAGGCATATGGGACCTACAGTTTAACGCCGGTTCCGAACGGCTATTTTTGAGAGATTTACGAGGCAATTACCGCTCGGTGGTTTGCCATTGCCTTCCGAGGGGTGGTGACCGTTGATTTTCTGACTAGCGCACTTGTTTTCACCTGAGAAAAATTCCTAGCTGTGAACTAGGATAGAAGCACGACGCGTCGCATCTCATGATTGAGAGTCGAGCGCGCTATTGAAATAGGCTACGGGCCACCACGTATCATTAAGCCATCGTATTATTAAGCAACTAAATAAGGCTTACAAGTCTCTAGGCTTTGTGAAACGTAACTCTCGGTTCTTTTCCCATTACACCTTCCTCAAGCTATACTACCTCTTAATTCGTCTTAAGTCAGAGTACGCTTCCCTAATCTGGTCTCCTACAGTCTCCTCCTACTAACAGCTCTTAAAGACTCTGCAACATAAATTTATGAGATATTTGTACTTTAAAAAACGGATGCTTTCCAACCGTCGATATCTCAACTACCTTCCTCCTTGAGGAATTTCGGATGCAGAGACTGGAACTAAGGCGCAAAAATGAGCAAGTAATGTTCCTGAGAGATCTCCTTCGCGTTAACATCAATGACCCCTCCTTACTGGGATTCTTGCCTTTCAGAGCGTCGTCCCTCAGAACGCGGTCCTCTAATAACGTCGAAGGGTTTCTAATTCCACGGGTCAAGACTGGTATTCTTCATGACTCGCCTATAGTTTTTGCCTTGAAAGTTTGGAACCAGTATTGCAATACTATCCCTGATTTGGATTTCTCTATCTCCAAAAGGAAGTTAAATTCCTCACTTGATAAGCTGTGATGCTTTTGATGCATTTTATTTTATTTTTTTTTTTTTTTGTTTCGTTTCTTTATATCTCTTATTTTATTCCGTTTATTTTATTTAAATTTATTTTTTAAACTGCTTGCAATTGATGATATAAAAGCTCAATATAGAATAATAATAATAATAATAATAATAATAATATGCTCGTGCTTGATCCGATATGCCCGTGCTCGTGCTTGATCCGATGCTCGCTTAATTACAGAGAGAGATTTTATGATAAATCGTAAAATCTTCTTCTTCTCTGGCCGACCTGGTGGCAGTGAATGCCAGGCCTACCCCTCATGCACTCGTTCCGAAGGGTTTGGACTAAGTTTCCCCCCTATCTCGGAGGAGCATATCATTAAAAATGGCGCTGTGTACTTCGTATGCACAGGTCTCGGGTATGTTCTAGAGTGCTGACGACACGGGATGGCATCCGCAAAACAGTCATCTGGCTGTTAACTCACCGCTGACCGCCAACATCTGAGTCATGTGAGCATAATCCCAGGGAAAATTACCGCCGTGACTTGCATTTAATATAAAAAATAAGCTCAAGATTAGGTGTAGTTTGGGTTAGCAACATAATAAAAATGATTGCTTCCCCCCCTCCCAAAATCCATATCAACGTGTAAATTTCGTGCAAAAATCCGAAAAAGTTTAATCCCGTTGAGTTAGTCGAGCTAAAATCATAATCATGCAAGTCCGTAAATGTTGTGTTTGCCAAAAAGCCCACACATTTATATGGCGACCCCTGTACGAGGGAGCGAAAAAACCAAGATAATAATAATAATAATAATAAGCGGGCATCGTAGGCTAGTACGTAGCACCCTCGACTCTCACACTCGAGACCCGTGCTCGTGCTTGATCCGATGCTCGCTTAAGACATAGGAGTGAAACCATACTTTCTAATTATTGGATTTATGGTACTTAACCTATGCAAGAATAAAATATCTTACAGAGAGAGATTTTATGATAATCGTAAAATCTTCTTCTTCTCTGGCCGACCTGGTGGCAGTGAATGCCAGGCCTACCCCTCATGCACTCGTTCCGAAGGGTTTGGACTAAGTTTCCCCCCTATCTCGGAGGAGCATATCATTAAAAATGGCGCTGTGTACTTCGTATGCACAGGTCTCGGGTATGTTCTAGAGTGCTGACGACACGGGATGGCATCCGCAAAACAGTCATCTGGCTGTTAACTCACCGCTGACCGCCAACAT
Source organism: Liposcelis bostrychophila (assembly GCA_037577465.1). Classification (NCBI taxonomy): domain Eukaryota; kingdom Metazoa; phylum Arthropoda; class Insecta; order Psocodea; family Liposcelididae; genus Liposcelis; species Liposcelis bostrychophila. The sequence continues at coordinate 22,769,052 of CM075214.1, read as the reverse complement.
CTGAGTCATGTGAGCATAATCCCAGGGAAAATTACCGCCGTGACTTGCATTTAATATAAAAAATAAGCTCAAGATTAGGTGTAGTTTGGGTTAGCAACATAATAAAAATGATTGCTTCCCCCCTACCAAAATCCATATCAACGTGTAAATTTCGTGCAAAAATCCGAAAAAGTTCAATCCCGTTGAGTTAGTCGAGCTAAAAATCATAATCATGCAAGTCCGTAAATGTTGTGTTTGCCAAAAAGCCCACACATTTATATGGCGACCCCTGTACGAGGGAGCAAAAAACCGAGATAATAATAATAATAATAGTAACAATTTTTTCCTTCAAGTATAAAAAAAAAAGAATCTATGATGGTGCGGGCACCGATGCTGGAATCAGCTCCGGCATCAGCAGCAAAATCTCTGCTATTCTGGCGCAGGCTCCAGCTCCAGCACTTTGGATATTTGGGTGTCAATGCCGGTATCGACTCCTAACCCATTTTTAGCAGCTTTGGACTTCTGAACGTCGCATAACCGAACTGAACTTTCGTGAAACTTAAAAAAACCAGTGGCTACCCTACAGCTAAAAACAGGTCTCAATTTAAATTTTCAGTCATTTTTAGGTCACTAATTTAGCGTTGGAAATCCTCGCTGTAAGAGGACTGTGTTTGTCATATGGTTTCTATGTTTTAGGAAGTTCTTCTTACAATCAGACTTTTTTTGGACTCGGCCAAAAAATTCTCCAAAGTAGAAAATTTGACTAATACCTTTGTTGGGTTACAATTTAATGAATGTTAAACTTTTGTTTACAAAACGCAGATACATCCCTTTCCCATAGCATCGCAGTAAATAATTCGAGAGCTTTGAATTCACACCAAAACATTCCTTCAGCATGTCAATTATCACAGAGCTTGATGAACTTGTAATCGATGTACTGGATTTCCTGCAAACCTCAAAAATGCTCAGTCGGTTTATTGGTAGCATATTGTTCATTAATACAATCAACATTAATGAACTGGAAATCCCTCTTTCGCATTATTGAATCAATTTATTCTGATTTAGCAATCAAGATTAAAAAAAAAAAAGATTGCTGTCAAAAAGTTTTGCAATCATACTCAATATCCGAACAAACACACCAACGGTATTTTTCTACATTATGAGTTTTGATGCTATCGAAAACTTTTTTGATTGATTCTTCCTCTCAAATAAATAATGACTTTGTTTGGTTTATTTATCTATTTTTAAATACAAATGTTATTGAAACCGAACGCTTTTGGTTAACCGGAAAAAAATGAATAGCGTAATTTCTGTCTTGAAAATACTTGTTTTAAACGTGTTGCTGCAGGTTTCCTCACAAAAGTTAGGGGTAAGGGTAGTGTGAAAACGGTTGGATGGAGGAAACATTTTAAATTTTCTATCTCGCTTCAGGGAGCATTTTACGTTTTAAATGAAGGATTTTCCCCGCGAACTTTCGAGAACGAATATATCAGTTACATGACGGAATTAAGGTCGATGAAGGAGGACTGGGAGGATAAAAGGATTAACGGCTGGTTTTACCTCAAGCAGAACATCAAATGCATTTCAGTAAGTTCTGCAGAAATTCTCAAATTATAATTATTAATTACGGCTTAATTTCAGTTTAGCGTTCAGTCGTGGATCGAAAGCGGAAAGATGTGGCTTCCAAGGGGTCCGCCCGTACCATTTCCGAACGTGTGTATCCTCACTACTGTCCAAGCTAAAAATTTTATGAAGTGCTTTTCCGGAACTTTTAATTTGGATCCTTGTTCGTTAGACGCGGTAAGCAGTTAAAGTTGTTTAAAAAGGAATTCATAGCTCTCAAATTATTTACTGCGGTGCTAAGGGAATGGGATGTATCTGAGTTCTGTAAACAAAAGCTAAACATTCATTCAGTTATAAGCTAACAAGATATTTGTCAAAATATTTATTTTAGAAAATTATTTGACTAAGTCCAAAAAAAAAAAAATCTCCTTGTAAGAAGAATTTTCTACACCATAGAAATCATATAATGAACATGGTCTTCTTACAACGAGAATCTCTTTAACGCAAAATTAGTGAGAAGCAGGTAGAACTGATATGACACGACTGTTTGGATAAACCTGACCAACAGGGTTGGTCAAACTTAGCCAAAAGGTTGGATAAACTTGACCAAAAGGTTGCACGGATAAAACGCTGTTAGTAATTTTAACTAACCTTATTAGTAATCATACTATACCTGAAACTGGGGGTAAATTTTACATGTAAAATTGGCAATTTTTACCATAAATAAGGTAAAAATTAGTACAAATTACCATAAATAAGATAAAAATTACTAATAATACATGTAAAATTTACCCGCAGTTTTAGGTACATGCATAAGTAGTAATAAGATAGATAGTAATTACTTTGCCATAAGCTAAACACATAGAAAGCTGTAGTAACTATCGTATTTGGGTCGTTTTCAAATTTCGTTCCAATTTGTGTCCTTGGTAATTATTTTGCAACCGAAAACATTTTTTTTTAAAATTCCACCGGTATTTGGTTAAAAGCAACGTAATAGACTACAGTACACACTTATTCGCTTTTCTGATCTAATTTAGAATAAAAATTTTAATCTCAAGTACCAAAATTCACTGCTCCGTGATGTGTCCGAACTCCGAGTTGCATAATTCAACGTAAAAACGGCCATGTTAATAATATGTTTTTTTTTTAAGTTTTATCACTCATTTTGCTTTTTTAGCTCAAAATGTAATGTTTCTAACGGGGAAAAAAATTTTTTTTCTTAATTGACGCGCCAGGCGTATATATAGCTTTGTCCTTAGTTCTCGTCACTACTCCGTGAACCATTTTTAAAGTTTAAAAATTAGTGTAAAAAACTATCAAAATAATAAATATATAAATTATCATATACTATAATAATAATAATAATAAAAAAAAAAGCGGGCATCGTAGGCTAGTACGTAGCACGCTCGACATTCACACTCGAGACCTGTGCTCGTGCTTGATCCGGTGCTCGCTTAAGACATAGGAGTGAAACCATATTTTCTAATAATTGGATTTATGGTGTTTAACCTATGCAAGAATAAAAAATTATTTTGGGAGAGATGCTATGATTATCGTAGTCATCTTCTTCTTCCCTTTTCAGTCTGGTGTAATAACGCCAAAAAAAAAAAAACCACCGCGACCTTGTCTTGCACAAAAGCAAAAACCAAAAAGAACTCCAAAAATCTCACGATAACGGTGTGGTCAGGACAAACGCTTAAATGCAACCGTCTTCCCCCTCTATCGGAAGTAGGCTTAATTAAAAATCTCTTTAAAAATAAAATGAGAATATTTCAGGTCTATTTCAGAGATAAAATCTTTCGAGTTCCGACAGGTCGACGATGTCTGGAATTGTCGTAATGGTTTTACGACCTCCACCATCGGAAAGGTGTCCCCCTAAGAAGGGAGTCAAAAAGCGAAAAATAATAATAATAAATTTATAAATATATATTAATTAATACCAATAATTTACCATTAATAAATTAATTTACCATTAATATTAATTAATACCAATAATAAATTTATAAATATATAAACTATCAAAATAATAAATATATAAATAATAAACATATGAATTTGCATCAAAAAGATGCAATATTATCATGCAAACAAAAATTCATACCTGTATTTCGAAAATTTTTAGGAGTATGATATTATTCACGTAAGTATTGACAATCACTTTTCACTACTCCGTGAATAAACTTTACTCCCTAAATATTTGGCGAGAAAAAAAATTTGGTCCATAGAAAGCTTGCCTATGATGTACTTCACTAAAATAATTAGTTCCAAAATTATAATCTCATTGTATAACGCTGGCAGTGAAAAATATAATACAAAATTCACTACTCCGTGAACACATTATAGGCCTATCCCATGGTTTTTCGCGAAAGAGGTGAAAGTGTTGAACCAGTCATAAAAACATGCTCTAACAGTCCCAAGCAATCGTTTTTGAGGAAAAATAAAAAATTTTTCAGACAAAAATTTTCCAAAATTTTGACGTCGAAATTGGAACGAAATTTGAAAACGACCCATTCACCACTAAGTGTAGACATAGCAATAGTGAAAATCAAAGTTTTATCAGAGTTGATAAACATGACCAAAAGGTTGGATAAACATGTAAACTGAATGGAAAGGTGACATTTGTTTTTTCACTTTACAAGTTGAGTGAACAAGAATACTATTTTTTATTCAACAAGGTCAGGAAAACCGAAACAGTACACACGGTGAGCCTCGATTGGAACCAAAATCGTAGCTGACTCCAAAACAAGATATCTCTACAAGTAGACTTTTTTGCGCCACAACTTTAAAAACTGACTCCAAAGGTTGGCAGAATAATTCCTGATGTTGTCAATGAAGATCCTAGCTCATATGCTAAACATTATACTTTATGAAGTCAGTTTTAGGGGCTGTAGCGCAGAAAGGTCTAAATATGGAGATATACCGTTTTGCAAATGATAGAATTTTTCTTATAGGGTAATTACACACTTACAAGTTACAACGTCGAAGAAGATTTGAAACAGGCCGTCGGAAACAATTTCTTCTATGGACGTTTTAAGTATGCGGTGACTCTAAGTGGTATAGTTGATGAAAAAACGCGCGAAAGGAGGAATTTACAATTCAATTTGATCGCGTCCATGAGAGATGCTGAGCACAAGCCACCCAACGTAAAATCCGGACCAGGGAAGAATAAACCTTCACAGAGTAAGACGCATCAAACCAAGAAAAAAACGGGATGATCGGGATAAGGAGAAAAACCTTTCAGGGAACTCCTACTCAAAAACTAAAACCGAATGATGAGAATTGTAAAAAGCAATTGAAACATCATCATTATAATTATTATAAAAATTCCGCAAGGCCTTAATTAGGAATATTTGTCATTTTAGATGTAAAAAATGCAGTCCGATAAAATACTGATAAAAAAAACCGATTTATCAAAAAGTTAAGAGAATATTTTCAAAAAAACTCGCAAACTCGCAAACTCTTCAGACCAGAATTGTATCTTTAAACTGGCCTCTGTAGCCTAATTATAAGGTATTATTACAGTAGCAAAACTATCCGGTAACCATGCAAAACATTGTAGCAGAAAATCTAGCAGATTACTGGTTTGTTACCGTTAAAATCCTCTAGCTATTCCCCTAGGATCAGTTTTACAACTGCTTTGTTCCCCTCATTTGATTGAAGTTCGATTTTAACATACTTTTTGATAAACCTCAAACCGAAAAAGCTTTGTTGAATTAAATATTACGTGATGAAAAATAATTAATAATCCACTTTATACAGTTCTATACAAAGTACACCGAAACCGATAATGTTTCTCTTATTCATCATCATTTCGAATTGCATATTACCTCCGGTACTGGGGAGAGTTTTCGTAAGTATCACTAAGCACATTGCAATTTCTGTAACGAAAAATCAAAAAAAAACCTTTACTTACCATCTGCAGGTAAGCAAAAGTACTTCAAACATCAAAATCGCTCACTAGTACTTTTATTCGTTTATTTCGTTTTAAATTACATTATTTTTCCCTCTTTTAGGGGGAGTACTATTGCGTGAACGAAGGCTTCTTCCCCAGGAGCAACGACAATGAATTTATGAACTATACTTCTGAATTAAAATCTTCAAGCAAAGGCAATTATGACGACAAAAAATTATTCGGAACGTTTTACTTCAAACAAAGAGTAACAAAAATTGGGGTACTAACAAACAAGTCAGAGAAGAAATAAAAATCTAATGCCTTGACCACTTACAGGTATTTTTGTCATTTCAGGTTTATACAGAAGTAACCAAAAAAAGCGGACAAATGTGGCTGAAAGCACTAAACGGAGCTGAAATAGACGACGTATGCACCGTGATGGATAATATGAAGAATTTTATGACTTGCTTCTCCGGCAAATTAAACATCCCAGATTGTTCTTTGGAAAAAGTATGAATTAAAATCTATAAAAAAAAGCCGATTGGCATATCCGTGCGCCGGAAATCAACCGACTTGTTTCCAACATAAATGTGATTGGAGATAGTCAGTTTTGATTGTTTACCTCTTGACTCACCTTCACCACGGCTCACGTTGTGGAAAATTTTAATCACATGACTTGAAAAGCAGTCAGAACGGACTATCTCCGATCATATTTACGATGGAGATACGTCAGTCGCACGGGTATAACGCCTCTAACCAGAAAGTTCGGGACTCGGGAAAGTAACCGATTTTAATATTTTTTTTAGGGCCTTTACAAATTGGAAAATTGGTCTCTAGAAGAAGATCTAAAGGCACGCATAGATAAGATGTTCTATGGTCAGTACAAATTTTCATTCACTTTGAGAGGGTTCGTCGAAGGGAAAAAAGAGAAGCAAGATTTAATGCCGATCGAATTAATGATGACGGCCGACGATCTAGATTTGAAACCTCAGCCTTCCAAAGTCCTTTCCACCGAGAAAAAATCCAAACAGAGTGGAGGCAAATCGGACAAGAAAAATAAGAAAAATCTGAATTAAATTTTAAAAACATTCAATTAATCGTTGTGACTTACTTACTCTAAAAGTATTAATATATTACTTTCTGCCACTAAATCTTACCTGAAAAAAAAAAAAAAATGAAAATTAACTAAAATTAAATTAAAATAAATTCTGCACCTCAGAGTAAAACTAGACCAAGTTTATTCAACATCGTCGTTTATTTAAAACCTGACTTCACAATATTGAGTCGCATTTCGTTGTTTCTCATTTCGTTGTCTTCTGCTAGAAAAAAAAAGAATCAGCATTGGCCGCGTTAGAAACAATGTAAAACATACGAAACGCTTCTTCATTTTGTAAAGTCGAGTTGGAAGTAAAAAAGTTGAGCTGCTGAATGGACTTCGTCTAGTTTTACACGGTGGTACAAAATTAACGATTAGCATCAATAAATTTTATATCTCAATTCATTAATTTTTATATATATATAAAAATCAACCGAGTAAGCACATATTGATTTGCATATATTGATTTTAACTAAAACAAACACATATTGATTGCACATATTGATTGCACATATTGATTTTAACTAAAACAAACTCAATCTAAAACTCATATGATCAAAAACAAAGGACGTGTGACATTAAATATAGAGTAATCCAACCGATTAATTCATTAGTTAATTAATTTTTTTAAAAAAATGCATATCATTTCCCTATTAAATCACTAATTACGAGATTTATACGTCAAGTTTTCCTTCACAACGAACATTAGCTAAATGGATAGTACGTCATGGACGATCCTTATGCGGTTCAAAATAAAAAACACAAGGCTCCGTCAAAAAATTTGCTATTTCTTTAAAGCAATCGAACCAAATTTTCCCCCTCCCTATTCCTTGTTTTTATCATTTTTCAAAAAAAGATTACCGTTGAACTGACATCTCGATGTCATTTGGAAATAACGACAACGGGCAATATGAGTTGCAAAACGAAGCCCCCACTTTAATTTCATTCAGTCGGTCTTTCTTGTGAACAGCCAACAGCTAACTTTGCTAAAAGAAATCCCTCAAAGTTATGGAGTCTTTTCGGTGCCAAGCGGAAACCGGTTGAATCCTCTGGAATTCTTAAGGACTCAGAAATTCTAACTGACCCTAAGCAGATCTCGGATGAATTCGCTTCCTTCTTCGAATCAGTCTTCAGCCCTATCCCCTCTAGCTACAACCTTCCGTCCACTGATTCGGTCTCTTCCTCTGCCGACGTCTTTCTTTTAGGTCAATGTACTGAATCTGAAGTTTCCGATGCAATTGGGAAATTAAAAACTACAAAATCCGTTGGTCCGGATCAAATGCCTTCCTATATCCTTCGCGCTTGTTCTGAATCCTTAACCGGTCCCTTAACTTTTATTTTTAATCTTGCTCTCGCTAGTTCTACGTTTCCTTCCGCGTTTAAATCTTCTTACGTCCGTCCTATTCCGAAAAAAGGTAACTCGAGTAACCTGCTAAATTTTCGTCCGATTAGTATTCTCAGTCCGTTTTGCAAAGTTTTTGAACAAATCCTTTTTGACCGTATTTACTGGCATGTTTCCTCTCGTCTTAGCCCTCAACAACATGGTTTCGTAAAGAAAAAGTCCACCCTAACCAATCTTCTTTCCTTCATTAATGACGTCTACTTCGCCTTCTTTTCCCGCCTCCAAGTCGATGTCATCTACCTCGACTTTGAGAAAGCTTTTGACAAAATTAATCATGACATCCTTTTGGCTAAACTTTCGTCCTTCAACTTTCACCCATCTGCTCTTTCTTTCTTTGCATCTTACCTCAGTGACCGCTTACAGTATGTTCGATACAAAGGACACTTTTCCCGCCCCTTTCATGCCTCGTCTGGAGTACCTCAAGGTTCCAAACTTGGTCCTTTGCTTTTTCTTCTTGCTATTAATGATATCGTAACGGTCCCTGTACATTCCCGTCTTCTCCTTTTTGCAGATGATGTCAAACTTTACTTCCGTATTTCTTCCCTCTCTGACTGCCTTCTTCTCCAATCGGATCTTAATGCTATCTCGGCCTGGGCTACTTCCAACCTCTTTCAAATTAACATCTCCAAATCCCAGTTCATGTCGTTTACACGACGTAAATCCTTGTTCGACTTTGTTTACCGTGTGGGTGACACTTCTCTCACTCGAGTTTTCCAAATTAAAGATCTAGGTGTTATTTTTGACCCTAAACTGCGTTTTTCCATCCATATCGATGCCATCATTAAGAAGGCAAATCAGTCACTCGGTTTTCTTTTACGGAATACAGCCCGTCTTTCGGACGTTGATACTCTTAAAATGCTATATACGGCTTTCGTAAGATCCAAGCTTGAATACTGTTCCTCTATTTGGTATCCCAATAAAGCGAACAGTAACTGTATCGAGCGAGTGCAGGCTCGTTTTGTCCGAACATTGTTCTTCCGTCTTAACGGCTTTTACCCCTCCTTTCCAAATCATATTTCCTATCAACTTCTTCTTTCTCATATTGGGCTTGAGTCGCTTAGTGCCAGGCGGATTAAAAATGACCTTCTTTTCTTACATAAACTTCTCAACGGTTCCATCGACGATTGCAACCTCTTAGAGCAGGTCGGTTTGTATGTTCCTTTCCATAATCTTCGTCCCCAGCCTCGTCCATTATTCTCCTCAAATTCCCTTTCCCCCAACACCTGTCTTGGGCGAATTACTAACTCCTTCAACTCCTTCAATCCAGCCCTAGACATTTTCTCGCCTTTCACCGTTTTTAAAAAATCTGTTACTGAGACATTGGAGGGTTTTTGATTTTTCTTTTGTTTTTATTTACCTATTTTATTTTGTTTTGTTACTTTATTTATTTGTTTGTTATCTATGTATTTACTTTTTTTTTTTTTTTTTTTTTAATTTAACTTTTTATGTTATGTTTTGTTTTCTTTTTTATTAGCATCTTTTTAATTTGACAGGGACTGCTATAATAGGCTTAGATTTAGCTGTATGCATCCGAATATAAATAAATAAATAAATAAATAAATAAATAAACTTTCATTTACGAAACTCAAAAACACCTTTTCTTGTGAACTTGGATTTAGCTTTAAATTCGTCATTATTATCCCCTATACTTATTGACACCATAGCCCACGCCTTAATTACGTCAAATCATCGCACCATAAAATAGAGTATATAATAGCCAAATTAAATTAATTAGCTTTTATGTATCACACTATGTCCGGACCAACTCAAACAATAACGGTGCTAATTGCACTACAAGGATTTACGGACTCTATTGTCCATGGTGAAACACTATGTGTAAGTTAAAAAGAAAAAATTGAAAGAAATTCCAGGATTAATGGATCGATTTTTTCAAGGGTCCGTATTTTATTTTGAACGAATACATCGAGCCAAGAATCTACAACCGGGAGATAGCCGGGAAGAAAGTAGATGTGACTTACAAGTTCGATTTGAGATCGAACAGAACCAACTACGAAGACAAAAGAGTTTTTGCAGATTTCGAATTCCATAGAGATGTAGGACCAATCGGAGTAAGAGAAAAAGAAAAAGACAGGATTAAAGAGTTTTGAATGATATTTTTGAGAAATATTTTAGATTCGGTAAATATTTTAGATTCGGTACGAACTCTTGTGGGACATGGGGAACGATAACTGGATATCCCAAGGATTTGCTATAGATATCCCGAATGCCTGCAAAACGGGCTATGGGATTAAGCATTTTCTAAAACATTTCAGTGGGACCATAGACAGGAATAGTTGCTTCATCAAAGCAGTAAGTGAAAAAACGTAATCTTAAAATAAATTGAACATTTTTGGCTCTTCAAATTTTTTAAATTCAAATTTGAATTTCCCACAGAAAGGTACCAGATGCTTATTTCCTTTCTTGTTACTCTGTTCCAATTCTCCCAAATTGCTTAAAGCCCTATCATTGCTGAGCCTAATAACACTCATTGAAAAGCGGGAAAAAACTTTTCAATTTTCATTTTTAATTTTTCAGGGCAAATACAAATTTACAAACTGGACAGTGGAGGACGAACTCCAAGAACGCTTCAAGGAGCTGTACTACAACCGATACAAGATCAAAATTTGCTTTTCCGATCACCCGGGATTCACTGACTGTTTTATGAAATTCGACGTAGTTGCCTCGATAAAAGATCAAAAACTTAAGAAAAAAGGAAATCAGAAACCATCCGGGAAAAAGTAGGCGGATTTTATCTGCTTTTCGAAGGAAATAAAAAAAAAATAAAAAAAAACTCTACCTCGTTTTTTTAAAAAAAAGATTGCATTATTAAAAATTTCGTAGGGGATTTTCGTTTTACTGTATTTTCTTCTGTTTTTAGAAACTTAATACGTTATCCAGGTTTACCTGCATCAACGAGGATTTAATTGCAATTTGACATAAGCTCTTAAAAGCAATAAATACATGTCCGTCAGTGCAATATTACTCGTTTTAAAATTCACCACCTCGGAAACATGAAGCAATTAATTATGTGTTATCGAACGTATTAAACCAATACCCTCCTGCTCCTGTTCATTTAATCTACGTAAATAAAAATCTTCGTTCGCAACCGCCATTTCTGTAAGACTATTACACCGCTTTAAGAAGAAAATGGAACGACCATGAAGACGAATACCATTAGATTTCCAGGTCATACGACCACTGCCAAGTAGCCATGAAAAAACCTGCCATACAATTGGAAGGCAGTGAATTAGGAAGGCAGTGGAATAGCCATAAAGTCGGCCTCCAGTTTGGAATGACCGTCACATATTTGCCAACTTGCATCTCGGTGACCGCTGTCAGCTAGCAAGTTGGCTGCCATATTGGATTTTGAAGGATGTCGAATGACGATGACACGATCATAAAGACAGGTCTGGAAGCTATCCCCAAATATTAGTTCCAAGAGCGCTACGTTCTTTCGATATGGCGACAAAATCTGTTACGGATCCCGTTATAACAATGAATCTACGATAATATCGGTCACATTGAAATTTTTGTTTAAAAATCGAAATGGAAGTTAGATTGGTGTCTAGCAGCATCGTGATTAATGAAGTTGAGCAGAATTGAGAACGGCCAGCTAGTGGATAGGCTGTGCCAGCCGCCTTCTACATATGGTTATGCTATTCAACTTGGAAGTCATAAGATCCTGTTCTTAGCGGCCATATTAACTTGGAATATCCTCATGTATGGTAGGAAACTAGCAACTTATTATTTCACAAAAATGTCGACAAAATCTGGCTTAACAGCAAGATTAAGAATCTAAAGGACATTCCAAATATACCAATTTTGAAATCTTACCTGATCATCCTAGGGCCCTTGGGAGCCCCCCCCCGGGGGGCACAAACCTTTTTCGCGCGAGTGTTGTATATCATATGAAAGCTCGCTGGGTAAGTTGTCGAATTTCAAATGTGCCACATCGAAATCTCCAGCATTTATAGGTACCGAGATATTGCAGCTCAAAGAGGCCAAATTGATTGTATATAAACTGATAAACCCAATATTTTTTTTACAATTTACTCAACGGGAAAGCGTGTCGACTTCAGTTTAAAGTTCCAAAAATTTCCATAAGAGAAAAAAAACTATGAAAAAAGGTCGTTTCTTATCGGAAATTTTCCGTTTTTTTTTATATCCGGCTTTTAGCTCAAAAACCGGGCCAGATGTAAAAAACGGACTTCAGATTTTTGATCTACGGAAAGTTCCGATAACAAACCAAATTTTTTTTTTTTTTTTTTTTTTTTTTTTTTTTTTGCGAAAAAAATTGTAGATTACATAATCAGAATATAATATAAAATTTAATGCGTTTTTGGTATTTTCCGAATAAGGAAAAGCGATTTTATAATCTATCATCGCTCATTAACCGAAACGAATAACATTATTACATTTCTGAATATAAAAATCCAAAGTAGCAAATATACAACTCTATTCGTTATTTAGTATCCACAGAAGAATGAAGCTCTTCATTTTCATACTATTTTTTACTTCATTGCACCGATTAACTTCGTGCGTCGTACAAATCGTAAGTAGAAATTTTATTTTAAAAAAATGTATCCAGAGCTGTGCTTTAATCCAGTCTTATTCAGGACGAGTATTACATAATTAACAAAGGCTTCGAACCTACGAAAATGGACCATGAAGTTATAAGTTACAAAACCTTCTTGAGCTCTGGGAAACCCAGCGATAAAAGGATATGCGGATACTTCACAATGCATCGAAGGATCGAACAAGTTGGAGTAAGTGGAAGTAATCTAAATAATTATTATAATTCTTTTTTATAAATCCTTCATTTTCAGCTGAATATAACGATGGAAAGGAAGACAAAAACTTCCTACATCGTCAATTCAGGATACAAAATTAACATCGGCAATGTATGCAAATCAACCTTTCCGATGCGCCCTTTCATGGAAAAATTTAACGGGACATTTGATGAAACCTGCGCACTGGAACCGGTAAGAACTTGTAAGAAACGAAGACGGCTTAGAATTCATTGATCAAATTAATATTTTAAACCAGGGGGTGTACAGTCTTTGGAACTGGACGTTGGAAGAGCATATGAAAGAAATAATACCAAAAATGCTCTTAGACGAATACACTTTTCATTTGTCCTGGCTTGAAAATAATAACTGCGTAATGAGATGCGATGTCATCATGGATTTCAGGAACTTGAAGGAAAAAGAAGCAGAAGATAAGATGGCCTCTAACAACGTTAAAGACTGGAAAAAAGAAAGGAAGAGTAAGGACAAGGATATGGATAAAGATGTAGATAAGAATAAAGATAAAAAAAGAGGATAGAAAAGGAGGACTTTCCAATCACCATCATAAACCTTTTTCCGGTGAAAGAAGTAAGGTCATCATGTCTTTTGGCAAAACTTTTGAAAACAAAATTAAAGTCGGAGATCAAAAATAAAGATTTTAATTATTCTGTAAAAATTCTAATACCTTATATCAGGATACGGGGACTAGGTACTTTACCTCAAGCGCCGAATGATAATATAATCTAGTTTTCAGGATATGTGACCATTTAATTGTCCTAGTTAGACAGCCATTTTTTTGGAAGGGAAATACGTCAATTCCGAAAAATTCGGTTTTAAAGTATCAAAAATTGAGGGAACCTGACCCTATTTTGCGTTTGAAGCACAACATCATTGCAAACCCACTAAGACTGTTTACAACTCAAATGGAACTTGAGATAAAATCAAGAAACTCAATTTCATTTGATTACGATTTGTGCGGATGAGAATCTAGATATATGACAAATAAGTTGCTAAAGAAAAAAAATTCCTGATCTTGTACTCGCAGAATGGGCTCTTGACCTCCTGGTAACCATTGTAGAGCAAGTAGAGATTGCAATCCCGGACCGTTTTTTCAATCCCAGGGTTTCTGGCTTTGGAAATTTCCAATCGATTCTGGGAATTGATTCTGACTTGATTTCGACTTTTTCTCATCGAATTATGTTTATTTATTTATTTATTTATTTATTTATTTATTTATTTATTTATTTATTTATTGAAAAATGTAGTCTGACAAGCAAAAGAATTACTTATTTAAACAAACATTTAAGTACAATAAAAAAAAAAAAAAAAACATATGTTACCGTTCGCTGTTGGGACATCGATACTGCGGTTAAAACGTTTTTCCGATCTTATTATCAAAGTCAACATCGACTTTCTGTTTTTAGTGAATTTTTCCCCAATAAAGCAGCCAATACACTTAACATAAATTTACCAGCTGCAGACTAAACACTACCAAGTCCAACTGCTACTATTTTCTTAATGTTCCTTCAATGTTCCTTCTCCTATTTTCTAATTCCTTCATTGTTTTATTGTAAATCTTTTAACTCCTAAAAATACCTCCATTTACGGGATTCAAAATCCCAGGATTATCTCTTTTTTAATCCCAGGATTCCCAGGCCCGGTATCCCTGGATTGCAATCTCAAAGAGCAAGATATTGGCCGCAAAAACAGTGTTAATTTCATTAAGTTTAAGCACGAAAAATTGAACCGCTACTTATACGTCAAGACTAACTAACCCAAGACGAGAGCGTTCAATCACGTGACTGCATAATAAATTTAAAGAAACACAATTTTCTGTTTCTTGTTCTCGTCCTCCATCATTATCAAATGTAAGAGTACCCTTGAGTTCTTTGACAAAAAGATCTCCGGAAGTTTGAAAAACTAAATTGAAGGGAATCAGCTTTTCCACGAAGGACGAGCAAACGTCCAGACAATAACAGTCGGAAATTAACATATCAAAGGCAAGTACCTACCAGTCAGTGCAGTACCGAAATTGAGTGCCCTTTAAACACGAAGCAATTAATTAAGAGTGTATCACATTTTTAAATCAGTGATTTCCGGTTCGTTAGTTTAATCTACCAAAATCCGTTTCACGTACCGGTGTAATAGACTGGTCTGTGGAGGTTTTAACAAGTTCGAAAAAAGGAATTTTTCGTCATAGAATCCTAGTATAGGGTGTAAGAAACCTAGTGTGTAAATGCGACCAAATCTGGCCCGAATTTGGGAGTTATTCCTAAATAAACCTTACATTAAAAATCGATCGCCGTAGAGAGCATATAAGACAAGAAAGATCTTGCAAGATCTTGAGCAAGATTCTTGAACTAGAAATTTTAGATTTTGAATCCTTAGAGTCTTACAGGTCCAGAACCAAAATCTGAGCAAATTTCACGAAATTATGTTGAAATTTTTTGTGTGCATCCCTAAGAAACACTAAAAATGTTAATGTAAAAAACTTTGAAGTCCGAACTGCAAATATTTTCAATAAATATGGTGGAAAAAAAATGAAACAAATCATTCCAATCCTCTTTAATACAATCCCAATTGATTAACTGAATGATGACAATAATGATCAATTGCATATATGGGTACGTCCATATGAAAACCTCCCAACTGCCAGAACGTCATTTGGAATGTTTTGATTTTAGCGCGAAGGAAAACAAAACAAAACAAAAAATCAAAATATTCCAAATGACATTCTGCCAGTTGGGAGGTTTTCTAATGGACGTACACATATGGCAATAAGCACCTAGCTTAGTCAATTTGACTGAAATTATAATGATGTTATTTTAAATGTAAAGAAATTAGTGATAATATGTGCACCTAGTCATGGGATTACATGGCCGAGGACAAAAAAAAAAATTACTCAGGCTGATATTTAAAGGTGTTTTCATCGAATTTAGTACTTTTCCATATTCAAATTTAGCCCGCACATCTCTGGGAAATTTTGGAAAATCTTTTCTTTGAAAAAGGGGTGCACTCAGCATTTAAGGTAAGAGTAGAAAACCGTCAAAAAGTCTATTCTGAAAACTTTCACCCTAAGCCGTTTTTTTCTGGGCACAGTCACAAATATGGATAATTTCAAAATTAACGACATCACTAAATTGGCCTTTGACTTGTTCAAAGTAGAAATTAGGTACTAGGTCGCTAGAAAACAACTGATACTCAAGACCCCACCGAGACTAATGAAACTAATGGAACCTCTTCCTACTTTAAGATCAGGAGTTTCCACGTTTTTTGCTCAGCAGGCCTCAACAATGATTATTTATTGCTAGGAATCCTCGTCACGGAACCTGAATTAAAATTTATTTATTTAACAGGTCGAATAATAGAAACGGAATCTGTATTTCAATAGGCTTCCAATATGACCTAACGATTGGAATATTATCGTTAAACCGAAACGGATTGCATAATTTCCGACAGTAAAAATCCTAATCTGGGAATCTACAATGTTATCTGTTACATTGGACTCATAGCTGGTTCACTATAATGAAGCCCTTCGTTTCTATATTATTTTTCGCTTCATTTTACCGGTTAGCTTCGTCCATGCCAAAATTGGTAAGTAAATAGTTTTAATTTAATTAAAACTTTTCCGGGATTGAAGCAAAACGCACAAATCAAGGGAATAAAATTTCAAAGTTCGGTCGATAGATGATATTAAATACAGTAAGACTCGGCTCTAACGAAGAAACTTTAGGAAAAATTACCAATTTCAGATTATTTTTTGGGGAGAAATCAGACTTGATTTCAGAAAAAAAATTGAAAAAGTACTTGGAACAAAAAAAAATTGGAATTTATGTTTTACATAACTTTTTTCATTTGATTCCGAGCCAATGTAGGGTCGGGCATTGGTATGGTACCATTTGACCCTGGGAGGGTATGAGTCCTTTTAGCAATCCAATTTACCCATACCCAATTTTCTTTCAGAAAGTCTTTCATCGAATGAATTCCATCATTTTTATTTTAGGAGGACTTTTATGTGGTACAAATAGGCTTCAAGCCTCCCCGACTGGACCATGAAGTCATAAGTTACGAAACGTGTCTGAGTAAGGGAAAACCTAGCGAAAGAACAATAAGCGGAAACTTCACATTTCATCGAAGGGTAGAAGAACTGGGAGTAAGTCCATAAGCCCGGAGGTCAACTAACATATTCCCAATTGTAAATATGATTGGTGATAGTCTTTTTCCTCTCTTTATGAAAATCATGCGGACAGAAGTTAGCAAGTTCATGTCGGCGTAAACTCGTGGCCACATGACACCTTTACGAACAATCAAAACAGACTTATCTCCAGTAACATTTACGGTGGAGATACATTAATTCACCTCCGACTCTCGGAAGTGGAAATAGTCTAATTGTTAAAACTGATTTTTTAATTTTTAGTTTTTTATAACGATGAAAAGAAGGACGACTACGAACAATGACGTCAATTCCGGAACTAAAGTACCAATCTACGATGCCTGCAAACAAACAAAATATTCCGTGGAGCCTTTTTTTAATAAATTTAGCGCGAAACTCGATGAAAACTGCTCAGTGGAACCTGTAAGTTCAAAAAAAGGCAAAAACGATTCAAGAGCCACTAATCAAAACATATTTTAAAACAGGGTGTTTACAGTCTTTCGAACTGGTCGTTGGAAGAGCACATGAAAAAACATATAAATAAAATGGTGCTTGGGGAATTCGTTTTTACTTTCGAGTGGCCGCGAAGCGGGCGCGAAGAAAGTATTGCCGTGGTCGGAAAAGGGAAAATCGTTAATCCTGCGAGTTTCTACATGAAACTTATATAGTTATACTTAGAATAAAATTCTGAGTTCCCGGTTGTCCGCCTCGTACACCTCGTACGTCACGTACGCCGCGTACGCCCGGAGCTTTTTCTCCGTTATTACGCATCGGATCAAAAGGAAATTTTGCACACGTATTTTTCGTCGAAAAATAAGAGGGGGTCTTTTCTTATTTTTTAAAAATTTCAAAAATTACGTAAACGGCAAATATTTGAACTTTTAAATTTGGTTTTCTTCTTGCGACGATAAATCTCGAACCCGGCTACAAATCATCACCAATTTTCGTACTGTAGTAGATATTGGTCAAAGTATCATACCATCAAAATTTGGTTGAATTCGGATGATTGGTTCACAAATTATGAGGATTAGGCTACGTGTAAATTAGGCCTAAAAATCGATATCTCGAATGACGTAATAAGTCATATCGATATATCGATTAAGTCATTTCGATATATCGATATGACTTATTACGTCATATCGATATCTCGAGTTACAGGAACAATCCATAATTCGGATTTTTTTTGTGGGTACAGCGGATTTCGCGGACCTCGGATCAAAAAACTAACCGGATTTTTGAAAATATTTTCGGGGTAGAGGAATCCGAATATGGAATTATTTTTTCAAAATTGGGATTCTTTATGTGGGTACAGCGGGAATCGTGTACCTCGGGTTTAATTAATACCCTTTGAAAACCTAAACTTGATTTTTTACATTTTTTCTTTATTTCAACTTCTTTTTTCCACCAATAAAGCCGCGAGAAAGTTTAATGGGGTGCGTATGCACCCCCATTACCGTTCTCCTTGTTTACATATCGTGGCTTGAGGGTAAAAATGTCATCATGAAACATGAAGCTTACATGGACTTCAAAGGATTGAAAGAAAAAGAAGCAGAGAATAAAATGGCTGGCAACAGCGTCAAAGACGCGAGAAATGAAAGGAGAAACAGAGATCATGATCAAAATAAGGAAAAGAAAGGCAAATCATCACGCCAACATTAACTTTTTCAATGTGAGAAAAAGAAGCCGGATTATGGTTTGTGGGGAAATTGAGATATGCCATTGAAAACTAAAATAAATGATATTAAAAATTTTGGGTAAATTCTTTTTTCTTCAACCCGAATGCAGAGATTAGATTTAACACAGGTGCTTAAGTCCTCTCGCCTAATTATAGCGCCCTTTCCCATATGACAAAATACTTTAATCAGAAGAAACTTGAGAATTAGAAATGGGTTTGACTTGAACAATACAGAAATCAGATTCCGACTCCGACTCGAGAACAAAAAAGAAATGTACACCCAAAAAAATGAATATGCCTCGTTCTTAATACAAGCGATGCTGTTAGCGACAAGACTCGCGAGTCTTGCCACAAAACATTTCCACTGCTTAGACGTAAGTTATGCAAAAATGCTTTCTTTGGCAGTGCTGATTTTATGCCTTCTGCTGGAAAGTTTATTTTGTTAACAAAGCAGAAAAGTTAACTCGCAGAAGACATTAATTTGAGTTGGCCACGCTTTTATAAGCTTTGTAAAGTCATGTTTGAAATAAGAGTTGCAATCCTTGAATGGACTTGGTCTAGTTCTACACTAAGGTATTCTTGAGCCAGATTCCGATTTCGATTCCGACTGCTTGAAAGAAATTTAGGATTGCGATCACGATCTTACATACAGGTCAGGCAACTGCTATCTTAAAAAGTGTCCCCCGAGTTTGAAGCAGAAGAATAGTTCCAAATTTGCTCGATAGATGGCTGGAGATGTAGTTAGGGAATCACGTGATATGCCCTCCATCCAATCAACACTTTCAAAACACCTTTTTTGATGATGGCTGCCAGAACACGTGATCCCCTAATCTGCGGTGCAGCTCTGGTTTTCAAGTATTTGTCTTCTTATCGTGCCGTACCTGAGTCCAGGCGTAGGTGACGATCAATGAGAGCCTTATAACTCTTTCTATCGGGGACAATTCTGAAGAGCTCCCGTACACTTAAATCGGTCCAAGCTCTTATATTACGCAACCAAGATAGGTTCTTCCGGCCTATTCTCCTTTTTCCTTCGATATGTCCCTGAATGATTGTCTTCAGAAGTTCATATTAGGTCCTCTAAGAAAATTACCAAAGTATTCCAACTTTCGCCGTTTTACGATTTGCAAGATTTCTCTCTCCTTATGCAATCTTCGCAAAACTTCGCCGTTGATTACCCGGTCGACCCATGAAATTCGCAGGATTCTACGGTAGCACAACATCTCAAAAGCTTCCAATCGATTCATCATGGAAACTTTAAGAGTCCAGGTCTCGCATCCATAAAAAAGAGTTGATTAAACGTAGCACCTGAGAACATTAACAAAACCCGGAGAAATTTGGGCATGATAGCAACATCACGTCCTCAGAGCTTTAAAATTCGTAGTAGTTCATCAATTTCATGCTCACATTTTCGTAAAAATAATTTTATTTGAGCAATAAAAAAAAAAAAAAAAAAAAAAAAAAAAAAAAAAACAATAAACAAAGATGTAAAATTTTTAGCATGAAATTCAAAATGGCGGCTTTTCCACATTCTAGTATTTTAAAATTAATTAATGAGTACCGCAAGTATTTTTTTTGTAATGAACGGCGTGTTAGGACAGTCTGAGTATTTGCCTACAGATTAAAAATCATTTAGTGATGATCTGGTCTTACGGAATTTTTAAAATTTTGGTCGAAAAGTTTCCTCAGGGATCAAATCTGCCCCGACAAGGTGCACCGAAAAGGTAATACATCCGGTGACGCTTAAACTGGTTCAACCATCGGCTTTGTGACCGTCCTCTCAGGCGACGGCTTCCCATTTTTCTTTGTAACAGCAACAGATCTCTTCCAACAGATTCTCTCTTTTCGACATATCTCTTTCTCTTCTTTAGCCATATATTAATGGATCGAAGACACGTTCCTTTCACCCGTAGCTCATCCAGGTTTGCGTGGTGTTTGGCCCAAAACACATGAAGTATCCTTTGGTAGATGCACCTCCAAAAAAATTCAATTTGAAATAATTAAGCACTACTTGCATCAACTTGCTGGTGCATTTAAAAAAGGGAAAAAAATACGCAAGAGTCATGATATAGTGAGACTAATCGATTAGATATTATGTGCTGCAATTCCAGATAAAGAGACCCGTAGGTCGTGTCATAGCCAAACATATTCAACAGGCGAAAAGATCGCGAGAGGTCATTTAAACTCGTCTTTTGCACATTTGCGTGCAGTCCCTAACGAACGATAATGAGCTGCCACAGGAAACCATTGTTGTCGCCTAAACCCCGTCCTGCTTTATCAAAACTCGGCAAAATGTAAATGGATCGCCCCCTGGATGAGACTCTAGGGTTAAGTCTTGCCGGATGTAACAAAAAAAATATGTCTTAAATTGGAAAAACATTAATGGAGATATTTATAACTAATGAAACTTTGTCGCATTATATTCAATACATTCAGCATCATGGAGATATGAATCTCGACAAATAATTCAAACGCAAGAATAATATCAATCATCATATAATATCAATTATATAATTATTATAATTATATAATATCAATCATTAAACTCAAGCTAATTACATGACTATATTTCATTCTGAAAATAATAATTATAACAACCGACAAGAATATTTCATTGGCTAAGTGATTCCATAGCCGCGATGTTTTTCATTTCCATACTGCTTTTCAGCGTTTGCCACCGGTTGGTTTTATGTTTCGGAGGGCCCCCACCTGATATACCTAAAGCGAAGGTAAGCAAATTTTTTTTTTTTTTTTTTTTTTTTTTTTTTGCAAAATGAAAAATAAAAAATTAATTGTAAAATAATTTTAGCAAATGTATTATTGTGTGAACAAAGGCATGGATCCTACCAAACTAAATGGGGACCCTTTCAGCTACGATGCTCACTTGACCAACGGAAAACCATGGGAAAAGCGAATAAGTGCAACCTGGATAGTCCATCGAAGAGTGGAAAAATTAGGAGTAAGTTGGAATAATATTAAGTTGAGTTGCTAATATATATAATAATATTAAGTTGAGAGCTGAGGCCCATTGACGGATCAGTGTTACCAAACTTCAGTTTTTTTTAATATTACAATTACGTCACAATTTTTTTCTCCGCGTTTCAAATGACTTTTTTTTTACATCAAAATTTAACAATATTTTACTCTTATTTTGGCTATTTTTTTTAAAGTTTTACATATAACTCGGGTATTAACTCATATTCAGGGATCAAAATATAAAATTTAAAAAAAATGTTTAACTTCCCTATTCCGGTGAAGCATCCCCATAAGCTAAACATTATTTTTTGATCCGCTCACATATGTTCAGCTAATGGGACATCAGCTCTTTGGAGCCGTGCATAAATTACGTAAGCATGAGTTAGGCCCTTTTTGCACGCTTTGTGCCATTTCGCCTATGCTTAGCTTATGAGTAAGATGTCAAATTTGGACCCCCTCCCCCCCCCTAAATGTGCTTACGTAATTTACGTACGACCCCTTTACGAGATGGCCTATTCGACATCAGCCCTTTGGGAGACGAGACTGCGCTTAAAGCAATACTTTACGATAGACGGAGACAACAAATGAGACCAAAAAATATCGTCTCATTTTAACTGTCTCATAGTCCTGAGCTTTGCACTCAGAATACCTAATGCAAGTAAATCATGGTTCCATTAGATGTTCTGAGTACAAAGCTCAGGATTATGAGACAGGTCTCGGTCTCGTTTCCGTTTCCATTCCCAATCTCAGTCTCAACCCTGATGATGTCCCATAGATGGATGAAACCCGAATCCAGTAAAAAAAAAAGGAAAAAAATGATTATTTTACGTTTTTAGTTGAACATGTCATACAAAAGGTACGACAAAGCCTCTGGAGAGTGGAAAATTACCGGGGAAAAGATACCAATTCCAGATGTGTGTCATTCTAAATTACCTATGAAACCTTTCCTCGAAAAAATCAACGCGACTATAGATAATACTTGTACCGTGGAACCGGTAAGTTCTATTTGAAAAATTATTCATTGAAAAAAAAAAAAAAAAAAAAATCCTGCAATATTTCTTATTACATTAAAGGGTCACTACTATCTTTCCAATTGGACGTTTGAAGAACATATAAACTTTCTTCCTCGCATCATTTTGGGCGATTATAAAGTCCGTATGTGCTGGCTCGAGAAAGAACAGGGTTGCATCATGGACCAAGAGATACTCATGGAAGCAAGGGATATAAAAGAGAAAGAAGCAGAGGATAGAGCGGGAAGCGTAAAAAAAGCTAAAAGCGATAGAAAGGGTAAAGAAGGCAAGGAAGGCAAGGAGAACACGGAGAAAAAAGGGAAAAAATCAAAGACTCCGGAAATGCCATCAATGCCAGAGAAAGGAGGAAAAATGCCTGGTATGCCGAAGGGGAGAAAATAGAGGATTTCGGTTAGAAATGTCACTTTGAGAAAGTCAAAGTTCGAAAATCTAATAAAGCATTTAACACAAGAATTTTTAAGTTTCTTTTACTCCGGAACAGGGATTGATTTGACTCTCCTGATTAATTATTTAATTTTTGTTGACTCTTTGCTTTGTTTGCTCCTGTTCAGTGGCAATCCTAGCGATCAAATCAGATTGCAGAGGAGCTATTTCAGCCAAATCTGAGGGGAAGGACAACTTTAAGCTAAGCGTTAATATTTTAAAATAAATAAATAAATATTAAAAAAATATTCATTTCATACTCTAGGATGAGTTCCACTGGTATTAGCTGCTTAATGGAGGTAACCACTGAAAATTGCTGTGCCCATGACAACCCTTCGCGCCGAAAAAATTAGTGTGGCCGCAAAGCGGACGCGAAGAAAGTATTGCCGTGGTCGGAAAACCGAAAATCTTTAATCCTGCGAGTTTCTACATGAAACTTACATAGTTATACTTAGAATAAAATTCTGAGTTCCCGGTTGTCCACCTCGTACGCCTCGTACGCCCGGAGTTTTTTCTCCGCTATTACGCATCGGATCAAAAGGAAATTTTGCACACGTATTTTTCGGCGAAAAATAAGAGGGGGTCTTTTCTTATTTTTTAAAAATTTAAAAAATTACGTAAACGGCAAATATTTGAACTTTTAAATTTGTTTTTTTTCTTGCGACGATAAATCTCGAACCCGGCTACAAATCATCACCAATTTTCGTACTGTAGTGGATATTCATCAAAGTATCATACCATCAAAATTTGGTTGAATTCGGATGATTGGTTCAGAAATTATGAGGATTAGGCTACGTATAAATTAGGCCTAAAAATCGATATCTCGAATGACGTAATAAGTCATATCGATATATCGATTAAGTCATTTCGATATATCGATATATCGATATATCCATTAAGTCATATCGATATCTCGAGTTACAGGAACAATCCATAATTCGGATTTTTTTTGTGGGTACAGCGGATTTCGCGGACCTCGGATCAAAAAACTAACCGGATTTTGGAAAATATTTTCGGGGTAGAGGATTCTGAATCTGAAATAATTTTTGAGAAATTCGGATTCCTTGTGCTCGTACTGCGGCTTTGGTGGACCACCGATCAAAAATCTAAGCATATTTTTGAGAATATTATCGGGATAGAGGATTCAAGATATGGAATTATTTTTCAAAAATTGGGATTTTTTATGTGGGTACAGCGGGAATCGTGTACCTCGGATCAAAAAAATTACCGGATTTTTGAAAATATTTTCGGGGTAGAGGAATCCGAATATGGAATATTTTTTCGGAAATACGCATTCTTTATGTGGGATTTTTTCTTAAGAAGTTTTGGGCGAGAAGTTGAATTTTCAAAAAAAAAAAAATAAATAAATAAAAAATAAAAAATAAAATGAGATCGGATAACCGATCAAATTGCATTATCGACTATTTAAATAATTCTCAAAAATATGGTTAGTTTTCGATTGGAGGTCTATGAAAGCCGAGTACGGGCATAAAGAATTCGAATTTTGGAAAAATAATTTGGAATTCGGAATCCTCTATCCCGATAATATTCTCAAAAATATGCTTAGATTTTTGATCGGTGGTCCACCAAAGCCGCAGTACGAGCACAAGGAATCCGAATTTCTGAAAAATTATTTCAGATTCAGAATCCTCTACCCCGAAAATATTCTCAAAAACACGGTTAGATTTTTGATCAGAGGTCCACCAAAGCCGCAATACGGCCAAAAGGAATTCACACATTCATATATACACACACACGGCCACCATCCAAAGGATTCAGTTTATTTCTTTTAAAATCCTATACCAATCAATATATTTTTCTGTCTATTATTTGTTATAATAGGGAACAAATAATAGACATAAAAATATTTTTGAGGTCGAGGGTTACGAATCCAAAATCAGTTTTCCAAAATTCAGTTTAATTAATACTAGGGTGGTTCGAAAATCAACTTTTTTGGAATTTCAAAACTCCTATATCGGGAAAAGTTTCTTTATAGGTCTCTAACCCTGAATTTTTTCAGATTTTTTGAACGGCATCCTGAGGTGTCAAATCGGCCTTGAAATTTTCAAAAAGCTCATAAAAGGGCCGAAAATGAACCTTTTTTTTTGCATAAAAGACCATCGATTCCTATCGGAAATTTCGCGTAGATTACAAATTTGAAGCCGAAAATTAGTTTTGATGTATAATTTTTGAGCTACAGGCCGGGTTTAAAAGCTCTAAAAACCTGGTTATGGTATTTTGTCTGTGGCTTGAAAATCGTGCACCAAAACTAATTTACTACTTCAAATTCGTAATCTACGCGAAATTTCCGATAGGAATCGATGGTCTTTTATGCAAAACAAAAAGGTTCATTTTCGGCCCTTTTATGAGCTTTTTGAAAATTTTAAGGCCGATTTGACACCTCAGGATGCCGTTCAAAAAATCTGAAAAAAATCAGGGTTGATACTCTACCTATAAAGAAACTTTTCCCGATATAGGAGTTTTGAAATTCCAAAAAAGTTGATTTTCGAACCACCCTAATTAATACCCTTTGAAAACCTAAACTTGATTTTTTTTCTTTATTTCAACTTCTTTTTTCCACCAATAAAGCCGCGAGAAAGTTTAATGGGGTGCGTATGCACCCCCATTACTGTTCTCCTTGTTAAGAAAGAAATTCACCGAACAGTCGATATTAATGTCGGAAAAAAATTTTAACAGGGGTGTAATTTTGTTCCGACATGGAGCAGAAACATAATTTGGGGGGGAAAAAAAAAGTCATAATCGAACATTTTGATCAAACTGCTTTGAACTTAGGCTCTGATGGAACTTATGACGTTGGGAAATTTTCTCATTTAAAAGAAGCATTTCCTCCTCCTGATATTAAAACAAAGCAGCAAACAAGGACCGAGTCTATTTGTCTAGTCCTGCCTCATCATTCTCAACACCTCTGACTCAAGTGCAAGAGCGCGTACCCTAGCACTGGAAAGTCCTTCCGAACCTAACAACTTCGCATGCATTTATCACCTTTTCCATTTTTTTTTCACAAAATCAACGCAATCTTTTGCTCTAATCATTGATATAAATCGATCTCATGCTGTCAATCAGTAACATAAACGACGACCCTGGATAATGCCAACAGTTTAGATTAATGACTCGTTTTCAAACAATCGGAAAATCGTTTCCAAGCGTAATACAATCACCATGCGGGCAGAGATAAAAATTGACAAGATAGTTATAAAAAAAAACAAAAAGGAATAAAAAAAAATTAATGGTTGTCAAAAATGAAAGGATATAAATGCCCCGTTCATCGATTAAACGCCACATAATGAAGCTGTTAGAGCTATTTACTATTTTGACAATTGTTGGTATTCCTGCGATCTCAGGAATTAAATCGTCCCATCTGACCCATCTGGTCTTCCCTGAGGTCTGGGACTCGTCGGTCTGCCCTCTAGGACCTGCCGGATATATCTTGACCGAGGTGTGCGAGCGAAATGTCCCGTCCACTTGAGCCTTCGGGACGTAATCACACTAGTGATTAAAGGTTGCCCAGTGAGCCTTCGGATCTCGTCATTCGAACGCATCCGCACCCTGCCAGTAGTTGGATCTTTTCTGGGGCCTAGAATTCGGCGTAAGACCTTATTTTCGAATACCAGCAACCGCTATTAAGCGCGGACGGTAAGGCTCCAAGTGTTACAGCCGTACGTGACTACAGGGCGGATTATGGCATTATAAATGCGGAGTTTCGCTCGTCTAGATAAAACTCTGCTACGAAGGAAATGGACAGAGCAAAACGACAACGACTGCCACTCTGAATCCTCGCCGCGACCTCAAAACTAGTGTCATTGTCGCTGGTGACATAGGACCCTAGATACCGAAATTCGGTAACGTTCTTAAACCTAAGGTTTCCTACCTCCAGAGGTTCATCGTGTCGTCTCTGCGTAAATAAGGGACACTATTGAATATTGTAGTACATTCTGCGGAATTCTGAAACATTCCAGAACAGTGTAATTTGTCAGTGTATTGAGTTTAAGAACCACTACACTCAAAACCCAACACAATTTTATTGATATTTAACGCGTGGGAGTAAGATTTAAATGGAATTGAAGAATATCGGACAGTGGTAACCTCCACTGTAACTTGTTTAAAATTAAACCGCCACAGCTCCTCTTCATTCATTTAATTTAACAACAGATTACAAAGCATTTAGTGATGATCTGGTCTTGATCATCATTGAAATGATGATCGAACTTTGATTTCCAGGCACCACTGTATCTGTACCTACCAATTGCACCAAAAAGGTATCCCGTAAAGGCTTAAGCTGATCCAACTATCGGCTCTGTGACCGTCCTCTCAAGCGACTGCCCTCCACTTTTGTTTCCAACAGCAACATTTCGACAGATCCCTTTCTTTTCTTTGGCGATATGGCCAAAGAGGAATCAAGCTCAAGATATTAATCCATTGAAGACACGTTTCTTTCACCCGAAAGCTCATTCAGGTTTGCGCGGTGTTTGGCCCAAAACACATGAAGTATCCTTTGGTAGATGCAACTCCAAAAAAACTCAATTCGAAATAATTAAGCGCTACTTGCATCAACTTACAGGTGCTTTTAATTAAGGAAAAAAAATATGCAAGAGTCAGAGTCATTATATAATGAGTCATGATATAGTGAGATAAGAGATACTACGTGCTGCAATTCCAGATAAAGAGACTTGTAGGTCGTGTCAAAAGCTAAACATATTCAGCAGGCGACAAGAGCACAAGAGGTCATCTAAACTCGTCTTTTTCACATTTGCGTGCAGTCCCTAACGAACGATAAATGATCTGCCACAGGAAACCATTTTTGACGCCTAAACCCCGTCCAGGTTTTTCAAAATGTAAAAAGATCGCTCCCTATGTGAGCCTCCTGGGTAAACGGGCAAATTCCCGGATGTATTAAAGAAAAATATGTCTAAAATTGGAAAAACATTAATGGAAACATTTTATTTATAACTAATGATTTGTTTGTCGAATTATATTCAAAACATTCAGGATCATGGAGATATGAATCTCGACAAATAATTCAAACGCAAGAATAATCTAGTATCAATCATTAAACTCAAGCTAATTGCATTACTATATTCCATTCTGAAAATAATAAATATAACTACCGACAAGAATATTTCATTTGATAAGTGATTCCACCGCCGCGATGCTTCTTATTTCCATACTGCTTTTCAGCATTTGCCACCGGTTGGTTTTATGTTTCGGAGGGCCCCCACCTGGTGGTATGCCCAAGCCTGCTGATATGCCCAAAACAAAGGTAAGCAAATCGAATTTTTTTTTTTTTCAAAATGAAAGATAAAATTAATTGTAAAATAATTTCAGCAAGGGTATTATGTTGTGAACAAAGGCATGGATCCCACCAAGCTAAATGGAGATCCTTTCAGCTACGATGCTCACTTGACCAACGGAAAACCATGGGAAAAGCGAATAAGTGCAACCTGGATAGTCCACCGAGAAGTAAAGAAATTAGGAGTAAGTTGAAATGATATTATGTTCAGTAAGGCGGGTTGAAACAGTTGAATTTTGGTATTTGAAAACTTCCGATAGTGGAATGGGTGACTTTTGGCAACACTATTAACAATAATTTTTTTCAGATTTTTAAAAGGTAATGAAATTCCTAGGAAATTACCTATTCTTTAGAATCAAAAATTGCCTCGATAAGCAAACATTACGAAAAATTTATTTATCAATATACCAAGCACAACTTAACTATGGAATTATATTCTGGGGCGGCACTTTTGACCCACTTTTGACCGGCACTTTTGACACCCCGTAAAGTTAACACAAAACTTTACAATAAGATGTTTATTTGGAAAATATCAAAATTATTCCGCCTCTAAACTAAGTGCTCAATATGAAATAATGCCAATTCCTCACCTATACAAATACATGATAACCCTATTTACATTACAAAATAATAAATTTTTCAACTGCTACTCATTTAACCATTTTATCTCTTCCAAATTATACAAGCACAAAGAGTAGAAATAATATCCCTTACAAAGCCCCCCTAGAATATAATAACCTGCTTAAAGAATAAAAAAAATTCCAGAAAGCGATTGCAGATTCCATTTCTGTCAATTTATTTAAAAAAAATTATAAAACATAACCTATTCGATATACTAAAAAAATTAACCTGAACACGATTTACTCATACTCATACTTTAAATAAATCATCTAACATAATTCACGATTAATAATAATTCATAATACATAATTCATCATTCACATCATTCCGATCACACATACAAATCTTTCTGTTTATCAATGTTAAAGTTTTAATTTAATGTAAAAATGTATTTACAATATTGCCTGCCCCTGCACGCATTATCTGCTTAGGGGAGACAATTTCATGTATTTATAAAGCTTTTTCTCAAATAAAAAAAAAAAAAAAAAAAATTCCGCTCAAGTCATCTCCATAAGCTAAACATTATTTTTTGATCCGTCTCACATATATTCTGCTTATGGGAAGGGCTATTCGAGATCAGCTCATTTAGAGACACTATTTTGCAATGACTGAGACAACAAACGAGATTTAGAAAATATCGTCTTGGTCTCAAAAGTTTTACCTGTCTCATAATCCTGAGATGTCCCCTCAGAAAATCAAATGAAAGTAAATCATGGTTCCATTAGATGTTTTGAGTACAAAGCTCAGGATTATGAGACACTACCTCGGTATCATAAAGTATCGTTTTAGGCGCAGCCTCAGTTCGTAAAGAGCTGGTCTCGAAAAGCCCTACTTATGCAAAAACCCTGATGATGCCCCATAGATGGATTGAAGCCGAATCTAGCACAAAAAAGAAGAAAATTATTATTTTACATTTCCAGTTGAATATATCTTTCAAAATGTATGATAAAGTCTCTGGAGAATGGAAAATTAGCGGGGAAAAAATAGCAATTCCAGATCTGTGTCATTCGAAATTTCCTATGGAACCTTTCCTCAAAAAATACAACGGGACTATAGACCATAACACTTGTAACGTGGAGCCGGTAAGTTCTATTTGAAAAATCTGCAAAATTAAAAAAAAAAAAAAAATCCTACAATATTTTCTATTAAATTAAAGGGCCATTACTATCTTTCCAATTGGACGTTTGAAGAGCACATGGACTTTCTTCCTCACGTAGTTTTGGGCGAGTATAAAGTCCGTATGTGCTGGCTCGAGAAAGGGCAGGGTTGCATCATGGAACAAGAGATACTCATGGAAGCAAGGGATATAAAAGAGAAAGAAGCAGATGATAGAGCGGGAAGCGTAAAAAAAGCTAAAAGCGATAGAAAGGGTAAAGAAGGCAAGGAAGGCAAGGAGAACACGGAAAAAAAAGGGAAAAAATCAAAGACTCCGGAAATGCCATCAATGCCAGAGAAAGGAGGAAAAATGCCTGGTATGCCGAAGGGGAGAAAATAGAGGATTTCGGTTAGAAATGTCACTTTGAGAAAGTCAAAGTTCGAAAATCTAATAAAGCATTTAACACAAAAATTTTTAAGTTTCTTTTACTCCGGAACAGGGATTGATTGGACTCTCCTGATTAATTATTTAATTAATTTTTGTTGACTCTTTGCTTTGTTTGCTCCTCTTCGGTTCCAATCAAATTGCAAAGGCGCTATTTCAGCGAAATCTGAGGGGAAGGACAACTTTAAGCTAAGCGTTAATATTTTAAAATAAATAAATAAATAAATAAATATTAAAAAAATATTCATTTAATACTCTAGGATGAGTTCCACTGGTATTAGCTGCTTAATAGAGATAACCACTGAAAATTGCTGTGCCCATGACAACCCTTCGCGCCGAAAAAATTATCGGCGCTGATAAAGTTGCTGATTTTTAAGAAAGAAATTCACCGAACATAACAGTCGATATTAATGTCGGAAAAAAATTTTAACAGGGGTGTAATTTTGTTCCGACATGGAGCAGAAACATAATTTGGGGGGGGGGGGGGGGAAAGTCATAATCGAACATTTTGATTAAACTGCTTTGAACTTAGGCTCTGATGGAATTTATGACGTTGGGAATTTTTCTCATTTAATAGTACATTACTGCCCTAGGATGAAAGAGACTTGTTTCACGTCGAAGCACGAGCTTGAGACACCTAGGCTAAGCCGAGGTGGTTCAACGTGCTGAGACGTGAAAAGTCTCTTTCATTCTAGTGCAGTAAGGTGCTCTACGTACCGAGAAAAACGAAATGTTCACTTCTCGAGCGGGAGAAAAACAGACGATTACTACCCGAGGTGCGTAAAAGAAGCATTTCCTACTCCTGATATTAAAACAAAGCAACAAACAAGGACCGAGTCTATTTGTCTAGTCCTGCCTCATCATTCTCAACACCTCTGACTCAAGTGCAAGAGCGCGTACCCTAGCACTGGAAAGTCCTTCCGAACCTAACAACTTCGCATGCATTTATCACCTTTTCCATTTTTTTTTTCACAAAATCAACGCAATCTTTTGTTCTAATCATTGATATAAATCGATCTCATGCTGTCAATCAGTAACATAAACGACGACCCTGGATAATGCCAACAGTTTAGATTAATGACTCGTTTTCAAACAATCGGAAAATCGTTTCCAAGCGTAATACAATCACCATGCGGGCAGAGATAAAAATTGACAAGATAGTTATAAAAAAAAACAAAAAGGAATAAAAAAAAATTAATGGTTGTCAAAAATGAAAGGATATAAATGCCCCGTTCATCGATTAAACGCCACATAATGAAGTTGTTAGTGCTATTTACTATTTTAACAATTGTTGGTTTTCCTGTCATCTCAGGAATCAAATCGTATGTAAGTCAAACCCGCATGGGCGAAAAAAAAAAGTTAAAGAGCATAAAATACTAGGGTGCAATCAGGTTAGCTAACATGTTGGTCAAAAGGGATCTAAAGAAATAGGTTAGTTTACATGTTCTTTCAACAAGCGCGTCATGCTTAATTCAACATGACCGTCCTGCAATGTTCATTTCAACATGTTCCTAACTGACATGTGAGGTGAACATGTTCGACTCATGAACATAACAGGAATCCACTTGGATGAGCATAACAGATTTCCACTTATGAACATATACATAACAGGACATGCGTATCTATGATCGTCAAACATGGGAGATAACATGTTTAAAATATTTAGACTGAATAAAGAATATTTGCATAACATGTTCAACTGACATGTGAGGTAGCATGTTACGAACATATTCGACATGTACATAACAGGACATAAGTATCTGTGATCGACAAACATGTTGAATTGAAAATGGTTGACTGAAAGATGAAAGGCAGTTTTCGGATGAAAGGCAGTTTTTTTATGAAATTAAATGTAAGATTCAACATGTTATGTTCTTCAAGTGCGTCTAACATGTTCGTCATGTTCATGTCATTAACCTACTTGCCATGTTCATTTAACATGCTCGTTATCTTCAATTCAACATGCTTGTTTGAATTACGCCCAACATGTTTACACAAGTTTGTCTGCAGTTTCACGATCATGTTTAATGTACATGCCGAACATTTACGAAGAACATAACATGTTGGCGACGAATTCAAGCACCATCGGATTTTTTTTCCGCTTTAAAACTTTACAAACAGGTTTACTTATTGTCCCTAAAGAATTCCAATGCTTATTTAGAGCTTCGTCGAACATACTGCCCAAACATGACGGACCTGTCACATGTTAAAACATGTTAAACGATCATTCGAACATTTTCTCCAACATGCTCTGAATAGCTTTGAGCAAGCAGGGCGGCTTTTTGACCCCACACCATGAAAATATCTGCACAACATATTTGGTGAACATGTTGAACAGGACCGGAAAAGTTCGGCGCATGTTCGCCAAATAAACTGACAGAAAATTTAAGCCCTTAAATTCAGAAAAAATTACAGCAAAAAATCATTTTTTTCCTGATCTCTTTCCTATTCACTAACATGTTTACTTTCACAGCTCAACTAATAAATGTGCACGTCCACGTTAAAACCGACCGATTGGCATTTGTCGCAAAGTTTGTTTTGGTTTGTTTACCTTCTTAAAAAAGCCTTCTAAAAAACCAAAACAAACTAGGCGACATTTGCCAATCGGTCGGTTTTCATATGGACGTACACAAATATGTTAACATGTTCTTAAATTGTAAACTTCACCCTTATATCTTCGACATTCACAGGGAAGATATTATGTTGACCAAGAATATGTCAAATCGATGATCAAAGACAACGAAATCTGTAAATCCAGTTTCAACTTGATCCGACACCCAAGGGATGACAGAGAATTGGGATACGAAAAATTAATCGTCGGAAGCATTAATTGTACAAGGAAAATCGGACCGATCGGGGTAAGATAATTGGTACTTCAGGAAAATTGGGAATCGTACAATGTATTCGCTTTTTTTTTTCTTCAGGCGACGATCGTTGTTCTCAAATGGACTGAAAATGGTTGGAAAAATGATTACGCGCCAATTCAAGTGAAATCAATATGCGACCCACCGTTTGATTTCCTTTTCGATCCGTTTTTCTCTCTTTTCTCGGGGGATTTAAATAAAACGGATTGCACCATCGAAAAAGTGAGTAGGCAGTGAACCGAATTACACGATTTTTTTTCTCACAGTCGAAAAAATCGGAAGTTTCCTAAATTAGATACTTTTCCATCTAAATCTGAAACTGACCTGTCAAAACCAGTATCAGACGAGGTATATACATATGTTTCATTATGAGAAAAAAAAATCATCCAGCTTTTAATCGGCGGGGCGTAGCTGCATTTGATTTGAATCTTTAAAACAGATAAAAAAATTCCTAGGATTGCTATTTGAAAAATTTACAAAAAAAAAAAAAAAAATTTAATGAAAACGAAAAGAAGCAGATAGTTTTCGAAAACTATGGGAATATTGCAATCTCAAAATATTGAAATGGAATAACAAGATCAAAATTGGGGTACAAAGCAGTACCTGAACATTTCGAGGAAGCAAAAAGATTCCCGAGAACAAAAAATAAATTCCCGGGACTTTTTCCATTAATGAGGATTTTTACGGCAAACTAAATCCGCTAGGGGGGCTCTGGCTGCTATCATGGTAAAATGGCGGTCGACTTCGGATTGGTTAATAAATGACATTAATATGAGAAGGGAATATTTATTGACCAATCAGAAGCTGGCCGCCATTTTACCATGATAGCAGCCAGAGCCTCCCAAGCGGATTTAGTTTGCCGTAAAAATCCTCATTTTATTTGTTTTTAAACTTTTAAAAATGTTCCATAATTCCTAAAGTGGGGTTATATTCCCCAAAAAATATTCCAGAAAACAGGCGGGTAGGGCGCGCCCTTGAAAAAAAGGGTCAAGTTACGAATTTAAAAAAATCAGACCCCGCACAGTGATTCGGAAAAAAAAAAATAAGTGGACAAAACTTATTCCAAAGTCTGTGTGAAACTTAGAAAAAAGATGAAGGTGTCAAAAGCTTCGACAAAAGTAAAAAAAGTTAAAGTTGTTAAATTTTCATGAAAATTTGTACTAAGGGGTTTCCGAGGTTGCTGATCTGGAATCCATAAACCGTTTTTTTTTGAATTTCGAACATACAACGAGTAAATTAATTTTTTTCGATTTATTGAGTCACTTAAAAAGATTTTAGAAAACTATTAGCGGATTCGAGATCAGCGACCTGATCGATGATTGGCCATTTATTATTTTTTTTCTGGACCACTGTGCCCGGGCCAATTTTTCAAAATTTTATTGATTGCTAATAGCTTTAAGTCCTCCTTCCTGCAACCATTTTAGCATTTTTTACCCTTTTACTTACACGTACGAGAACTGGACGGAAAGTTGAAGATAAAAATCTTACCTGAAAATAAAAAAACAAAAACAACATTAAATTAAAGTAAAGAATGTCTGCAATAATCTATCCAATAATTATTTTCTTAAATATATTTTTCGAATCATAAAAGGTTTTCAGGGTTCCTTAACAATTTTTAAGGACCGTCAGTTGCCTATTATATGAGGCATCGGTATAAAAAGATTCATAATTTTGTTACTGTTGACTGCATGTAAACTAGAAGTTATTTATTTCGGACCGCTGATTTCAAATCTGAAGTCAAAATTCTGAAATCCAATATGGTGGAGCCGTTTTATTATTCATATTTTCTTTTCGGCGCCATATTGGATTTTCCGAGTGGAATCTGATCGTTCTGACGTCAGATTTGAAATCAGCGACGTCGAAAACGTATAAAAAGTCGTTTCCCCGATCATTTTACGGAAGGAAACAAATTTTGTGCGACACTTTGTATTGCATGTATGTATTGCGGGTTGCATATACCAAAAATTGGTAGGCGTTAAGGGTTTTAATGCACATTGTGGGTCCCTAACGTGTTGTAGGTTAACTTCAAGTACAAAACCATAAGAAAAAAAAAAGCATTCGGGAAAATTTCTTCGACTTTCCGGAAAAATTTTCCAAAATTCGGCCGTTGAATGGTTAAAAAATTTTACCTTTGGCGCCGCCCTATTGTCTTTTCTGTTCTGAATTACGTTATTCTGACATCAAATTTTCAATCTACAGCATCGAAAACCCATAGAAACCATTTTTACTCGACTGATTTACGAGGAAAACAAAAATTGAAGTACATGCATGTGATGCGGGCTGCCTGTATTCGAAATCGGTAGGCGCTAAATTTAGATTTAAGGTGTAGGGCGAGTATCTACAGAGAAGGGGAATAATTTTATGCTGAAAAAAATTTGAGTAAGTATTTTCCGAATTTTTCAGAATTTGAACCCTAAAATATTAAAATTCATAGTCTTTTGATAAAATTGGCGAAAATTAAGACGTTGGCACTCTTTTTATGAAGGCAGCCCGTGCCGGTTAGGAAATATTCCCCGAGAAATAAACTCCCCAGAATTTATTGATATCACTAATTCAATCAAACATTTCCCCTTTAATTTTATTTAATTCTCTTCCAAAGGGCAACAACACCTTAAAAAACTGGACGATAGAAGACTCCATTCGTCCGGCAATCGGAGAAACATTTTTCTACGGAAAATACAAATACGAGATGACGTGGGAAATCCCTGGAAGGACAGATCCCATCTCAGGTTGCTCTTTAATATTTCACGTTAAAGACGCAGATTTACTGGAATTCACCATTAAAGGGAAACGCAAACTAGAAAAAATTAAATTAAATTAAATCCGATTCGAAAATTTCACTTCTTTTTTTCTCCCTTTTTTTCTCGGTACAAAAAAAAAAAAAAAAAAAAGAAGAAAGG
This sequence comes from Liposcelis bostrychophila, assembly GCA_037577465.1. NCBI lineage: Eukaryota > Metazoa > Arthropoda > Insecta > Psocodea > Liposcelididae > Liposcelis > Liposcelis bostrychophila. Next base: position 22,732,845 of record CM075214.1, on the reverse strand, counting down.
AGGAGGAAAAAAGGAAATCTGAATTATTTATCCACGAGATTTTTTTACATCTGATTCGAATTCGAAGCGGGTTAGTATCAAATCAATATCGTACCAATAAACCCCAAGTAAAGTGATAAAACCTCTTTCCCGGTTTAGAGCGAAGATGAATGTCGACATTTCCCAACACTTAAAAACAATTCGTTAACTTTTTTTCCCGTTACTTATCGCCTTTTTCCTAAAGTCACGTATAATGTTTTTTTTCCTCTCTCTAGTTTTTTTTTTTTTTTTTTTTTTTTTTAAATCCGAACAAGCGCATAAATTATTTTAATATCGAATCCATTACAGAATGTTAATGGCTTTTGGCTAAATGAGAGCAAATTAGTCATTTAAATCTTCATGAGTGATACATACACCAAGGCACTTTGTTAATTTCATTCCGGATAATAAAAGCGGAGCAATGGTTCCCTGTATGCACCGAGCCTTGAAAATGGATGTCGGGGAAAAAGAGAAGAGAAAAAAAAAAAGATCTCTTATCTTTCTTTTACTTCTCAAAAAATTTTAAAAGTCGTAATTAAAAATGTAAATTAAGGTCAAGATTTCTCCGCAATCTTCAACTTGTTGAACGTTTTGTTCGGGTTTTTCCTTCTTATAAAAGTGGGTTCTCTCAAGCTTTTTAAAGTCATTTGGCGGGAAAATTCCTACCGATTTTTATGACCAGAAGGTTAATGAAAACCTTTTTGCGGTGATGAGTTAAATTTATACGTATATTTAGCGTGATATTTATTAGGATATCTCTTATTTGGACAATTTTCGAATTTCAAATCGCTTACCCCCCAAAAATGGTTCTTCTTGGTGTACTGATAAACCCGAATTTTTTAAAAAATTCTTGGCTCGATGGGAAAGCGTGGCGACTTGAAATTAAAATTCCAAAAAATGCCATAAGAGAAAAAAGATCGGAAAAATTTTTTTTGGCGAAAAAATGTGGTTTCTTATCGGAAATTTTCCGTATATCACGAATCTGATGTTCTTTTTATTATGTTTGGTCCAGTTTTTGAAGCAGAGCCAGAAATACAAGTGAAACTGAGGACTTGGTATGTTTTGTCTCTTTACCACGTTTTTTTTTTGCCATATTTTGGCTTTTAGTTCAAAAACCGGACCAAATATAAAAAATCGGACTTCAAATTTGTCATCTACGGAAAAGGTCCGATAAGAAACCACATTTTTTCGCGAAAAAAAAAAATGTCGACTTTTTTTCCCTTCTGGCAATTTTCGGAGCTTTTAAGCTCAATTCGCCACAATTTCCCGTCGAGTAAAAAATTTAAAAAAAAAATCGAATTTATCAGTACACCAAGGAGAACCATTTAATTTTGTTTGAACTCAATCGGTTTTTTTTTTCCCTTCCCAAAAATCTAGAAGCGATAGGGGGGCATCTTATTTTTCTAAAACTCTATGGGCTTTTAAGATGAAATTAATTTTTTATTCTTTTTTGGGGTTTTCTAAGAACTAAGTTTTTTAATTAATTAATATCGAGCGAGGCCGAAGGCCGAGCGAGGAAAAATTTGTGAAAAATCCAACTTAAGTATAAGAATTTAAGCCATTTTGAACTTTAAAAAAGTAAAAGATCCACCAATTTATCAAAAAAGTGACTTTTAGTGACTTTTAGTGACCTTACACAAAAAAAGTGGCTTTTAGGGAAAAAAAAGTGGCTAGTTCGATGCCTGCCATTTTTGAGGGTAAGGGATTCGAAATTCGAAAGTTGCCAAAATAAGGTACACCCTAACAAAAATGATGCCAGTAAAGGGAGCTTTGATGAAAACAATTTCTGATGTGACTCACATTCACTACCAAGGGGTTTTTGGGGTCGCTGATTTCAAAATCTGATGGAAAAAATTTCTATCTCTCAATTCAAGATGGCGGAGGAAGCCTAAACCCTGAAATTGCCGTAAATTACTTGCGTATTATCTGTCATGAAACAGCAAAAGCTTCCCCTCTCCGAGCTTGCTTAAGTCTAATTAGTAGGTATAATTTTGACAATTCGTTCGTAAACAAATAGAGTGGTTCTATATTGCCTATGTTTAGCTTATGGAACTTGTGAAAGTTAAACACAGGCGTTATAAAAACCTCCCGAAATGTTTAATTCCTCTAAAATATCTGTCCTACGTCCGAAGAAACTGGGTTTAATGTTATTTTTTATTTATTTATTTATTTATTTATTTAATTATTTTTTTTAAATTCTAAAAATATCCATTTTTAACTTAGGTGTAACACAGGTTATATCTTAACCAAGGGCGCTTTTAAATTTTAATGCTATTTTCTTTTGTTTTAGAGCAAAAGGTTAATTTATATGAATAAAACTTCAAAAAAGAAATTTCCGTCCACAGTGTAATTATTTAAAATGGGCTACCGTCGTTCAAAGGTTCGAGTTTTAAATCCAAATGCATTGTGATTTACAACTTCGATGCTTGTAACAACATTTTAAATTAAAAAGCACGAAGGGAAAACGGGGGCGAGGGAGGAAATTAAAATGAAAACGAGAAAACAAAAAAGAGATAAGAAAAAGAAGTAACAAGGGAAAGGTGTGAATGGAAAAAAGGAGAATTGGAAACAAGGAAATGGTTAAAGAAAGAAGTTTAAAGTTTCTGGAACTTTAAGGTACCGTAGATTGGGGTGAAGTTGAAAGGAAATTCAAAAACAAAAAAATTCTAGGTTTATTTTAGGCATTAAAAATAAATTTTTTTACTTAAGTATCCCAAAAAGAATATCCATTTAATGAAATAAAAAAAATTTATTTTTAATGCCTAAAGTAAGCCTAGAATTTTTTTTTTTTTTTTTTTTTTTGAATTTCCTTTCAACTTCACCCCACCTTTTCAACTTCACCCCAATCTACGGTACCGTAGACCGGGGTTAACTAAGGCTAGTAACTGAACACTTGTATTTTCAACGAAGTGCCTTTCACAGGAATAAAACTGTACACAAATCCTTTGCCCGCAAAATTTCGAAATTTGACCGGCAAATTTCCATTTGGCCAATTCTTCCCAAATATTATTTTTCTGTATTTAATATCTATAAAGGTAAAGCACTAAGTCAAAGGAACATTAAAAAAAAAAAAAAAAAAAAGTGATGCGCCCGATATTGCTCAGTTATGCAACCGGTGATGCAAACCTAATTTTAAATTTTTTAACCCTTTCCCCGAAAATTTTTTAAAATTATTTGTATAAATCAAGGCGTTTTAGAGGTCGCTGATGCCGAATCTGAAATTAGCTTTTATGTGGTGGTAGACTCATCGAGCATAGCAATCTACTTTCTTTATCACCATGTTATAGGGGCACCCCTATAATACGCTCATGAACTTTTCCAGATTTTTCAAACCAACTCGAATTTAACAAAAACAAAAAAAAAATTGGGTCACGTGGAGGGGGCCCTGTTGCGTGTAAAATCCCGCAACTTTGTTTATATTTTTGTTTATACCTTAGCTTTGTCTCGAAGTTCGATTTTCTGGACTTCGAAAAATTTAAAAACATTAGAAAAATGAAAAAGAATAGACTAACAAAAGATTGCTTAAAAAAGTTGAATTTTCGTTTTTTTTCTCTCGTTCGTGATGGTTGAATTTTTTTTCTTGTAAAAATCGTAAAATCTTTTTTGTCTTTTTAAAAGTTTTAAAATGTCTTTGATTTAATAAGTAATATCGTTTGAATTTTTGGTTTAAAATGTGTGAATAGAAATTTTATAATTCGCCCCGAAAGGTGGCCAGCAGTTTGTGAGTTTTATATAAGACAATGCCGTGAACGAATTTTCTTTTAAAGGGGCTACCTTCCTCTCTCCTTAATATTTAAAATATTTTGTTCAGTTATTTTTACGTTATGAATTAATTTCACTGGTTTTATATTTTCCGTCTTTCCCGTTGGATATATTACCGTGGGTATAAAATCCCGAAGGATTTGGACCTTAGAAATTTATCGTCAGACTGATGGAGACGTCTAAGAACGTCCCTGACTCCATCAGTCGAAGAAAAATAGAATCCCGCTGATAATGTTCCCGGAATAATTTCATGTGATAATCCCGAAAAAGTCCCAGTTCATTATCTGGATCCCGTGGAAAATGCCGTTGGAGGAAATACCGAAGAATCCCGAAAATAAGCTGAATAGGCTAAGTCTTTAGATTTTAAGAAAATTCTTTTTTTTTATATCTGATTTAAATACGAAATGTAGTTTGTTTTACTTTGTCATTTTTGTTATTCGAATCAGAATTCAAAGGTTAGTTTAAATTTGTTAATCCTCTAAATTCGTAGTTAAAATTTTAGATGGGGTGGGTCTCGAAATTTTCATGTTTAGGCTTTGGGGAAATTTTTGGGTTGGGATTTTAAAGTCATTTTTTTTATTACCGTTTTAAAAAATTTTTTTTTGGGGAAATTTAAATATCATAATATTGTCGTTTAGGTTTTCATTTTTTTTTTTTTTACTTGTTCCGGAATGTGTCGAGCGTGATGTTCGACAATCTTTTTATATTTTCCTATGTTCATATTTTCCTTTTCAAAAGAATGTAATATCTCATTACAAATAGGGGGGTTCTAATAAGTTTTCTTTATTTCATTTTAGTTCTTACTATCTGAGTGGGACTTTAGGGACATTTTTTTTTTCAGGCCCGGAGTTTCCGACTCGGATATATGATTTTTTTTTTTTTTAAGTTAATAATTTTTTTTGTTTTATTCCGCTATTTTTGTTTCTTTGAGAAGGAGCCGCAGACCTATCCAATATAGATTCTGTTGGTCCGACTCCTTCCTTTGAACCAAAAATTGGATGTTTTCATTTTGTCTTTATTGTCGTCTGTTATATTTTATTTTTTTTTATATCTTGCCTTTTGCTTCATTGCAAAGGAGCCGCAGACCTATAAATATAGATTCTGTTGGTCCGACTCCTTTCTTTAAAACAAAAAGACAGATCTGGGGAATGCCCATAACTTTTTTTTTTTTTTAAATTTGTCTTTTTATCATTTTGCCCGAGTTGGATATTCCGAGCTTGAATTTTTATTTTTTTTTTATTTTATTTTAATGAGAAATATTCGTATAGTTTTAGAATTTTGCAATGAAAAAAAAAAAGCATATATATTTTTTTTTGGGTTATAATTTATTCGGTCGTCTTAATTTTTTTTATCCATATGGAAGAGTTGTCGAATATCATGTTTCGCTTCATTCCTTGATGCTGGTTGATTTCCTATGAATGATTTTTTTTTTTTAATTCTGAAACAGAAAAATGGAAATTATTTTTGGTTTGTTTAAATAATTGCATACTTACCTTTTTGATACATTAATACCGTCCTTTATTGTGTTTGGCCGAGGTAAACCAAGTCCAAACTATTAGTTGAAGTTTTTAAGTTTAAAGATTTCCGTTGATTTTAAATTAATTAATTTTTTTTTTCTCTTTTCTTCTCGTTGTTTTTGAAACATATCCCGTGATTATCTGAAATGTTTAAAAGAGATTTTATTAATAACAAAATGTTCATTTTTTTTAAAAATATTTTCATGTTCAATGCGGTTAAATAAGCTTACCTAGTATAGGGGCCGCATGAAAGTTTGACGTAGAAAATTTCCGTTGACGAACTATTAGTGTTAAAAAAAAAAAAAATTTTTAGCGATAAGCTTTTACCGTTATGATATGAAAATTCTTGATTCCGTTGAAAATTTTACCGTTGATTTTATGAAACAATATTCTGTCCCGTTTAAAATTTTCTTTTATACGCTTTTACCGTTGTATTATTATAACTATTGATCCCGTTAGAATTTTCTTTTTCGTTGATACTCTTGATTTAGAAATATCCTGAAGTAAAAGTTATTATTTTTTTTTTTTGGATTCACGACCCCCATTCATGTGAAGCTCCCGAATTGAGCAGCCGTCGCAGTTTTTCCTGAAGGGGGAGAAATAGGTAAGGCATTATAGGGTCCACTGCTAGGGAAAGTTGATACTGTTTTTATAGTTTTTATTTTATTTTGGGGACTACGTCTTTGGTGTTTTCCCATATATTTTGTTTACTTATCCCGTCCGCGATGATAAATATTTAGATCCCGATTTTCCCATGCAACAGCCCTCTAAGTTTCACACCGTGCACAGACGAGATTTTAGATTGAAACATGTCTGCGCATGTCATTATCTCCTCTAAACCGGCCTCACTTAAACATTTTTTCAGTTAAGCATGTCGGTTGGTTAGTTAGACGGCAGTTGTCTGGCAGCTGCTTAAAGCTTTTCATTCACGTAAAAACTCCCATTTCAAATCCACAACAACCGTAATTTTTCTATGTTTTGATTCTAAATTCAATCTTTAGCTTTCTACACCATTATTCATTTCAAAATGGAAACGAGCGAACGACACCAAAGAAAACGATGAGAAGCTAAAGGACCCCGGGGAAACTGTCACTACTATTTACTGATAATTAAAGATAAATGGAAGCGTTCGCGAAACAAATATTCCAAGTTCGATAACGAACAGACTTACGAGTAAAGCCTAAACGTTCCACCCCTCCCTCCCCTCCCCTCTTTCTTCTCTCCATTTAAAGCTGTTTGCATAATTGTTATCTAAGTTACGGTATGAAAATCTATTCAGTCGAATCTTCGGGAATGATTGTAAAATTTATGTACCCTAAGAAGGAATGAATTCTAAAACGGGAAATAAGGAGGGGGAAGGAGGAGGGGGGGAAGAGATAAAAGGGTCTCGATTAAAAGGTTAAGATAACCACAGGAAAATGAGCAGAGAAATTAATATTGATTTTCGGGGGGATTTCTCCCAAAAAAAAAGAAAAGGCGGCCAAGACTGAAAATCACACTGTGGAATCGAAGGGGGCGTAGGGCGAGGGTGGAGGTAAAATTCCTGGAATATCAAGAAATATCGAAAAGAAGTAATCCGGGTAACTAGGCTGACAAAAAAACGAGCAGAAAGCGGGGGAAAAAAGACTTAAACGGAATAAAGAGCAGGACGAAAATTCAGTTAAGTTAAACCGAATCAAGATATAAAGGATCGGCGGGAATTTTATAAATCGAGAAAAGGTTTTCCCAGCCGAAGAAAAAAAAAAAAAGGAGGAAAAAATTTAATCGGAGACGTTGGGAGAATTTTCCTCAAACTTCTTTTTTTTTCCAATCGGGAGGACCAAGCAATAAAAAAAAAGGTGGAAAGTACAATCAAAACAAGTATAAAAAAAAAAACTTGTCGATTAATGATTGGTCACGCTCGGGACTAATTGAACATCCCTTCTATCCTTCTTTTTTTTTTTTACTGAGCAAACGACTTTTTTTTATTTTTAATTTAATTTGAAAGTTCGTTTCGATAAGTCCCTATGTAAAAAAATATAAAAAAAAACAAACAAAAAGGTAGTATAGGGATAGGTAATTAAGTCGGCGGAATTATCAACGGTCAGCCATGTAGAAAATAAAAAGCACGGGTTTTTCATGATTCATTTACTCTTATCCTCGATTGCCTTATCCGTTTTTTTTTTTTTGAAAATTAGAGGAATGGATATTAACCGATTAAAGCTGCACGGAAAATGGTTTCCACCAACCATTTTTTTTTCCTTTTAATGAAACACTTGTTTTATATTAATACTACGGAAATTAATAAAGGTAAAATGAGAATGTTTCAGCATGTTCCTTATCATATAAAAGAAAAGCTGATGCCAGGTTTCGGAAGAGGTCATTGACCCTAAAGATCACACTACTACCTAAACATGATTTTAAAAATATTGTACATTCCTTCTTCGATCCCCCCCCTCCCCCCTTCACTACATAAAATTTCAGTCCCTAACCCCTCCTCAAAATCAATTATTTTGAGCTAAAATAAAAACCATGCCAAAGACCAACCTAGCACCAGCCCCCTCTCTTCGCTTTGTAACCAAAAGTAAAATTTTTCTAGAGTCCCTCCCCTACCATCACCAATCCTTCCCCCCCCAATATGTTTGAATGACCCCACCCTAAAAACATGCATTTCTTAATGTGGAATGAATCAAATTCATAACGACACCAGAAATAATTTTTCAACATCTCAAGAGCATATGATCTTCGAAAATCCAATTTTCCAGCATGAAAACTGCAAAGCTTCTCAATCTGGAGTTTCGATGAAATGTATGTTTCTCATAACGGATGCTGGTACTACAATCAATGCTCAATTTCCAGTCTCATTTGTCAATAACTGACTTGTAAATTGAATCTCGATATAAATTGAAGAGAAAAAAAAATTTGTTCACAGTCGCACAGCATCAGTAAGTTGTGTGGACTGGAAACATTTTGCCTCCCTTCAGACAATCAAGAGTCATCAACATTAATTTTTTTTTACTTTTTAATTAAAAATAATTCTTTTTTAACGAAGCTTCATTTTTTTTATTAAACAATTCAATAAATTTTTTTTCTACATCTAGACGAATTATTTTCAGCTATAAGTATTATCATTTTAAAAATAAGTTCTAAAGACTCGTAACACATAAATAACCTCTCCTATTTTTCCTTCAAGAGGATTCTACAGCTTTGAACCCTTTTCACACCTACATTACTCAGTTCAAAAACAATCATGTAAGCATTTCCCTGCCTAGAAAAGTCTCATGGAATTTACGTTTGCATACTTTTACATTAAAATAATTTGATCTATCACCTAATTCTTAAAAAATTTCTGAATCAAAAATCCTTCTGTGGTTTTATGTTTATAATCAGTATGAGAAAAAAAAAAAAAAAATTCTCTAAAGCTAAACAGATAAAATTAAAATAATATAAATTGAAGCTCCTAACGCAATAACATTCCAAAATTAATGTGATCCTTAACAATAAAAGATTTTTCTCGTTCAAATTAACCAAACAAACTCCAACAATATCATAATCAATAAATCAATCTAAATTGCACATGAAATTTTTTTATACAAATTCGATTGATTTGGTGCAGAAGCCTCATCATAAATTCAATCAAACATGAGCAAGCAAAATAAAATGCCTTTCATTGCCTTAATAAAAAATACAGTTTTGTCATTCCACATGATTTGAAATTTTACGCTTAACAACATAACTGTTTAATAAAAGCTTGAACAGCAAATGCATAATTAAATACATCCCTGGAGGCATTCTGATACAAAAGTCTTCAGTCTGTGCTTGTATGCTTCATGTCGGTGCTCATAAGTTGGGATTAAAAAGATGAAAATAAAAATCTAAATCTAACCTGTCTTGGTTGATAACACGGGGCATCGCAGAACAGATACCGTTATGTTATTATCCCATTGATCCGTTTAAGAATGCAAGACACGCTAATTAAATAAGAAACTTATCAGGAACAACCATTGTGATCACAAGACACGAATATATGTTAAAACATAAGAAAAACTCCGTGTAGAAAAAACTCGAAACCGATTCATTGTAATTCTTGCGGTGTTCAAAATGGCGTCGCAATGAACATGATTCGTATAGATCAATGCAAGTCTATGCGCACTCTGACGGACCTTTTCGTAATTAGGTCCTGATGAATAAATTTGAATTAAAAAAATTGGTTTTTCGGATTTTTATCGCTCGTTTTAAAGTTCAAAAATTCGAATTTTTATAATTTGACTCCTATTTAATCAGAACGGGATTAAAAATGAAGGTGAAGTATTCAGAAAACATTTAATGAGTAGTTTACGGTTTTTCCTACAGGAGCGCTGATATCGCAAATTATTCAATAGAGGACTTTACCTCTCGCGCTAAGAACTATGGGTAACCATTTTTTTCGTCTGGTAGCAAGAGACAAACAAAGGAAGTCTCCCATAAGCTAAGCATTGCACAGTGGTTAAAAATCTAGTTTATTTCCGTTTTAGAAAAAAAAATTGTAGGTTTGACTCCGTAATTATTTTTAGAGGCAGAATAGGCATCAATTATAATAATTTTGAAAATGCAATTCCTTTAATTAGCTTAAATCACTATTCAGCCTATTCTTAACTTATCAAATACGACGATGCGTCGTCTGCTTGTTTGTCCCTCTTCAGTCCCAGAATGATATTCGGTTTGTCTACAGAAAAGTCCTCTATTAAAAATCTTTCAAAGGAAAGACTAAACACAATCTTTTTAATGGCAAACGGGATTATTAGTCAATTATCGGGAAATTAAGAATAAAATCTGGGGAAAAAATGCAGGCTGTGACCTGTAACTTGGAGGTACAATATCTATATTTAGCTTACGCATGAGAATTTAAAAAAAATATTAGTAAAAAAAATTAAAAAATGTTCAATCACGGTGGTCAACTAGATAATTATTAATCCACAAAAATGTGGTAAAAATCCGACTTCAAAGCTTCTTAAATATCGAAAATTCGTTAAAACCAAAATCTTATCTGCTCGTCCTGACGAGATAAGGGGTTGAGCTTATGCTTAACTTATGGTTGGCACTTACTATCACTTTATATTTAAGTTAAGCATAGACTCCAACACTTCATCTCTCTAGGAGGAGCAGACAGGAGGATTTTAGTTTTGAGGGATTTTTGGTATTTAATTGATTCCTAATAAAGCTATGAAATCAGATTTTTAACCACATTTTCGTGGGTTAATAAACGTCTAGTTGACCACCATTCATTGGTTATAACTATTGCAAAACTTTGCGCAATCAAACAAATAATTCAACCTTATGATTTCTGGATTCCGGAAAATTTTCCAGGAAATTCGGAAAAATTCTCCCTTTCTCAATATCTCCAATTTTTTGGCCCGAAAGTTAACCTACAACCCCTATGGACCTGTGTAATGCGCTTAAACCTGTAAAAAAAGGCATGCCGAATTTTAGTATAGGCAACCAGCATTACAAACATAAAATGCAAAATATCTCATAAAATTTTGATTGTTTGCAAAAAATAATCGGGGAAAAAACGTCTAAGGGGTTTTAAAACCCCGTAGATCTCAAATTTGATGTCAGAATGGCAAAATTTTAGATTATTTTATATAGATTATTTTATTATTTTATTTCATTTTTAATATTTAAAATGTCTCCGCCATGTTGGATTTTACTGAAATCAAAATTCTTACTTCATTTCTGAAATTACCGTAGAATGGGGTGAAGTTGAAAGGAAATTTAAAAAAAATTCTAGGTTTATTTCAGGCACTAAAAATAATTTTTTTTTATTTTATTTGTATATTGTTTTTGGGATACTTAAGTAAAAATTTTTATTTTTAGTGCCTAAAATAAACCTAGAATTTTTTTTTTGAATCTCCTTTCAACTTCACCCCAATCTGCGGTACCGGTACGTATAGGAAATAGGTAATCGAAAAATACGTGTTTGACCGTAGCCCACTTTTAATTCCATACAGCGCAGCGATCAAATACGAATCCAACCTATTTTTTTTTTTTTTCTTTTTTTAAAGCACGAGTAAAATTAAAAAAAAAAAAAAAAAGAATCATAATTTTCGACTCGAACAATGGACCGTTGATTTTACATTCATCGCCGCAACTCGCACATTCGGAACAACCATTGAATGTTTTCCAAAGCGATACCTTTTGACTTTTCCCTTTAACTTCGTTTTAAAAAGTTTCAACCTCATCATACGGTTAGCAAAACTTTTCACCCCTTTTTTCTCTTTTCCTTCGGAAACTTAATTTAGAAGAAAAAAAAAAAAAGTCAAACGTTCTTCCTTTCGGCCGTTGATCCAGTTATTTCATTTCCCGAAATAAAAATTAAAAAAAAAAAAAAAAAAAAATAGAATCGATCAAATTAGTACTTCGTCGAATCGAAATTACGTAAATCCTATTGGATTTTTATTCGGGACAACACAATCGGTGCAATCAACTCGCTAATTACAAAAATTGATGATCTTTTAAAAAAAAATAAAAAATTGTTTGCCGTTTGCAGTTTTCCCCCCATTTCGAAAGCAAAGCTGCGGCCGAAGAGGCCTCCCACCCATGGGAAATCTCGGGAGCTTCAGCAAAACTTTCCGATGAACATATATGTAAATTTTATAGTGGAAATTTTCTTTAAAAGTTTGTTTTGCATACTCGGCAGCTAGTAAACATTTAAAAGCTTACGGGGTGGATATGAAAACCGAATTTCACATCCGGGAGTTGTCAGGGATCGAACAACAACCCAAGACATGCTAAGCTTCTCTGACCTGGAACCGAAACGTAATTTATTCAAGAAATGAATCTTACAGAAGGAAAAAGAAAAAAAAAACTAGTTAGGGAGTTCCCCGAGTTTATTTATTTTATTTTCCGCGAGTAATGTTTTTGTGGCGATTATTTCTCTTGAAAATGAAGGAGTGAAAGGATTTTTTTTAAAGTCGATCGTCTTAATTTATTCTTCTTTTTACTTTGAAACATTTAAAAAAAAAAAAAAAGATTTTATGTAAACGCAACCTAATAATTAATTTTTCTCTGTATGAATCGAGCTTTAATTATTCGTATTGTTGCCGTAAAAGGAAAAACTCTACGCACGCGCAAACGGATACGTTAGCAGATCGAGCTCTCGAATCGAAGACAGAGGAAGAAGGGAAATGCTTTCGCTCGTTGCTCCGTAATTTTTATTTTTTTTTCTTCAAATTGGCTTGTAAAATTATGAGAAATAATTGATTATGGTAAGCGTAGTTCAATTAATTTTGAGTGATTAAATTTGAAAACTGTTAATTTTATTTTTGAGCTTAAAAAAACACGGATTCATTGCTGTTGCGAATCGAATGTGAACATGAATTTTCACGTTTAAAATGGTGATGTCTCTTGTCATTTTTTTTTTCTGAAATGCGTTTGGATTATCCGTTAGAAAGAAGGTTAATGATTTAATTGCATTGTTTTTTTTCGTATTTTGAAAAATGGTAATTTTTTTTATATAAAATATTGGAAATTGTGGATTTTTGAAGGAATTGTGAATATTGACCACGTGCCACGTGCTACGTTTATTTTTTTTTGGAATTACTGTCGTTATTTTTTTTTGGATTGTAATGCACTTTTTATGATTTTAGGCCTCAATCATGGTTGGATTTATTAGTCGCCAACCCATTTTAATGAGTTTCTAATTTTTCCCCATGAGGGGGGGAGTTTTTCTGGTTTTCTTTTGAGGAGATTTTTTTTATTTTTAATCATGCTTACCGTTTAGGTCTTTTTTTATAGTATTTTGGCATATCAAAATGCGTTTATTATAATGTAACTTTTGCTGCTTTTTATACCTATCGGGTTGGGTCATCGGACAGCCATTTTTTTTTTGATTTTTCAGTGACATGTCGAGGCTTGTTTCGGTATCAATTTTATCTTGATAAATGCATTTTTAGTTTGTGTCTGGATTAAGGGATCAAATAGGGTTAAATTGATTCTTTAATTTATGGGCTCAAGTTGAAGCATTTTTTTCTCTTTTCGCTTAGCTCATGTGAGTATGTTATTTTTTTTAGAGTGATATAAATAAATTAACTTGATCTTACTTGCTTAAACAACTGAATACACGAAACTTAAGCGCGTTAATTTAGAGCTTGGAATTGTTAGGCATTTTTTTAATTGCAAACGATTTTTCCCTGAATATTCCTATGACCCGATGCGATATTTTTTTTTTGTGTTTGTTAAATTTTTTTACTGATGTGAACCTTGAATGAAATCGATACCTTTTTTTTTTGTGAAGAATCTGTTAATTTTTTTTACTCGGTTCTTTGATGATTAATATAATATATTGTTATTTGATGAAATTATTATTTTTTTTTATCGCGAATCGGTAAAAGCATCGTTACAAAAGTTGGCGCCCGAACAGGGACTTCCAAAAGTCCCGGTATTTTTCTTTTTAACCTTTTTGATCGATTTCATTCAAAACGATAGGCATGATATTTTTTTTTGATCCGATAAGGAAAGGAAAAACTCCCCCCACTCGTTTTCATTTTTGATAAGAGTTACTTTTGGATATTTTGGAATCTAAAGTTTTTTTTTTAAATTTTTTTTTAGATTTGATTTTTTGGGATTTGGACTATGACAAGCTTTTGCTTTTGATTAATGGTTATTAAATTTTGAATGGTTATTTAAAATGGGTTGGCCGACTTTCATTCACACGCTACGGAAAGACGATTTGGTGAAGCTTGCGAAGCATTGGAACTTGTCAATTGATGAAACGACGATTACTGTGGAAGATTTGCGCATTCTGCTGAAGGCACACGCGAAATCACTCAACAAAGAGGAATCGGACGTTCCTGATGATGTGGGTGTACCTGAGCGTTTGCTTTTACGTGCCAGGTCGCCGTCCCCGAAGACAACTGCGAGTACCGTTACTACTCCGAGCAAAGTGACGACGACTGCGAGTACCGTTACTACTCCGAGCAATTTGGTGACGACTATAAGCACACCCGGTGGCTCGACTACGCCCCTGGGTAGTCAAAATCCTGGATCAGCAGCCGTTAATCCCCCGGATCCAATGGATAGGTTATGTAACCTATTGACGGATCTCATAAGTACGACCCAATCACCTCGTAGATCGACATCCCCAAGTGCGGTCGCATTCGCTAATCCGACCACATTTGTTGACGATCGGGATCGACGCGTTAAAAATGTCGCGGAAGAGTGTAAACGACAAGACATTCATTTCAGCGGTAAACCGGGAGAAAACGTAAACAAATTTATAATCCGTTTGAACGACGTTTTTAAAATATATAAGCCTCACGACACAGAGCTTATTAGGATTTTTCACGCTATACTTTCCGGTCCGGCCAAGATTCATGTACGCGACAATCCGAGTTTCTACAGTAACTGGAATGACGCGAAAGATACCCTAAGAGACATTTTCTTGACGGAAACTTATGACGTGGAATCCAAGATCGAGTTATTACAAAGGAAGCAACAACCGAAGGAACCGATGGCCGAATTTTTATCCGCGATCAAGTTGTTGAATAAATGTTTGGTTGATCCTGTAGAAGAAGACGAGTTGATACAAATCGCGTGTAAAAATTGCCATCCGCGTTATTTTAAACGGGTTCGAGGAAAACAATTCCGAAGCCTTGATGATATTCGAAAGATTGGACAGGATATGGAAAATCAGTGGTACGAAGAAGACCTGTACCAGGAACTCATCGGAAGGACAAGCCGAGCACGAGTCTCCTCGATCGACAGATCACCAAAGAAGGACACGGACGTCGATACGTCTGATTCTGAGCCCTCGAAGCAATGCTACGGATGTGGAAGAGCCAATAAAACTCTCAGAAACTGCAAATGTGAGAAAGCTGCACAATATCGAGCGAGACGACAAGGAAACAGATCCACGAGTCCGTCACCACGTGCTAGTCCAGTTAGTAAACGCTCGGTTAGATTTAAGGAATCGGAGCGTAAACGATCGAAATCTCCGAAGAAAACATCCGACCGATCAAGGAGTCCGTCAAACTAAAAAGAGGTTCGGAGAATCCAGGCTCTGAGCTTCAGAAAAAATTGGAAAACCTGGTAAATAGTAAATCGTCTCATGTTATTAAAAGCGAAATGAGTGACGACGACACTCAACGATTTTTTGTAAAAGTCCGTGTGGGTGGACTGAAGGTGATTGCTCTTGTTGACCCCGGAGCCACTCACACTATAATTTCTTCAAGCCTCCTGAAAGCTTTAAAACGGAATGGTATAAAGCTCAACACGAGGAAAGGATTTATCACTGTGGCCGATGGAACCGATACACCTATAAATGGTACTGCCACCGTGCCCATTAGCGTTGACGTGAACGGATGGACAGGAGAATGTCTTATCCTTGACAATCCGGCTAACCTCGTGACCCTTGGAATTAATACTTTGAGAGGACTGAAGATGATTCTCAACATGGCGACGAATAAAATTAAGATTGTGACACCAGAAGGAGCTAGGCCAGTTCAAGCATACTACTGCGACTCCAGCGAACCTACCGAATTAATTACAGGCATTTTACGCAGGAAAAACCACGAGGACGTTCGCGTATCGTCAATGGTATGTAAAGCTGATGGCCTGAATACGGAATGTTTTAAGGAATATCAGACATCGTTACCGGAGGATCCAGAGCAAGATTCAAATTCTCAATTTAAGGTTACTGGAGAACAACGAGAAGAATTTGATAAAAGATTAAACGACTGGAAGGAAAAATTTTCCAAAGTTCCCGGCAGAACAGATGTCACCGAGCATTCAATTTATGTGGAGCCCAATACCGTGCCGATAAAACAACGTTATTATAACGTTAATCCAGCAACTCAGAAAATCATGATGAAACATCTTAACGAATTGATAGCCAAAGGACTTGTACGAGAATCCCAAAGTCCTTGGAGCAGCCCCGTTCTCTTGGTAAAGAAAAAGAACAATGATTTTCGTATGGTCTATGATTTTCGAAAATTAAACGCTGTTTCGAAAAAATGTGCTTTTCCTATTCCGCACATCGATAATATTCTGCAAAATCTACGTGATTCGAATTATATAAGCACGATTGATTTGGAAATGTTATTTTCAAATTAATTAGCTGAAGAAAGCCGTGCTTATACCGCTTTCACCGTACCTGGAGCAGGTTTATACGAATTCAATGTGATGCCATTCGGCCTAACATCCGCTCCTGCTACATTTCAACACTGCATGAATATTATTTTGCGACCAATCCTGAATAAAGGCGTATTCGTTTATTTAGATGACATTCTGATTATCGGTAAAACTCTAGAAGAGCATAATAAAAATCTTCAAACGGTATTAGAGCTTTTGCATAACGCTGGTATGAAAATCAATTGGGAGAAAAGCAAATTTTTGCAACCCGAAGTTGAGTACCTAGGATTTACAGTTGGGCAAGGTCAAATAAAAACTTCTAAAAGCAAAATCAAAGCAGTGGATGACTTTCCCCGGCCTGCGACAAAGAAGCAAGTCCGCTCGTTTCTTGGTCTTACGGGCTGGTATAGACGTTTCATTCCATACTACGCCGAGCGATCCAAAGCACTCACGAAATTAACGGAAAACGATTCGAATTTTTACTGGGGCGATGACCAGGAATTCGCATTCGAGGATTTGAAGGAGGCCTTGATCGATCAGCCTGTCCTTCATTGTCCGGATTTCAACGAAAGTTTCACCCTTTGCACGGATGCATCAGGGGTTGGACTGGGTGCTGTACTCATCCAGAATATCGATAATAAGGAAAGAGTAATCGGTTATTTTTCGAAAACTCTTACGAAATGTGAACGCAATTATTCGATTACTGAATTAGAATGTCTGGCGATCATAAAAGCCATTAAACACTTTAGGCCGTACTTAGAATTTAATAAATTTACTGTCGTGACAGACCACAGTGCTCTTCAGTATCTCCAACGTTTGGAAAACCCAAAAGGAAGACTCGCACGTTGGGCTATCTACCTTAGTCAGTATGACTACGAAATTAAGCACAGGAAAGGAAATTATATGAAAGTTCCGGATGCACTTAGTCGCGCACCTTATAACATCGAGGGAGGAGACGAAAATTTCAAAAGCAGTTCGGTTAAAGCGTTCGCTGACTCAGTTGTATTGCCAGACTTAGATTTCAAAAACGTAAATGATAAGTGGTATGACAATTTACGGAATAAAATTCGGGAAAGACCTGAAGCGTACTCCGCGTTTTTTGTGAAGAACTCGAAAATTTACCGAATCGTGCAAGATAAAGACACTAATGATATCGGTAGAAGATTAGTTATTCCGCGAGATTTTAGAGAGTTAATTATGGAGCAGTGTCATTCGCGTCCATACGCTCCCCATCTCGGTTATTTAAAAACGTTGAAGCGAATTCAACAGCAGTTCTACTGGCCCAATATGGCCGTAGACATTAAAGATCATGTTTACAGCTGCCTCGATTGTCAGCAGTACAAAGCGCGTAATACTCCATTGCCAGGATTAAAGGATCCGACTACCGTCCAGATGACGCCGGCTTCCTGCTGGAGTATAGATTTTTTGGGACCGCTCCCAATGTCGCGTAAATTAAATCGCTACTGCATGGTTTGTATGGATATGGCGACGCGTTGGATCGTAACCGCTCCCGCTCGAGCTCAAACCGCCGCCCGTGCTGTCAAAGTTTTGGAGGATCTTGTAACGCAATACGGAACTCCATCCTTAATTTTAGCCGATAACGCCAAGCAGTTTGTGTCCAAAGCTTTAAAAACGTTCTGCGAAGAACGGAAGATTGAACTGCATAACTCACCGAAGTATAGCCCAAAGACCAATGTTGTGGAAAGACACATCAGAACGCTGAAGACGTCCATCTCGATTTTCGCGAAAAACGATCATAGGACTTGGGATGAACATCTACCTTATATTACCTTGGGCATCAACACATCTGTTAGTGAAATAACCAAGTATACGCCGGCCAAATTAATGTTTGGCAGAGAACTACACTCAGTGTTCAACATCTTCACGGATATCCAAGAAGGCGATATGACGGAATTCGATCCGGAAGACTATGTCAACACAGTGGACTACAATATGGCTAAAATCTACAAATCGGTCCTAATAGCCTCGGAAAGAGCCAAAGAGACGCAGGCGAAGTACTACAATAAACGAAGAAAAGCCATATATTACCATGTAGGTGATATCGTCTGGAGAAGGAATTTCCCCAAAAGCAACAAACAAAACTTCTTAGCGGCCAAACTCCAACCTAAATTTATTGGACCTTGTAAGGTGAAACGCATACTAGCTCCAAACCAATACCAATTGGCCACCCTTAATGGGAAGGACCTAGGCCGCTGGGATGTGGAACACATCAAGCCTTTTATATGATTGTTCTTGAATTTTCTTTTATTTTTTTTTGTCGCACGCCTGTGGAGGCGTGCGTCGCCTTTTTAACCGGGGGAAATTTGTGGCGATTATTTCTCTTGAAAATGAAGGAGTGAAAGGATTTTTTTTAAAGTCGATCGTCTTAATTTATTCTTCTTTTTACTTTGAAACATTTAAAAAAAAAAAAAAGATTTTATGTAAACGCAACCTAATAATTAATTTTTCTCTGTATGAATCGAGCTTTAATTATTCGTATTGTTGCCGTAAAAGGAAAAACTCTACGCACGCGCAAACGGATACGTTAGCAGATCGAGCTCTCGAATCGAAGACAGAGGAAGAAGGGAAATGCTTTCGCTCGTTGCTCCGTAATTTTTATTTTTTTTTCTTCAAATTGGCTTGTAAAATTATGAGAAATAATTGATTATGGTAAGCGTAGTTCAATTAATTTTGAGTGATTAAATTTGAAAACTGTTAATTTTATTTTTGAGCTTAAAAAAACACGGATTCATTGCTGTTGCGAATCGAATGTGAACATGAATTTTCACGTTTAAAATGGTGATGTCTCTTGTCATTTTTTTTTTCTGAAATGCGTTTGGATTATCCGTTAGAAAGAAGGTTAATGATTTAATTGCATTGTTTTATTTTCGTATTTTGAAAAATGGTAATTTTTTTTATATAAAATATTGGAAATTGTGGATTTTTGAAGGAATTGTGAATATTGACCACGTGCCACGTGCTACGTTTATTTTTTTTTGGAATTACTGTCGTTATTTTTTTTTGGATTGTAATGCACTTTTTATGATTTTAGGCCTCAATCATGGTTGGATTTATTAGTCGCCAACCCATTTTAATGAGTTTCTAATTTTTCCCCATGAGGGGGGGAGTTTTTCTGGTTTTCTTTTGAGGAGATTTTTTTTATTTTTAATCATGCTTACCGTTTAGGTCTTTTTTTATAGTATTTTGGCATATCAAAATGCGTTTATTATATGTAACTTTTGCTGCTTTTTATACCTATCGGGTTGGGTCATCGGACAGCCATTTTTTTTTTTGATTTTTCAGTGACATGTCGAGGCTTGTTTCGGTATCAATTTTATCTTGATAATGCATTTTTAGTTTGTGTCTGGATTAAGGGATCAAATAGGGTTAAATTGATTCTTTATTTATGGGCTCAAGTTGAAGCATTTTTTTCTCTTTTCGCTTAGCTCATGTGAGTGTTATTTTATTTTAGAGTGATATAAATAAATTAACTTGATCTTACTTGCTTAAACAACTGAATACACGAAACTTAAGCGCATTAATTTAGAGCTTGGAGTTGTTAGGCATTTTTTTTAATTGCAACCGATTTTTCCTGAATATTCCTATGACCCGATGCGATATTTTTTTTTGTGTTTGTTAAAAATTTTTTTGATGTGAACCTTGAATGAAATCGATACCTTTTTTTTTTTTCTTGTGAAGAATCTGTTAATTTTTTTTTACTCGGTTCGTTGATGATTAATATAATATATTGTTATTTGATGAAATTATTATTTTTTTTTATCGCGAATCGGTAAAAGCATCGTTACATTTTTCCCGAGGAATTTTCAATGAAAAGTGGATTGTGGCCGTTATGGTCTTAGTTTTACGAGCGGGAAAAGAGACGTCTGGTCTGAGCTTATTAGCAGGGAATTTTTTTAAGAAAATTAGAATGATTTAAAAAAAAAAAAAAAAATCTTTAGAATTGGAACTCGTAGATAACGTCGGGGGTACCGATTTGCTACCAAAATATCATAAAATTTTCTGACTATTACCAAGATTTAGAGCTTTTTTTGAGCTTTCTAAAAAAACCAAGTCTCCAAATTTGAGCTTCAAAATTAAAGGATAGTCCTAATCAATAATGTACCGCTAAATTCACGGGCGGAACAATATACCGCTCAAATTGGGAGACGTACACCAATGTATTGCGCTAAATTTGAGCTTTCAGAAAACCATCATACCAAATTTTTAGCTTTCAAATTAAAGGCTTTCATAAAATTCTTTTTAAAAATGCCGTGTACCGCCAACTTCACACATCATGATTCGGTGGGTTCAGAGTCCAAACCAATTGCATATTATTCTCCTGAATTTAAGCTTTCAAAATATATAACTTACAGAATTTGAGCCTGCACACCAAAGACTAGCAGAATGGCTTTAAAAAAAAAAAAAAAAAAAAAAAAAAGTACCGCCAACTTCACGCCATTGAATTTGCAAGCTCAAATTTTTGCACCATGGCCAGCATTCAGAGCTTTTTTTGAGCTTCCAAAAAAACCAAGTATTCAAATTTGAGCTTCAACGGAAATATTTGAACGGCACGAAAAAACGATCTCAGCGAAAATCGGTGTTACGCCAGCTTCACGCCATCGATTTTCAAAGCTCAAATTTTTGGATGAAGCCCATAATTTAGAGCTTTTTTTGAGCTTTCAGAAAAACAAAGTCTCCGAATTTGAGCTTCAAAATTAAAAAAATATCTATGCATAATCAATGATGTACCGCTAAATTCACGGGCGGAACAATATACCGCTCAAATTGGGAGACATACACCAATATATTGTGATAAGTTTGAGCTTTTTGCCAAATTTGGCCAAGGACCAAACGAGGAAAATTTGTAAAATATGGTATGAAAAATTAACCAGTTCTGACTTCTTGCAGTGAAAATATATGAGGTTTATAGGATTTTATAGGAATTATGGGACAATAGATCTACCCTGAAATATCAAGATCTAAAAATTACTGAACGTTTCAAAACCTTTTCCAAGGCCGGTAATTTTTAAAATAAGTATTTCGCACAAGAAAATTCGAAAAAAAAACTATTCTCTTCACGATTCCTTTTAATCGTGGATTTCCTCGCCCTCACTTCTCGATTTTTTTTCCCGCTTGTATGACGTGTTTAATACGACGCAGAAATGTGAAATCAAGATTTCGTCGGAAAAAACTAAAATACAAAATAAGCCCTCGACTCAAAAAGGGTTTTTAAGGCTTTTCCCCCTTTATTTTACTTTTCTTTTTCCAGAACAAATAACAGGAGGTTTGTTCACTGCTTAAATAACAGTGGGAAAAAGTTTTTTTTTATTGTTTTCGGACTTTGAGTTCAAAGTAGATAAATGAAATGGATGTTACAACGAGAGAATAAAAAATTCACGAAAAAGTCATTTAAAACAAAAGGAATAAGAAACAAAGTGATTACTCAATTTCGAATTTAAAGAATTAAGTAGCTCCTTATCCCAACCATTCAGTCTATTTTTTTTTTTTTTTTAACACCCTACACATCCAAAACCGTGTATATCTTACTTCTGAAGGGAAATTTCAAAATTCCACTTCAAGAACCTTCGGTGAAAATTTCAGATTTCTGCATCAATCACTTTTTCTTTAAGATTTGGATACATGGTAAATTTTCAAAATTCCCGGGAATTTATCGTACATACAATTTCTAAGAAATCATCCAATTAGAAATCTCATCCGCCATTTTGAATTTTTGGAAATGGACAAGTGATTTTAATCTACAGAGAGAACCAAAGCTTTTGACGCCCAGATCCTTTTTATAGCTTTTACCTGCTTTTGAGATGGGAATTATTTCCGCTTTTCTCTTGACTAACGACCACTGTGCCCCCCAATACGACACTTTCGAGGATGACTATCCTATCTTTTTGGTATTTCCTATGCTTAACCTACAGCCCCCTACAGCCATACGAAGGTGTTACTCTCGATTAGCCCTCCTTTTTTTTAAGCACACACACACACTCAAAAAAAAAAAAAAAAAATGTGAATTTAAAAACGTCAAAACAGAATGACTTCCCCTTCCCCCCCATAATCTCATTTCCCTGCAGCTCATATTTCGAAAAAACGCAACAAATTTTAACAAAACCCATTCATTTGTTATTTTTCGCTAATGGCTATATAACTAATTACAAAACTCTATACATTTTTTTTTTTTGATATGACGCTGCGATGACCATTAAAATAATATGTCGAGAAAAAAAAATTATGCGATGATTACATCCCGTCAACATACATAAAATACTTTGTATCGATAACGTGAACGGGGGAAACATGCGAAAATTTTTAATGTTAGCAGTACTGCTTTTCCTAACCAACGCTTCACTAATTTTCGCTGAACAGAAAAAATTTGTAAGTACAGGTACCAAATTAAAAGGGGAAAAAAATGATCAAGTGACAAAGAGAAGAAAACTTTTAGGGTTACTTCACCATCGAATATTCAGGATTAAGCGATCCTTTAAACGAAAGCGAAAGAAAATTCAGCCCTGTAGAATATCATTTCCGCCTTTCCAGGAAAAACAAAAAAGTAAAAGAAATTTCAGCAACTTTTCAAGTGTCAAGGAAAGTCGTTGATTTAAAGGTAAAAAATGATGCAGAGCGACAATTGGGTAATATCCTGGCTCAAATCGTATTTTTTTTTCCTTTCAAGATTCAGAGTCTACTTTACAAATACGACAGGACTTCGGGGTTTATACCGGAAGTTTTAAAGCCTCCCATATCGTTTTGCTATGACGAAGAACCTATTTATCCGATTCTTAAGAAATGTTTGGCTTGGTCCATAGGTAAAGCGGACTGCAGTTTGCAAGAGGTAATTGCAAAAAAAAAACGTTGCAGAGGTGCCCGAAAAAGCTTGCAGAGTTCGAAAATAATCAGAAAAGATATAAAAATTCCCTAATGTGACTCTAAGCGGTCCCCTGCCATTTTTCCTAAAAAACCAAATTTTCTAAAACTAATTTTCCTAAAATAATATTCCTAATGCTATTTTTCCCAAAGTTTCTTTTTCTTTATTTATTATTCCCAAAAGTTACACTTCCTAAAACTAGTTTTTCTAAAAACAATTTCCTACTACTTATTACTTCTAAAGTAATATTTTGTAATGCCTTTTTTTGTAACAATTTTTAAATTTGATTTTTGAGTCTTATTTATTTTTAAAATAGAAATATACTTTTTAATACTTAAAATTAATATCTGACTCAATCCCCGCCAACCAAATGTATAGGCTTAAAATTGCAACGGCATTAGAAATACCATTTTTTTAAAATTAATTAAAAATTTTTTTTATAAGTTTCAGGACATTAGATTAGGAAAGAAAAAATCTTAGGAAAAATGGCATTAGGAATATTATTTTAGGAAAATTAGACTAGGAAATTTAGTTTTAGGAAAATTAGATTAGGAAATTTATTTTTAGGAAAATTAGTTCTAGAAAATTTGGTTGTTAGGAAAAACAGATTAGGAAAAAAAGACTTTAAGAAAAGTAGCATTAGGAAAATTATTTTAGGAAAATTAGATCAGGAAATTTATTTTTAGGATATTAGTTTTAGAAAATGGTTTTTAGGAAAAATATATTAGAAAATTTATTTTTAGGAAAATTAGTTCTAGAAAATTTGGTTGTTAGGAAAAACAGATTAGGAAAAAAACTTGAGGAAAAACAGCATTAGGAATACTATTTTAGGAAAATTAGATTAGGAAATTAATTTTCTTGAAAATTAGATCAGGAAAAATAGAAAAAAAAATCGATTTAGAAAGTACTTTTTAGGAAAAATAGATTAGGAAATATAGATTAGGAAATTTAGTTTTAGGAAGTTTGGTTTTTAGAAAAAATAGACCGGGAAAATTAGACTAGGAAATCGTTTTAGGAAAATTAGTTTTAGAAAATTTGTTTTTTTAGGAAAAATAGATTAGGAACAAAAAAACTTTAAGAAAAGTAGCATTAGGAAAATTATTTTAGGAAAACTAGATTAGGAAATTAATATTTAGGAAAATTAGTTTTAGAAAATTTGGTTGTTCAGAAAAATAGATTAGAAAAAAAAAACTTTAGGAAAATAGCATTAGGAATATTATATTAGTTTTAGGAAATTTAGTTTTAGGAAAATTAGTTTTCAAAAATTTGGTTTTTAGGAAAAATGGATTAGGAACAAAAAATATTTAAGAAAAGTAGCATTAGAAATATTGTTTTAGGAAAATTAGATTAGAAAATTTATTTTTAGGAAAATTAGTTTTAGAAAATTTGGTTTTTAGGAAAAACAGATTAGAAAAAAAAAACTTTAGGGAAAGTAGCATAATTCCTTATTATTATTATTTTAGGAAAATTAGATAAAGAAAATTAGTCGGGAACGACTCCAAGCGCTTGCAATGCCATACAGCGATCACCAAAATTCACCTAATCCTTCCGTAACGGAATCGATTTTCCTCTACGTTTCCCCGTTATACACAAAACATTCTCGTTTCCCTTTTTAATTATTTTGCAATTAAATTTTATTTCAACAGGGAAATTATACGTTATTAGCTTACTCATTAGAGGAAGAAACAAAAGCGTTTATAGGGAACCAAACTTTCTACGGAAATTTCAAAACACGAATAATATTCATGGAAGGGGACGAGGACCATAAAATCGCAGGGGTTGACATCAATTACGAAATTAAAGAGGCCAAGGACTGCAACGGTCCCAAATCCAATAAAATCAAATCGAACGATTAAAAAAATTAAAAGGAATAAACCGATATGACTACACGGTCGCTTACTTTTTTAATTTGAATCCTTTAAACACTTACCTGAAAAGAGAAAAAAAATAGTCATAATTAATGATCGGGACATTATTTCAATGAAAATCAGTGGTTTATCATACATCATAATGTCACAACGTCGACAACTTTATTTATAAAAAAAAACAATGGAAATTCGTTATGTAACATATTACATCCCGTAAACAATTTGAATTAAAAAAAAAAGATATTAATATTGCTCACCACGATTCCATACTTTAAAACCGTGGCGGTATTATCCACGGGAAATGCATCGGTTTTGCATAATTATTCTGTTAACGATGCCAATAAAATCGGAGAAACAATTCGTAAGTAGATAGAAAGGCAGAAAAAAATTAAAATCGCCCGCATTATTGTAATTTTTTTTTTTTTTGTATTTTTTATCTCAAAAGGGGGCTTTTACAACGGAATACGAATACGTGACCAATTTCTTGCCAGACAATGACATCATTCATTGTCATTTCCGTCTATCCAGACTAAACAAGACGGAGAAACAAATCACGGCTAGATTGGAGGTTTTCAAAAAAATCGAGGACCTGAGAGTAATTTAAAAATTTGTAATTACGAATTCGTATCCCTGGTGGAAATTTCGGAATGTCGTATCGATATTGAAAAGTAACGCTTGTCGACCTCGGATCGCCATCGGGCCAATCTTGGCCATGATCGATCCGATCTCCAATAACGGCCAATATTGAAAATATGTTAAATTCTCATTTGACCGATATTGAAAAGCGTTAACTTTCTGAATGGACGTCCGAGGTTGGATCGATGCTGCACCGACATTGATGATCTCAAAATTTCCACCAGGGATGTAGCGACATTAAAACCTTACCGGTTGTGAAAAAAATGCCTGACAGGAAAAGGTTGGGTTACCCTAGAGACCAATTTAGAACCTATAATCTAATTTTTCTGCATATTTTCTTTCGTGTTTTATTGTGAAAAGAGTTTTTCATTTGGTACACGAGCTAAGGAAAGGAAAAGGGCCGATTACTCAAGTTGTTGGGCCTCGGTATGTATTTCTATTACACGATTCTTGGAATTATATCACACGATTCGTGGGATTTGATTGCACTGCTGCCAAACCTCAAAGGGGAATTTTGAAGGTGGTGGCATGCACAATACAGACTATACAACACCAGTTCTTGGTGTCCGCGACGTGATATGTCACGTAATCGGCCCTCCATCTTTAAGGCCTATTTTTTCGGATTGTGGTGTCAGCAGAAAAAATGTGATCGGTGAACCGATCATGTGCTTCATCAACTGATGATTCGGCGAATTTTAAACTTGTGTAAATTGATAATAAGGCGTATGCCCATTTTTAAAGTAAATTGAGTTTTCGGTATCGTTGGAATCCTCGATTCTGTACTTCAGTGCAGAACTAGACCAAGTCCATTCAAGGATTGCAACGTCTTGTTTTAAACCCGACTTCACGGTCGTATAGACAGGTCCAGAAACTCCTACCCCTTATGCATTGAAATCATGTCCAGCTTAACTACGCAAAAATTAGTTCAACCTTTCTACCACAGTAAGCGCTACTTGTATGAGACGCTTTTTGATTGGTCGTTGAGACTTGATGCCAACGAGGTCTATATGGCCATGGTCCCAACTTTAGCGATTAGACATGTTGCGTATCTCAAGATCGCAGCGCCATCAATGGCCCGTTTTAGAATTAAAATGTGCGTAGATAAGCGGGACATGAACGGCATGCGAAATGTCCGGACCTGTCTATACGGCCGTGCAAAAGGCACACAGGCTCAAGCGTTGGCAGTGCTGACTTTATGCTTTCTGCTAGTTTATTTAGTTAACAAAGCAGAAGACATTAATTTGAGTTGGCAACGCTTGTATATGCTTTGTTAAGTTGCGTTCGAAATAAGAAGTTAGAAATCGTGACAGGACTTGGTTTAGTTCTGCACTGAAGTACAGAATTGATTGTTCTATCCACGCATTTCATTCTGCCGTGGAACAAATAGATTGGCTAATGTTTTATGAAATAAAAGTGAATAAATAGTTAGCAAATTTTTGCTTAAAATGGATAAAGTCGGTAGCTAACCAACCCTTTAAGGTTGGCTTTGGGCTAATCGTCCAAATAGCAAATGGCCCAAAACTGGTTTGGAGCATTTACAAAACGTCATTTTTGCAAAAATAGAAATAAAAGATATTTTCTAATATTTTTGCTTACGATTGCTGCCTAAGAAGGGGATACCAAAATTTGCTTAAACACACTTTACTTATCACTTTCGTTTTCTGTCCGGAGGCTGGAATCAAACTATCTAAAAAATAAATCGGTTGAAAAAAAAAAAATAATTTTAATTTTTCAACAAACCGAAAACTGCTTTAAGGCAGGGACCTTCCACGTTTTAGGATTTCATAGACATTGGCAATTCGTTCGTTTTTGGACCGCAGACTACTTTATATCTCCGTCATTTTATAATTACATATTTATTATTTTCGCCATTCACAAAACCCATGTTGGACGTTTTGCCAATTTAGGGGTTCTGCAATAGACTAGGGTGAACCGACCAATAGATGAACAAATCTGTTTTCTTATTCGAATAATAGCTAAACGAATTTTATAATTGAAGGAAAAGAAATTGAAAACTAAACTATTGTCCTTCAGCTTTCTTTGCAATATAAAATCATGCCAAAAAGCACAAAAATTCTGTTAAAATAAAAATGTTTAAAAGTTGAAGAAACGAACTGGCTTGTAAAACTTGACCTAAGTTTAAGGATGGCGCTTTTTCCCATTTTATAAAATAGGGTTTTATGAAGCAAAAATTAGTTTTTCCGGCATATTTGAACTATTTTTATAAAGAAGAAGGTTATATTTATCTAAAAAACACGTCCCATTTGAAAATTTAAATGTAAAATGCTTCTAATTTTAATGTTCATAAATGGGACCGGCGAAACCTAAGAAAACCAATAAATGAACAACCCGGCACTCCATATAAATCACTACCACTACCGCGAGTATTTTTATTGAAAAAAACCGAAATTATTGTTTTAAAACGTGTTTTCATTTTTATTTTGCAGGATGTAATTAAAAACATCAAAAAATAAACAAAGAAGCCATTTTTTCTAGAACTAATCGAATTTATCAAGACTAATCAAGTGTTCATTTACTGGGTTTTGGCTGTTCATTATTTGGTTGTGGTGTTCATTTATTGGGTTTTTCTGATTTTTTCGCTATTTTCTTAAATATCTCCTTTTTCAGCTTGTTTTATCGCATTTTTAAGGCTTTTTCTTGCTTTTTAATACATTTTTGACATTATAGTAAAATTTTAGCTTAAAGGCACCCATACGTTTTATTAAAATAAAATCTAAAGTTCGATTTCTTCTTAACTGTTCATTTATTGGTCGGTTCACCCTAATTTAATTCCGTTAAATTTTCATTTGCATTTCGTTTTTTTTTTTTTTTTTTTTTTTCTTCTTTCGCTCTTTTTCCTAACTTTGTCGAATTTTTATGGAAAAAGCGCGACCAGAGTCGTGTCTCCATTCGCGATTTATCCGAGGATCGGATATATCCGATCATCGGCTTTAGCCGACCACCGGAAGTACTAAATGTCTTTTTTGCTTCTCCTTTGTTGCCTTAGAGTTGACTTTTCCGCGGCATAATTAACGAAAAACACTTTTTTTTAAAATTGTTCCTAGAATCTTCGGAATTGGAACAATAAATCACTTTTTTTAATATCCCGCACGCAAAAAACATAAACAAAACACCGAATACGCCATTGTTATTTTCAAGTTCGAGTTTTTTCCTAGTGTTCGAAAGTACAGCACTTCCGGTGGTCGGATAATCCGATCATCGGATAAATCGCTAATGGAGACACGACTAAGGAAAAAGAGCGAAAGAAATTTTCGCACTTTTTCATAACTCCCGACGTTGTAACTGTCGGTACGTAAGTCTTTTTTCCCACTCAGAATTTTTTGGGACCACCCTAAATAGGTCTCCCGGGTACACCTGAACTTATTCCTAAAATCAGGATTCGAAAATGAAATTTAATAAAAATCGGAGGTTCTGTCAGTCATTATACGGCTATGCGGTAGAAGCCTTTTAATTTAGTTTCTTAAATAGAGGCTTTGAAAAGGGTTTTTCATCACACAGCGCAGAAAAGTCCACTTGGACGGTGGTCGGTGATAAGTGAGGCGGTGGTCGCTGATAAGTGGGCGGTGCTTACAGACTATTTTACGCCGTACTTTGTGATGAAAAATAACTTTCAATGCAAGAAATGCAAACGACTTGCCCGTCTCGACCTATTTAAGGCCCTCGCCTTCGGCTCGGGCTTAATAAAACTCGGTCTCAACAGGCAATTTTGTCGTTTGCATTCCTTGAATAGAAATCTACTATTTCATCCTTACAGATTAGATCCACTATTTGGAAATACACCCCAGTAACAGGATACATTGGACAGTCTGGGGTCATGATCGGATCAGTATGCAGTCCTTCAGCACCGATGTATCCGATAATGAAAAAAAGTTTTAAATGGGCCTTGAACGAAGAGGACTGCAGCTTAGACAAGGTTCGTTTTTTAATTAAATTAACATGATGAACCTTAATGATACTCAAACTCATGAACATAACATAAAAAGAAAGATTAAAATTATTCTTCTAATCAAGCACAGTAGGAGCAGCAACAGTAGCAATCAATAAACGTTATCATACTATTAAACACTACCAGACCAGAATGATTTGAATTATTATTATTATTATCAAGATTCATAAGTATCACCACCGTCGTCTACAGAAACAGCAATTATTATCATCATCATCATCATCATCATCATCATCATAACTATGACTAAAATTCATCAATCGGTTTTAGGGCGTGCACCTACTTCCACGTTATTCCATGGACGAAGAAATAAGGAACTGGATCGGAAACCGAACCTTTTACGGGAAATACAAAAGTCAAATGGTCTGGCTTCAGGGCACAGATATGACCCCACTTTGTGGAACAGAAATTGCCTACATCATAAATCCTCTTCCAGAAGTAAAAGAAGATAAAGGAAGGAAAAATAATTCTGCATATGAGCAAAATGATCCAGAGGACTGAACGTCAATTGTATTTGTTCAAAATTTCTTATCTTTAGACGAATTTTCATGAATATATTCCGGCCGAGCAATTTTGTTACTATAATTCGTTGAAGAAAAAACCTATCGCCTTTTATAATATTATAAAAGCCAAAATTCCTACAGTCCTTAACTTTTATAGACTAACAAACATCATTGAGAGAAAAAATTTTCGTCGGGTACATATGAGCCGAATGGGAATCGAACCCACATCACACCGTTTGCCGGACGGGTGCTCAACCATTGAGCTACCTAAATTCCCTCTTAATGAAGGACTTACCCAGTCAATGAAGGACTTAAGCAAAAAGCCTAAAACCTTCTCAATGAAGGATCCCACCGCTGCCACCATTTTGATAAGACAAAAATAGGAGGCGGTAAAATAAATAAAGAAATAACAAACGAAACATATCTTAAGCCTACCGAACATATAATACAAAAAGATAAATCTATACAGCTTCAAGTATCGAAGACTAACCGAAGACTAGTCAAGACTGTAGAGCACAATGTCAGTTGTAAATCGACTCGTCTGTAGGTTTTGCTAAGTCAAATATTTAAATATTACGGGCTTAAACCCGTTTAACGTGCAAAATAATAGGGAGTGGCGCCCCTACCCCTATAAGGTGAGCACCCCTCTCTGGGTTATGAGCTGGTGGTGGGGAGCAGTGCCACCAGTACTGGCTCAAGGCTGAAGATAGTAGTAATCGGTTAGGCTTGAGTACAGATATCAAGAGTCAAAGGTGTGACTCTTGTTCTGCGAACTAGTGGTGGGCAGCAGTGCTACTAGTACTGGCTCAGGGCTGAAGATGGTAGTGGTCGGCTAGGCTTGAGTACAGGTATCAAGAGGCAGAGCTGTAGCAGCGGTATGGCTCTTGTTCTGCTGATGCAGAAGATTCTGGGAAAGTCACTGCATTAATTTTTCCCTGAAAAATCATCATGGCTGAAAACAATATAAAATGCCTCGGACCCCTCAGTCCCCGGCAGACCTTAATTGGTCAGAGGGTGCGAATTCCCGGGTCAGCCATAAAGATCGGAACGTGGAACGTGCGAACGTTGTTCGAAGGCGGCAAGTTTGAAAATGCCGTCCTTGAGATGGAAAGAATGGGGATAGACGTATTAGGTATGAGTGAAGTGCGGTGGTCAGGTAGCGGGGAGCGTAGCACGAGCAGCCATACCATCTACTACTCCGGAAATGACGATGTTAACCACCGAAATGGAGTAGCCGTGATTGTGTCGAAAGCTGCTAAATACACAGTCAAAAATTTTGTTCCCCTTTCGGACCGGGTTATGATTCTCCAGTTCGACTCCAAACCCGTAAGCATGAATGTCATCCAGGTATATGCGCCTACTACAGACGCAGATGATGATGCTGTGGAAGCGTTTTACGCAGAAGTCAAAAATGCATTACGATTGACTAAGGCACACGAGGTCAATATTGTAATGGGGGACTTTAACGCTAAAATTGGGCGTGGTAGCGTTGGTGGAGTTATCGGAATGTTTGGTCTGGGAGTTAGGAATGAGCGAGGCGATAGGCTTGTGCAATTCTGTCAGGAGGAAGAGATGGTTGCGACGAACACCTTTTTTAATCTACACCTAGGAGGCTGTATACCTGGAAATCGCCACAGGATAATTCCCAAAATGTGGTTCGAAATCAAATCGATTACATTTTGGTGAATAAGCGATTCAGGAATAGCATTCCAAGTGTACGAACCTATCCGGGGGCCGATATTTCGTCAGACCATAACCCTGTTGTAGGAAAGCTGAGAGTAAGGTTGAAGTCGATAAAACGGGGACTCACAAGGACCCGGATTGACATAACCAAGCTCAAGGACGCAGATTTGCGATTTAAAGTTCAGCATGACCTGAGTCTAGGGTTCAGAGAAATTTCTGGTCAAGAGGACGTAGATGAGCACTGGAATAAGGTCAAAAAGGTTGTCGTTTCAGTGGGTGAGGAACATCTAAAGGCGGATCCAAAGGTGAAACATAAATCCTGGATGACAGATGAGATTCTTGGCCTGATGGAGGAGAGACGAGAATGCAAAGGGCGCGATCCTGACGGTTATAGGGCACTTCAACGAAAGATTAGAAATAAGATCCGCGAAGCTGTAGAAGCAGAAGCTTCCGAGAAATGTAAAGAAATCGAAGAGTTACAAAGCCGGTACGATACGTTCAACCTGCATAAGAAAATTAAAGAATTTACAGGGGAACGGCCTAGACAGCATTTCGGGGTACTACTGAATGAAAATGGGGAAATAGCCACCAGTACCTCTGAAAAACTTAAAGTTTGGGAGAGATACGTGTCCAGGCTCTTCGACGATGATAGGCCCGAAGATCATGGGGTTAGGGAAGGGGACACCGGTCCGGATATTCTTAGAGGGGAGGTGATTAAAGTTATAAAAGAGCTGAAACCGGGCAGGGCTGTAGGACCCGACGGAGTTCGGGCCGAATTGCTTAAGGTACTGAGTGACGATGAAGATCTAGATGTCCTCACATCCCTCTTCAATAAAATATATCGGAGCGGAAGATTCCCTAATGATTGGCTAAAATCCACATTCCTTCCTCTCCCAAAGAAAACGAACGCCAGGCGTTGTGAAGAATACCGAACCATCAGTCTCATGAGCCACCTGCTAAAGCTCTTTCTGAAGATAGTCCATGGAAGGGTCTTTCGAAAGTGCGAGGCACTTATGTCGGATACTCAGTTCGGGTTTCGTGGAGGTTTCGGCACACGTGACGCTTTGTTTACCTTACAAGTACTTGTGCAGCGATGCCGGGATGTAAACAAAGATGTCTTTTTGTGCTTCATCGACTATGAGAAGGCGTTTGACAGGGTTCAACATCAGAAAATGTTAGAAATCCTTCAGCGCATAGGGCTCGACAGTCGAGATGTGAGGCTTATTGCGAACCTATACTGGAACCAAAGCGCAAGCGTGCGGGTCGAAAATGAGTTATCGGATGAAGTCCAAATACAGCGGGGTGTTCGGCAAGGCTGTGTATTGTCTCCGTTACTTTTTAATTTATATTCGGAGATGATTCTTTCGGAAGCTTTAGATGGCCTTAATCTAGGGATCGTGATCAACGGCGAGGACATTAACAATTTACGTTATGCAGACGATACAGTCTTACCTACAGGTAGTGCAGAAGATCAGCAAACCTTGCTCGATCATGTAAATGCAGTGAGTAATAGGTACGGCTTAACCATAAATACACGGAAAACAAAGTTTATGGTTGTCAGCAAGAGAAATGTTGATGCTAGACTTTTTATCGCCGGAGAGGAAGTTGAACGGGTGCACTCGTATAAATATCTCGGAACCCTCTTGAATGATTCGTGGGATTGTAGCCAGGAAGTCCGAGCTCGTATAGAGCAAGCCAGGGGGACTTTCTTCAAAATGAGAGACCTGTTGTGCAATCGCAACTTGAGCCTCCAAACGAGGATCCGTATCGTCCGATGTTACGTATTTCCCGTGCTTTTATATGGACACGAGGGATGGACGTTAACTAGGACGTTGGAAAAGAAGTTGGAGGCTTTTGAGATGTGGGTATACCGTCGAATGCTTAAAATTTCGTGGACTGACAGGGTGAGAAATACTGACGTCTTGGCTCGTATGAAGAAGGAAGTAGAAGTTCTGTACGAGATCAAGGGTCGGAAGCTCGATTATTTCGGCCACGTAATGCGAAATGAAAAATATCGCCTCCTTCAGCTTGTGATGAAGGGTAAGATCGAGGGTAAGCGCGGTCAGGGTCGTAGGAAAACCTCATGGCTCAAAAATCTAAGAGACTGGTTTGGTGTCGATTCCTTGGGTCTTTTTCGAGCAGCGGTCGACAAAGTAAAAATAGTCCAGATGATAGCCAATCTTCGTCGCGGAGCTGGCACTTAAAAGAAGAAGAAGAAGAACGTGCAAAAATCTACTTAATTTTTTAAAAATATTTCCGCTTACTTTTTTTTGCTACAGCCAAAAGATTTTATTACACCCATTAGGAGCTCCTAAACGCCGCCATGAATTGCTGAGATACATTGTAAAAATCCTTTGTGAAATTTACATTTTTTCCTGTTTAAAACGGTCCCCATACTTGTTATGTCGAATCTTACATAATTCTGGGGTTTTTAACATTTATTTTCTGTCAAATTAACAGATCAATATGTCAAATTTAACAAAATATCGTTAACATAAAAAAAATTTTAACAGATAATTTTTTACCGTGTAATAGTTACGCCACTGAGTTTAAAAAACTAGATGACATCGATCACAGAGGTCATTAAAAAAATCAGTAAGTACTTTCCAACGGGCTCCCATCCGTTCGCCTTGTACGTTCCATTCACAAAATATCCATCAGGAACATAAAACAATTCATAATCCAATTTCCAAAATCCTTAATTACTTCGAAATTTTAATTGAGAAACGCGATAATAGTCCTAACATTTCAGCGGCATAATTATGTACCCATCATCCGGTCGGACTAATTGAAAAATAATGCTGTGCAAGTGCGCAAGAAAATGCTGCGGGTTTTAGTTTTAATATCGATTATTCCGTGGGCAACGTGTCAAAAAAAATTCGTAAGTACAGACTTTTTATTTAATTTTTCTTTTTTAAAATCTCCATTATTTTCCGAGTAATATTTCCAGGGCCACTTTTATTTCGAATACGAATTTCTTCGTCATCCTTTCCCGGAAAACGATGTCATCCATTACCGTTTCCGGTTATCCAGGATCAGCAAATACGAAAAACAAATGACGGGATGGTTGAAATTTTTCAAGAAAGTCACCGACTTAAGGATTTACATCCAGCTGTTTAAAAAGACGACCGCAGGTTACAGGTCCGACTCCCCTTCCCCGATTTCGAAATCGTTTTGCTTCGAATCCATCCCGATTTTCCCCGTTCTCCAAGATAGCTTTTCGGGGAAGATAAATAAAGAAGACTGCAGCGTGGAAGAAGTTCGTAAAAATTTTAAAAAAATTGGAAAATTAATTAAGTGGATTATTCATATTTTTACTTTTTTTTTTCTTTTTTCCTCCCCAGGGAGAATACGTCTTGTATCCGTACGATATGGAAAAAGAGCTTCGGAGGTTTGTGGGGAATAAAACGTTTTACGGGGACTTCATCGGACGTTTAGTATGGCTCGAGGGGTCAAATGAAATATTAGGAGTTGATATCGGTTATTCGGTTAAAGATGCAGACTTGAGATTCATCCCCCATCATGACAACAGGGGATAACATGTGTTGTCAGATAAATTTTTACGGAATTTTTTGATAGATTAAAAAAGAAAAGGGGGGGGGGGATGATTATAAATTTTGAAGTAGAGTTGGACAGTTAATAAGCTACCGGGCACTTATTAGAGCTAGCTCTCTAATTTCTCAATCCGTACAAAAAAGCAGTGCAAAAAATTTATAAAAATTTTTGCAAAAGAAATGCAAAAAAATTATATTTTTTATATCATTCATACAAATATTTAGACATGATAATTTTTGGAAGGTTTATGCATATTTTTTTTAAGCACCAAATTTGAATATCCACAATTTTTACAAAATTCATGCATAATTTTTTTAAGCATGAAAATCTGGATATGCATAATTTATGCATATAACTTTTTTAAATCATAGAATTTGCAAATATTATGCTTATTCAACTTTTTTTCCCTTCTGGAACGTTCAAGTATTACGTAAGACTTTTTTTCGGGTTTTTGGACCCCCTCCACCCCCCCCCCCCCCTTCGTAAGAATTAGTAAGATTTCTTTGAACCCTTCCTATTATATTACGTAAGATTTTCGCGGACCCCCCCTTTTTTTTAACTCCAATTTTAAATTGAAGTAATATTTTTCTTAAATCTAGATTTATAGTTTATACTCATATCCCTGAAGATGGCTACAATTGGCACAAAATCTCCTCAAAAAAGTAAATTTTTATTTCTTAAAATTTTTTGAAAAAAAGTTTCAATTTTTCTACTTTAGACAATCGAAAAAAATTAAAACAACATAATTTTTGAAATAAAAAAAAAAAAAAAAAAAAAAATCTGAACAATAAGTCATAATGGAAATTCTTACGTAAGATTTGCCAAACTCCCCCCCTCCCCCTAGTAAGAAATCGTAAGATCTTCTAGTACCCCCTCCCCCCCCTTTTGGTCTTACGTAATACTTGAACGCTCCCTTCCTTATGCATACTTTTTTTTTGTCCAAAATTATATTGGGAGGATGAAAATAGTATATTCTATACGAAGGACAGCAAGGAGCACTTTCTGAACTCGCGCGACAGTGTTGCCGGCCCGAGCGTACGCACTGTCTCGAATATATTACGAATGAAAGGGAGAATTTTTTTTCTCCTAATGAATCATTTCAAGGATTTTATATACCGACTATCATAGAAAGAGTCTACTTTTTAATACTCTATGTCCCAAAAAGTTTAACTTTTAAGTCCCTAAATAATTCTTAAAAAGGATCTTTTTAGTTTTGTCAATAATAGAACAATTTTTTTTCGGTAAAAAAATTAAGTTTCTTACACATCCTTTATGCATTTTTTATGTATATTCGATTTTTTGTATAATTTATACATAATTTTCCTAGAATTTATGCTTTTCTTATTCGTCAGGGCCTTTATGTCAGAATAGTAACCGAGCGGTTGAATTTTGATTGGTCGTTGCGACTGGACGCAATTCTACGGTCCTTATGTTCAAAAAATTATTTTTGTTCAAAAAAATTACTTATGCAAATTATCGTTTCTAATTAATGATTGGTAGAATTGTCTCAGGAATGATGGAACTAATTAAAAACAAAACGAATTCTTCGCCAACGTTTCAACCAAAAAAAATTATTGTTAAAAAAACTATTTAAATTTTTTTTTTTCTTAATTATTTTTGTTCAAAAATAATTTTGCTCAAAAATAATTTTTTACAGACTGATGACAATTTTGTTTAAAAATCATTTTTCTACAATAATTTCACAGGCTGATGCTTCAGATCCGAAATTTTTATACAGATACAGAATTTAGTAGAGCAAAGGTTAGGTCATAAAAAATTCCTTCAAAAAAGTCTTCTCCTTAGCCTTAAACTCTGAATCAGGGTATTCTAGTGAAAAGAAAAATAGGCAGAACAAAAAACGCAAAACAACCTGAATTAACTACTTTTCAGTTTTTTCCGCAATCCTCAAAAACCTTGAAAGACCCTTTTCACTTCGTTAAAACTTAATAATGACTCATACCGGTAAAGAAGGCCACTGCAATTTTGGACAGAATTTAATGACGTTAATGTTGCCCTTTTTTTATTGCTCCATTGCAGCGAATGCATTCCATTCCATTCTTTTTAGAGCACTCAGAAATGGAATTTCTAGGTAAAATATACGGTGTTCATATTTTCCTAAAAAGATTATCCTTATTAAAAATTCCTTATTTTAAAAATAATTACCTCCAAAAGGTTACATTTTAAGTTTGCAAAAATATCTTCAAGTGTTATTCTGCTACCTTCATTCCAAGTAAAAAATAGCATTCGAAGAAGGGAAAAAGACGGAAAAAAATTAAGACAAGGGGGAAAAAACAAACGCAGAGAGTAAAAAATGAAAGAAGGAAAAAGAACAAAAACTGGCTGGCTGCAGGAAAAGGACCTGAAGGCTTTTTTTTAATGAAAATTTATGTATTTTTCCTAATTACTGCATCGGACCCTCAGACTTCAAAGCGTCGTTAAAATTATGAATGATAATGAGATAAAAACGACAAAATAAAGTCATCGATTTTTTTTATTTCCCCGATAAAAATCAGTTTCATTTTCACAAAACATAATTAATGATCATAAGTCATTAATAAAAATTTTAAAAAAGACAATCTAAAATGAATTACCTATTGAATAATTTCCCGTCAACGAATTAAAAAAAAAAAAAAAAAAAAAAACAGCTAAGTGTTGGTTACCACCGGTTTACGCTCGACACGTGGGTTCATTATGCGGGCATTGCTATGGTTGTTCAATTTTATTCTGTTAACGACTATCGCAAAATCGAGTAAAAAATATGTAAGTAACAGAAGAATGAAACCTAAAAATTTTGGGCAGAGAATTAATTTTGTGATTTAAGTACATGCATTTGTTTTTTATTATAGTCAAATCCCTCAGAATTTTTAATCTCGAAAGTTTCTGAAAAATTAAAAGTAGTTTTTCCAAATTTCTATTTTTTTTAACAATTTTAAGTATAAAACTACCCCCCCCCCCTCCCCCAAAAGACTCATCTATACGTTAAAACCGATTTTGAGCGCCTACGGATTTCGAGGAAAGGCAACTTGCATCACCTGCATGTAGTACAAAATATCGCATTGTTTTTGTTCTTCTTCGTATAAAAAATAAAGGAAAAGAGGTTTCCAGGCAGGGGGCGGAATTAGCCAAAATGACCGTTTCCATTTTTAATGTTTAGCTTATGGGAGCCAAAGAAACGTTTCCGTTTCCGAGCTTACATAAGCTAAACGGAGGGGTTAAAAAAAACGTTACCACCCCCCCGTTTCCAGGTATTTTTGATGTCGTGGTTTTCAAGTTCATAATGTCAGAATTGATGCAATTTCAAACGGGAAAAGCAATATGGCGCCAAAGTCAAATTTTTAAAACAAAATTGCTCCGCCATTTTGGATTTTAATTTTTTCAAACTTCCGACTTTAGATTCGAAATTAGCCGTTTAAAATACAATGGCCGCCGCTTATTAGAATTACGTCCGACGAAAGCATTCAAGTATCAGCTTTTTGCAGTCAAAAAGAACGAAATTATGAGTTTTTTACACAATCTTCAATTGTTTCCATAAGCGAAATGTTACGTTTTGTTTACTTTTCCTCCTCCTCCTTCTTCTTCTTCTTCTTCTTTTAGTAGGCTTAAAAAAAGAGCCTGTTTTTCATTTAAAGTAGTCCTTCATGGAGTATCCACGGATGACGAAGCCCAACTATCTGCCCACCGCTTTAAAGGTCGTCCTTGGGGTGGCTTCGCGATCGGTTTCTCATCCCTTACTTTCTTAATGAGGCGGTCATCGGCTCTGTCAACATGCTTATTCCAAAAATCGCTACTTTTCCAATTTTATAATTTGTTCCACCCTATTGTTATATATGGACTTAAAGGGTTTTAAAGCTGAACTATATCGTATTCTTTTTCTTTTTTTTTAGAGATACTTCGGGTTGAGTACGAACACATAAGCTATTTTGTGCCAGAAAACGACATTCTCCACTGCCATTTTCGCCTGTCAAGGCTGAGCAGAACTGAGAAACAAATCACGGCAAGGCTTGAAGTTTTTAAAAAATTTCCGGATTTCCAGGTAAGT
Source organism: Liposcelis bostrychophila (assembly GCA_037577465.1). Lineage (NCBI taxonomy): Eukaryota > Metazoa > Arthropoda > Insecta > Psocodea > Liposcelididae > Liposcelis > Liposcelis bostrychophila. Next base: position 22,693,335 of record CM075214.1, on the reverse strand, counting down.
CACATCGCAAACTAGCAACAGAACATGTTGGGCGAACGTGATTGAGGAAGCTCTCGGAAGAACGAGCGACAAATGTAAAAATGTTGGACGAACATTTTAAATTTTCTCCGCAAAAGTCGGTTCAATATGTTGAGGGAAACATGCCGAACCTCATGTTGGACTAACATTTTTCCAACAAGCTTGGGGAGCATAGATAAGCAGCGCGGCATTTGCCCAACATGTTCATTAAACACGTTCGTCATACATATTTGCCGAATATGTTTGGAAGTGAATTTGCGCCTTTAAAAAATAATTTTTATGATAGTCCATTCCTTCCTTACAGATATCCTACAGCGTCTGGAAGAAAACTCCCATAGTCGGCTACATAAGAACATTGCCAGAAAAAATGAGGACATGGTGCGATAGTGTCAAGCCTACGTTCCCTACATTAAAAAGAGATTTTAATTTACCTCTAAATGAAAAAGACTGCAGTTTGGACAAGGTTAGTTCCTGGCATCATTTTTTACCATTTGCTACGTCTTTCATTTCTGTTTTTAAGGGTGTTTACTTGTTGCCACGCTATTCCTGGGACGAAGAAATCAAAACTTGGGTCGGCAACTTAAAATTTTCGGGGAAATTTAAAGTTCGCATGACATGAGTCGAAGGAGTAGGAAAGACCAAACTCTGCGGCGTGGAATTAGCATACACCGCTTATAGGATTCCGGGAGTGAAGGAAAAGAGAACAAACAAAAGAAGAGAATCCCTATCATGAAGCTGATGCTGGAGAGGTATTAAATAATGAGGGGTAACCGACCTGAAACTTTTAAAAAATGAAACCGTTGGAGATGAGCTCAACTAATTCATAGATAGGCGTAGAGGTTCATGTTCACCAGGCACAAGTTAGGGCAAACGTTGTGTTTAACATGACCGAGGAAGCAGTGGGGCTTTGTCATGACTATGTTGGGTGAAAATGTTCGTCCAATATATTGGGGCAGCGAAGGTGCACGCACACCGCATGATCATCCAAAAAATTCCTTTTCCAAAAATTCGCCGAACACAATGCAATTTTCACAATTTTTTTTTTTTTTTTTTTTTTTGTATTATTTTGGAAAAATACAAATTTTTTGCATTTCAAATTTTGCAATTTTTTTTCGTCCTTTTCGCACGGGCTACTTTCAGGGGTTGTTCGGGACGGAATACGAATACTTAACCAATTTCCTTCCGGGAAATGATATTTTTTACAGCCATTTTCGCCTATCAAGGTTGAACAAAACGGAGAAACAAATTTCGGCGAGGTTGGAGGTTTTTAAAAAAATTTCGGATTTGCAGGTAAGGTCGCATAAAATTTTTTTCAAATAAAATTTCCCGCTTGGGAATGCGATTTTCTTCGTTGTAGATATCCTACGGTGTTTCGAAAAAAACTCCATTGGCAGGCTACATACGGGAACTACCAGAAAAAATGAGGTCATGGTGCGATAGCTCTAAGCCTTTGTTCCCGATATTGAAAAGAGATTTTAATTTGTCGCTGAACGAAGAAGACTGCAGTTTGGACAAGGTTGGTCTATAATATATTCATTTTTTTAAACATTTAATATTTACCAGTCGGCAAAAAAATATTTTATTGATATTAATATGTATTTCTTTGATGACTGGGATTGTATTTTAACTTCTAATTTTTTTTTCTCTCTCTTATTAAGGGTGTGTACTTATTAGCTAGATGAGGAAATTAAAAATTGGATTGGGAACGTAACCATTTTTGGGAAATTCAAACTCCGCATGACATGGATCGAAGGGATTGGAAAAACGAAGCTTTGCGGATTGGAAATAGGATATGTCGCTACTAAGATTCCGGAGCAAAATGAAAAGGAAAATAAGGCAGTTATAAAAAGGAACCATCCCAATGAAAATGGAAAAAATAATACCGGAGAATAATTGGTGTAAATTTGAAGTTAAAGGTGTCGCTTCGGTTGACAAAAAACGCGCGTTCTAAAATTTTTTTTAAAAAACATTATTGGCTTCAATTAGCCCTTTTTAATGACGTTATAACACGAATTGACGATGTTTACATATAAACTAAATGTAAACAACAACATTCTTTTCATTCCCCTTGTTAGTCAGTTTTTGCCTTGACTAAAATGGTTTTTAATCGTTTTTGCCTTGACTTTTTTATTCAAATTGCTTAATAGTTTGATTGATTCGCCTTTTTTGCTTGGTCTTGTTAGATTTCGGGTTCCTATTCGTTTTACTCGTCAACGGAATCTCTTTCATTACTCCAGTTGTGCAGTAATCGATAAGATTCAAAGCGATTTTAACACAAAGCTTGAAGATATAGATCCCTTCGTCCTCAGTCTTAATGCATTTAAAAAAGCTGTATTAAATTTACTAGTCGAGGGTTAATTGCTTTTTTTCTTTTTTTAAATTTAATTTAATCATTACGTATTTTTTTTTTTAACTTTAAACTGTTTTTACTGTTGTTCTACTTTATTCTAATTTGTTATTTTACTTTTCATTTTATTTGATCTCTTTGGAACCAAATTCTGTTGATCAATATAATCACTTAATAAAAGGGTAATTCTTGAAAAAACGTTCCGTGTCAGGAAAGACAAATAAGGCACTTTTTGGTAATAAAAAAAGGCTGAAAAGTAATTAATTTTTTCTCAAGAAGAGGGATATCGTTCTTTACCTTGCAAAACACCAATTCACAACAAAGAAAAATTTTCTCGTTGCATCCTTAATGAGAAGATGCTAAAAAAAAACAAAACGTGTCGGGAGGACAAATAACGCACTCTTTATCTAATTAAAAAGGTTTAAAAATCGTTTTTATTGTCTTTTAAAAAAGGATATTATTCTTTACCTTCTAAAACGCAAATTCACTGTAAAAAAATTTTTTTCAGTGTGTGTTTCATGAAATATTAAGCAATATTTCCTAAATATAAAAAGGTACGTTTTTTAAGAACTACCCAATAATAAAAAAATTGTAAGAAAAAAAAATTTCAGAAAAGTGCATCTCTCGAAGAGCTGCTTTTGGCAAGCGAATCGACACCCTAAGTTAATGTAATTACCAAAAGCGAAACTTCAAACATCTTGAGATTTAATATCTTAATGATTAATCAAAAATGTCCTAAGCAAGTCCAAGAGACAGGCCACCAAATATCCTGCTGCCATAAAAGACTCATTGCACTTTTTTTCTTTTTTTCTTTTTAATTGAACTTGGGGAGAAGCCTTCAAAACGGACCTTGGGATTTCTACTTACAAAAACCTCATTTTCTTTGCTTTGAAATGAAATGAAAGGGAAAAAATACCGCCTTCTGCTGGATTCTTTGAAAACTTACCTGAAAAAAAGAGGAAAGGAAAATGTCATTAAAAAAATTAATCAAATACACAGTAATTACAATTCACTGATTTTGTTTTTCTGATCAAAATCATTTTTTTTTTTTTTTTTTTTTTTTTACGACTTCAATTGTAGTTTTTGTTTGGAAACACATTAAAAAAATCAAAAACGCATTATGTGATGAATAATTTCCCGTCAACCATTAAAAAATTCAAAAAAATTTGGTTGTTACGGCAGTGGCGCTGCTATGCGGGAGATGCTTTGATTAAGTTTTATTACTCTCTTAATGACGACTGTCAAATTGGAAAACAAATTGTAAGTAAAAAAGATTGATTTCTGAATTTTTTGTACAGGACATTTTATTTTTCGCTACATTAAATGCCCAGCACCATTTTCCTTTTAATTAAATCTGCAGGGCAAGATGGTCCTAAACAAAAGTGCCTGTAAAGGACCCCACTCAAAATCACAGGAAATTCGGCTTTCGGAAAAAATTCTATTTGTTTTGTTTTTCTTTTGTTTGTTTTCAAATAAAAACTTTATCTGACAGCCGAATTCCTATTATTTTGTGCGGTTTTTTTTGTCTCTGCATCTTGAAATTGGCCTGGGTTGGAAACGAAATCGTTTATGGGGAAATTTAAATTTCGTATTATGTGGGTGGAGGGTGTAGGAATGAGGAAAAGACATTGCATACGACTCTGAGAGAAATAGCCAGAAAGGTCAGTCAGAGAATGGAATACACCTCTGTTCCGATCCAGGACGAAATTGAAAATAAAACAATCAAAAGAAAGTATTTTCGATTCAATGAAGGAGGCAAAAATAATGCTTAAGATGAGCTAATATAATAAAAATAAATAAATGTCAGTCATATTAAAGACGACAACCCTCGTCGTTATGTTAAGATCAATTTGTTAAATCTTCTTTTACGTCTCATTATGGAGCAACGGAGAGAACAGGAAAAAAGGCGCCGTTTTAAAAATACCACCACATCTTGTTAAGGCAAAAGGAATGAGGAGTTTAGCAACGCTAACCTAAATCGCCATGATCACTCCCAGAATTTCTTATTTGCTTGACTTATAATTAAAGTGTTTTATATACAGACAACATAACCAAATCGCGGAGGAGATGCCACGGGAGTTCAGATATCAGCACCGTCAACATCGGGAGGGAAACAGGTATGGGAGAGGCTTCCAGAGCCTCTTATCTCTGTTTCTGATAAATCCGTCACTACTAGTCCATAAGTTGCATCAAAATGAACAAAAAACCAACCAAATACAATTAAGCCATTTGTCAACCAACACAAATGTTCACATACAAATTTTAACATAAAACGTGTTTTATAACTAATAAGTAGATTTTTATAAGGCTGTTATCATAAAATTGTTTACCGTGTTCGAAAACAATAAAGCCCCACAACTGAGGCACCGGCTGGAATATTTGGGACTTTTCCCCAGGGCTGCAATTCCGATTTATTTTTATTCGGAATCGAAATCAGAATTTATCTATCGGATCTATCTTCGCCGTTCACATCTCTAAATTCCCCGTCCTTCAAGAAGCTCACGACAGCTTGAAGGCCAGACAGAGGCTAGCCTAACCTAAGCAAACCTGGTCAAAGAAATTACCAAAAAATATTACCAATGATCAATAAAAACAATAAAGAAAAGAAATAAAGAAAAGTGATCAAAATGAAAAGAAAAAAAAAAAAAAAAAAAATTGGAATTTTCGGGGTTTTGGAAACAAAGTTTTAAACCAAAAATTTGAATCGCTACAGGACGAAAGCCTAAAATGAGCTCAAAAATTCGAATTCTATCCCGTGTAAAACTAATATTTTAATAAAATTGCAAAACTATATAGTGTAAAGTTTATTCAGTTCGGGGATGGGGGGGGGGGGGGAGGGGGGACCCATGCCATGCATGTTGGGCTCAAAATAGCCTTATACCCGTCAGATTACAAATCAAGCTTCTCAAAATTCGTGAAAGAGAAAGAAACAGGATATGACTTGCAAACTTATTGTACGAGAGAATTATAAACGAATGAAAACAAAACAAGTACAAAATATTTATTAAAAACAATTAAGATATCCTGACTGATGGCATTGGAATGATCTTGATAGTCTAAAATGTACTGAACTATGTAAAAAAAAATATACAAATAAATTAGCTACTAATTATTTCCTTCAATTTGTACCACACAAAAAAAGACACAACCAATTCATTGTGTTCAAAAAAAATGAAGCTTTTCATAGTAATCATAATTGGTGAACTTATTCTCTACGTTTGTTCTTATGGAAAAGATTTCGTAAGTACCCCATTATTTTTTTCCTCTTTTTTTTCTAAAATGTTAAAAATCCACAATCCAGGGGGAATACTACATCGAAATAGACAGTGTAATCGACCCGCTACCCAAAAATGACATCGTCGATCATCGTTTCCGAATATCAAAAGCTAACAAATTCGAAAAACAATTGACAGCCGAATTTCAAGTGCACAGGAGACTGGAAGATTTAAAAGTAAGTACTTTTTCGTTTGAATGGTTCGAATTATTAAAATCTTTTCCAAAACTTTTAGATTCAAACTGAATTATGCAAGAAAAGCAAAAAATTAAATTCTGCAGAGTATCAAATTTTGTATCCGATGGGAAGTCCGAAATCGTTTTGCTTGAAAACGGAACAGATTTATCCAGTGTTTCGAAAAAGGTTGGAACCCAAAATCAATGACGAGTTTTGCGGGATGGAAAAGGTTCGTTTTCATTTTTATTTTATTTTTTTTTTCAAGAAAGGAAGCGAAGTTGAACTGAACTGACACATTTTATTCATACGATTAATCAAGTTTGATTGATTTCTTCCATTGAATTTAATTCATTCCAATGAAATTAGTCCTTAACTAAAATTCAACTGCATTACATTTAATTTACATAATTTAATTTTTAATTCTTTAAAATTTTACGAAAATGATTCGTTCATATTCAGATAAAAAATTGTCGTTCAACTGCATTAAAATCATTTCTAATTTAGATTCATAATTCGAATTCATTATTCATTAATTGACTAATTAATTTAATTAATTTAGTTAATTTAATTTCCCTATTTCAAGTCATTGAATTGAATTGATTTAGTTCATTCAATTTAATTAAATCAGCTCAATAAGATTAATTTTATTAATTTACTCAAATACCATTTTATCGATTTAATGATTCCCATGAAATACTTTTAATTTAATCAATTGAATGTAATCGCTACTACTTTATTATCATTACTAAATTTATTTCATTGAATTTCATTTTTTTTTTCTGCTTCGTTTGATAAGTAAAACAAGTAAAGAAACAGAAAAATACTCTAATAGAGATCATTCTGAAACGTAACGCGGATCAATCTCGATTCAATGCGGATTTATCTCGATTCGGTATCTGAATAAATTGAATCGAGATCGATCCACAGAATGATTTCAATTAGGGTGACGAAGTAAAGTACTTAATAAATCTGATCGATTAAAGTACGATTAAACTACATTAATTCATTCTATTTAATTTAATCGAATTCGTTCCATGCATTGGTTCAATTTAATCCCATTATTCGCTTCAATTAAGTCTCGTTAATTGATCAAATTAAATCTTGTTAATAGGTTCAATTTAATCCTGTTAATCGTTTTAATTAAATCTTGTAAATAGGTTCAAGTTAATCCCGTTAATCGCTACAATCCCGTAAATCTTGTAAATCGGCTCAATTTAATGCCGCTAATCGATTCAATTTAATCCCGTTAATCCCTTCGATTAAGTCTCGTTGATGGGTTCAATTTAATCTCTCTAATCGCTTCAATTAAATCTTGTAAATGGACTCAATTTAATCCCGCTAATCACTTAAATTTGATCCCGTTAATCGCTTTAATTCATTATTTAATCGCTTCAAATAAATCTTATAAATAGGTTGAATTTAATCCCGTTAATCGCTTCAATTAAATCTTGTAAATAAGCTCAATTTAATCCCGTTAATCGCTTAAATTACATCTTGTTAATAGGTTCAATGCAATCCCGCTAATCGCTTCAGTTTAATTACGTTAATCGCTTCGATTAAGTCTCTTTAATAGGTTCAATATGATCCCTTTAATCGGTTCAATTTAATCTCATTAATTCCTTCAATTTAATTCCGTTAATGGGATCATTTTAGACGGCGCAAAGTCACATGGAGAATATTGGCCGAACGAAAGGCAAAAATTGAATTAAATTGAACTTAATTTCATTATATTTTACTAAACTTTCCTTATCTTGGTCTTCTAACCTGAACAGGGTTTAGGAAGTCGTTCGTCTCATATGAGCCTTTTCAGAAAGAGAACTCCCGCAAGAGCCGAATTTAATTACATTTAACCAATTTTAAATCATAAATGATTTTTTTTTTCAGGGAAATTACACCCTCAACCCATACTCATTCGAAGAAGAATTCCGAGGCTTCGTGGGAAACAAAACATTTTACGGAGGCTACAAAGCCAAGCTAATAGTCGTCGAAGGAGAAAAAAACAACCCTGTATTCGGATATCAACTTTTTTACACGGTTAAAAGTGCGGCTAATTCACCGGTGACAAATTACACATCTAAATCAAAAAAACAGAATAAGAGAAACGAAGTGCAAGCAAAAGAAAAACTTTGAGTTAAAAAAAAAAAAAAAAAACACGAACCAAACTGATCATTTTATTCCCAGAGATAAAGTAATGCAATGATTGGAAAACTTTTTGTCTCTTTTTTAAGTTTTCCACTTTATATCCTTTCGTTATCTCCCTCGAGTAGAAAAAAAAGAGGAGATAGGAGACCCGGAAAGCTTCATTAACTATCGCAAACTTGCCAATTGTTTCGATGTTTTGCCCGTTATCTGATAGTCCATTTGTTCCGATTCCTTACTTTTTTTACACGTCTGAATTTTATCGACGAGAGAGGGAAAAAGAGAGAGAAAATTCTTGAAAGTAATTAAAAAGTTAATATAACGGTGATAATAAAGTCATAACAGTAACATTTTTTTTTCTCAAATTAACGAGACGTAACCCCTCCCCTTTAGTCCCCCACTCCACTCCTCATTTGGGAATTAATGAACTGGCATTTTCCCTGCCCTTTTCAGTCATTCTCAGTCCTCACGTCCAATTAAAGATTTATTCGCGAGAAAAAAAAAAAAAAAGAAAAAAAGAAAATGGAGGTACCGGGGCCAACCACGCTTAAACATTAAAATGAGAACGTGGATCGAATTCAACCTGGCAAACACCTTTAACGATTTGTGTTAACTTCATTTCAAAGTTTCCGAGGCCTCATCATAAGGTTGGGAAAGTTTCCTCATGACTTTTTTTTTTTTCTCTCTCCCTGAAAGTTAATTTAGAAAGTCGAGTTAAACATCTCCGGTTTTTTTTCCTTCCTTCTTCATCCGAGTTCCTTTTTTTTTCGTCGAATTTCGGAGTTTCATACAGGATGGAAAAGATAAAATAAAGAAAAGGTTTGTTTTCTTTTTGTTCGATTTTTTTCCCTGGAATTTTATAATTTTCGAACCAACGTGAAAAAAAAGGGATCATAAAATTGTTTAAAGGAAAATTTTTTTCCGAGTTCATAAAGAAAGCAAGAAGGTTGAAAAAAAAAATTAATTTTCCTAACTTTAATTCATAACTTATCATTTAGTACTTTTTTACTTGAACTTTTTAAAATTATTTCATTTATTCTTTCTTTTTAAAAAAAAATTTCATAAATTTCAATGTTCGTATAAGTAACCATTAATTTAATTAATAAATTTTTTCTGAGTTGAATTTTTCCTTCATACAGTAGTTATTTTTTTTCACGGTTTCCTCTTGGTTTCCCACGACAAAATTCTTACTTTTTAAAAAATTTTCTTCCTCAATTTTCTTCCTCGATTCCTACTGGTTCTTTCCATTGAGGCGGTAACACACGTCGAACACGTTAGCGTTGGATAAAAGTGAAGAACATGTTGGGTTAACATGTTAAACAAATATTCTCATCCAACATTTTCCCCAACATGTAAGAGAAGCTCTAGGTAAGCAATAAGGTTTTTCTGAGAATGGTGGATTGTCAACAGGTTCACCGAACATGTTCGCCACAATCATTCAATAGCGCAAAATCTTGCCCAACATGTTCGGAGAACCTGTAGAAACATTATTACCAACATGTTCAAAAAAGCCTCACTGCTTACATGGAGCTTCCCCTATATGTTGGGAAAATGTTGGGTGAAAATGTAAGTCAAACATGTTAACATGTTAACTAAATGTTTGTAAACATGTTGGACAAGAATTTGAGCCCTAAAAAGCCGGTTTTTAATTTTTCTTCATATTTCCTTTTCAATCTTTGTTATATAACAAGCTAGCTAAGATGTTCGTGAAATACGTTTGAGAATTCTCCAACACTTTCTTCAACATTTCTCCTTAATTATTACAAAGCATTCTTTATGGCGAACGTACATGTGTTTGTCATAATATTCAATTAAAAACATCTATACAACATGCCATGTTTTTTTTTAACATGACATATAACATGGCACGTTATACAGTATGTTTATGTTTCAACATGTATAAATTATACTACTCTAATGTTAATGGTGTAATAATTTGTTACTCATGTTATAATTAATGTAATAATTTGTTACCCATGTTATAGTTAATGTAATATTTCGTCACCCATGTTATAATTCATGTAATAATTCGTCACCCATGTTATAACTAATGTAATATTTCGTCACCCATGTTATAATTGATGTAATAATTCGTTACCCATGTTATACATCACGTAATAATTCGCTACCCATGTAATAATTCGTTACGCATGTTATACATCATGTAATAATTTGTTACCTATGTTGTAGTTAATGTAATAATTAGTCACCCATATTATAATTAATGTAATAATTTATCACCCATGTTATAATTAATGTAATAATTCTTTAACCATGTTATAAATGATGTAATAATTTGTTACCCCATATTATAACCCCATGTTTGTCTTTCCTATCTCTAAAAATTTTAACAACTTGACCGTCTTCAAATTATTATACAACTCTTTGGTTAGGTCTAAGATTGAATATGGGGCTGTAATATACACACACACACACACATCAGGCTTTTACAGGACCTGGAGCCCTATCGCCGCATTATAGACCTTTTTCCAATCAGGCCTCTCCTGGCAGGCATCTCGCCAGTCAGGCACTCCCAACCTTCTCGCATCGGCCGCGACATTATCTTCCCATCTGATCCGGGGTCTACCCTGAGGTCTTGGACTCGTCGGTCTGCCCTCCAGGACCTGCCGGGCTGTAATATGGCGAGATATTAATCAATCGCAATCAGAAAGATTAGAGTGTATTCAAAAAAAATTTCTCCGTTTCCTTTATTTTAAAACTCATAATATATACTCCCACTAAAGGAATCATCCGGTCAGGAGCTTTGAGCTACGAGCTGAATTTGGTTATTTGAGGCTGCAGGATAGAAGGGATTTATCGGCTTATATTTTTTTATTCAAACTGCTTAATAGCTTGATTGATTCACCTTTTTTGCTTGGTCTTGTTAGATTTCGGGTTCCTATTCGTTTTACTCGTCAACGGAATCTCTTTCATTACTCCAGTTGTGCAGTAATAGATAAGATTCAAAGCGATTTTAACACAAAGCTTGAAGATATAGATCCCTTCGTCCTCAGTCTTAATGCATTTAAAAAAGCTGTATTAAATTTACTAGTCGAGGGTTAATTGCCTTTTTCTTTTTTTAAATTTAATTTAATCTTTAAATATATTTTTTTTAACTTTAAACTGTTTTTACTGTTGTTCTACTTTATTCTAATTTGTTATTTTACTTTTAATTTTATTTGATCTATCTGGAACCAAATTCTGTTGATCAATATAATCACTTAATAACCGATGTTATAATATAATTATACTAACATATTTTCTGCATAAACATGCTATAAGACATGTTAGGTATATGACATGTCATATGACATGTCTCATGGCATGTTATACAAAACAAATCTTATTAAAAATGTTGAATAACTGGATAACATTCTGCAGACATGTTGTAACACGTTCCCCTAAATATCCATATGTTGCCACAGCAGCGAAAAGTAAAATAGTAAAAAGTATAATTCTGGGACATTGTTACTAACATATTTGTTACATAGCTTGTTGCACAACATCTTATCCCACTACGTAATGCCGATGCAAAAATACACCGAAAGTACGGCAAACCTTTTGCTTTCAATAAAATAGCCTTTCCGATTGAAAAGGGTTAAATTCTCATTAAACAAGTCAAAAAATAAATTTTGTCACGAACCCAAATCGAAAATCTGTAAACTCGATCGGGGGGGAACAAAAAAAAAATTTAGGAAATCGAAATTTGTTTATCCTAACGTCTCACGACAAAGCTTCACTTTCCAACCCATGCGAAACGCTCCTGTAACGTATAACGAGAGCGACATTTAATTGACATTATCGATTGAGGCAGCTTTCCGAAATAAGCTTTAAAGACTTTTATAGACATCCGTTGAAAACAGGGAGAGGCGAACGGTATTAAAAGCGTTCCCTGTCAGGTTTTCGAAAATAAGCATGCAACGGGATAAAAAAAAAAAAAAATCGCATTCGAGGAACTAAAGTAGTTTTTTTTTTCTTTCTTTCGCAAACTTTTCTTCAGTCTATTAAATTTTCTTGTTGCCGTTAAATAAAACGTTTCCGTGTTATAAAAAAAATATAAATAAAAAAAGTAAACGATCAAGAAAATCATAACAATATCTCTTTTCAATTTTTTTTTTTTTTTTTTTTTTTTTCAATAAACAATCACAAAAATGATTTCCGTTCTCCGCGATGTCAGATTGTTGGGATAATTGAATCCCCGGTCGTTTACATCGACTAACAGTTCAGTTACGCAAGGAAAATGTGAATGAAAAAAAAATAAATAAATAAATATATCAAAAAAAAATGTTTGGAGTTTCGCAATAATAATTTCATCGATCGTAAATTTCTCATCGACCGAAAAGCAATTCGTAAGTATATACATATATATAATTTTAAACGCAACATGAAACTTTCGTTTTCGCAACAAGTAACCAGCCCCCCCCCCCCCTCCACCTCCCCCGGCCCCGGTTCCCTTGGGCTCGGGTAAATCTAAGGGAACTCAACCAAAACTTTCTCCTTATGTACACATGCAAATTTTCGCAGGGTGAGATTTCCATTCTGCCTGTATATTTCCTTTTCGAGTCACAGAGCTTTTCAAGTTCTAAGGTATAAAAGAGGGTGGAGGACCGCCTTTTGAAGTTTTCTGATTTTAGAACCATTTTCACAGGGGGCCCTTTTAACGTGGAAACAGTAATACGTGACCCATCGTTTTAGTTCAAAGGACGCGGTCAAGTGTCATTTTGAGTTATCAGCAGATGCCAAAAAGCAATTTCATCCGTACAAAAATGTCAAAAGGTTCACAAGAAATGCCTGTTTTTTGATAACGAGGAGGGGAAGAGAGGGAGTCCAATTTGCCAAAAAAAAAAAAAAAAAAAAAAAAAAAAAAACAAGACTGCTTTCAAGTTAGTACATACAAAGTATCCATATTCACGGAATATTTACAAAATATTTCACAAAAACACAAAAATTTCGTCGCAAAAACCCATTTAACCTTAGAAAAAAAAATTAGAGTAAAGAAAGTATTATATTTAAAAAAAAAGTCCGTCATGGAAAAATGCCATTTTCAGTTACACTCAAACAATTTTTATTATTATCCCATTTTTTTCCTCCCTCCTCCTACTTTACGGGTCGTAAAAATAGATCACATCGGCGCCCTTTTGCAAAAAGGAATTTTAACCGCAGACGGAGCGACTCTTTTTTTTTCCTCCCCCTTTCCTCGTCGCCCGGGTGAAAGGTTAAAGGGGAGAAAAAGGTTCTTAATCACCCGAAAACTGTCACGAGTATTTACCCGGGCGCGAATATTAAAGATAAATTTTCGAATGCCAGAGGAAGAAATATTTAAAATCGATATGTATGGGAACCGACAAAACGGGAAAAATTTGTTAACATAAAAAAAAAAAAAATGAGGAGCATTTGGTTAATTTTTTCCGCGAGGAAAATGGAGGGGGAACGGGAATTTTTTATTCGAGTAAGTCGAATTATATATCATTACATAGGCAATTTAAAGAGGTGAAGGGGGTGCAAAAAGGATGATGGGGGGGGGGGCCAGGACAGAGAAGACATGCCTTACCCTCCCCATCTCAAGAAAGCTCCATAAGCTAAACATAGGGAATATTTTATGATAGGAAAAAAATTTACTTTTTATTTTTTTTAATCCAAACTTTGTAAAAACCTGATTGCTAACGGAGCTGTCGACTTTGTGGAAAATCGAGGGACCGGACGTTGGATAGAAAATCATGAAAAGCCCGGAGATATTAGCCTGGTTGTAACCTAATTTGAAATGCGATAGCATGATAACTTGATAAACATATTTTATCATGCGAGAGTTTCATAACTAAAATATCGTAACTGGTGCATTGAGTTTCCTGCAAACCACGCGGGAATTTAAACAAAAAAAGAAGAAAAAAAAATCAGGAAATTCGACCCTTTCCCCTCCTTCTTTTTATCAATAAGGAGATCGATTCGGAATTTTCATCGATAAAATCGGAAGCGATTATTAAGTAATCATCCAAATAATTAAAATGATTTCGGTTAAGGAAATTAAATAGCTGTTCAATTTAGCTGCGGTTTTCCACGGGATTTCCGTAACCGGATATTCCAAAGGTTTCTCACAAAAACCTCCTTCGGGAATTTTTTTTTTTTTTTTTTTTTTTTTTTTAAGCCACAGCACGTTACGTAATAAATCACTACGTACACTCATATGAATTGTAAAATAAAGACATTATTCCCACGTCAACGTTAAACATGATTTAAATTTTCATCAATAAACATTTTTTTTTTTTTTTTTTTTTTTTTTTTTGAAATTTGAATATTTATAAGTTCGAAAAGGGGAAAGACTATGTTTCACATAAAAGAAGAACTTTTACAGACTCATTTTCAGGTTCGAGATATTGTGAAATATTCATAGGATTCTCGGGTGAATCGTATCTTTCAAGAGTTTTAATAATAAGATTCTCAAGCATAAAATTTTCTTTTGTTATGATCGCGTCTTTGTGGGGAATGAAAATTCATGAAGGAAAGGAGGTAGAATCGGAGCAAGAGCTGCGCTTTAATTTCTGAAATATTACTATTTCTAAAAAGAAAAACGAAAAATTAAGCGGCAGGATGCTGATATTAAATACAAAGAAATTTTCTTTTCTCGTTCACTTAAAAAAAAATAATATAAAATAAAATAAGCAAGCAAAAACGAAAAGAATTAAAATTTCCGCATGGGTGGATCGATTTCTATTTCAATCAAAATAGAATCATTTAAATTAATTTCAATTATGCAACGAGCATTACATAAATGTAAAACGTTTTATATAACCACATGCAGTGACTGACACTTAATTCGAATTTTTAAAAACCTATTTGTGTGAGTTTTTTTTTCGGTATAAAGAAAATCCCTAGCAGCACTGCTACGTCAGGGAATGAAGAGACCTACCACCGCTTTCAATATAACTGGGTTCTAAAAAGACAGTTATAAGTAATATAACTGCTATTACAATAATAACGTTATTATTGAAACGTTGTTATAACTGTTATAATAGTTATTGTAATACTGTAGTTATAACTATTACAATAACTATTATAACAAACTAATAACAAACTATAACTGTTATAATAGTAAAATTGTTATTTTCGAAATAGCTATAACAATATAATAAGTTATAACTATTATAACAGTTAACTGTTATAACATTTATAACTATTATATAACAGCTAGTGAAACTATGAAACGTTGTTATAACTGTTATAATAGTAAAATTGTTATTTTCGAAATAGCTATAACAATATAATAAGTTATAACTATTATAACAGTTAACTGTTATAACATTTATAACTATTATATAACAGCTAGTGAAACTATGAAACGTTGTTATAACTGTTATAATAGTTATTGTTAATGGTTAACTATTACAATAGCTATTATAACAGTTATAACAACGTTTCATAGTCTCATTAACTGTTATAACAGTTAAATGTTATAACAGTTAACTGTTATAATAGTTATAACTTATTATATTGTTATAACCATTACGAAAATAACAATTTTACTTTATAACAGTTATATTTATAACATTTATATTACATATTAATATAATATGTTGTAAAACGCAATATGGTACCGGATAACCAAGTTAGGCTAGCCGGTGGTGGCTTATTTCGATCCCCGGTTTAGTAGTGCTACTAGGGATTTGAAATTAGTGCTATAATGTAACTTTTATAATATTATATTTTTAATGTGTTATAACACTTATATTATATGTGTTACTATAATGTATTAATAATACGATAATACACCTAATAACAAATTAATATATTAGTTATAACACGATTTTATAACATTATAACAGCTTATATAAGTTGGTTAGCCGGTTCATTTTCAATCGCTGGCCTTGCAGTTGAAGTGTAACAGGGATATCAATGTAACTGCGATAATGCAACATTATTATGCAAAAAATTATAGCTTAAATATACATTTACAGTATTAAATCATAACGTTATTATAAAGGTTACATTATACATATATTTTACTGTACCGTAGTTATATATTAGTCGTTATATATTCGTTATAATCGTAGTTATACATTATATCACAGCATTTATAACTTTAAGGACCCGAATTTGTTTACTTTTTAATGTTATAATTTGCTGTGCTCTGTATTATAACGATTTCTATAACGGTCATTATAACGCCACATTATAACGGTTATTTTTTGCAGTTATATTCAAATCCTAAGAATATTATAGTGGTTACATTATATCAGTTAATTCAAACCCCTAGGGTTTGCAAGGCCATCGATTGAAAATGAACCGGCTAACCAACTTATATAAGCTGTTATAATGTTATAAAATCGTGTTATAAGTAATATATTAATGTGTTATTATAAATGTATTATTATATTATTAATATAACACTTATAGTATAAGATTAAATATAATATAATTAGAAATATTTATTATTATACGTTATACTATATTATATTTTATTTTATCTATAGCGTTATAGACATAATTCATACATAATATAACGTAATAGCATAAAGCTAAAAAACTAAAAAAGCTCTCATAAAAAGTATCCATATTCACAAAATATTCATAAAATTTTTATAACATATTTCCGAAATGCTTCGTAAAAATTTTACAAAAGTTTCGTTGTAAAAATCGAAATCTCAAATGATACCTCAAATATTATAACTCTTTTGATCGGGGAAAAAAAAAAGAAATTAAACGAGGCACTTCTCAATTATGTTCTCAATTTCCCTTGTTCTTAATTCGTTAACAAACGAGCGAAAGCTTCTTTTCCCTCCTTTTCTTGTAGCGAAAAACCGCAAAAGAATCGTAAATTAAAAATGATAGTTCGAATTGCAAACTATAAATCATTAATTAACGGTGTGGGCGGGAAAGAGAGAAAGTGAGAGAGGAAGGGGGAGTCGTCAAGAGGGGGGTCTATTCCGGAGGGGGGCCCGGAAGGCGTTACTATTTTCAATTATGAAAGGGAAAAGTCCATTAGATAATTTTTGACAGTAGAAAAAAAAAAGTGAAATTTGATTGATGACGGAAAAAATCCTAATATAAATCTAGCATTGATTGAAGCTTCCTTTTACAATTGTTTATTTCCGCAGCGACAGGCGGGGAAGGAAAAGAAGAAAAAAAAAAAATAAAATAAAATAAAAAATGAATCGTTAAAACGCATTGCGTTCGACGTTTTTAACTGCATTTACATCGTTACGTAAACTTAAAAAACAAATAAACAAAAATCTGTTCTTTTTGCCCGCGAATACGGAAACGAATCCCCACGTGCTTCGTTTTCGTTGTTTCCTTATTTTTAATAAAATAAAGAGACAATAATGTTTTCCTTCGTTATATTCGTTGATTAAGGAGTAAAAACAATAAGAGAAACAAAAAGACGAAGAGGTGGGAGAGATGGTTGGGAGAGCTTCGTCTCTCTGAACATCAACAATTGTTTGAAGAGATTAATAGAAAGCTATCAGAGAGGGTTTAAAGTGGGAAAACCGCAAAACGGGCGGTGAACTAATTTACATCATCAAGATTTTCGTTTTCGTTTTGGTGAAAAGGAGTTTTCGAAAACAAACACGAAGGAAAACGCGGAAGCATGTCAAATTTCTACCGGGAGGAAGATCCCAAATTAATTGGTATAGTTTTGTGAACATGTCAAGGTCGAAAATGATCAAAAGCAGGATGGATGCCTCGGGTCAGAGTTTCTGTTTGACGTTTGAGGAGATCATTTAACTTTTATATTTTTCACTTACGGTATTGTTTAAATTTTGTTTTAATGAGTTAAGGCTGGGGGTATGGTAAAGAGTGTGAGGGAGAGAGAAAGGTGTGAGCTGGTAGGGGGAGGAAGTGTCAAGAATATGAAATTTAAAAGGGGCATTGTAAGCTCAGAATAGTGAGGAGAAAGTGCAAGGAAGAAGAGGCGAGAGAAAAAATGATGGAGCAAAACAGGAGGAACATGAGGGAGCAAAGGACGTGAGAGAGATAAACATTAAGGAGCAAAACATGAGGGAGAAAAACCTGAAAGAGAAGACACGAGAGAGCACAAGGCAAGAGAGAGAAAAAATAAGGAAGCAAAACTAAGGGGCTAAAAGATAAGAGAGCAAATGGCGAGGTAGAAAAATATTAGAGAGAGAACAAGAGGGAAACATGTATAAGAGCGAAACTGAGAACGAAAGTAGGATCAAGTATGAGCAAAAAAAAAAAAAAAAAAAAAAAAAGAGTGAAGAAGAAAGTGAGCCCTCCCAATTCAAATACCAAAAACGATCAACACTATTTTTGATCGTTTTTGATATAGCGTGACCCCTTTTAGATAAAAAACGATCAAAGAAATCAAAAATGATGCGATCACGGAGAAACCGAAATTTTTCGGCTCGACCAAAAAAGATCAATGCCCTTGATCGTTTTTGATCTGAAAGAGATCACGATAGATAAAAAACGATCAAAAACAGCGTTGGTCGTTTTTGGTATTTGAATTGGGAAGGAGAAAGGGCTTGGGGGAAAATTGTGATGGTGAAAGTATGTGTAAGGTAAAGTGCGAAAAAAACTGAGAAAAAGCTGAGAGCAGCAGCGAAAAGGGAGTGTAAAATCCATCAGTAATGTTGAGCCAAGTTTCAGGAAACAAAAACGAAAACACTGAAAAAATTGCGTAAAAGAGACCGAGGGTAAGGAGAAAGCTGAAAGTGGAAAAACGAGAAAATGAGCCCAAAAAAAAGTACTTAAGCGCAGAAAGTATATTCCTTACGCTTTTCCATTGTCATCATTCATGGGTCAAGAGCAACAAAGATTCAAATAATCGTTTCTTATGCGTTGAGAATTTTTCTGTGGGAAAAAATTCGAAAAGGAAATTCCATTTAAGATAATTTATTGTTGTTTTGATCATATCACATTATGTCAACCTAATTAGGTTAATTTTAATAACTCTTGTTAAATATAGAAGAAATTTATCCCTTTAAAATGACAATTTAGTCATACAACTGATTAATCTAGTCAAACTACAATTTTTTTTTTAAATTTTCACTCAATTTTTAATATTAATAAAGTGATTTTTAATCAATTTTTTTAAAAAATTGAAAATGCCCAAAAATTTGAAGTTTAAATTTTTTATTTTGCAGAACTTATCAAGTTTTGTTAATTTGGGTACTAACATACGTTGGGAATTCACTTTAGGCTTTGAAAATACAATTTTTTAGAAAAAAAAAGAGCCGAAAATAAGGAAAAACGGGGTTAACATAGGGAAAAAAATGTTTGGCATCGAAATTACATTTGGGACATTATTTCTACATTTTTTGGACACATTTGGGCTATTTTCGAATTTTCAAAATTTCCTGCCCTTATTCTGTTACAGCCATCCCCGTTTTTCTACTATAAACCTGCCTGGCCGGCCAACGGTCAATATTTTCAAACCGAATATTTTTTCTAGGAAGCTCAATACGTACCTAATATACCCTATAAAGGACAATTCTTTATATTAAAGGGTATTAATGGGCGAATTTTTGAAATTCGTCCAAATTAAGTACATTTCGGCCCTAAAAACTTCAAACCCCTGGGTCTGAGCCAAAAAATTTTTATTCGACCTAAAAAAAATGCCGGCTTCTTTTTACATATAAATGAACGATTTTTTGCCCAGGGAGCTAAAATTAAAAAATTGACCTTCAAAATGAGCCACCCTAACATTGGTGTCCGGGAAGTTGTACGTCACATACCATAAGCAAAGATAGCAGGGGAGGCCCAAAAACCCGGATTTTCGGCCCCCCCTCCTTCAAACAAAAGATGCCGCCTATGACTTCTTTGAAAGTAAACCCTGCCGCTTACACAGCTATGAACCTTACCTGAAACAAAAGAAAAAGAACCAAAATTAGATTACAAAATTATTTCAAATATTCAGCAAAAAAAATTTCGTTGGCCAAAAATTTCTTTAAAAAAAAAAAGCTCCGGAGCTTGTTTCCTGGAAAACTAAAACTCGAACTCTCTGTTTTGACAAAACTCTGGGAAAATAAATGAAATGTCTCGTTAAAATAAAACTATTTTTCCACCCTATAAATCAGGAAATCCGCTCTCAAGAGAAAATTCGAAATTTAGATACAAATCCAATTTAAGCTTTAAAACAAAAACCTCAAAAGTCGTAATTTCCTTGATGTACGTCTCACCTAGACCATATAAATGGGTTCTCTGATATACCGTAGCAAATCACTTATCTCCCCAGTTCTTTCTTCCCCTAATTCGCTCCTCTTATCGTCTAGCTTTATAATCCCGGCAGGACATTTATCACGGGCTTGACCCAGTGACTGCGGCTCACCTCCCAGGTAACAGAGTCTCCACTTTTCATTCAGTTTTATATTAGAGAAAATCTCGCATCTCCCTTTTTTTTCACCCTCCCCGACACGCATCAACAGCGTTCGTAGATACGGTCAATCCCCGAAGTCAGGCGATTCTTAAGGAGCTCAAAAGCATTAAATTTTGTTTTTAAAAAAAATAAGGCTGGAGGGAAGGTAGAGATTGGGAGGGGAAAGTGCGAGCTGGAAGGTGTAAGGAACTGGGTTTTTGGGTTGAGATAAAAAAAATAAAGTGAAAGAAAGAAATGCTTGGGCGCAAATGTAGTACAAAAATAGAAACAGAAAACAAAACAAAAAAAAAAGCAGGTTTCGGAGGGCTTCGTTTAACTACGCATTTTCTCATGCTTTGGATGCAGGTGTTTGCGGGGTTTCTGGGAATTTTCAAGTCTCGACAAGTTTTGCAGATAAGAACAAAAATAATTTTAATATAAAGATGCCGATTCGACATTTCCAAGAAAATAAATTTTAAGAAGCAGTTTGGAAGGGTGGACATGGGAACATAGTGTAAAAAGGGTGTATATGCAAAAAAAAAAAAAATACATATATTTTCAAAATTTCAAAATAAAAAAAAAGGGAATTTTCGGAGTTTCGAAAAAAAAAATTACAGGCCAAAAATTGTTATCTGTTGCTGAGACACTCATAGCTAGCTGAGGAATTAAGGTTAGCTACTAAAACATTGCCCCGTTAAATAAGTCAGGACACTAGGGTGGTTCGAAAATCAACTTTTTTGGAATTTCAAAACTCCTATATCGGGAAAAGTTTCTTTATAGGTAGAGTATCAACCCTGAATTTTTTCAGATTTTTTGAACGGCATCCTGAGGTGTCAAATCGGCCTTGAAATTTTCAAAAAGCTCATAAAAGGGCCGAAAATGAACCTTTTTTTTTGCATAAAAGACCATCGATTCCTATCGGAAATTTCGCGTAGATTACGAATTTGAAGCCGAAAATTAGTTTTGATGTATAATTTTTGAGCTACAGGCCGGGTTTAAAAGCTCTAAAAACCTGGTTATGGTATTTTGTCTGTGGCTTGAAAACCGTGCACCAAAACTAATTTACTACTTCAAATTCGTAATCTACGCGAAATTTCCGATAGGAATCGATGGTCTTTTATGCAAAACAAAAAGGTTCATTTTCGGCCCTTTTATGAGCTTTTTGAAAATTTTAAGGCCGATTTGACACCTCGGGATGCCGTTCAAAAAATCTGAAAAAAATCAGGGTTGATACTCTACCTATAAAGAAACTTTTCCCGATATAGGAGTTTTGAAATTCCAAAAAAGTTGATTTTCGAACCACCCTACAGGACACTTCTTTCGATGCAAGACGTCCTATTATATTGAGGACAAAGAGCCAACCTAAAACGAGGATAACCCATTATATAGATTAATTAATTCTTGATTAACACCGGAGATATTTTTAATAAAAATTAAAATAAAGCAAAACCCAATCCGTTGGAAAATATGAAAATTTCCCAGTAAGCTTTCATCGGGATAGGTTTTTCGAAATCCGGTTTATTTTAATATTGGATAAAGCTTATCAAAGATAAGAGCAAAGACGGGGGCATTATATTCTCTTAAAAATTGTTATTAACTTTTATTTTCCACTATACGACCCGTAAATATACAATAAATTTTACCCCGCGTTTACCGGGTTATTTTTTTACTGCTTTTTTTTATGGAAACAAAAAAGAAAAAGAAAAAAGAAGCGTACGAGGCAGTGAATTTGCTAAACACTTATTGCGCCATTTTCCCGGGGAGGAAACATTCACGCGAGAATTTTCTCGGTATACGGGCGATTAATTTAAACTATGTCATAAATAATATTAAAGCGTATATATACACTATTTATATGTGAACGGCTCATTTAGCCTGCGATGATAGACGCGAAGACGCATAAAGAATTTTCGAAATTATCTATTCGGTTGATAGAAATATTAATGTCTTGTCTTGCCAGAAAATGACAAACTATTCGTAAAAAAAAAAAAAAAAAAAATTGCTTTATTGAAGGAAAGGAATTGAAGCGGAACTTTTGCAAAAAGAAAGATTTTTGCTTTATCGTAGTAGTTCATCAATTTCATGCTCACATTTTCGTAAAAATAATTTTATTTGAGCAATAAAAAAAAAAAAAAAAATAAACAAAGATGTAAAATTTTTAGCATGAAATTCAAAATGGCGGCTTTTCCACATTCTAGTATTTTAAAAATTAATTAATGAGTACCGCAAGTATTTTTTTTGTAATGAACGGCGTGTTAGGACAGTCTGAGTATTTGCCTACAGATTAGTGATGATCTGGTCTTACGGAATTTTTAAAATTTTGGTCGAAAAGTTTAGTTTCCTCTAGGGGCCACATCTGTCCCTACAAGGTGCACCGAAAAGGTAATATATCCGGTAGACGCTTAAACTGGTCCAACCATCGGCTTTGTGACCGTCCTCTCAGGCGACGGCTTCCCATTTTTCTTTGTAACAGCAACAGATCTCCTCCAACAGATTCTCTCTTTTCGACATATCTCTTTCTCTTCTTTAGCCGTATATTAATGGATCGAAGACACGTTCCTTTCACCCGTAGCTCATCCAGGTTTGCGCGGTGTTTGGCCCAAAACACATGAAGTATCCTTTGGTAGATGCACCTCCAAAAAAATTCAATTTGAAATAATTAAGCACTACTTGCATCAACTTGCTGGTGCATTTAAAAAAGGGAAAAAAAATACGCAAGAGTCATGATATAGTGAGACTAGATTAGATACTATGTATCTAATCGATTAGATATTATGTGATACAATTCCAGATAAAGAGACCCGTAGGTCGTGTGATAGCCAAACATATTCAACAGGCGAAAAGATCGCGAGAGGTCATTTAAACTCGTCTTTTGCACATTTGCGTGCAGTCCCTAACGAACGATAATGAGCTGCCACAGGAAACCATTGTTGTCGCCTGAACCCCGTCCTGCTTTATCAAAACTCGGCAAAATGTAAATGGATCGCCCCCTGGATGAGACTCTAGGGGGGTATTCTTGCCGGATGTAACAAAAAAATATGTCTTAAATTGGAAAAACATTAATGGAGATTAACTATGAATATGATATAACTATATGATATAACTAATGAAACTTTGTCGCATTATATTCAATACATTCAGCATCATGGAGATATGAATCTCGACAAATAATTCAAACGCAAGAATAATCTAGTATCAATCATTAAACTCAAGCTAATTACATGACTATATTTCATTCTGAAAATAATAATTATAACAACCGACAAGAATATTTCATTGGCTAAGTGATTCCATAGCCGCGATGTTATTCATTTCCATACTGCTTTTCAGCGTTTGCCACCGGTTGGTTTTATGTTTCGGAGGGCCCCCACCTGGTATACCTAAAGCGAAGGTAAGCAAATTTTCTTTTTTTTTCTTTTTTTTTTTTTTTTTGCAAAATGAAAAATAAAAAATTAATTGTAAAATAATTTTAGCAAATGTATTATTGTGTGAACAAAGGCATGGATCCTACCAAACTAAATGGGGACCCTTTCAGCTACGATGCTCACTTGACCAACGGAAAACCATGGGAAAAGAGAATAAGTGCAACCTGGATAGTCCATCGAAGAGTGGAAAAATTAGGAGTAAGTTGGAATAATATTAAGTTGAGTTGCTAATATATATAATAATATTAAGTTGAGAGCTGAGGCCCATTGACGGATCAGTGTTACCAAACTTCAGTTTTTTTAATAGTACAATTACGTCACAATTTTTTTCTCCGCGTTTCAAACGACTTTTTTTTACAACAATATTTTACTCTTATTTTTGGTATTTTTTTAATGTTTTACATATACCTCGGTTATTAACTCATATTCAGGGATCAAAATATAAAATTAAAAAAAAATGCTTAACTTCCCTATTCCGGTGAAGCATCCCCATAAGCTAAACATTATTTTTTGATCCGTCTCACATATGTTCAGCTAATGGGACATCAGCTCTTTGGAGTCGTGCATAAATTACGTAAGCATGGGTTAGGCCCTTTTTGCACGCTTTGTCCCATTTCGCCTATGCTTAGCTTATGAGTAAGATGTCAAATTTTGACCCTCTCCCCCCCCCCTAAATGTGCTTACGTAATTTATGTACGACCCCTTTGCGAGACGGCCTATTCGACATCAGCCCTTTGGGAGACGAGGCTGCGTTTAAAGCAATACTTTACGACAGACGGAGACAACAAATGAGACCAAAAAATATCGTCTCATTTCAACTGTCTCATAGTCCTGAGCTTTGCACTCAGAATACCTAATGGAAGTAAATCATGGTTCCATTAGATGTTCTGAGTACAAAGCTCAGGATTATGAGACAGGTCTCGGTCTCGTTTCCGTTTCCATTCCCAGTCTCAGTCTCAGTCTCAACCCTGATGATGTCCCATAGATGGATGAAACCCGAATCTCGTAAAAAAAAAAAAAAAAAAAAGGAAAAAAATGATTATTTTACGTTTTCAGTTGAACATATCATACAAAAGGTACGACAAAGCCTCTGGAGAATGGAAAATTACCGGGGAAAAGATACCAATTCCAGATGTGTGTCATTCTAAATTACCTATGAAACCTTTCCTCGAAAAATTAAACGCGACTATAGATCACAATACTTGTACCGTGGAACCGGTAAGTTCTATTTGAAAAATTTGCCCATTGAAAAAAAAAAATCCTGCAATATTTCTTATTACATTAAAGGGTCACTACTATCTTTCCAATTGGACGTTTGAAGAACATATAAACTTTCTTCCTCGCGTCATTTTGGGCGATTATAAAGTCCGTATGTGCTGGCTCGAGAAAGAACAGGGTTGCATTATGGACCAAGAGATACTCATGGAAGCAAGGGATATAAAAGAGAAAGAAGCAGAGGATAGAGCTGGAAACTTAAAAAAAGCTAAAAGTGATAGAAAGGGTAAAGAAAAAGATAAAGAAGACAAGGAGAACACTGAGAAAAAGGGGAAAATGCCTGGAATACCAAAGGGAAGAAAGTAGAGAATTCTGGTTAGAAATGTCACTTTGAGAAAGTCAAAGTTCAAAAACCTAATATAGTATTTAACACAAAAATTTTTAAGTTTCTTTTACTCCGGATCAGGGATGGATTTGACTCTCCTGATTAATTATTTAATTTTTGTTGACTCTTTGCTTTGCTTGCTCCTCTTCGGTTCCAATCAAATTGCAAAGGCGCTATTTCAGCGAAATCTGAGAAGAAGGACAACTTTAAGCTAAGCGTTAATATTTTAAAATAAATAAATAAATAAATAAATAAATATTAAAAAAATATTCATTTAATACTCTAGGATGAGTTCCACTGGTATTAGCTGCTTAATAGAGGTAACCACTGAAAATTGCTGTGCCCATGACAACCCTTCGCGCCGAAAAAATTAAAGGCGCTGCTAAAGTTGCTGATTTTTAAGATACAAAGACAAGATAAAACTTAATGTTTTTTTTTTGCGAAAATATGACCGCTGACCCTTATGTATATTGATTTTTTTAGATTTGCCGTCAGCAGCAGAAGCAGAGTATTTTCAATGAGCTTTTATATGGTAGGCCTATGCACCAAAAGGCGTGATAAAATTTGGGGGGGGGGGGCATGGGAGACCGTGATGACTCTAGAACGATTCAGTAAAATTTTGAAAATACATATCTTTGAGCCTCTGTTCATACCCTTACAGTGGCAGTCAGTTTGGTCAACATTTTGCAGTGATAATGAAAGTGATGCAAAAATGCGAATTCATAAACAATTGCAATGCGAAGTAATGCAGTAATACAGAAATGCACCTAATGAAGTGGTGCTGCATCTAACGCTCAGATAATGCAATCGGTAATTCATGGCGATTAAAAAATGCATACAAAACATTTCATGCAAAATAAATGTAATGCAAAGTTCATGCATTTTAAGTGTAATGCAAAGTTAATGCACAATAAATATATTGCAAATTTAATGCACGATCAATGTAATGCAAAGTTAATGCACAATAAGTGTAAGGCAAAGGTAATGCGCAATAAATGCAATGCATAAGTAGTAAATGAACACGAAATATAATGCAAATTTAATGCACGATCAATGTAATGCAAGGTTAATGCACAATAAGTGTAATGGAAAGGTAATGCACAATAAGTGTAATGGAAAGGTAATGCACAATAAGTGTAAGGCGAAGATAATGCACAGTAAGTGTAATGCAAACTTCATAAACATTTTCGTGGGGAACTGACCCCGTTCCCCGTTCAACACCATAATCGAACAAATCCAAAAAATGTTCCTCGTTGCATAATGATGCCATCAAGTGCCTCTTACAAGGCCTTGAAACGACACAACCATTTATACGGGAAAAGAAATCTATTCAACGTTTCGCAAGGAGTGGTATAATTATGGGGCGAGCACGACTAATAATAATAAAAATGAAACAATTTTCATAAGCAAAACAATACTGTCATATATTTTTTCCTCCTTCTCCTCCTCCTTTTCCGAAAACATCCAGGATTTTCGTGAATATCCGGAGGAAAGGGAAAAACACACGTTTTAATTTTTAATACCTTACTTTTTTTTTTTTTGTTCAAAAAATAAAAATAAAAAATTTTTTTCCTCCCGATTCGAATGATTAATCTTCTAAACATGTTTTTTACGAGCGCGCCACTTATTATGCTTAAAGTAATGGTGCCACGGTTTACGCTTTTTTTAAAAAAAAAAAAATAATGTTAAAAGCCCCCCGCAATAATTACTCGTGAACGTGTTAATTTTTACGAGCGAAGCACAAAACAGATAAAAATAATAATAATTTTCTTTTTTTTCTTTTTCCTTTTTTTTTTGTTTCTCCGCATAAAAGGGGAACTCGAGTCCGGTTATAAGAGAGAAATACGATTACACAAGATTAGGAAAATATAAAGCGGAAACACGACAACTAACCGCGGGTTGGTAACTAATCCGATTTTCTTTGGTTTCCATTATTAACCTGGTTTACATAGTCAGAAGGGTAATTAATTTTACTGTAAAATGACAATTTTCACGGAAAGGGAAAGTTTCATATGTATATCATCACTTTGATAATTTAATTATAAAAGGACGATAGTCTTCATTATTTTTATTTTCTTCTTAAGGGCATGATTTCGTTTGATGTATGATGCGGTGGAGGTCAGCGGCGACGATTGAGCGCCGAGATATCCAAAGTGCTGGAGGTGCTGGCACCGGAACAGCAAAATTTTTGCCGCTAGTGCTGGTGCCGGAGCTGATTTCAGCATCGGTGCCAGTACCGCCATCAATTTTGTCAATTTTTTTTTTTACTAAAGACTCAGACACGAAATACCCAGAACTTAAACCCGAACCCAAACCGACCCTCGAAATGTAGTGAAACCAAACTGAAATCGAACCTCAAACATGACCCGTACTGAACCGAGCCGAACCAAACAGGACCGAACTGAGCCTTAACTGCGACCTGACCGGTGCCAGAAGCCGATCCAAGTTTTTCCGAGAAACCAAAATTAAAAAGTACCCGGTTTTTTGCCAAAATGGAAAAAAAAAATCACTTTTTTTTTTTTTTTTTTTTTTTTTTTGCCATTCTAAAAGAAACCGAAAACCCGAAGAGCTTAATTATATAGGTCAAATGCGAAACCGGAACCGAAACCGAAACCGAACCGAACCGAACCGTACTTTTTTGAGATGGACTTGCCAGCACTGAAATAATTTTTGCTTCTTTTAAAAGAGGCCATTTAAATATTACGCAATAATGACTTGGATATTTTCTAACCCCTCCCCCCCCCCCCCCAGATTTTTAAAATCTCAGGAGGAAAAATGCACCAAATTTTCCTGCTTCGTAATGGTCAAGGAATTTTTCATGCCACCCGATTTTTCTTCACCGAAACAATATTAATCATGAATGCTTCACACGTTTCTCATTCAAGCCCAATTAAAATTAGAAAAAAAAAATGAACAATCATCCTTTTTTTTCCCGCGATTCTTTTTGATGTTTTCATAGCAGCTGCAAAAATTTGATGAGCCTTGAACGGAAACTTGGATCTTCGAATCATTTCCACGTCGTAAAAGCATCAAAAAAATGATGGGTCATATGCACCCGGGGACGCGAGCTTGTCATTGCGACCTGCGTCAATTTTCATACGATTTAATTTTTTTTTTTTCTCTTTTCTTACTTTCGTCCGTCCGGTGATTAATTTAAAAATTCCTTGGAAGCAGGCATCGAAACGGAGATTGGCAAGTGTGGATTGTTTTTTAGGCGCGGGATGATTTTTTTTTTTTTTTCGAAATAATAAAAAAAAAACGTAATTTGATATTTTTCGTGGGGAGACAATTTTTTAATTAAATGCAGAAGGAAAAAAAAATCGTGGTGCTTTTTTTAGAACAATGAGGTCCGGCCGAGTAATAAAAATCCAGGGAGTTTTCTAAAGAAACGGATGCCGTGAATTCGGGGGAAAAAAACCCGGCTTTCCCGAATAAAAAGTCCAGTAAATCACACCTAACGGTTTTTTTTTCTTCCTCCGTCCTTCGTTCTTCCCCCTCCCCTCCCCCTCTCCTTTTTTCACACTCGTGCTTAATTGTATTCTCGAATTCGCAAAAAGTTTCCAAGACGTTTTCCCCTTTGTTCGATTTTAAGAGAGGAGGCACGTCCCTTGCGGAAACGCGGTTTTTGTTGAAGACAACTGAGGGCTCCTTTTCTGATTTACATAGATTTTCCCGAGTCCTACTAATTTAATGTGTTTGCAAAGATATCATCCGTGTGACATTAAGAAAAAGCATGGTCTGGAATTAAATGAGGTTTTCCCCGTGAGCCGCCTATACCCCCCCCCCCCCCTTTTCCTCTCCCGTCACAAACAAATTCATCAGATTAGAAACAAAGCAAGTTTTCCACGAGGTTCATGACGGTTTTAAAAGCTCGAATTTTGCCGCCGGCGGGTCGTTTCGTACCGGGCAGCAAAAAGGGTTCACGGGGTGATATACAACCCTCCGGGAGTAATTATTTATTCGTTTTGATTACTCCTGAGTAGGAATTTCAACATATTTAATGCGGCATTATCAAACCGAGTTATTAGAGGCATAAAACTTTATATTTAGTCGTTTGAGGTGCGAAATTATAAGTTTTTCGATGGTTCGATGTCCACTCCTGGGGTAGCATTTCCGGTTAAAGTGAAGTTAAGTTACTGATACAAATTTTACTAAGTAGAAACCGGAAACGTAGGGTGGTCCAAAAAAAGTGGATGCCCCATCTAAAAGTAACCCCCTTAATTTTTTTTGTTTTTAAAAATAAGGTTCAGAGGTCGCACTAATCGCTTCTAGGCTTATTTTATTTTTTTTCCCCGTCATTTTCTGAAAATATGATTAAGATTTAATTTTGTAATGGTTTTAAGGGGTAGTAAACGTTTTTTGATTTTAAAAAAAATTGTTTTTGGCCATTTCGAAGTATTTTAGGCCCAAAAATGGCTCTTGTTATATCTCTCTTGCCCCTGTAAATAAAAAGGCTACTACCGATATACCATATGATTTCTGCCCCCGAAAGGGTTTTTTTCAAACTTGGCCTATAAATAGGGCCATGTTAGAGGGCACTTGATCCCAAATTGCAGGGTCGCACTATGACCCGTTTTTCGGTTCCCACGGGGTAGTGAAAATTTCGTTTTTATTTTTTTGCCGAAGTGTTGGATTTTAAAAAAACCAAAAGCAGAAAAATAGTACTTTTTATGGCCTATTTTATGGTGAATAGGGTTGTTTCACACGATTTAATTTAATTTAATGTTTTAAACCGCTTCAAAAATTCGAGAAAAAAATACGGAAGCATTTTGCGTAGGAATTTTTTAGTTCCAGATTGTCATTAGCTGAAAAAAAATTAAAAAAAATTGGGCCAAAAATTGATGCATTTGAAATGATTTCGAAAAGCGGGATGGCCTTTTTTGAACTAATTGTTTTATTTATTGTATTTTTTAACGGGATATGGATCTTTTTTTTTTTTTTTTTTTTTTATATAAGCAAATCACGATTAAAAGTTCGTGAACTTAATAAGCTAACATAGGAAATCAGTTGAAAAGTTAAATCGAAGTGGCGAAAGATGGAATTGAACCATCGACCTTTCGTTTTCATGACGACTGCTCTACCACTAAGCTACTTCGACAATCGATTCAACTATCAACTGATATGGTACTTGAATGGAAAAGCACGCAGTATATGGAATTAAGATGTTAACAGAGGAATTGTTTTATTGTTCTGCACCTTGAGAATTAGCGACTATGTATTTCTTATTATGCGCTGAAGGCAAATAACAGAACGATAAAAACAATTGGTTAAAAGAAGGCCGTTTGTTTTTGTCCCGCTTTTCGAAATCGTTTCAAATGCATCAATTTTTCGCCCGATTTTTTTTTATTTTTTTTGAGCTAATGACAAGTTAAAACAAAAAATTACAACTCAGAATGCATTTTTATTTTTTCCTCTAACTTTTTAGGCGGTTTAAAAAATTTAATTTAATTATGTGAAACAACCCTATTCGGCCAATTTTTTTTAAATTGGCCAAAACCTAAAAATTCAATTTTAAGGCAAAAAAAAATATTTTTCTTCATGAAGAAGGTCCGTAGCCCAAAATTTGGCTTCATTTCTAAAATGAAGCCAAATAAATGGGCTAGAAACGTATTTCGAAAGCCTAAAGTTTTTAGGGTCAAAAACAACTTTTTCGATTTTAGCCAACTTCTTAATAAACTCGCACTAAAATTTGGATTTCACAGACTTAAAGTACGCAAAAAACTGACCTAGAACCATATTTTTTCACGATTTTTACCAAAGGCCTAAATGGGCTATTATTGGGACCCCCTGACTTTTAAACCCAATTACAGAAAATAAAAATACACCGTATAAATATACCGTAAATTTAACCGTAACTATTCTCAAATTGGAAAATCCTCCCGAAATGCCGAAAGCCAGATCCGGATTATATAATTTTTCCTTGAATTATAATCTGATGTTTGAGAGATTTTAATTGACGTCTTTGAATGACATACAAATGCGAATTATTGCTCCTAAAGCGCATCAAAATATTATTTTGTTGTTTAATAAAGCGGATTGGAAACGGAAGGAGAGGGGGGGAAGAATGATTTAATTTACGATTAGAATTTGACAGGGAGTATATTTTGAAAGATAAACATTTGCTCTAGGATGCTGACAGACTAACCGAACCGCGCTCATGCCCGGTTTAACTTTTTAACTCTTATAAGCTCGAGATTAAAAGAGAAAGATCCTCCGTAAGAAAAAAATAAAAAGGAAATTGGAAAATTTTTTTCTTTTTCTTTTTTCTGGGAGGGAGGGGGGGGGGACCTAGGGATTTCCCCCGCGTTCTCGGATCGGAATTATATCTGACATGCCCGCAACCTTTTTAAGAGTGGAAACCGAATGACATGTTAATGCAATTTGGGAATGAGGGAATTCTCTTATATGAGATCATTCAAGGTGAATAATGTAATGAAGTAGCATCCAAGTAAAGAATCCTCTCAACCGAGAATTAAAGAAAAGAGTAAACGGAAGACGATGATGCCTTTTGGAATGGAAAATTCCTAAAGGGGTGAGTTCTCAATTTTGACGAAATTATCTTTCCTATATTTAGATTAGAAACGAGCGGAAGGAAAAAAAAACCGGAGAGAATGTCAAGGTTCAAACCGGAAGTGGAAAGTGTTTTTTCTGGCGAAATTATTTCCCTGTGTTTACCTTAAATGTGGGTAAACCGATTCTTGGGTCGAAAGAAAATCCGGGGGAATTATGCGATCGAAGTCGATTTTTATGTTATTGCGTCCGATTGATTTTGTTGGTTCAAGAAGGAGGGAGGGGTAATGCGATTTGGTCGGTGAGGATATTTCGCTTAAATCGGTCAGTAGTCTTTAATGACCTTATTTTGAATGGGTCTTTCTTGAGGACATGTAAGCTTCTTCTAAGGGTGGATGTAGCTTTTTAGAAGAAAATACGGTAACATTTTAAGCGCCGCAATTTATATAAAAGTTGGAATCCCGAAGGTGTCCAACTTTTAAAGTATTTTGCAGTGGAAAAACAGTTAAATGTGGCAGTTATATTTAATTTCGGGCAGTCATGTTATTAAATTGGCCCTAATTCTTAGCAGTAAATTTTTAGCTTTTGAGGAAGTACATAGGGGCAGCAATGAATCTCGGGCAGTAAAAAAAAAATCGCCTTCGATTTTAAAATTACCTACACTTAATGCATGCAGGAGAGCTTTTAGCATTTTTAAGATAGATTTTAGACCTGTTCACGAAAAAATGCATAAGCCCTGAACATTTTTCGAGCTAATTCCCCGCACGAGCAGGCTAACTTTCTGACTTTCTGACTTGCCCGACAAAAATCTTAATCGAGATTCGATTAAAAGACTTTGATCGATATTTCTCTGAAAATTTTGAAAATGATATTTTCCAAGTTATTATTTTTACTGGTAAAGATTAATTCAAATTTAAGAATATCTAACCATAAAAACAATACAGGTTATCGATCTCGTTAACAGAAAATAGCAATAATAGTTAAATAATTAATAAACAAATGAAAATAATTTTAAGTAGGAACTCTTAAAAAAGAATACACAAACATTCCTCTGATGGATTTTGTAAATATTCTGCCACCGAGTATATCACCTCATTTATTAGCCATTTCTTCATCCTAGCACCAAATTCTTTATTTTCCCTTAAATCTTTTATTTGCCCCTGCAGTTTGTTAAAAAATAAAGCTCCAGCATACAACTCGTCTTGTTTGGAGTTTTCCAGTCGACATTTGGGTAGTCGAATGCCCTTTGCGTTGCGGGTATTATATGCTGAAGCTTCCCCCACAATTATCCCAACCCCATTTTTCTCAAAAAAATCGGATAGCAATTAATATAGCGATTAATGAGCCACTCGAGACATTTTAGAAATATTTTTGATTAAGATTAGCGATATTTTTTTTTCATGTGTGGTGAGACTATTGCTCGGGCTTTTTCAGAGCCAGAACTTACTTGACCCAAGTGTGACCTTCCTTCTCGAGCTGCTCGACTTGCTTCCCCGAACAATGGAAAGTCCCAGTTTAGTTTTGGGTCGGAATCCCTTCTGAGATTTTTCAGAGTCGCCCTATCGTCAGTTTTCAAAAAAAATTCTTTCACCCTGATTTTATTTTCTTGATTTTGGCTCAAAGATACGGGTGACTGCTCAAATATTGGTTTTTATTGCCAAATTAATATTTTAATGAAAAATTATTTATTGTACAGCCAAAAAAATAAATAAACTGCCATAATTTTACTGCCAATCTATTAAAACTACTGCCACTTAGGGTGCGTCGAAAAAAATCAAGTGTCTGGGATTTTCGCTCCCCGATTAAAATATGATTATTTAGCTATCGAAACACCTCCCTAATTTTTTTCAGCTCGAAAAGAAATATTATTTAGTAAAATGGTCCTTTAAATTAACTTCGTTATAAAAATATTCGATTTTAAAAATGATGTGAGACGGGAAAAAACTTCAAAGTTCGGAATACTAAGGTCCCTCCAACGGTATCTGAAAGCCGTCTTCAGCTTCAAACACGTTTGGCACTTGCCCTACATCATCCTTTAACTACCCAAAAATTTTCTTTCCAAATGTATTTTCCCGAGAGCAGAAAAACAAGAATTAACAAAAAAATGTTTGTAAACACTCCATAAACGCCATGTTAATCAGCCATTTTATTCATCCAAACACATTTTATTTTGGTTTCAAAGAATTTATTTTTCTGTATCATTTTCTCTTCTTAAGATTATTTAACGGCATAAAAATTGTTTATTTATTAACGGTAATATGTTTTGAGAATATTTTTTCGCCCTTTTATTGCTTTAATTACGGAGTTACGGATGCAGAAACAAAAATGTCCAAAGTTACCCCACTTTCAGATCGTCGAGGGCGTTCGGGAAATTGAGTCATAGATTGAGTTAGAAGAAGTATAACCAATACAAGAGGGTATCATTTGAAAGCTGAAGGACCTACCTTCATGTTTGTGAAGACAGATTGAAAATCGCATCAGTATTTTACAAACAATAACAAAAAAAAGTGAAAAAGTGTACAAAGTAAGCCCTCGGTACGGTATTATGTATGCTTATTCCACTTTTTTTTCCATTTTATGCATAATTATTTATTCTGCATATTACTTTTGCAAATTATTTATGCATAATTTATTTATACTATTTAAGCATGATTTATGTGTATTATTAATCCACAATTATACTGGACGATAAAAAACGATTTTCCAGTAAAAAAGGTTTATGCATAATTTAACACTTTTTATACATTATGCATTTTTTATGTATATCCAATTTTTTGTATCGCTAATATAGGATTTTTAAATCATTTGATCATCTCTAGTTTGTGTGGGGTTAAGGTAACGTAGGCGTACAGATTATATGTAATTTTTTCATATAAAATATAAATACATATAATTTATATATAATTTATATATCATTTATATATCACTTTTACATAATTTACACATAGTTATGCATAATTTATGTATACTCACAAAAATACTTAATTTGCATAATTTTTACAAAATTAATGCATAATTTTTTTTAAGCATGAAAATCTTGATATGCATGATTTTTGCATAATTTATGCATGGTTTATTTTTAAATCATAAACAAAATCCCGAATTTTTAAATCTTCAACAAAATCCCGAAAATAAAAATATTTCTCAGGCTGCTTCCGTTAAAATGCTTCAAATACTTAAAACGTCAATGAATCAATGAACGGGGGGACACATTTGTAACAGCGACATTCCCTAGTACGAAAATAATTGCCAAAAAAACATTTTCAGATCGATTTATAATTCCCGGCACAAAAGAAATTCTTTCCTTTGTTTTTTTTTTTTTTTTACCAAATCGATTAATCATTCGACAATTTGGTAATAGTTTTTTTTCTTTTTCTTTTTCTTTCAGGCCACACAACGATTCGTTGTGAAAAGTTTTTAATTATCGAAAAGAACATACCTTCGGTGCAAATAATTTTTTTTAATAAAATTAATGGAACGGTGAACGTAATATTAGCGAAAAGAAAAATATGAAACAAAGCCGTTTTTCATCATATTTCTTTAGGTTACAGATTCCTTTGGTCTCTTGGAAAAATTCCAAAAAAAAAAAAAGACTTCTTCCCGGCAAAATATCAAAGATCTCTTATCTTTAATTGTTTCTTTTATCGCTCAGAAAATGTTTACGACAAGTTGCGATCATTGGTTTTTAGTTAATCCGTCATGTTCGATTTTTGTCGGAATATATAAAGAGCTTAAAGCACAACTGAAGCGAGTAAAAAATTGAGAGTATTCAAAAGTGGAAATGCTATTCCTCTTCCTTTATTATTTCTTAGTTTTGAAAAAGGACAAGCGGTGTTTCAGGATTTGACATGATTTGCCATGTGCTTTGGTCAGAAGCCACTCAATATTACTTAAGCATGTGGGGTAGGGTGGCCCAAAAAAAATCGGCCATCTCTGATTTTCGTTCCCTAGCAAAAAATGGGTTCTTTAGGGTCTTGGAACACTTCTGAATATTTTTCAGATTTTTAAAAAAATTTTTAGAGGTGGCGCCCGAATTTTTTATGTTTTTTTTTTTACTTTTCGCCCTTTTATTTGATCAAATTTGAAAAATTCGTAGGGAAAAAATTTGATGACATAAAAAAATTAATCTTTTTAGGGTATAATACTTATGTATGTATCCAGCAAAAATTTCATTCTGCCAAAAAATGAGATTTTATGGGTGTTATATGGCTTATTTCGGCGAAAACTGGTTTTTTAATATCTTGACAGCGCCAAAAGTTGAAAAAATTTCAAGATGGCCAAAATGACCCAAAATAATGTAGATTCATCGCCTTTAATCCAATTTTTGGAGAAAATTTATTTTGCGTGAGTAGGAACGGTTTCAGGTTAAAAAATAATATTTTTCAAAATTCAAAAAATTTATTCATTATTTCATGGTGTCCCAATTTTGATTCTACACCTCAAAATCGATTTTACTACCTCCAGATACCTTCTCCAATTTTTTACAGATTTTTAAAAAATGTATACGGGTCGCTACCAGCCTTTATAGGTTTTTCTCGAAAAATGGCTTATGCTAAAAGTGTGATTTTTTTTTTTATCGCAAAATAAAAGTCGGCCTTTTTTAAATCTGAGAAACTACTTTATGTTTTTTGACCCGTAGAATCCGAAAATGACCATAAAAATTACGTACGGTTGCGGTAAAAACCCGATATAAAGTGCAAAAAGTAAAAAACAAAACATTCGGGCGCCACCTCTAAAAATTTTTTTTTAAATCTGAAAAAAAATCACAAGTGTTTCAAAAATGGGTTCTTTAGGGTCTCTAAAGAACCCATTTTTTGCTAGGGAACAAAAATCAGAGATGGCCGATTTTTTTGTTTTACCCTAATGTGGGGTGGGGGAAGGGTCTGAATTAACGATGTCCACCATAAGCTAAGTATTGACAAAGAGGAGGGGTAGTCAAAAATGGTAAAGAAAAATACTTAGGTAAGAATCGAACGTCTCCCTATTGGCGACAATTTAGCCTAAAATCACAATGAAATTATTCCTTCAGAAACGGCCCCTGAAGTGGTATTCTCCTTGACTTTACACTTGTAATTACAAGTAATTCTCATCAGGGGTCCGAAGCCGGTAAAAATTGGTTGGAGCCGACGCCGGCATCGGCGCCAAAATATTCCAAGTGGTGGAGCTGGCGCCAGCGCCGGCACCGGAATAGCAAGCTTTTCGCAGCTGATGCACCACCATAAATTTTGTCAATTTTTTTTTAATTGAAAAAAAGTTTTTGCAGTTTTATTGTTTTTAAAATTTTTTAAATTTAATTCTTTTTTTAATTGAAAAAAAATTGTTACAGTAACCGCCGCTACTGTAGTGCCGATTATCAAAATCGGCAGCTTAATAAGATCAAAACTTGTGGCCTTTCTCAATTATATTCAGCATTGCCATCGCCCATAATTACAAAATCGGTGCCAACACCAGAGCTAGCACCAAGTTTAAAATAAATTATCTAGCACTGACACCAGCTTCGGCAGAAACTTGAGTTTTTAGCCTGCCGCAGACGGCATCGGCGTCGGCATCTTTATCACCTTCGGACCCCTGCCCCAATATGGATAGCCCAGGGCACGTGTGAGCCTTAACCAACACCAAATTAAGGCGCATCCTCATTGACTTGAGTTACGCTAAATCGTTTTTCGCTCCAGCACCTCCATTTAAAATCGACAAAAAAGATTCATTAATTCACGACGAGACTTAAATAGCATTCAAATTAACGTCATTATGACACTATTTAATCTAAATTCAAATCATACTCTGAATTAATCTCAGAAAAAAAAGTTCATTTAACTCGCAATAAAAGCAAAGTTTAAAAAAAAAAAAAAAACAAGAGAAAACCAACTTCCATTCCCGCCTGCCTCTATTCTCAACACATGCACAGACACATACACCCATTCTACGTTTAATTAACGAAAAAATTCCATCAAAAAAATTTCATTTTCTTTCGACTTTTCGCTTCGGTACTTTCGCTAATTGGTCCCCACCCTAAAAAAAAAAAAAAAATAAAGTTTAAAGAGCAACCGCTGAAATCTACGGATTTTTCCCTCTCCATCTTCGCTTGTACCATCCAAGCAAAAGTGAGATGTAAATCCAAGAGTTAATTCCATTCCTCTTTTTTTTTATTTTATTTTATTTATTTTTTTTATGCACAAAGAAATGTAATTTGATTAAATTTCTTCTCCCTCGAGCTTTCTAAATTAAAGAAAAAAGATTTTTTTTAATGAATTTTTTTCTACGTAAATAAAAACATTTAGCTTTTTTTTTTTTATAATTTTTACCTTGGGGAATAAAATTGACGGTATAATAAAAAGAAAGAAGAAAAAAAAGATGGGCCTTTTATTTTCAGCTCGAAACTTAGTGAATAATCCTGAGAATTTTTTTTTTTTTTTGGAGAATATTTCGCGAGAGGAATACATCACCGGTAAATTGGACACATTAATCTGATTAACAAACGTACACAACAGTAGCAATCAAACGGTTTTGTGTTTGCTTTACACATATGTACAGTACATGTGCGGGAGGAAACGAGGAAAGTTCCCAAAGGAGAGGAAAAACGCATATAAGCCACGTCAAGAATCCAGACAATCTTGATTTGTGTCAATTTTCATTATGGAAAAGCTTTGGATTTACTCAGGCAATTTTAGCGAGCAATTTTTGTTCCGGATTGATGGACGTGCTGTTTTTCTTTTTTTTCTCTCCTCCTCACTGACTTTAAGCTGAATTTTTGGTATATGGGACCGTCCATAAATTACGTAAAAATTTTCTTTTTTTTACAATTCTTTTCGCAATTCAAGAACTATTTCTGCTAAAACAAGGGGTCAAATTAAAAAAGTATTATTTTTGTATCTTCTATACAAGAATTGGGACTTGCATAATTTTTGCCAAAGTTTATGCATATTTATTTAAAGCATAAAAACCTGGATATGCATAATTTATGCTTATAATTTTTTAAAGTCATAAAAATTGGCAAATATTATGTATGCTTATTCGACTTTAATTTCCATTTTATGCATAATTATTTCTGCATATTACTTTTGCATATTATTTATGCATTATTTATGTATATTATTTTTACATAATTTCTGCGTATTATTAATTCAGTAAAAAGTTAGGTACTTAATACATATTTTAGCTTTAAAGACAATCCACCTTCTATTCCTCAGGTAGGATAACTAAATTTTCGAAAACTAAGTAGAGAAAAAATTGATTGGAAGCTGGATTCGAACCAACGAGGACTCACACATCCTTGAACTCCTATCCGTGGGAGAACGCCTTAACCGCTCGGCCATTCCAATCGTACGCTTCCAACTGCATTAATTGTATTACTTAATAATACAATTAATAATACAATTAATTGTAATACAATGTTAATTGTATTACTTAATACATAATTTATGCATTTTTTATGTATATCCAATTTTTTGTATAGTTAATACACGATTTTTATATCATTTATGCATCTCTTTTTTGGAAGGGGTTAATGTAACGCGAAAGTCCAGATTATATATAATTTTACATATGAAATATACATACATACGTATAATTTATTTATAATTTATATTATATGATTTATACATGGTTATGTATAATTTATGTGCAACTTATACATAATTATAGATCTTCTATCATCATCATCATTACTACTTATATTAAAGTGAAGTGAACCAGTTATGTCCGATTTTTTGTCCTTTTTTGTCCTATTTTTGATTTTCTTTGTCCTTTTTGGTCCTATTTTGATTTTTCTTGTCCTTTTTTGTCCTATTTTGACTTTTTTTTTGCCACTTTTTGTCCTATTTTAATTTTTTCCCCTATTTCCTCCGATTTTTTGTCCTATTTTTGATTTTTTTTTGCCCTATTTTGATTTTTTGTCCTTTTTGGTTCTATTTTGATTTCTCTTGTCCCTTTTGTCCTATTTTGACTTTTTTGTCCTTTTTGTCCTATTTTGATTTTTCTCGCCCTTTTCTGTCCTATTTTGATTTTTTTTGCCTCTTTTTGTCCTATTTTAATTTTTTTCCCTATTTCTTCCAATTTTTTGTCCTTTTTTGATTTGTTGTCCCTTTTTGTCTTATTTTGATTTTTTTTTCCCATTTCCTCCGATTTTTTGTCCTTTTTTGTCCTACTTTGATTTTCTTTTCATTTCCTCCGATTTTTTTTTGATTTTTTTTCCTATTTTGCCCTATTTCGATTTTTTCAAGGGGGCGCGAAGCTGCCCCGGAGCTCCCCGTATATATAAAAGGCATTTGGGGTTTGTCCGTACGCAAGATGCGTGGAGGAAATTTGTAAAAGCCTCAATTTTCTCTTTTGTTCAAATTTTTCACGCGAAGAAAACGAGCCGCCATGTCCAAAACAAAAATTTAAAAAAAATTTTCTCGATCGTTTTTTAATTTTAATTTTAATTCAATTTTTTTATTGGTTTTAGCTCAAGCCTAAAATTTTCCATTAAAAATTTACCAGATATAGAAGCTTTCTTTGAAAATTTTTCACGGCAGAAAACTGTCTTTACCAAATTCCTTGGGCTAAATGTCCGACAGAAAAAATATTTTGGATGTGCAAAATGTGAATTTTTTTACGAAAATGTTTTCTGAAGAAAAAAAAAATGTAGAGGAAAAAATTTCAAGTATTTTTTCTGCAGAAAAAAATATTTCGGATGTGAAAAATGTTGATTTTTCTTGTAGAAAACTTTCTTTTAATGAAAAATTCGAAGAAGAAAAATAAAATTTCGAATGAAAAGTGAGTCCTAAATGTCATAAGTATTTTTTGGCGACAGAAAAAATATTTTGGACATTAGCTGCAAAGCGCGAAGCAAACCGAGCACGGACAGCTAGTTTATACATAATCTGGACGTCTTGTTACATTATCCGACTATTGGAGGGTTGCCTGGATTCCACGAAATTGTACCAAAACCCAAACCAAGGAAACTGAGTTGAATAGATCTCTCAAAAAAAGGGACAGTGGCGCAAAATTTCGGCGAATGTAACCCGAACATCGATTGGATCAGTTCTCAACGCGCATTCCTTCTCCCGAAAAAAATTCTCCTTTCTACTCCTCACTCCGAAAAAAAGAAAAAAAAAAAGAGTTGAAATCTCTAAAATTATCATAACCGACAAGACATCTTAGCAGTTGACAACTCCGATGACAACCCTGTCGATGTCACCGAAACCGATGACTAGACAGGAAAATGACACCTGGGAATAATTTAACACGTAATAATCATGGACTTGATCGTTTAAAGACCATCTAATCTTTCGAATTTCTAACTGATCTCAACCTCATTTTAAATAATAAAAAATAAAAGTTATAATTTCCACGAAAATGAAAAATGAATAAGTAAATAATTCTCAGCATTAAAAACACGTCTAAGAACCTTACTAAACACCTCTAAGCTTTAAAAAAAAGATGTTCAGAGGATTATTCCCTTTCTCAAAACTTAAGACGATAGAAATTTATCTTTATAAAGCTGAAAAAATAAAATTTTCTCCTTTAAAAAATATTTTAAGCAAAACAACAACAAAAAATGAACTTCAACCCTTTCTTTTTTTTTGATCTTGACATTGAATTTTTTTTTTTTTAAATTGTACTTTAATCGCTTCGCATATCCTAGTGTCGTTCGCTGACCCTGATGGCTGTCGCAAAGGGGCTCGACCAAATCAATAACAATGATTAAATTCTTTTTTTTTTATTTTAGAGAAAAAAAAACGGGATTTTCTCTGAGGCTAAGAAAAAAGAACGAAGGAAAAAAAAGAACGCAAAAAAAAAAAAAAAAAGCGTCGTTTAAAAATCCGTTTAGCGGAAGGGACTGTTCCAAGCGATTCGAATTTCGAACAATAAAAACCTGTAAGCTATTCCGTAATCGCTTTTGCGGAAACAAGAAAGACGAAAGGAAAAAAAGTTGTTACATATTTCCTTCTTTTATTTTTTTTTTGTTCCTTCTCTAATTCGTTCTTGATGAAGATCTTTTCGGTGAATAAAGGAAAGGGGAGGAAAAAAACGGCTCGGATAAAATCAATTTTTCATGTGGCTATTATTTTTTTTTTTTCCTGGAATTTACTCATAAAAAATTTATATGGAGCGGACACCTAATAAAAATATTTCAGTGGCGGAGATTGAGTTCTGTTATGATTTTTGGGCTGTTCGGTCAGCGAAGAGCTTTACTTTAGGAAAAGATTCAGTACGTTTCAAAGATGTACGTTAGGGTGGGCCGAAAAATGCGAATTTTCGAATTTGAAAACGCCTGATAGTGGAATGGGTGCCTTTTGGCAATAATATTAATCCTAATTTTTTTCAGATTTTTCGAAGGTCATCTTGAGGTCGCGCAATGACCTTGAAGTTTTTGAAAGTCCCATATTAGGGCAAAAAATAACTTTTTTATTTTCACTAAAAAAAGTATCGTTTCCTATCGGAAATTTTGCGTAGATTGCGAATATGAAGTCCAAAATCGCTTTCAGGATACCGTTTTCAAGTTATAGGCCAATTTCAAGAACACTAAAATTCGTTGGACGTATTTTCCAATTTCGGCCCAAACCCGTACGTTATAAGTAAGTTTGGACTTCATATTCGTAATCTACGCAAAATTTCCGAAAGGAAACGATACTTTTTTCAGTGAAAATAAAAAAGTAATTTTTTGCCCTAATATGGGACTTTCGGAAACTTCAAGGACATTGCGCGACCTCAAGATGACCTTCAAAAAATCTGAAAAAATTTAGGGTTAATATTATTGCCAAAAGGCACCCATTCCACTATCAGGCGTTTTCAAATTCGAAAATTCGCATTTTTCGGCCCACCCTAATGTACGTTCGGCGTGCTGGCACTACTCTCTAAAGTGAACTGATTTTTATTTTTTTCGAAATATTTATACTGCAGGAAAAGGTTTTCTCCGGGCTGGGAT
The DNA here is from genome assembly GCA_037577465.1 of Liposcelis bostrychophila. Classification (NCBI taxonomy): domain Eukaryota; kingdom Metazoa; phylum Arthropoda; class Insecta; order Psocodea; family Liposcelididae; genus Liposcelis; species Liposcelis bostrychophila. Next base: position 22,650,629 of record CM075214.1, on the reverse strand, counting down.
CTAGCCGCAAGCACGGAAACCAGATAATAAGTAAGTAAGAGAATAAGTAAATAAATACGGACTAAATAAGTCAGCAAGAAAAAGGAAGTGAGCCAGTACGCAATCAGCAGTTAAGCAGCAAATTAAGCCAGCAAGTTAGATGAGCAAGTTACATCAGTAATATTCAGTCAGCAAGTCAGAAAATTAAGGCAGTAAATTAAGTCAGAAAGTAAATTAAGCAAGTTAAGTCAACAAATTAATAAAATCATAAGTTAAGTCAGCAATCAGTCAATCAAGTCAGCAAGTCAAGCCAGCAAATTAGAGGAGCAAGTTACATAGTAAAATTAAGCCTGCAAGGGAAGTCAGCAAATTAAGACAGTAAATTAAGTCAGAAAGTTAATTAAGCAAGTTAAGTCAACAAATTAATAAAATCATAAGTTAAGTCAGCAATCAGTCAATCAATTCAGCAAGTTAAGCCAGCAAATCAAACCAGCAAGTGAACACAGCAGTAAGCTAATTAAGGCAGTAAGTTAAGTCAGCAAATTAAGTCAGCAAGTTAATTAAGCAAGTTAGGTCAGCAAATCAATGCAGCCAGTAAGCTAAGTCAGCAATCTAATTAAGCAAGTTAAGTCAGCAAGTTAATTCGGCAAGTTAAGTCAGCCAGTTAATTCGGCAAGTTAAGTCAGCCAGTTAATTAAGCAAGTTAGGTCAGCAAATCAATAAAGTCAGTAAGTTAAGTCAGCAATCTAATTAAGCAAGTTAAGTCAGCAAGTTAATTAAGCAAGTTAAGTCAGCAAGTTAATTAAGCAAGTTAAGTCAGCAAGTTAATTAAACAAGTTAATTAAGCAATTTAAGTCAACGAGTTAATTAAACAAGTTAATTAAGCAAGTTAAGTCAGCGAGTTAAGTCAACAAATGAATCAAGTCAGTTTTTAGTCGTTAACTGACAATGTCTAATGTTTAAATGTACAAACAATGGAATGCTAAAATATACTCATACTCATACTCATACATATACTCAGTAAGTTAAGTCAGCAACCAGTCAATCAGGTCAGTAAGTCAAGCCAGCAAATCAAACCACGAAATGAAGTCAGAAAGTGAAGTCAGCAAATCAAACCAGCAAGTGAATACAGCAAGTCAGATAATTAAGGCAGTAAATTAAGTCAGCAAATTAATTAAGCAAGTTCAGTCAGCAAATTAATAGTCAGTAAGTCAATTCAGCAAATTAATAAGTCAGTAAGTTAATTTAGCAATCAGTCAATTAATGCAGCAAGTCAACAAATCGTTTCAGCAAATGAAGTCAGCAAGGCAAGTCAGCAAACCAAACCAGGAGATGAAGTCAGCAAGTCAAGCCAGCAAATTAAGTCAGTAAATATAGTCCGAAAATTAAATCCGTCAGCAATTGAAGTCAGTAAATTATATCAATAAGCTACGTCAGCAAATCAATTAAGTCAGAAAGATAAATCAGTAACTTAAGTCAGCAATCAGTCAATCAATTCAGCAAGTTAAGCCAGCAAATCAAACCAGCAAGTGAATACAGCAAGTAAGCTAATTAAGGCAGTAAATTAAGTCAGCAAGTTAAGTCAGCAAGTTAGGTCAGCAAATCAATAAAGCCAGGAAGTTAAGTCAGCAATCTAATTAAGCAAGTTAAGTCAGCAATCTAATTAAGCAAGTTAAGTCAGCAAGTTAATTAGAAAATTAAGCCAGCAAGTTGATTAAGCAAGTTAATCAGCAAGTTAATTAAATAAGTTAATTAAGCAAGTTAAGTCAGCGAGTTAATTAAGCAAGTTAAGTCAACAAATGAATCAAATCAGTTTTTAGTCGTTAACTGACAATGTCTAATGTTTAAATGTACAAACAATGGAAGGCTAAAATATACTCATACTCAATACTCATACATATACTCAGTAAGTTAAGTCAGCAACCAGTCAATCAAATCAGCAAGTCAGGCCAGCAAATCAAACCACGAAATGAAATCAGAAAATGAAGTCAGCAAATCAAACCAGCAATTGAATACAGCAAGTCAGCAAATTAAGGCAGTAAATGAAGTCAGCAAATCAATTAAGCAAGTTCAGTTAGCAAATTAATAGTCAGTAAGTCAATTCAGCAAATTAATAAGTCAGTAAGTTAATTTAGCAATCAGTCAATTAATGCAGCAAGTCAACAAATCGTTTCAGCAAATGAAGTCAGCAAGGCAAGTCAGCAAACCAAACCAGGAGATGAAGTCAGCAAGTCAAGCCAGCAAATTAAGTCAGTAAATATAGTCCGAAAATTAAATCCGTCAGCAATTGAAGCCAGTAGTAGCCAATTGAAGCATAAATTATGCAAAAATTATGCAAGTCTAAATTTTTTTATAAATACGGAAATAATGCATTTTTTTTTATATATATCTTTTTGCAAAATGAATGCAAAAAATTTATACACTTTATGCAATTTTTGCAGGCCAATAAGGCAATCAGTATTTTATTAAACTTTTATTTAACTTATGGCTTGCATTTGGGTCAATGTATATTCAATAAGTCAATAAGCAAGTAGGTAATTCGGTAAGTACGTAAATAAGTAAATCGCAAACACTCAAAAACACCTCCTAATGTACGTAAACAAGTACACTCAATGAAACATGTACCAGTTACCTTGAGGGTGCATATAAAACAACTCCATGATAATTTACATAAATGAGAGGTCATTGGGTCAACCCTTTTTTCCGACCCCTTTTTATTATCGGGCATGGTACCCCGCGACATTATTTTAAATCGTGATATTAAAACCTTGGGGGGTAACAAAAAAAAAAAAATGATATAAAACTTTTCCACCTACCTTAGCATATTCAATTTTAAGTGTACAGCATCCGGAGTAGATATCAGCACCATTTAACGATTCCTTGGCTCTTTTGGCAGATTCGATGCTATCAAATGTGTATATCAGTTAAGGAAAAAACAACAGAAACATTCGGTATAAATAAAAATTCTTTTAAATACCTTCGATTCGAAAACAAAAACAAATTTTTAAAAAATCCTTCTGAGAATTTTCCTCGAGAAGAAAATTTTCATTTCTAAAGGGTCCTTAGGTCGGGAAACACAATTAATTATAAAATAATATGCACAGGAAGGTTATTTCGTATCTGCTTTTCCCTAGTGTTTGCTTAAACGTTAATTGCTTACTTAAAGGATACAAAATCGATAACCGATATTTAAACTAATTTGAAAAACCGCAGGGATGTTTCTTTTTATTCAAATGCTGGAAAAAAAAATGTAATTCTAAAAGCTGGATGAGAAAAACGGGGTGGGTGGAAGTGTTACATTGAATTTGAAAAAAAAAAAAAAGGAAATGAGAAAATTAATTTCTTTTTTTTTCCTGATGGAAAAGAGAAAAGAAGATGAAATACGACTTTTTTTTCCTCTTTGTCGTAATGTATTAAAAAAAAATTATTTATTGATTTAGAAATCCGCATTTTCAATCCTGTTCTTGAATGTACCGGTACAAGACTTGTATTTCCGATGAAAATTCGAAATCTTTTTGGTTTTCTTGTCTTTTTTGTTGCCACATTGACGAAGGACCGTCAAAGCCCGATATTAACCCGATCGTCCGATACGACTCCCAACTACGGTTTCGTACAAAAAAGAGGTGCATGAAATATATAAAAATTAAGTATAAATTATATAAAAAAATTGGACGCATATAAAAAATGCATAAATTAGGCATAAAGAACTAAACTTTTTTTTTTTTCGGAAAATTTTTTTCCATCGCCATATTATAAGTATGCATAGATAAGTAAGCATAAGTTTTTTTCTAATTTCATGCATAAAAAAAAAAAAAAAAAAAAAAAAAAAAATGCATAAAAAAAAGGCTCAATAAGAATTGTATTTGCAAATTTTCCTGCTTATACATAAAAAAGTAAGCACAAATTATGCATAAAAAGTGAGCATAAATTATCCTTAATTAGGTAAGCATAAGTTACGCATAAATAAGTAAGAATAAATTACGCATAGATAAGAAAGCATAGATTACGCATCAACAAGCGTAAATTATGCATAAATAAGTAAGCATAAAAAGTGAGCATAAATTATGCATAAATAAGTAAGCATAAATTACGCATCAACAAGAGTGAATTATGCATAAATAAGTAAGCGTACATTATGCATAAATAAGTATGCATAAAATAAAAAAAAAACTTGAATACGAATAGAATTTGCAAATTTCCCTTTTTAAGCTTTAAAAAAAATTTTAAGCGCAAAATATGCAAAAATTATGCATATCCAGATCTACATGCTTAAAAAAATTTCGCAAAAAATTTGTAAAAATTATGCACATTCTTTATATGCTTAAAACAATTATGCATACACTTTGTAAATATGCATAGTCAAATTTTGGTGCTTAAAAAAATTATGCATAAATAAGTAAGCATAAATTGTGCAGAAATAAGTAAGCGTAAATTATGTATAAGTTATATATATAATTATAATAAGTAAGCATAAAAAGTGAGCATAAATTATGCATAAATAAGTAAGCATAAATTATGCATCAACAAGTGTAAATTATGCATAAATAAGCAAGCATAAGTTATGCATAAATAAGTATGCATAGAATAGAAAAGAAGTTGAATAAGATATTATTTGCAAATTTTCCTTCTTAAGTTTCAAAGAGATTTTATGCACAACATATGCAAAAAATATGCATATCCAAATCTATATGCTTGAAAAAATTATGCATACATTTTGTAAATATGAACATTCAGATTTTGACGCTTAAAAAAAATTATGCATGTCCAAATTAATGTATAAAAAATGGCAATGGTGCAAAAATAATATTTTTTACATACATTTTATGCATTTATTTTGCAAAAATTTTATACACTTTTTGCATCACTTTTTCGTACGGGGTATTTTACAAAAAAAAAAAAAATAAAATAAAATAAACGATAAAAACGGTGTGACAAAAAATTGCCTTAATTACTTCGGCGAAAAAAAAAAACTTTTTTCCTCAAAAAAGTGTCACATCCGCAGGAAAAATCGTGAATCACGTTTTTGGCTCATCCCATATGGTCGAAAAAAAAGTTTGCTTTACAAAAGCAAAAAAAAAAAAAAAAAAAAAAAATTCAATCTTCATAAATTGTAAATCGGCCAAAAAAAATCTGTTAGTTTTTCTGCAAAATTTATATATGTTTTCTAAATAAATATTAATGCAATAAATTCGCCGCTACTTTAATCCCTTTTAAAAAAAAATAATAAAAATTATTTTTTTTTCCTATAAATTCCGAAGGAATCAAAGACGAAAAAAATAAATAAATAAAAAAATAACAAGATAAAAAGGTCATTCATAGATCAGCACATATTTACATATTTGAAAGGTATGAAACGGGGAACAAGGGTCAAGGGATTAATTCATCTGGTTTATTTATGTATTACGTAGTCGTGTATCGGAAACACCCCTCGTGGGGATTCAGAAAGGTGGGGGGGAGACGGGGGGGTGGTAATGGGAGTGGATCGGTGCACACCCCTCTCGTGTTTTATGTTTAAATAACCATTCGATTGGACAAACAAACTTCCTATTGTCAGAGGCCGCAATTAATTTTAACACTCCCAATCAAAAACGCAACCTTTTTAATTATGATAATTAAATGATCGGAGCCGAAGAGGGGAGGGAAGAAACGGGATAGAGGGGAATGGTGCGAGGAAAATGAAATTAAACGATAAGGAAACAATCCTTTTTTTTTTCTATGAAGAGAACTCGTTACGAACGCGAAACCTTAACCAAAAAAAAAAATAATAATAATTTTCCGGGGCTTCCTAATGATGCGGTATTGTTGAAGAGGCAATGAGGTTAGACCGTGTAAGAGGGGGAAAGGGGGGGGGGGAGGAAAAAAGCCCGAGATTTTCAACAGAGGTAAATCAAATTGCATTTTGTTTGATCATCAGAGTGCAATGGGATATATGCCAATATCGATAATCGATCGGCTCGTGTTTCTTGTTAATATTTCGAAAATTAATTTCCCTTTCCCGCTTAGTCCGATTCAAACTTGTAACAAGAAATGATTTGATGAAGCGATAAGATTAAGCTTGTTTTGATTTGGAAATTTCAAGCTTTCAATCAAGCGGACGCGATTTTCGGTAAACTTCATGATATTAATAAAACAAGATTGGTGGAGGTGGGAGAGGGGGGGGGGTGAGATGGGGGGGCCAAGGGGAGATTTATCAAAGTCTGAATCGATGGTATCGTAGGTCGGTTTAAACCGCTTTGAAGACGGTAATTGATGGCATTTATGTTAAGACTATATCCCCTACCGAAAAGTTATCGATAAAACTTGGAAAATGTAAAAACTTATGCAGAAAACTAAACAAGATAATAACTATAGTATAATGAATGCAGCGCTGTGATCTGGTTTAATGGATGAAATAAAATAATCTCCTTTTACATCAAAACATTAATGTTGTGATCTAAAAGGAGATCACAATTAATGTTGTGATCTAAAAGGAGATCACAATTAATGTTGTGATCTAAAAGGAGATCAAAAGAAATGTTGTGATCTAAAAGGAGATCACAATTAATGTTGTGATCTAAAAGGAGATTATTTTATTTCATCCAAGATAATAACTATTGAATTCAAAAATTTATAATTGACATTACTATCTGGAGACCCTTAATTACAAGAGACCCGACAGAAAAAAATGAGAGTGAAATTTTTGAGGCTGATGACTACACAGTAAAAAATATTATGCAATTATGTTAAAATTGATCTACACAATTTTTTTTTTACAAAAGGTAAACAAACAAAAAACAACATAAAAATTATTTAGACCGATTTTAACATAATTATGTTAATTTTTGGGGGTAAACGATTTACCTCTGTTAATTGGGGGTAGGCGATTTTCAAATCTTCGATTCGCGGATGATACTCTTCTGATTGCCAACAGCGCAGAAGAACTCTTAGAGTTTCTACAAAGACTGGAAGAGGAGAGCCGAAACTACGGGCTCAGAATAAATGTAGCGAAGACCAAGGTTATGATTGTCGACAGAAATACGGAAAATCAAAGGCGACCTAGATATATAGGAAACTTTGAAGTCGTCGACAAATTCATTTATCTGGGTTCCGTACTTCATAACTCAGGCTCTTGCGAATTCGAAATAAAACGGAGAATTGAGATCGCTCGCTCGGCCATGATCAAAATGACTAGAATCTGGAAAGATCGTAATATTACCAAGAAGACAAAAATACATCTTGTCAACGCTCTAATCTTTCCAATCTTCTCATACGCCTCGGAGACCTGGGTAATCCGTGCCAGTGAAAGGAAAAGGATTGATGCTTTCGAAATGTGGGTGTGGCGCAGAATGTTGAGAGTTCCCTGGACGGCTAGACGAACTAATGTCTCCATTTTAAGTGAAATAAAGCCCTCCCAGAGACTCTCATCCTCAACATACGCGCGTATTTTGAAATTCTTCGGACACATATCCCGGCACGACAACATGGAGAAACTTGTTGTCCAGGGAAGACCGGAAGGGAAAAGAAAACGTGGACGATCCCCCACCCGGTGGACTGATGCAATTTCGAAATTAATGGAAACCAACGTATCAGTAGCAGCCCGTCAAGCAAATGACCGTAGAACTTGGCGGGACACGGTAAAAAAGGTCATTAAAACGCTGGAAATACCTACGCCACAACATCCACCATAGCCACCACACATCGGTCACGATGTTGGACAAAGAAGAAGAAGAAGATGTTAATTTTTACATAAAATCTTTAACTGTGTATAAAAAATGTCCCAATGTCCGAAATATTTCTTCCGTCGACAAAAAATACTTCTGACATCCAGGGCTCACTTTCCATTTCAAAATGATTTTATGCCCCAAAAAAAATTTTAATATTTTTTCTGTCGGATAAAAAATTTGAATGTTGAAATTCGACAAACCATTTTATACTCCAATCCCCTTCCAATCATTTTTCCGTCAACCCCTCGATTTCCCAAAATGTTTTGACTGAACACACACTCTTGTTATTCACTCAAGCTTTCTTCCTCCGCAAAATGAATTAAGCCCACGTTAAAACTTAAGGGTGGGGAAGGAAACTCATATTCCAATTTACCTTTATAACTCATTACAATAAATTGAAAAGTTGAGACGATACTTCTCAATAGTTAAAAGATACAATATTTAATTAACTTTTACGCTTCACAGTAAGTGGGTTCTCTTCTTCCGGGATCTCTCGTTCCAGAAACTCGATCCATTGTCATCATTTTTAAACATTATACACAAGTTTATTTCCAACCCCGCCCTGGCTTTCTACATTTCTTCCGACCCTGTACAAAAAAGAAAGAAAAAAAAACAAAAGGATATGAAAGCTCAACTCGAGAAGTGTCTAAAAAAAAGAAAAAAAATCACACGTGTCACAATCGAAAAAAGTTGGTTTTCTTCAAAGTGAAAGGTTTCTATCAAATAAAAATGACCCGTTTTTTTTTTCTCGAACAAAAAAAAAAAAAGAAGAAGACAGAGAGAGGAAGGAATGCGACTGCCTATTGTCTTCTTTTTTTCGAAAGGAAATGAAAACAGCGACGGTGACATGACGGAGATGATCTCTCCCGAGTCAACACGTGTACAAAATGCTTTCTAGTCGATTAATTATCTAAAAAAAGCTTTAAAATATAAGGGACTGGCCTTTGCCAAATTGAATTCTGTGTCTTCTTTTCCCATCTTTCTCGAGCCGCCCTCCCCGGAATGAAATATCGTATCTCGTCATGGTTCGACATTGTTTACGCAAAACTGACAGTTTTTCTTCATCAAAAGTCTTCATAACCCATCCCGAAATAAGAGTACAGATCGTCAAAAAAACGACTAGATTAATGATCGGGAAAAGGAAATAAGAGACGTTTCGTTCATTTTTTTTTTTTTTTTTTGCGCTTTGAAAATATTTGTATTCAGCTTTGTCCAGTTTCAATTTCTTTTTTCTTGTTTTTTTTTTCATGGGGTCTTATCTCGATTTATATACATTGTTATGTAAATAGAGAGTGTTTGCATAAGACGAGGCTATCGCGGGTTTCAATTTATTTACATTGAGGTTTTAAAAGCTACTTGATTTAAAAAAAAAAAAAAAATACGATACCACTCCTTGCAAGATTTTGCTGCAAATCATTCGAACCAATAGCTATTTTTTTTTCCCCGGGCATATCGAAAATGAATCGGGTAGCGCTTTTGAGTGGAAAATAGAAGAAGAGAGTTCAGTTCTCGATTTCAACTCTTAGAAGCTGGACGATTTTTCCAGAAATTTAATTCTGAAATTTGAAAGGATAAGAAAACCTAGATCTAGAAATAAGAATATTCAGGGCTAATATGAGAGGATTCATTCCGGTAATACGCCGGCGCCAGCGCCAGCGCCACGATTGTAAAAAAAAAATTGGCGCCAGCGCCGGCCTCGGCGTCGGCGCTGGCGTCGAAGCCGGCGCCGGGGAAAATTTTTAATTTATTTTATTTTGTAAAAAAAAGCAAGAAAGCGTTACATCAGTTTAAAAAAATTACGTTTTGCACTTTAAAAAATTTATTTATTTCTTAAGAGCAAAAGCTGAAAGGAAAGACTTTAAAATTTAATTATTGAGATAAACATTTTAAAAATCAAAAATTATGAATCAGTGAATACCGAGTATTGAACTAATTCCCTATCCTGAACAAAATTTTTTACTGTGTAATTAACCTTAAGTAAAAAAAAATATAAGTTTTCCATTTTAAATGTCAATAAAATCTTCCAAAATTGCCTAATTTTTACCGTCTTCGGACCCCTGAGAAAGAAAATTGAACGGAAAGAGGTTATGTTAAAAAAATTAATCAAATTCTAAAAATCTAAAAATTATTTTTTAAAAAAGTTTTGAAACGCCGGAGCTGGCGTCGACGCCGGCGTCACACCGTACGTAAAATACCGGTGCTGGCGCCAGCGCCAAAATGCAAAGAAATCATCTGGCGCCGGCGCCAGCGCCAGCGCCAGCAGTGATTTTTACCGGCCGCGGCCGGCGTCGTCAGCCAGCGCCAGCGCCGGCTTCGGAACCCTGGAATTAATTTTCATCGTTTTTTTTAAATAAATGATTTTTTTAAGGAGGACAAAAATGTCATTTATTAAAGCTGTCAGTATTTTTTAATTAAACATCAGTATTTTTATAAAAGCGTCAGTAAAATTATTATCTGTCAGTATTTACATGGTCAGTTAAAAAAGTATCAGTAATTTTAGTCATTTCTCAGTAAAATCAATTATTTATCAGTAATTATCAATATTTAATCGGTAAATTGATGCAAAAACATTTTTTTTTGTTGAACATTTTTTTTTAGCTTCGAAGAATGAAAATTTACATTAACGCCACTGCGAACGAAAAAAACTTCAAAATTTCACCTTAATATCGAACAGCCTTACTCCAGACCAACCCAAAAAACAACATCTGGTATTCAAAAACCTTCAAATATAAGCATTTAACGGCTTTTGCACAAACTCTTCCTTCACAGTTTCACAAATCCCAAAAAGACAACAACAGCAACAAAAAAATAGACATATTTAAAAAAAAATGAGAATGAATAGCCTCCCATAATTCATTTAAAAAATCGACGTGGAGCTTTTTACTTGTAAATCAAAACGTTACTGTAAATCAAAATATATAGGATTTTAAAATCTCTCAGAAAATGCCGGGAAGGGCATTTTTTTATACATTTAAAATATTTCACCTCGCCATTGTTATTCATCTTTTATTTTATTTTTTTAAATTAATAGACGGGAACGGGACCGTGTGACGTCGGCGCGAGAAGAAAAAAAATTAAACGTGTAATTTTTACTTTAGAAAAAATCGCATCAAACGGAATAAAGCGCCAAATAATTTTTCATTTTCTCTCACTTTCTCTCTCTTCCCCCTCGACAAACCATTAACCGGTCTCTGAGAGGGGGAAAAAAAAAAATACAAGCCTACAAGCCTATCAGTTTCAAGGATTAAAACAGAAATCAAAACCGATAAAACAAATTTTCAAAACCGCAAATAATCCCATCTTTTTTTTTTTTTTTTTTTTGGAATTTAAAAAAAAATTAAAATTGGCCCCGAACAAATCACACGATGAATCATTCTCATACGAATTCGAAGAAGGGATCTCCCTTCTAAGATGAATCGAGACACATAAACTGAGTTTTCAATGAAGACATTGATTTTCACCGCGTTTGTCTAGCCTGTCAAAGTGCCAAGAATAAGCCGTCTTTTGCAACTTTCTAAAAAACATTATCGGGAAAAAAAGAGCGAGGGGAGAAGGAAGAAATTTTCGAACTTGTAATATATTTATATATATTTTTTTTCCACTTTTTTTTTATTTCTCATAGATAATTCCCATTTTTACGAGACATGAATCTCTTGTAACTACAACATCTATATGATCATCTTTACGTACTGTTAACGCTAACTAATGCGAGTCAGCGATGACAGAAAAGCAACTTTTATTACCATGTCCTAATCATACTTAAAAATTGATTTAAGCATATTTTGCCCCTCTCATCTATTTTATTTTTTTGAAATTTATTGTCGGTCAAAGAAACAAAAAAATCGGTGGTCTAAAGTTTTATGCGTTTTATCGTACCTTCATTGAGGTCTTCCCTCAAAAAATTCTCAACAGGTGGTTTGCCTCTTAAAAATTTCAAAAAGTAGAAAAGAGAAAAACAGAATTTTTTTGACTTAGGATATTTTCCAGATTTTTCCGAATTTTAACCTTTCCCCACCGACGGCTCGTATACGAACCGTTTTGTATTTCTCGCCGGATAAAGTTCCTTTTCATTAAAAAATTCTGAAAGACATGTCTCTAGGGGTAATTTGAACCGCTGATTCCGAATCTGAAGTCGAAATTCTGAAAAAACTAAAATTCAATATGGAGGAGCCGTTTTATTTTTAATAACATTATTTTTTCCGCCATATTGGATTTTCCGAGAGGAATTAGATCATTCTGACGTCAGATTTGAAATCAGCGACGTCGAAAACGTATAGAAAGTCGTTTTCCAAATTATTTTACAGAAGAAAACAAATTTTGTGCGTTTTTTTGTATTGCATGTATGTGTTGCGGGTTGCGTACACTGAAAATTGGTAGGCGTCTAAAATGGGCTTTAACGCACAGTGCGGGTCCCTAAGATGTTGTAGGTTAACTTTAAGTGCGAAATTATGAAAATAAAAAATATTTGGGAAATTTTCTTCAATTTTCCGGAATTCGGTCGTTAAAGGGTTTCATCTCTTGTAAGTTTAACTTGACAAAGGTACGAAAATAAAGAAAAGGAAAAACAGAAAAATGTGGAAAGCGTTGGAAAAAAATAAAAAAAAAAACTTTAAAAAAAAATCGGAAATAATTTTTGTAATAAAATTTTATAGCGAATTATAAATAGATGAATTTTTTGGTCGGTTATAAAATTTTATACCGAATTTTAAGTATTTATGATTGAATTTTATAACACACTTTTACGGATCTGGGTCAAATTCCCAAAAAAATCATATCCTTTTTTTTTTTTACCTGATCCCCCTTTTTCTTGGTCACATCCTTTTATAAATAAAAAAGAAAATACATCAGCAAAACTAGTAAAACCCAGTGACTAATAATCGAGGAAGACACGCTTTTTTTTCCTAGGATGAATTAAGCGAGTAAAAAAATCCCACACGTTCATGAGCTTATCCCGAGGCATGCTATTATTATTACATTTTAATTATGAGAAAAAATTACGTCACAACTCAGCTTTAAACAACTTTGTAACTAACACTATATAATAAAGCTGTCAAGAGTACTCGGGTTTGTTGTTTGCAGGGCGAAAGCCGATAGCATAAAATTCTTATAATCATCCTAAAATCGCATAAAAATAATTGTAAAGGTCTCTCTTTTTTTTCCCCGCACCCAACATTGTAAAAAATTGAGGCCAAAATATTAATATTTGATATTTATGCACTATAATATTAGTAATTAATCATCAATCAGTAGGAAATCAAAGCAAAAGTCCCTCAATCGATTTCGATTATGCAACCAGCATTACTCTACCGCGTGACTATTTATATAACAAAATTATGCAAATCAATTAAGATTAGCTTAAAATGATCTCCGGGTTTTTGGAGGTCACTCATTTTGAATTGCAATTCCAAATAACAAAAAGCAGTAGGTTATCATATGATTACTCTTCCCCACTTTTTTTTTTCTTTTTTGCTGAGGTCTGTTTTAGTTGTCTATCATTATGGACTGTTGGAGCTAAAGAACAGGAGAAAAATAACTTCACAAGACATATTTTTGTTTTGATTTGAAAAGCCCGGTGAAAAAAAAGACAACATTCCATTTCGGAAAAATTTTGCAAGTAGTGACGATCGCCCTAGAATTTCTCCCCTTTTTGACCCTTTGCTGGCCAAATTTCGTTTGGAAATACCCCATTCCTCCCAAACATTATTTTTCTGTATTATATCTATAAAGGAAAAGCCCTAGGCCATAGGGGCATTAAAAAGAAAGTGATGCGCCCGATATTGCTCAGTTTTACAACCGGTGATGCAAACTCAATTTCAATTTTTTTAAAACTCCTTTCCCGAAATTTTTTCACATTGTACGAATTAAGGGGTTTTATGAGTCACTGAATCCGAATCTGAAATTAGTTTTTACGTAGAGACCACTGGTGACCCCCCAGAAAACAAACTTTTTTTTTAATGATCGGAAAAATAACATATGGATATCGATTTATATGTTTTCCGGCACCCTGATTTCAAATCTAACAACGGATTTTACGTAGGGGGGCACCTGAAGCCCCCAGGAAATGAATTTGTTTTAAATTAACTGACTCCCGGAGAATTAACATGTCTTTATGTTTAAAAGACCGATTATTTTTCGAGTAATAATAATAATAATAATAATAATTATTATTATACATTTATATGGCGACCCCTTTACGAGGGAGCGAAAAAACCAAGATAATAATAATAATTAAGAAAACTAAAGATTTTAAAGGTTTATAGTCCGCCATCTTTAATTTTAATTTTTTCAAAATTTGGACTTCAGATTTAGAATTAGCAGTTCCAAACCCCGCCCCCAAAATATGTATTATTTATTTATTTATTTTTTTTTTTAACTTGTAAACGCCTCTAGGCAAAAATTCGTTTTGCCCATAAGTTAAACATAGGTGAAGAATTCTTGTTAAATATTGCATAAATGACTGCCGACCTATTATTTACTGGCATTTTTAAGTTCATAAGAATAAAAAGAACAATAAGTAAAGCGTTTACAAAATTCGAAAATAAAAAAATCTGTGATATTTTAAATAAGATTTTACCAACCATCCGCCATCTTGAATTTTGGTTTTTTTTTTTTTTTTTTTTTTTTTACATTTCCGACCTCATATTCAGTTTCAACAGGTCAAAACACCCCTAGTTCCATGGTTTTTACAATTTTTGAAGAAAATTAAAGCTTTGCAAAGTTGCAAAACCATATATGGACCCATGTGTTTCTGGGCATTAAAATCCATGGGTCCATATATGGATTCATGCGCGGCAAAGGGTTAAAGAGAGAAATTTTAGGGCGATCGAACATCACTTGCAAAATTTTTCCGGAATGGATTCTTTTTTTCATTACTCATAGTAATAAGTATAGTAGGAAAGAACAACTTTCCCCTTCGTAAACCATTGCGGAAAGTGAGTTTTTCCGCATACGGCAAAACAATGTTAAACCTGTTTATACAAGATTTTGCTTACAATTTATCAAATCATTTTCTCTAGTTTTTCTGGATAATTAAGCATTGATTCGTAATAAAAATTATCTTGTTTAACCTAGTAAATCAAATGAATTTTCCGTTTGTTTCGTTTAAAATAAGCCTCAACCACGGCCGTATAAACAGGTCCGGAAACTTCCTATGCCGATCATGTCCCGCTTAACTACGCCAAAATTAGTTCTAACATTGGCCACTGGCGGCGCTGCGATCTAGAGACCAGCAACATGTCTAATGTTTACGTTGGGACTCCCACTGGGACTCTCGTTTCGAACAACAAGAGAAAGTAGCCGCCATCATTGTTTACATTACCAACGACCAATCAAAAAGCTCTCTCTAACAAGTAGCGCTCATACGGTGGTAGAAAGGAGGAACTAATTTTGGCGTAGTTAAGCGGGACAAGGTCTCCAATGTATAAGGGATAGGAGTTTCCGGACCTGTTTATACGGCCGTGGCCTCAACGAGAAAATTCATTTTCCTCCCTAGGTTAACAATATACTATTTTTCCCCCTGGCTCTATATTTTAAAGTGTGAAATTTGAAGCATATATTCAAAGTAAGAGATGAAAAAATCTTGAACACCCTGGATTTTTTATGAAAGGGACAGGTAGACAGAGAGGGATAAAAAGAAAGAATTAAATAACAGAAAATATATGTAAACCGAGCAATATAAATCATATGACGCGGATATGTACCTCAGTCAATATATGTTGTGCATTGTTGAATTCCAGGAAAAAGAAAAAAGTCTTATCGGCACAAAAAACCCCGAGTTTGCTATGACACTGCAAATCACGCAAAAGGAAAAAAAAAAAAGAAAAAAAACGAAATAACCTGTTTTGATAATAAATGAAATTAGAAAATTTATTCCCTGTTCCGCGTTTATCAGTATTATTGATTTCGCACGAATCTTCAGGATATGATTTACGGTTGCTCCTCGCCTCACAAAATTTTTTATTTTCTTAAAAAAGTTTTTTTTTTTTTTTTTTTTTTTTTTTTTGTAAGTCAAGTGAGCCTATTGAAATTTAATTACACGAATGTCGTGTGTGAGGTATGGATGGGTTTGGAAATAAGCCAGGATGCATTTTTGAATATATCAAATTTGCCTCGTGGCCCCCCTTGTATGAAACAAAAAAGCGGGAATGATTTTCACGTCTGGAAATTTAATAAACGGGCCTTTGAACTTTTTAAGATAAAAAAAAATAATTAAGGACCCGTATAAATAGAACTCAAGAGTCTGCTTAGTAAAGATCTGTACCTCAGAGTAGAACTGAGACAAGTCCGTCTCAAGTAGAGTCTTTTAAAAAAATTGATTTTTTTGAGTCGATTAAAAATTAATTTAAAAAAATTTCTCAGGAAGTAAAAAAAAAAAAAAAAATTTACAAAGTTTAATTTTTTTTCCTTCCATTTCGTTGACTTTTTTTTCTAAATTTCTCACGAAAGCCGGATTTGCATCGGAAGTAATATCGGCGGTTACGGGAAGTCCCGTCGGATTTTCTTTTCCATCTCCTACGCATACCGGTACTTTTTTTCTTTTTTTGATTAAAAGAAAACGGAAAAACGGACAAAAAAAAGCTTACTCGAAATATATGCTGAAGCGGATGGTAAAAAAAAAAAAGGAAAAGAAAATTGATGAAACATTGAAAATAATTTGCTAATTGTTTTTCTCTTCCTCTTTTTATCAAAATAAAATATAGGTGACATAGGATAGGTCAGTTATCGAATAATCCAAATTCAAAACAGAAAAGTTTTGAAATAGCAGATTCCGATTCCGAATAAAAATTAGTCGGGATTGCAACCCTGGTTTTTTTTATGAAAATGTCTAAAAATCTCAGAACCTAGGGGTTTTTAAGGATGCTGAACTGCAACGTCACATCTTTCTATTGCCGCTTCCATCTAACGAACAATCAGAATCTTGATCTTCTTCAAAAGCACCAAATATCCAAAGTAAAAAGCAACAAAATAATTAATAAACAAAAACCGACCCACGAATTTACTGCTCCAAAATTATTATACATTTTAATAACTTCACGTGACTTAACCCAATCTGTTTTTATTTAATTTACAAACGCCAAAATTCCACATGCAAAAACCCTCAAAGTTCATTGCACAAAAGCAAACAAAACTTATCAATGAGTTTATTTTTCAAAGTATAACAATTGTTTATTCCGAAAGGAAAAAAAAAAATCTTTTGCCAAGTCATAAAACCGACAAAAAAAAAAAAAGGAAGACTCACCTAACTAACCCGAAAATACATTATAAATAAAAAAATTTTTCCCCCCTAAAGCGCTTTAATTTTTCTCTTTCCTATTTTTTTTTTCTAAGAAGATGATGACATGACGGTTAAACGTCGAACGTAATTAACACACGAACACATGTTCCTCCACCTACGATGACGTAACATAATTCATCGTTTCGAATTTGATATTCCGGATGGGATGTAAACAAAAAAAAAAAAAGTTGGAAAGTTATGTTTGTACATAATGGATCGAAGGAAACGCGGGGAATTGAAGAAAATTGTTTTGCATTTTTATTTTCAATCAATCTTGAATCCAATCCAAAAACTTTTTTTTTTTTTTTTTTACTTTTAAAAAGCAAAACGATTCTCTTTCCGTTTAAAATTTTACGCCAACAAAAAAATTAAAACTTTTGGGAAAGAATTGACGTTTAACTCTTTTTTGGGACTTTTTTTTTCTCGTTCGTATTTGAAGACAATTCTGAAGTAACTTTTTGCCTTTTGAAAAATGTGGAAGCGGGAAAAATGAAAATAAATGAATGATCGATTGAGGGAAAAAAAACCAAAATAAATAAATAAATGACAGGAACAAATATATCTGAAACGCTTAAATTATAAAAAATCTTTTGAGCATTTTACCTCATTCTAGAGAAAATGCTATCTTTAAAATATTCCCGAGCTCCTTAATAATTTTTTTGCATTGATTTAGCTTTTGCAGTTAAAACGCTTTATCCTCTTTATTTCGAATGTAAGAAGACAGATTCCATGATACAATTACTATGGTTGGAACGTTCTTCTTACAAAAAAATTTTTAGAGACCTGAATCATGTTAAGATGAATTCTCGCTCAATAAGCTAAGCATATGCGGAACAAATTACGATTTTTTATCACTAGATATGGAGTTAGGGCAATTATAGATCTCGAATTTCACCTATAAGCTAAACATAACTGATCAGACAAAAGTCTAAAAATCTCTGAAACTAGGGGTTTTTAAGGTTGCTAAATCTGACTTTAAGGCCAGAATAACTGAACACTTCTAAAAAAGTTACGACGCACAGTAGTGGTCCGGAAAAAAAAATAAGTGGCCAAAACTTATTTCCAAGTGTGTGTGAAACTTAGAAGGAAGATTAAGGTGTCAAAAGTTTCGATAATTTGTGCAATTAAAAACCTGCTGCTCAAAATTCAAAATGGCGGGCAAAGTATGGAAGCCAAAATGTTTAATTATGAATGAAATTTCATGAATATTTATCTTTAGGTACTTTTGTGACTGCTGACTTCATGTCTGGAATAATTATTTTGAAATTCAAGATGGCGGACTTTAGATGGCGACCAAAGTGAAAAAAGTTAAAGTTGTTAAATTTTCATGAAAATTTGTTCTAAGGGGTTTTCGAGGTCGCTTATCTCGAATCCATAAACCGTTTTTCTGAATTTCGAACATACGAGTAAATGAATTTTTTCGATTTATTGAGCCTTTTAAAAAATTTTAGAAAACTATTAGCGGAGATCGGCAACCTCAAAAACCCCTTAGTACAAATTTTCATGAAAATTTAACAACTTTTTTTTACTTTTGTCGCCATACTAAGTCCGCCATCTTGAATTTCAAAATAATTATTCCAGATATGAAATCAGCAGCTCCAAAAATACCTAAAAATAAATATTCATGAAATTTCATTCATAATTTAAAATTTTGGCTTCCATATTTTGAACTTTGGGGCACGGGCAGCAGGTTTTTAATTGCACAAAATATCGAAGCTTCTGACACCTATATGTTCTTTGTAAGTTTCACACACGCTTGGGAATGAGTTTTGGCAATTTCTTTTCTTTTCCGGATCACTGTGCGAGGGTCTAAATCTCAAAAAACGAAAATTTTTTGAAACTTCATAAGCTAAACAATACAGAAAAAAACTGTCTGAAGACTAATATTGACAAATATTGTTTTACTACCCCAGTGCAATCAGTGAAATTTATTTCATAGGGAAATCGATTTACGATAAGCTAAACATGGGCGAGCAATACCAAACATTTCAGTGCTGATTTGGGACGACAGCAACTAAAACTTGAATCTCAATTTAAAAAAAAACCATGGAAATTATTACACATAATTTCTTTTACTTCGATTGTAAGAAGACCGCTTTCACGATATGATTACTATTCTTACAACGCTCTTCTTACAATTGAAGGGTACACGGCAAAAAGGAGCCAATTACTTTCTAAGATTACGCTTGTTTCTTATGTTTACTTTATGACATAAACAAATCTTCCTAAAAAGCAATGAGCCCCTTTTTCCTGTGTGCCCTTCAATTTTCTTCGAGAATTGAGTCATTCTAAGATAGAATCTCACTCCATAAGCTAAGCATAAGCAAAACAAAATTGCGAAATTCTATCACCAAAGGCTTATAAAAATTCGTACACGATTCAACGATTCTAACGTAAAATATTTTGGCCTATGTCAATTCTTCCGTTTTCCATTCAAGCTTAAAACGCTTGACGAAATATTCTGTTAGCATTTCCAATAAATTAATGTTAAATCAAAATTTATGAGGGTGCCCTGATAACTCTTAAAATTATCCGAAACCTCGAAAACTTTCATTAAAAAAAAAAAAAAAAAAACTCAATTCGAAAATCAAACAACCGAAGAACCGGAAATTAAAAAAGATATCGTTCGACTTTTCTTTTTTCTTTTTTTTTTTTTTTTTTATTCATTTCGAATGCAATTAATTCAACTAAACCCACATTTTACATGCGAATAAAATAACCGGTGGCTCATAAAACGCGATTACCCATATATGAATCCTCCACGGCATGAAAGGAATAGGAAAAGAAAGAGAAAAAAAAAAAAATAATATAAAAAAACGAGACCCCCACAGCTTTTGATATAAGTATAAAAAGGTTTAAAAATTAAAATTTAATCTTTACGTTGAGCTTGGGATAAAAATCCCTTTTTTCATTTTAAGGTCCCGAGATGAAAGATTAATAAACAGGGCGGCCAGAGCTTTTTTGAACTATTTCCGTTTTTGTTTTAAGCAGGGAAATAGGGTGGCCAAAGAATTTTAAAAAAAAGAGGAAAAATGAAATTGGGATGTCGCTGATGAAATACACAATCCTCATCGATTTTCGGGCTCTGATTCGTTGGAAAAAATTTCCCAGCTTCCCGTACGAAAGAGATAGAATTATGCAAAATGTATACGAAATAAATGCAAAAGATTTATACAAAAATTTGGACATTTGTATAACATTTATGTAAAATGTTTTTCAAGCATAAGAATCTGGATATGCGTAATGTTTGCAGATTGCTTTTTTAAAATCAAATATCACGAGCATTTGCATCTATTACATTCATTCAACTTTTTTCCCTCTTTGGTGCATAAATAATTATGCATGAAATTAAAGAAAAAGGGTAATAAATATACAAAAATGCATTCAATTCCTCGTGATTTACGATTTTAAAAACTGATAAGCAAAAATTATGCATATCCAGATCCTTAGGCTTTAAAAAATATGCATAAATGTTGTAAAAATTATGCATTAATTATGCATAATTATTTATGCATAATCATTAATTATGCATAACTATTTATGCATGGTCATTAATTATGCATAACGATTTATGCATGATCACTAATTATGCATAACTATTTCTGTACAGTCATAAATTATGCATAACGATTTATGCATGATCACTAATTATGCATAACTATTTATGCATAGTCATTAATTATGCATAACGATTTATGTATGATTACTAATTATGCATAATTATTTATGCGTAATCTTTCATGCGTAGCCAGTAATTATGCATAATTATTTATGCATGATTATTTATGCATAGTCATTAATTATGCACAATCATTTATGCGATCATTAATTATGCATAATTATTTATGCAATCATTAATTACGCATACCTATTTATGCATAACCATTTATGCATAATCATTTATGCATAATTATATTGTGAGCATTTTTAAAAAATTTTCGTTTAAAAAAGTAAAGTACTTTATACAAAATTTACGCATTTTTTATGCAAGTTGAATTTTATGCACAAGTTATACATAATTTATGCATCTCTGTTTCGCACGGGCCTTTACAAAAAGGAGATCCATACAAAATGCAAAATTTTTAAGCAAAAAAATTTTGACCAGCATATTTTTTTTAAGCATGAAAATCTGAATATGCATAATTTTTGCATATTACTTTCCAAAATCGTAAATCACGAGGATTTATATGTACATATTATATTTAATTTTCTTTTTTTTTTCAATTTCATGCACGATTATTTATGCAAAATTTTTGCATAATTTATGCATTATTTTGTTAATGCGTTACGTTAACATTTTGTAAGGGGAAAAAAAAACTTCATAAAAAAATTTAAGTTCTTTTTATATATTTTAAGCCTTTTTTAAGCAGATCCAATTTTTTTTCATAAGTTATACACCATTTTTATATAATTTATGCATCTCTGTTTCTTACGGGCCGGTATTCGAAACCTCATAATCCCGAAATCCCAGGATTGAAAAAATGGCACTCTCTACACCATAAACAGAGACTAGCCGCCTATAAAAATTTCAAAATATATTTTTCCATTTTTTTGAACACTCTGTGGTACAGCAAACAAACATCTTCCCTTTTTTTTTTTTTGAGTTATCATTCTCGAGCGGGCACCCCCGGGCAGCGAAATGATCAAAAGAATCGAAAAATAGCAATTGATTCCTTCTGAGAACAAATCTTCCCCGAAAGGGTAACTAGGAAAAAAAGGAAAAGAAAAAACTGAACTCAAATAAATAAATAAATAAATAAAAGAAAGAGAAAAAAAGGAAAACAAATATGTCAAGGAAGAATTCATTGATGTATGATGACATTTACTATTTCGTCCACAGACAATACAATTTTGGTTTGGTCTAATTTCGCAATATGACAGGCATCTTGGACCGAACGGTGACAGTCTGGATGACGGGCGGCTTTCTGCTCGTCAATTAAATTTAAAAAAAAAAAAAAATATTTATATTTTGGGTCGGTCGCATTGCCTAATTAATCGCTTCAGGGTCAAAATACAACATTGATCACGCATGAAAACCGCGGAAAATTAGAATATAAACAAAAACTGCGGCTTTAATATTAACACGTTTTTCCACATATTCGATTCACTAAAAAAATATTTTCCCGAAAAAAAAAAAATTATTTCAAAAAAAAAAAACGCTACTGGCACGTTTTATAGATTTGTTTGTTTTACGTTTTTGTATACGTCCCTCGGAGGAGACGAAGGGAAAAAAGTAAAAAAAATGATTTTTCTTGGCAGGTATTTCCCTGGGCTCGATGTGAAACATCCAAGACTTAACACAGGTGGGGACCATTGACATGTCAAAAGTAGAAAAATAATCAACCAGAGAATTTTTTTGAGTCACCTTTTCCAAAGTATTTTTTGGGAATTTTCCATTAAGACTGCACTTAAATAAATCAATAAGTGACCGGAACGTGTCAAGCTCTGTCAGCGTTTGACATTTTTTTTTCCTTTAAATTTGTCTCTTAAAATTTTTTTTTAAACGTTATACCACTTCGAAGACCAGATGAATCACCGATTTTTTTTTTTCCTTCGGAGGTGGAAAAAAGTGATCGTTTTGGCTGACGTTATCAAGAGTTTTTGGGGTAAAAACGTCCGCCATTTTGAATAATTGTAAAAAGTAATCGCAGAATCGAAATCAGCGACCTAAAAAACCCCAGCAACAAAGGTTTCGATCCAATGGAATTTTAAAAATTCATCTTGTTGTGGGACACTCAACATCTTCAATTTTTTGGGGGGTTGTGACAATTGCAAAAAAAATTTCTTAAGGGGGATTTTTGTTTAGGGTCATTTATTCTCTTATTTCCGACCGCGACAACATTCAAATTTTTCGCTTTCGTTTCTGATCGAAATTCGTATCGAGAACAAACGATATCTGATCAATAATGGACAAAAAAAAAAAGAACACTGTAAACCCGACGTGGCAGCAGATTGAATAACAAACCGGAAAGATGGCGCGCTCTATGGGGGGAAAAAATGGGTCCTGCTGCATGCAGACCTCAAAAGTCTGTATTTCCAGGAATTGAGAAGATGGAGTACCGAAATATTTGTAGAACATTTCAGAGCAATCAAAAAGACATTGATAGACAAGTCCTAAATATTACAAATAGGCCATGATTTTTTCACACCCAGAATGTCTTTACAAAAATGAAAAATTCAACCTGATAGTATTTTTCGTACAAGAACAAACCTTTTTCTCGGAAAACAAACAAAATGAAATCGATTCAAGCTATTTAAACGTCTGAATTGACTTTATTTTATTTCCGTGAAGTTGGCAGTGCCCTTATTCCTCCTAATACTGTCATACCTGTTGCAGAACAAACGTTGAATTGGCCGGAACAATGAAGAACAAATCAAAAGCAACCGACAAAGGCAAAAATTTTTGATAAATTCAAATTGGGTCCTGTTCGCGTGAAGTTAGCAGGACCCACCAACTTTTGGCTCCAGTTTTTTTCAGGTTAGAGAACAAATTGGAACAATCACGGAACTATTAAAGAACAATGAAAAGCTACTATATAAGACTATTTTCGATCAAATCCGTTGACTGGGTCCTGCCAATTTCACGGACGTGATGCGGAGGGAGTAGTAAAACATAAATTTAGAGGAAAAAAAATTTTTACTAATCGACCAGGTACGATTTTCTGGTATAAAAAGGAGTCATAAGATAGCCAGTCACAGGATGTTTTCATTATGGTGGTTCTTATTTTGCAAAGTTTGGATTTTTGGAGGTGCCATGCCACTCCCTAACTTTTTTTATTTGCATGAGATAAGTTTCCCAGAATTTTTTCAAATTTTTTACTCGACGGGAAAGCGTTGCTCATCGATCCCATAAAAGTCAAAAAACTGAATTTTTCTTTCTTTTTCTTTTTTTTTTTTTTTTTTTTTTTTATAAAAAAAAAAAAAAAAAAAAAAAAGAAAAAAAGAAAGAAAGAAAGAAAGAAAAAAAAACCTTTGTTTCTAATTTGAAATTTTGCGTACATTTCGCACTGAAATAGTATATTACAACACAGGGGCTGCAAAAGAATTGTCAACCGAGACCTTTTTAACGCTCTCGCCGGCCAATTTTTTTTTTGCAGCCCTTGTGTTGTAATATACTATTTCAGATTTGAAATCTACTAAAAAATTTCGAATTAAAAACCACGGTTTTTTCACAAAAAAAAAATTTTTTTGTCTTTTACGGGATTTTTTTGAACTAAAAGCTCGATGAGGCACCCTTTCCCGTCGAGTAAAAAATTTGAAAAAATCCCAAGGAACTCATACAAATAAAAACATTTGGGGGTGGCACCTGCGAAAATCCCAACTTTGCAAAATAAAAACTACTCCTAGTTTTACATTTAATCCCAAAATCCCGGGATTGAGAATTTTTAATCCCAAAATTCCAAGTCTGAAAAAGTGGTCCAGAATTGCAGTCTCCACCACGAACTCAATACGTGCCTCTTTTCCATCTTCAAACGTCCCTTTAAAAGCCAAAAAAATTAAATTAATCCCCGAACAAACAGCAAACCCGATTTTCTTTTCCCCGATCGAAATCGCTTACAAAGGCTTTCATCCTGCAGGTTAAATATAACCAAATTTCCAAATCAAATCAAAATCAAACTGGAAACCGAATACACCTCAACCACAAAGAGAGAAATGAACCGGATTACATATGCATTATGCTAAGGTTTATTTAGGTTTAAAACCCCAAGTACTGCATACAAAGCAGGCAAGTTGCAATCAGACATCTGAAGCTCCACGGTCGTAATTAAATTGAAAAGGAGAACACGAGGGGGCGGAAGCGGGGGGGCAGAAAGGGAGGGAAGACACCCAAATTCAGCACACACAAAAAAAAAAAATTGAATTTTTTTCCCCTTTAAAATATAAACCAGTCGAAAATGAATCCACGAAAAACTTGCATCTCTCTTTCTTTTATTATTCATGACTAATTTGAATTCAACATCTTGTAGAAAGCAGTGAGGAAACGGTTTCGATTTTCTTCCTTCTTTTTCCCTTTCTCATTCGCGAAAAAAAAAAAAATATTCTCCTACCGTGAGTTTAACCACGTGCAATTAAAATGATGAAGTTTTGCAAGTTTCGCGAAGGAAAAAAAAAAAAAACCAAGAAAATATTTGTTAAGTTTTTTCTTTTCCATTTTCTAATAACGAAGGGGAAAAAAAACAAAATAAGGCCTACGTGTAATAAAAAAAAAAAAAAAAAAAAAAATCAAAATAATAATTTGTCGACACTACCCGCCTACGGGAATCAATTTTCTTTTTTCTAGTTTCCTACCACCACCTATTTCCCGGAAAATACGGTTAGCGGGAAAAGAAAAGAAAATCTGATAACCGTTATTGTTATTTGAGAAATATTAACAGCAGATTGCGTCGTTAACTCTTACAGGTATAGCGGAGGAGAAGGGGGTTGGTCGGGGGGAGGGAGATTAACATCCAAAGTGCCGTATGTTTTTATTAATGGGAAAAGCGTAAGCGCTGAAAATAAATTGAAAATATTTTCTTTTTTCTTCTTTGCTTTTTCTACTCTCTTTTTTTCTAAAAGTGCAAAGCAATTAAAAAAATTTGAATTTAAAATTTTGAATAAAAAAATGCAAAAAAGAACATGTTCCGTTTTTTTTTTTTTTTTTTTTTCTGCTGTCTTGTAATTTATTTAAAGCGCTTAAGATTATTTTTTTTAAAGAACGACCTATATAGAGATTAATGAATAATCCCCGTTCGGCGGTTAGGGGGAGTTAGTGCCCTTTACGAAAAAGGATTGGAAAACTTTAATGACAATCATATTTAAATTTTGAAAGAAAAAAAAAAAAAAAAATGGACGTACATAAAAATTACGTATAGAAAATTTAAACTTTTCTTAATGAAAAATTTCTTCTCCAATACAATTATGCATAAATAATTATGCACGAAATATTACGCATAAATAATTATGCACGAAGAATTATGCATAAATGATTATGCACGAAGAACTATGCATAAATAATTATGCATGAAAAATTATGAATGAATAATTCTGCATAAAGATTGTGCATAAAAGATTATGCATAAAGATTGTGCATAAATGATTATGCACGAATAATTATGCATAAATAACTATGCATAAATAATTATGCAAAAAAGGGGAAAAAAGTTGAATAAACATATTTGCAAATCGTCATACTTTAAATTTTAAACAATAATATGTACAAATTTTGCAAAAATAAAGCACATCCAAATTTTGGCGTTTCAAAATTTTGTATGCAAATTAATTTTTAAAACTATAAACCACGAGGATATGCAAATATTATGCAAATATTGTGCAATATACTTATCCAACTTTTTCACCCCATTTATGCATAACTATATCAGAGAATGAAGACATTTTTTCGTTAAACGTCACATTTTTTTGCGTACTTTATGCATTTTTTATGCATATCCAAATTTTTGTATAAATTAAGCAAAAAATCGGGCGTACATAAAAAATGCATAAACTATACACATAAGCTTGAGAGTTTTTTAACAAAAAAAACTTTCTGCATTCTTAAAAGTAAAAATGCATAAAGGCCGAATTACACACGGCTAGTGTACTAGCTCGTCTCCTATATTTAACTTAAGTATAAGCTACTCGCTCCTACTAGCTAGCGAGTAGTTTGTACAAAAGTTAAATATAGGAGACGAGCTAGTACACTAGCCGTGTGTAATTCGGCCTTAAATAATTATGCATAAAATGGGGGAAGGAAGATAAATATGTAAGCAAAACCTTGTTCAGTGAAGTATTTGCGAACCCTAGTGGTTTATGATTATAAAAAGTAATATGCATGCATAAATTTTGCAAAAATTATGCGAATCCAAATTTTGGTGCTTAAAAAGTATGCATAACTTTCGTAAAATTTATGCATATTATTTTTCTTTAATCCTAAACCACGAGGATTTACAAAAATAATGCTCTTATTTAACTTTTTCCCCAATTTATGCATACTTACATCGGAAAATGGGAAAATGTTTCCATTGAAAAAAATTAAATTCTTAATGCACTATTTATGCCTTTTTTAAGCATATGTCCAAATGTTTATGTAATCATGCAAAAATAATAGAATTTTATGCATTATGCTTGACTAAAATTATACTAAAACTTAATTTCTGCATCTCCTTTTCGTAAAAGGTAACAACCACATTTTTATATTCGCCTTTTGTCTCGGGGGGGGGGAGGCGAAGACGCCCAAACAAACAGGCAAAAAAAGGGCCAAAAATAACATTATAAATCATTTTCAGATCTTAGGCTAACGGCTGTCAAAGCCGTAATTGCTTAACGAGAAGGAAAAAGAATTTTATTTGGCATCCCTGTTTCCTTCCTGTTTTTCCCAACCCTTGACCGTTAACAAATCGGAGCATCTTCTGGTACTTTTAAAAATTACAATAAAGAAAAAAATCGGGCCTGTCACTATAAACCTTCCAACATTTTTCTTTTCCCTCTTTATTTATCACACATGTTTTCGAATCGATAGAGATCCCCTTACCTTATTTCCTCTCTTAATCCAAAAATAGAGAAGAGAGGAGAAAAGAAAAAAAAAAAAAACATTGCTTAAAAGGATATTCGACCATGGCTTGGACTCCAGTCTTCTTAAATATCACTATTCGAAGCACGTTTCCACTCGGTGAAGATATCGTATGGATGACTTCCTGCAAAGACAAAAAGAAAAAAGTGTGACGTCATCATTAACTACAAAATAAAAAAAATAAAAAGAATTTTAAAAGATGTGCGGATTTTATTTTTATTCGACGCCGTAACTGCTCAATAAATTTTTTCTTTCCGGAAATAATTCATTTCGGTAATTTTAAACCTTGCGTTAATTGTAATTCAAATAATCTGCAGATCAATCACTTTCAGTGGCGGTTTTATCGCTTCAAAAACTCAGTTCGAAAATTTTTGGCGTCTTCCGTTACAAAGAACCCCGTTGTCAGTCGGGAAAAATTATTTTGCGCAAAAAAATTAATGAGGAGCTTCAGTTGTTTTTATGAGGCTCCTGGTGATGCGATGCCGAAAACGTTTTTGGAGCTCTTCCCAATCAAAAAGTACTTAAAGCTCAGAAAGATTTGGAGCTTGTGTATTAAAAAAAATTAAATTTGGGGTTGGTAGTAATAAAAATAAAATTTTTTGGTGATACTGAAATTTCAAAAATTTCGACATTTTCCGTTTACTAAAGAATATTTGGGTTCTTCTTTAACTTTGGCGCTTTTGTTAATTACGAAAAAATTCGAAAACGCAATCCAAAAATTCATTTGAGCAATGCTTCTGACCAAAAATAGGTTAATGCCGGTCACGGTCAAATTTTTTTTCCTGGCATTATATGGCACTCAAAATATTAATTTTGGCGCGCCGGCTAATACAAAAAAAAAAATAATAATAATAATATTAATGGTGTCAATGAAAAAACTTATTTGGCTCTGCCAGTTACTGAAAAAGTTAATTTTGTCATCTCGTTTAATCAGAAAAAAAGGGTTGTTGCTAACGACAATAGGGAGGTTCGAAAATCGACTTTTTTCGAATTTTAACTGTAATTAATTTTTTTTTTTCGGCCCTTTAATAAGCCCATTTAGGCCACTAGTAAAAAAGGTCCGAAAAACATGTTTCTAGACCAGTTCTTTGCGTACTTTCAGAATATGAAATCTGAATATTAGTTAAAATTAAGCTGGGTTTAGTTTAGGTTGTTTTCATGTTTTGGCCCATTAGTAAGCCCATTTAGGCCTCCTGGAAAAAATCTGATAAAAATATGATTCTAGATCAGATTTTTGCGTACTTTCAGAATATCAAGTCAGATTTTTAGTTTAAGATAAGCGAGGTCAAGTTTAGCCTATTTTCATGTTTTGGCCCATAACTAGCCCATTTAGGCCACATGTAAAAAATCTGAATATATATGGTTTTAGGTCGTTTTTTTGAGTTCTTTTTAGAAATGAAGCCAAAGTTTGTGCTACGGACCTCCTTCATGAAAAAAAATTTTTTGGCTTAAAACTGAATTTTTAGGCTTTGGCAAATTTTTTTTTTAATTTTCCGAATTCACCATAAAATAGACCGTAAAAAGGCCTATTTTTCTGCGTTTAGTTTTTTAAAATCGGACACTCCGTTCTCCGGCAAAAAAATAAAAACGAAATTTATTTGACCCCGTCGGAACCGAAAACGGGTCATAGTACGACACTGAAATTTTGGCTCAAGCACCCTCTAATATGGTCCTATTTATAGGCCAAGTTTGAAAAAAATTCCTCTCGGGGGCAAAAATCATATGGTAACCAGGTAGTAGCCTTTCCGGCAGAAAACGATGGTCTGTTATGCCGAAAAAAAATTTTCATTTTTGGTACTTATATGGGCTTTTTAAAAATTTCAAGGCCAATTTGGGACCTCAAGAGGCAGTTCAAAAAATCCGAAAAAATCCAGGGTTGATACTCTATAAAGAAACTTATTCCGATTTTGGAGTTTTGAAATTCCAAAACTTTGATTTTCGAATTTCCTTAACTGACGATCAAAAAAAATTATTTTGCGCCTTCCGAACAGTCAAAAGGCTTATTTTACTGTTCTTGTTAGCCATAAAATTAATTTCGCTTTCTCGACAATAAAAAAAAAAAAAAAAAAAAAAAAATTCTTGGAACTCTTGCCTGTCAAAAAGTTAATATCAGAGTTTTTGTTTGGTCAGCGAAAAAAATTCCTTTGTCTATCAAAACATAATTTGGGCGCTCCTGTTAACGAAGAAAAGCTGAATGATGCTTTTGACAATCATTTCGTCCTCTTACAAATAATAAAATTGATTTGGGCTCTCCAATTACCGGTAACAAAAAAAAAAAAAAAAAAAAAAAAAAAGCGTTTCAGCAATGAAAAAAAAAAAAATTATTCTTTACGGCGTAAATCTTTCGATTGCCAATGACGCCGCGGCGTCATTGGCAATCGAAAGATTTACTCTAAAGCTCTTGGTAAATTGCAAACAAAAAATACTTCGAAGGTACTGACAATCAAAAAATCTACTTTAGGTATTTAACTATATTGTCTATTAAAAAAATTGTTTGGTGCTCCCGTTATCACAAAGATATATGTATATGGCGGACCCATTAAAATACTAACTACCTCGCACGGAAACACAGAATTCAAGTTTATGACAAGTACAAACATGTTCAAACTTGTTAAAAAATCATTGTCGACTGTCAAGTTTAACCCTAATGTCAAGCTCAAACTTAACATTGTCAAGTTGCAACCCGCCAGTATTACCTGTTAGGTTTAAACCTAAGGTACCCTTTTGTCAGGTTTAAACCTGACAAAATCAGGTTTAAACATGAGAGTCTACAAATTAATAACAAATAATAAAACTTAAGCGTTTCCGTAGTCTCGCTCTTTCTAATCATGAAAAAATTTCTTCCACGTCCTATCAATAAAGAAATTTATTAACACTTTTGCCTCTGAAAAAGTTTATACAGTAAGCCCATCCAAATTGGCCTAATTTCAGTCAAATACCCTACCATGTTCCCGAGCAACAACGAAAAGAAGCTAAACCCGGCTCTGATCACTCAATTTTTTTTTAAAAGTGTGGTTGGACGATGTGGGTGTTTGAACTCCAAAAGCCTTGACACTTAATTAGGTTTGTGTATATTCAATCAATTTTTTTTTTTTTTTTGACACACCTACTCGACGTTTTGAACTGATTTTCGTTTGGAAAAAAATTATTAAACAAAATTAATCCAAGCGAATAACCATAAATGACTTTTGATATATTAAACGAACGCAAATTCTAGTGAAAAAAAAAAAACAACAAAAAAAAAAAAAAAAAAAAAAAAAAATTAATCTCGAATTTTTCAAAGTTTTACAGATAATTTTCACCTTTTTCCACAAAAAAATTTTTTTCAAGGTGCTCAAAGCAAATTCATGTAATTTAGAAAAAAAAAATGAAATTCTCAATTAACTTTCTAGAAGCTTTTCCTTGCCATCCATCACGGAAGAGCGGAAGGGGGGAAAAAAAAAGTTTCTTCTCTTTCATTTATTGCTGTAAGTTTTTTTTTTTTTTTTTTACTTCTTTTCTTAAAGTTAATTCGGAATAACTTTGAGAAAAATATATATAAAAAAAATTATATAAAACAAAGTTGTACGATCAATCTTCATTATTTGATAATATGATATTCTTACACATTTACTCCTTGTCTAATGGAATGGCATCACGTTTATCGTCCGACAAAAAAAAACAGAATTTGATACTTTTAAAATCCTTATAACTTCTAAGTAAAAACTTTTAAAAGGCGTGAAAAAAAAAAAAAAAAATATATCAGCGGTTGGCCTGCAAACGCAAGAAAAAGCAGAACGGGGAGGAAGGGGTATGTCCACAAGAAGCACAAAAAAGTATGCACCGCAATGTGCAAAAAAGAAAAAAATGCAGTGATAATGCAAAAGTAATGCCCATAATGTGCACTCAATGAAGAAATAATGCATCCGATACAAAAATCGCAACAATGCAGATGCAATGCAAGGGCATTGGTAGTAGAAAATGCTTGTGATGCAGAGATAACGATAATGCACATTGAAATCTAGGGGTTACTCACTCTCATTAAAAGTGTATGCACCGTAAGGCAAAAATGAAAAGTAATGCAAGCAATGCACATTCAATGATAACGCCAAGGGATGCACGTAATGCAGCTCTTAAGGAAGTGGTACTATATTTAATGCTTAAAGCAATGCAGTGACAATGCAAGTGTATTGGTAATGAAAAATGCTTGTAATGCCAAAGTAATGCAATGAAAAGCAAAGTCAAGTGAACACCGAAATGGATGATAGAATAGCCTTAATTAACCAAATTTTTTTTTTATATCACTACAGGAAAACGACAGCCGCTCCAAGGCAGCAAATACATGTGAATTTTCATATGTGGAGTCGATCTAATTTGCTATAAACCTCTAATTTTTATAGTTAATGCAGGGAATTATTGGATCCGATTCTGTCACATACGGAGATAAAAGCGAACAGATTATGAAAAAAAATTCACTGAACTTTATTTAAACACCACCCATTGAGGGATATTTTTAAAAAAATCTTATTTAAAAAAAAATATTATTTTTTGATGATAAATTAAAATTATTAAAAAATCTTCTTCAATTCCAATTAAAAAAATATATATATTCTGTACTATCGACATCTCCTGTCACCTGGCCTTCCCATACTTCCCTAAAAAATAAGCATGGATTTTTATTCTCCAATTTTTATTTTTCTCTACTTCTTAAATATTTGCACACGATTTTAATGTTCAACATTCCGTGTGAACTTTATATTACAAGTTGATAATTACAAAGTAAGGAAACGCTGCCCTTGAAATCATTTAAGCCCTATAATAAAAGATTTAAAAAAAAAAAAAAATGCGAGAACATATTTTACAAAGAAAGGCTTGTTGCATGTGTGTGCAGCAAACAAGAAAAAAAAAATCTAAGTTCAAAGTAACCTTAATTTATAATGGAGAAAGATCAAGAAATATTGATTTGAAATACAATATCCAAAAATAATAATTGAAAAAAAAAAAAAAAAGGAAATTCTTAAAGGTGAGCTTTTTCGGGCAATTGTCGATAAAAATGAACGCGCATTAATCCTTAACAAAGCACCTAGAGAAATTTCTGTAATAAAGGCAACTAGGCCATGCACTCCAACAAATCGGCATATTTTTAAGCCCATCCCACTTTTATTTAAAGCATTTCCATTCAAGAAAATCGGATTAGCTATACAAAATTTTTAAAACTAAACCCTTCAACACCAAAAAAAAAAAAAAAAAAAAAAAAAAAAAAAAAACCAAAATAATTTTTTTTAAGACTTTCTTATTTTTCCCAAAAATTATTTTTAATAAATTAACATTACAAGCAAAATAGCTCTTGCAGTTTCATAGCCAAATGTTAACACCAGGTCCAACTCCCCATCCTTATTCATCCCCCCCCCCGTTATTCTCTTTGACGCGACGCCCCAAACCCATATGCAAGTATTCAAGTATTATGTAATAAATTGCAAGAAAGGCTGGCAAAAATTTTTAAAAAAAGAAAAATTTTTGCAAATACTGTATATCCTCAAAAGTTTTAGTTTTCATACTCCGGTGGCGCAGATAGCCATAAAACAAAACAGTGGCGCCAACAAGAATCACCAGAAAAAAAATCCTCAAGACAAGATAAATTGTCTAAAATGATTTTTAGTGCATTTTCGCGATGAAAATGAAGTGTCTTTGAGAAATTCCTGATGAGGCAAATCACAACAATTGAGGGCCCCTTGTTCGAAAAAAGCACTAGCGATGACTTTTTTGTGAATAACAGACATAAGTCCCACACGGTTCGGATACTGCGTCTAAATAAAGAAGGTTCCGCTCAGTTCAAGCAAAAAGTTAGCATGAGTGAACCTGTCGTCAAACGGGCCATTTGACACATCTTTAGGGCCCAGGAAATATCCTCACATGCCACTCTGATAATTTAAGGTTAAAACAATCTAAGAACAATTTCTTGGAAAACCGTCTCAAGGACACACTCTATTCACCTCACTTCATCATAGTCTGTTAAACTATCTTGGGTAAATTATTTCAAATGAATTGCTTTTCTTTTTTTTTTTTTTTTTTTTTTTTTTTTAACAAATTTTAAATAAAAAACACACAGACTCCAGATTTCTTGATAAATTTTCCTACATTTGATTCAAACTGCATTTTTTATTTCTGAATATACTTCTCATAAAAATTCTAATTTTTGCTTCATTAAAAAATTTAAATTTTTGAGTCATTTTTTTCACAATTATTTTAAAAAAATTTTCAAGCACCTTTCTTTCCTTTCGGGAAATTTCTAGAACATTTTTCAATATTCCCCAGCCAATCGGAAGGTTGCATCTGTTAATATTTTTTGAAGCCCTTGTAATGCAACTCTATCAATCCCAAAATTGAGTATTACCCTTCTTTCGTTCTTAGAGAAATCTATACCAATCTTTTTTTATTGTCCAAAGAAAAAAGGTGCATTTGGCCTTTCTTAATAGGAGCTTTTTATGATTTTCTCCTTTTAACTATTTTGGTTTGAAATTTAAATTGGATGCATGAGACACCCAACATGATATAACTCTTTTGACAACAAAAAGCAGTCTCTGGAATACGGATGATTGAAAGATGAACCTAACAACGATCATCCAGAGACTGATAAGCATTTTCTCAAAGAGCCTGATAAGGCTCGTCAAACTTCAAACTGTTTAATACGCCTTACACCTTTCTAAAATCCTCACCCACATTATTTAAGAAAACATCCTGTAAAACCTGTGACAAGCCCTCTTTTTAGAAACAGAAACGCTGAACAATAGCACCAAACAAAATTTTTTTAAAAAAAGAAAATTTTTGCAAATACTGTATATCCTCAAAAGTTTTAGTTTTCATACTCCGGTGGCGCAGATAGCCATAAAACAAAACAGTGGCGCCAACAAGAATCACCAGAAAAAAAATCCTCAAGACAAGATAAATTGTCTAAAATGATTTTTAGTGCATTTTCGCGATGAAAATGAAGTGTCTTTGAGAATTCCTGATGAGGCAAATCACAACAATTGAGGGCCCCTTGTTCGAAAAAAGCACTAGCGATGACTTTTTTGTGAATAACAGACATAAGTCCCACACGGTTCGGATACTGCGTCTAAATAAAGAAGGTTCCGCTCAGTTCAAGCAAAAAGTTAGCATGAGTGAACCTGTCGTCAAACGGGCCATTGACACATCTTTAGGGCCCAGGAAATATCCTCACATGCCACTCTGATAATTTAAGGTTAAAACAATCTAAGAACAATTTCTTGGAAAACCGTCTCAAGGACACACTCTATTCACCTCACTTCATCATAATCTGTTAAACTATCTTGGGTAAATTATTTCAAATGAATTGTTTTTTTCTTTTTTTTTGGAAACAAATTTTAAATAAAAAACACACAGACTCCAGATTTCTTGATAAATTTTCCTACATTTGATTCAAACTGCATTTTTTATTTCTGAATATACTTCTCATAAAAATTCTAATTTTTGCTTCATTAAAAAATTTAAATTTTTGAGTCATTTTTTTCACAATTATTTAAAAAAAATTTTCAAGCACCTTTTTTTTTCCTTTTGGGAAACTTCTGGAACATTTTTCAATATTCCCCAGCCAATCGGAAGGTTACATCTATTAATATTTTTTGAAGCCCTTGTAATTCAACTCATTCAATTCCAAAATTGATTATTACCCTTCTTTCGTTCTTAGAG
Source organism: Liposcelis bostrychophila (assembly GCA_037577465.1). Taxonomy (NCBI): domain Eukaryota; kingdom Metazoa; phylum Arthropoda; class Insecta; order Psocodea; family Liposcelididae; genus Liposcelis; species Liposcelis bostrychophila. Next base: position 22,615,441 of record CM075214.1, on the reverse strand, counting down.
AAATCTATACCAATCTTTTTTTATTGTCCAAAGAAAAAAGGTGCATTTGGCCTTTCTTAATAGGAGCTTTTTATGATTTTCTCCTTTTAACTATTTTCGTTTGAAATTTTACATTGGATGCATGAGACATCCAATATGATATAACTCTTTCGCAGCAGTCTCTGGAATACAGATGATTGAAAGATGAACCTAACAATGTTCATCCAGAGACTGATAAGCATTTTCTCAAAGAGCCTGATAAGGCTCGTCAAATTTCAAACTGTTTAATACGCCTTACACCTTTCTAAAATCCTCACCCACATTATTTAAGAAAACATCCTGTAAAACCTGTGACAAGCCCTCTTTTTAGAAACAGAAACGCTGAACAATAGCACCAAACAAAATTTTTTTAAAAATTCCCCCCATTATCGTTTTGCAATCACCCAATTACGAGGAAACATCTGTTAACATTTTTTACATTACTCATAGGTGGAAAGTAGTTCTTTCCTCTAGCAAAAAACGAGCGGAAAATAAATTTTCCCGCTCACGGTGATACTTCCGGTTTTTGCAGCAAACTTACCTCACACCACAATATAAACATCATTTGTAAACATAACCTAAAAAAAACCAAAAATAAATTGTTTCTTTTTTTTCGTTGCATGTGAAGCTTTTTTTTCTTCAATTAATTATCTATCCCGTCCTTTTTATGTTCATTTATTGTCAAAAAGGCGAAATCACAAATATCTAACCTCGTGAATATCAGGAAATATCGATATATCGTGAATGTCAGGAATATCAAGGTAGTCAAAAATCAATCACAATTAACGGAAATTATACTCTTTTTCTATTAATTTAACTTCAAACAAAATAAAGAAAATCCTTCTTCATTCAAATAAAACTTTAAAAAAAAAAGAAAAAAAAAACGGATATTTCAAATATGAAAATAAAAATCAGTTCTTCATAGTCTTATTTCATAAAAATTAATTCAAATTAAAAAAAAATCAGTTCAGCATTGGCCTACCCTTATTTCATAATAATATTGAAATTTTTGCAAAACATTTTCTCTTTGCAATTTTTTTCAAATATTCGTTTTAATATCCCTTTTCTCATTTCATTAGAGGAAACTTCTACATCGATATCATCCCTCAAGTTACTCCTTCTCATTCTATTAACGCATTCATCCACAGTGACAACTCTTTCATTTCTTTCAATGGAAGTTATCGAATACTCCTCCCCTTCCAACAACCTTGCTTCCTCCAATCTTTTTCGGCATTCTTCTACATTCTCATCGTTAACAACCGGCGTCACCCACCAATCATCATCAGATTCCAAATCATCAGTCTCATGTCTCTTATCTAATGAATCTAATTTTTTTTCATTAAAATCCAAGTTACTCTTATCATCAAAGGCACTGAAACCACAAGCTGGATTTTTCTGTTCACGATCAATGACATTTTTCTCCTTTATCAAAACAGAATCAACAGAATCAGCCGTTTCATCAAAATCAAATTCTAACAAATCCAAATCAAAATCTGGTTTTAATTTTTCCTTGCAACCCATTCCAACATTTCTGGCTTTCATCACTATTCGACTTCCATTAACAACTTGAGAATCATCCCATTTTTTTTTGACCAAATCAAATTCACATCCTGAATTTTTCATTTCCCCATAAATCACATCAGCATTTCTATTTTTTGACATTACTGACCGTTTAAAGATGGGTGACACAGCTTTTTTCAAATCACAATCTAATCTCCCTTTCCCTTCATTTTCCAATCCAAAATCACTTGAATCATAATCATCAGATAAAACTACATCACCAGCTTTTTTCTTTTTATTCCCTTGGCACGTTTCAAAATTCTTCCTTTTTGTTCCTGGGCTATCCATAAAACCTGGAAAATCTTTTTTTCCAACATTTGGTCCAGCACTCGTTGTAACATTCATTTTACCTGTTAAAGAAGGATCCCAATCTTTTTCAAAAAAATCAAACTCAAAGTCTGAGCTTTTTATTCCTCCATAACCGAGATCAGAATTTTTTTTCCTTGACAATACTGATCGTTTATCACAACCGGATTTCCCTTTCCCTTTACAATCCAATTCAGAATCACTTGAATTCTCATCATAAAAATTTGCACTATTTTTTTTCTTTTTATTCCCTTGGCACGTTCCAAAATTCTTCCTTCTCGTTCCCAGGCTACCCATTAAATCTGGAAAATCTTTTTTTTGAACATTCTGTCCAGCACTCGTAACATTCATTTCACCTGCTAAAGAAGGATCCCAATCTTTTTCAAAAAAATCAAACTCAAAGTCTGAGCTTTTTATTCCTCCATAACCGAGATCAGAATTTTTTTTCCTTGACAATACTGATCGTTTATCCCAACCTGATTTCCCTTTCCCTTTATAATCCAATTCAGAATCACTTGAATCCTCATCATAAAAATTTGCACTATTTTTTTTCTGTTTATTCCCTTGGCACGTTCCAAAATTCTTCCTTTTCGTTCCCGGACTATCCATAAAATCTGGAAAATCTTTTGTTTGAACATTTGGTCCAGCACTTGTTGCAACATTCATTTTACCTATTAAACCAGGATCCCAATCTTTTTCAAAAAAATCAAACTCAAAGTCTGAGCTTTTTCCTCCATAACTGAAATCAGTATTTTTTTTCCTTGACAATACTGACCGTTTATCACAATCTAATATCCCTTTCCCTTTACAATCCAATTCAGAATCACTTGAATCCTCATCATAAAAATTTGCACTTCTACTTTTTTTCTTTTTTTTCCCTTCAGAAATTCCCAAATTCTTCATATTAACTTCCAAACTACCCGTAAAAGCTGGAGAATTCTTTTTAACAGCACGTGGTCCACCACTCGTTGACTCATCATTCCTTTTGCCAATCAACCCAGTAATAAGTTTTTCTGTTTCTTTCTTGGCTCGGACACTGTCTTCTATATATCTCTCAGCAACCGGCCCGGATTTCCATCCCCCTAAAATTGAAAAAAAAAATTAGATCTTATAACCCATAAATTAAAATAAATATTTCCTGTTCATTACCATGTCGTTTTAATTGTAACAAGTTTCCCCCGGCGTTGGCTAAAAATGTAGCAGAAGTCCTCCTCATGCAGTGACCTGTGTACAATCCTGCATCTGGGAGATTTAAATACTGAGCAACTCGAAAAGGCACTTTTGACACAGAGTTTTTGCCCATCACCTGCCTAGTACAGGCTCCATTCCGATAGCAAAGAAAAAATTTCTCCACTCCTGCATTCTGGGGCCTCAACTTTATGTACGATTTTACAATTCTGTAGTATGCATCACTTATGGTGAAGGAACGATATATGTTTGTTTTTGTTTCTGGAATCTTCACTACATACATTTCATTTCCAACCTCCCTCACATCTCCAACTTTCACATTCGATATTTCCTGGCACCTGCAGGCCCCCAGGACTCCAAAAATTAAAACAACCTGGAAAAAAAAAAATTTATGATTAATTTTATTACTTGACAACCTCACCATATACACTAATACGTTCCGATAACTAACCTTAACTAAAAGGTAAATTTCATCCGGTGCGTCACATAAAAACTCTTCCACCGCCTGGGTGTCAAAAACTTTTGCTTGCTTTGGTCTGTAGTTTTTTCCTCTACCCTTCAAAAATCCTAAAACACTAGGATAATTAATATCCACACCATTTTTTAACTTTACACAGCTCCGAATCATCGAAAAGGTAGACCACACGCTGGAAATTAAATGCTTTTCAACCAAATGCACCATGTAGGCCAACACTACATTTTCTTTAAAATTCCCGGTCGTACCGGTTTCTTCCTGCCATGTCAAAAAGTTCCGATATGCCCGGAAATATCGTTCCCTCGATTTGTCAGGGATAATTTCATCCCTTGCTGCCTGAGCTGCCAAAAAAATCCCTTCCGGGATATCACCATCACCATCCGAATCCATCCCGAAATTTAAGAAAAAAAAAATTTAGAAAAAATCCATTCTACAACAAATCCTGACAAGTTTTGAACAACATCCAACAATGAACAAAGCAAAACACATGGCAATCCAATCACATTCAAGTTCACCGCTGCCAACTTAACTATTAAAAAATAAAAATTTATAAAATGCGTCTGCATTATTGCCAACTGTAGAAAAAAAAATTTGCCGCACGTTACTCATACCGGAAACGACATTTAAATCCAGCTTTTTTTTTTTATTTTTAATCGCCTTTTTTTAATCAAAAAGCCGCCGTTCATTCGTAATGTAAAATATCTTGCTATTCTAGGGAGTCAAATGAATTTTCCCGTCGTTTTAAACGCTCGCTTCGCTCGCGTTTAAAACATCGACGGGAAAATTCATTTTCCTCCCTAGAGTAGTAATATACTATTGAACTCTTGAAAGCTGCCTATCATTGAAACTTCTCGCCAAAACATTTTTTTTTTCTTTTTCAACGTCAACAGCCTTTTCAAAACACTGCCACTTTTTTTTTCTCGACAAGCAGTAATAAAAAAATGTACTCACTGTTGTGATGGGATACACAGCATTGTAAATCGTGTACAATAGCACACAATTTTCTGGGTTTTCAGGCCTGAAACAAAAGAAAACAAAAGGCAATTAATTTCTTTTCCTTACAATTGACTGATATCAAAAAGAAGAAAAAAAAAAATAATAATTTACCTTTTCCTCCTAGGCTCATCCCCATGATTAATTTCAGGTTTTAACTGGAAAAAAACAAAAACAAACATATTTAGTTTACAAAAAAATGATAACCTGTTGATTTAATTCGATACCAAACAATTTTATAATTTAATATTCTGATTCATTTCCACAAACTTCCTTTCACTCGACAAGTAAAAAACAGATTCCAATGTTACTCCAATTAGAATTTTTACATTTTCATTAACGAAATTAACGTGACGAAATAACCGTGGATAAAAAAAAGTAAACATAACCGTCTCGTTTAACGTCCTTTGATCTTTTTTTTTTTTCTTGAATCAAAACACCAACGATAAATCATTTTGTTATTAACACATTTCAATCCCCCGTGTGCTTTTACCGTGTCAACATCGTAACAAAAAAATAAATATAAATAAATAATAAATAGTTAATAACAAAATTTAGCCGCTATTTACATTACCTTCGCGAATTATTTATCAGGAGAAAAAAAAAATGAAAAGCGGGGGCGAACAAGAAAAAAAAAATCATGAATGAAAATCGGAAAATAATAAACGGGGCAAACCTTATGAGTGGTGTCCACATCATTTCGGATATCAACACGCGGACGTTTATTCACAGATGCACTCCCGTTAAACGCCATTTTGAAACTGAAAAGACCGACCGACACGGAATAAGCAACGTTTTTTAAAAAGTCAATAATTTTTTTTTTTTTTTTACTCAAGCTCCGAAATTTTGACGCGTGCGCGCATGGCACCGGGCTTCGCTCAAAAATAACTTTGCGCAAGAGACGGCCGGTTCAATGTGTCAATAGATAAATATATTCGTTTATCTAAAAAAAAAAAAGAAAGAGCCGTTCGTATTTAAATTTATAAGAAAACGCACGTCAAAATTACATTGTCTCACGAGAGAAGCAGACCGACTATTTGTTTACATCCGTATGGATACTGATTGGACGATGAGGGAATAGAGTCATTGCAACGAGGAACGCGACAAGCTAGGACTCGTTCTCATTTGTTCCGCCATCTGCTTACAATTGTTTGTAGCCAACGACCAATAAAAATAATGCTATCAAAATCAAAACGAACGTGCCTTTAATCGCCTTTAATTTTATTTTATTTATTTAAAAAAGGGTATATCTTATGAAAAATATTTTTGATATCAACATAAATTATTTTGGGATGGAAGTATGATTTTTTTTTTTTTTTTTTTAAAGGAAATGCATTGATTTAATGATCAGAAATCGTTTAAATCTCGCGCCGAATTGAGGGATTTCGCTTTTCGTAGTTACCATTTTAACCGCCAGATGGGTTATGAATTCAAATATAAGTGAGAAAATGACGTTCTTATAATTTAGTAAATTCTGAACGCTTCGAATCGAAATAATTGCAAATAATGAATGCAATTTTTTTCAAGTCTTGTGAAGGCAATAAGTTATAAATAGTGAAGTATAAAAAAGGCCTGTAGCCAGCACGAGGGGCTAGGGGGATCCGAATACTTTTTGAAGTGAAACTTCTTATGGGGCGGGTCCGCGTAATGAAGTTTTTCCTAAGTTTTTAAAGTTAAAATTATAAATTTTTTTTTCCAAGAAAAATTATTGTTAATTTTCTTAATTGTTCGTTAATTGTCGTTCATTTTCGTTTATTTTCGTCATTTTTTCTCAATTTTTCGTTAATTTTTGTTAATATTTCATTAATTTGTTGTCCTACATTTTTCCATTAATTTTTAAATTAATTGAATGAATTCTTTATTAATTTAAATTAATTTTTGATCTTGTTCATTTTTGAATTTTGTTAATTTTCCTAATTTTTTTATGAAGGAATGAAGTGAAGTTAAATTGATTTTTATGAATTTTAAGAGGAAAAAAAAATTATAGTTTTCATCCTCCAATATAATTGTACATAAATTATGCATAATATTAAATTTTCATGCGATTTTCAATGAAGTAATGAAGTGAAGTGAATACTTTCGTAATTTTTGTTTTTAAAGTGAAACTTCTTAGGCGGCGGGTCCGCGTAATGAAGTTTTTCTAAAGTTTTTTAAGTTATAATTTTAAATATTTTTCCTTTATATTTCTTAATTTTTCGTTAATTTTTTCTTAATTGAAGTGAAAGTTCTTATGGGGCGGGTCCGCGAAACGAAGTGAAGTTTTCCAAAGTTTTCAAAGTTAAAATTTTAAATATTATTTAAATTTGAATAATATTTTATTAATTTAAAATTTAATGATAAAATTTGCCGAAAAAATTTCGGCTATGCCAAATTAAAATTTGAAAAAGGTTTAAAATTTGCCGGAAAAATATCGACTACGGCAAATTGTTTGAACAAAAATTTGAAAAGGTTGAAGTTTCCGGTAAAATTTTCGGCTACGCCAAATAATTTGAAAAAAAAAAAAATTTCAAATTTTTGTCAGTTTCCGTAAAAGTAAATTCAAAGAAGAAAATTTCAAAAAAATTTTTTAATTTTGTTGGGTTTTTAGAATTTGAAGTGGTTTAACAGCATAAAATAACGACCAATATAATATTAAACCCCATAAAACGTTTCACGTCTTCTTTACGCTATATGCACATAGAGCGTATTTCATTTTAGCTTTATTACTTTCTAGAAAAGAAAAAGAGAAAAAAGCGGTATGTTCTACGTTGAATTTCTGCTCTACGTTTATAAGCTAAACATGAGCGGAATAAGCTTTTTTAACTGGATTATTACAAAGACAAAGTGCGTCTTGATTAAAACCTTACATGTTATTTATCTCATCATTAAATCGTTTTAAAGCGAAACACCTAAAATTGCAACTAAGTATCCGTAAGCAAAAAAAAAAAAAAAATGAAACAGGCTCTACGTCGGTAAAGCCTAAAGAACTTGAAGTGAAACTTCTTATGGCCTTGTGTTTCACTATTTTTAAACCAATTTTACCTTAAATTAATTAATTTCATTTCCGTTTCATTGTTTTTTGCTTACTTAAATTTTAATAAAAAATACACCAGAGTTAAAATTGCCCAAATTGGCCCAATCACCTTTCATCAATTTTTTTTTTAAATCACCCTTTTTCAACCATTTTTGAAAATCACCCTTTTTTCAACCATTTTATTTCCAACACAAAACCAACATTCGTTTTAAATACCCCGAGTTGGCTGTGTGACCACACGGCCGGAAGATTTTTCGTGGATACACAGTAAAAAATTTTATGTTAAAATTGACACAAATTGTATGTCCAAATCGGTCTACATAAATATTTTGTTAAGAAAAATAACAGAATCGTTTTGTTTAATGTTCTGCGTCCATTAACGATTGCCATTTTTTTGCTGTTTACATACAAGTTTTGTTGATTTTTTAACATAATAACTTAACATAGACTTTATGTAGACCGTTTTTAACATATTTACATAATATTTTTTACTGTGTACGTCATTAAAAATTGCTATTAAAAACATTGGCATCGAGAAAAATTGCCATCGGTCGAAAACTCTAGGAAGCACTCTAGAGTGTCTGGTGCTACGCAGGAAACACTCTAGAGTGTATGGAGCCTAGGCAGGATACACTCTAGTAGAGTGTGTGGTGTCTAGGCAGGATACACCCTAGTAGAGTGTGTGGTGCCTAGGCAAGAAACACTAGTAGAGTGTGTGGTGCCTAGGCAGGAAACACTCTAGAGTGTATGGTGTCTAGGCAGGATACACCCTAGTAGAGTGTGTGGTGCCTAGGCAGGATACACTCTAGAGTGTGTGGTGCCTAGGCAGGATACACTCTAGTAGAGTGTGTGGTGCCTAGGCACGATACACTCTAGTAGAGTGTATGGTGGCTAGGCAGGAAACACTCTAGTAGAGTGTGTGGTGCCTAGGCAGGAAACACTCTAGAGTGTCTGGTGCCTAGGCAGGATACACTCTAGTAGAGTGTGTGGTACCTAGGCAGGAAACACTCTAGAGGGTGTCTCGGTGTTATTTCGCCCATAACTTTTGATCTAACTTTTGATCTTTTTTTCGTTAATTTTGAAAAAATTAGAATCGGAAAACTTTCGATAAGTTTTGAAAAAAGATTTTTCGAAAAGTGAATTTCACATAAGTCACAAATTTCGGTCGAAAATTTTATTGTTTTACGGGCTCAACCGCGACAAAGACTATCCACGTCAAAAATCACACATTTTTTAATCTTTTTTCAAAATTCAAAGATTTTTTTTAAAATTCGGTACCCATCAATCTCCCTTTTTCAACCATTTTCAAAGTTCGTTTTTCAAAATCACCCTTTTTTCAACCAATCTTAACTTGAAATAATCATTTTCAATTTTTTTGACGTAGGACTACGTCATACCCCGTAACCTGGACATTTCTGTTTGTTCGTTTATTCGTTCGTTCGTTCGTTCGTCCATTTGTTGGTTCGCGCCTAAAATAGTATTTAATATTTTAATAAATTTAAGGTCAAAATTATAGTCAAAATTTTCGAAAATTTTTTTTAATATTAATTTTTGCGTGTTTTCGCTCAAAAAATCGAATTTTTTGACACAAAAAACTTAACATCTTTGGTAAAAATGTAATTTTTTTTTCTGGTACGAAAAAAACTTAACTTTTGGTTAACACCTCGACGATTTTTTGTCAATTCAACACCTCGACAATTTTGCCTCGGTGTTACTTTTTCGCTCATAACTTGATCATTTTTCTCAAAAATTATTATTTTAATATTAAAATTTCAATCAAATTACCCCACTTTTCCCACCGCAAATTAATTTTTTTTTTAATAAATTAATTTAATATTAGATACAGTTTTAACGTTTTTGAAATTCTCACCAGACTTACGCTTACACCTACTCTTACGCTTACGCGAATCCCCCCCATAAGAAGTTTCACTTCAAAAATGCTCTGCCTCCTTTTCTCATTACAATTCAACCACTAGAAGTCAAATACAATACACCCTTATGTACATCTTAAATCACAATGGCCAAAAAAAAAAGAAGAGTGTACAACAGGACTCACCATCTTCGCGATATTTTGTAAAAATGCGACGCCTCGACTGATTGCGGGGAGGTCTGGTTCCCTCGCTGGCTAAAATGGAGGTAACTTGAGCTCCTTTTGTCGTATATCGGGGGTTGCTTTACTTTCGAAACACTCCCGTGAGTAGTCTTTTAGACTACTACTTTTGAAAAAAAGAAAGTTACTTGAAATCCCTAACCTACCAAACCGACCGAACAAAGGTCAACCCTGTGCGAAAGTGACCTACGGAACTCAATACGGAAAAACGAAAAAAATTAAAACGCGCGAAGCAACCCCCTGAAAAAAAAAAAGCCAAACAACATCATCTGAAAAAAAAAAAAAATTTATATGAATTACGAACACTCAATTGAGAGATCTTCAAACCAGATCTTAAAATATGAAACATTTCATTTTACAAATAACTCGCAATTTGTTCGGTGCAATTAGTCTGTTTATTTATTTCCCCCGAATGCACAGAAAATAAAATAATCATTTGCAAAATAATTTTCCTGCTTTCTGACATCCTATGTAAAATATTCGGACAAGACCTGTGGTGTTAAAAAGACACATGCACTTTAAGACATAAATAAAAAAAAATGGAACTTTTCATAAACTCTAAATGATATTTTATTTTGACCCTTTAAACTGGATTATATCTAAAAAAAATTAAAAACGATGAAGTTTTAATTATTTTGAGCTGCCTGAGAAGTAGAAGCTGTATAACAGATGATGCAATGACATAAGCTGACCATAATTTACTAACGAAAATTTTACCACATCTTCGATTCAAGCAATAAATTAGCAAAAAATGCTTTAAGGCGAGCATAAGCATAGTCAAATTACTGTATATGGCATAATTATAAGAAATTCAACAAGCCTGTAGCACAAATAATAATAAAGGCCAACGAAAATACTCGATCCAAAAAACAATTGATTTAAAAAAAAAAAGTTAACAAGTATAAATTCGAATTAAACCTGGAATGCCATCCAAATTTGAGTTACAGAAAAACTTTTCAGAACGGCCGCCTTTCTAAATTCAAATGCGAAACCGTTTTGCTCAACTTATCCAATAAAGATTACAGAGATGTGTCAATATCTCTTTAAACTTTGAAAATCTACAATGTAAATTGTAATTGTAATTGTAATTTACAAATCGTAATTTGTAATTTGCAAATCTACCGATTAGTCTAGAATAATGTAAAAAGAGACGATTCAAACTTGACGCCACGTGGATCAACGTAGATGCCTTATATTTTGCTATGTTATTTCTATGTATCAAACTCTTTCTAGCATAACATATACAAGTTTTAACAAAATATTTTAGTAAGGAAAAAAAAAATACCTTCTGCTTGATGGCTTTCCTTTTATATCTGCAAGCCTTCCGTTAAAATTCTTTGCAATCGAACCAATCATATTTAGAACCCGGTGACGTTTGATAGTACATGAATCAGTCTTCTTTCCCTAGAAAAAAAAAAAAATAACAGTAAAGCTTGGATGCTTTCAACAGGCATTTAAATTTAACATATTAATTCGACAAAACGTAACTTACTTACCAACGTCGCCCTTCGGCCCTCCTTATTGTCCTTACTGTCCCTAGTAATTTTGGATCCAGTACAATCAAGACTCCATCAATGTTTTCAACATCAGTTGCAACGAAATAAGCGTTTATAATGAATCGCCACTGCTACTCTGAAGGATTATAACTGTTCTTCAAATCCAACAGCTTCCAAAAAGTATCGAACGGCTGGCAGAATCTCTTGATAAAAAGAAAAAAGAAAAGAAAAAAAAAACGATTAGTACAAAGTTCCTACTTATTGTTTAAAAAAAAAACTGTGTTTCCTAACGAACTTTCAATTTTTCAAAAATAAATAAATAACATTTTTTAAAAAATAAGAATCCCTACATCTCGCGAAATAAAGTCTTCTTACAGGTTGACGCCTGCCTATGTCAACCTTCCCCAGAAGGTAACACCTATCCTAGGGCATGCGTCCTTCGGTTCTTCTCTGACCACTGCTGGACCACGGTCGGGTATTGATAGCCAGTTGAAACCATATCGGAATCGCTTTCAAGTGCAATTAAAAAGCTTAAACAGTTGGCCGGTGATGGCCTCAACCCAGTTATATACCAACTGCAAAACCCTAATGTCCTGCCGAGACATAAAAATTAGTCTTCATTATACGTAACGGTTGACTTGGGTTGTTCCATAAGCTGCGCCTCTGGAACGACTTTAGTTAACCGTGTAATATAATTGAAGGTAATCCGTATGACATTGACAGAGACCAAATGCACCTAAAAAAACCCACGGCTACCCATTCGCTCCCGAGTATGTTGGATAAGTGGATACCTTCTTATCTAACTACTCTAACTACTACGCTCCCTCCTACAACGGAGATCGTCACGAGATCCTCGAGCTCTCTGGTCTTGGGCGTCCGGCACTACCCTCGCATTGTGGTGAAAACCACCCCCCGGTTTCTCGAGGCTCGTCCCCGATCCATGTTTCACCTGAGACGTCGATCCTTTATAGCATACGAGATAAAGGTCAACGGCACATCGGAAACGAATGCGGGTTTACAATCTACGCTAGGCACGCCACCCTTGCTTAGGCCTTTCTCTCCGATCCAGGCCAGGTTCCCTTCGCAAAAAAAAATTACAAAACGAAAAACTCCCTTTCCCCATTAAAGCGTTCCTAACAAAAAGAAAAATGAAAGCTCGTAGCCTCATCCATGTGGGTGAAAACTATAAATTTTTTTAAAAAACTAAAAATGTATTACGTAACTTTTATTCATTACGTAGATTCATTCACTACTTCCGTGTCGGGTGACTTAGAATAAAATTCCAACGAATCCTTTTCCATTTAGGCTCCATTGACAAGGGGATAGAGCGGATGTGGCAGACCGACTTTCATTACAATTTTCCATAACAGACATTAGTGTCTGGAAAGAAGAAAAAAAAAATTAAAATCTATGTCTTCTTAATTCTACATTTACTCGTGACTAAATAAAACAGGAAAAATTCCAGGGTTCCGACTCCGGCGCTGGTGCTGGCGCCAATTTTTTTTACAATTGTGGCACTGCCGCCGATTTTTCGTTCTGAAAATTTTGGTGCTGGGGCTGGCGCCGGCGCCTTCTAATTTTTACCAGCTTCGGAACCCTGAAAAAGTCATTTATTTATGGCTTTTAAAAAATTAAAAAATGATTAGATAATTACAAGTTTCTTTGTTTACCCTAATTATAAAATGTCTAGTGGGTCTAAAAAAAACAATTTAAAGTTTATCAACTTACGGATAGCCTTAAAGAAGACAGGGTGCTATGGAAAAAAGCAGCGGCGGCTTGACGTTGCCGTTCCTGCCGCTGCTGAGCTAAAACCTCCTCTTGAAAATTTAAAGGCAGAGCTCCTAAAAATTCCGGGTTTACTTCATCCGTGACAAAAGACCATGGGGGAGTGGTGGGCTTCTTCGCTAAGTCGGATCACTGAAGGCTATGCTGCCGTAAATGATTTGAAAACACCTATTCCCTCATACCGGCAAGTAAAGCGGCCAAGAAAGCTGGATCTGACGCGGCCGGAATAAAAATCCCTCGATAAGTAGCTATTCCGTTCTGGTAAACTTGTATCATTTCCTCCGGGTCCAACGCTACAAGAGATAGATTCACCTCGTTTTCTGCATTTTCCTGAGGTGGTCTGCTTCCGCTAGAATCATCTTCAGCCGATGGAGTCGAAATGCTTTCGCCTTCGGTAAAGAGAGAAGGAGGAATGCAGAAACGTCGGTTATCTTTTTGTTGTTACCGTACTTCGACCGAACAAGGATGGTAAGGAATCCGGGAACAACCGCGAAGTTCGGCTGGACGCAGCCTCCGGTATAGTGGATTCGGTGTCGCTTTCCTCCTGTACCTCCGCGTTAATTTGGCATTTTCGTTCAAAGCATTTGTTAACGTTTCGTTAAGCTGTTCGCTCGAGGGTTTCTCAACCGGTCCCGGTTCCTGCTCTTGCTATTCGGAATAGGTTACAGGCGGAGGACTCGGAACCGACGGATAAAAAGCGGGTGGGACAACCGTCGGCGCGATCCTTATGGACCCCGGAACTCTCCTCAACGGTAACTCTTCATTGGACCGAGGCTGACTGTCCCAACTCAAAAACGGTAAATCTCTATCTATTTCTTGAGAAGTGTTAAGATCACACATCCTGTTCGTATCCCCCGTATCTTCTTCGTCCGCGTTATCCTCGTTGGTGTTCTGAATCCGGAAAGAAAAACGGCTCTATCATCTTCGTTGAACATGAAATAAGGAGCAAACGCGACTCTTAAACAGAATCCCCGCTTCCGTCTGTCAGCTGGGGTAATTTTCCTTCACGGTTCATAACCCCTTCCGTCATCCACTCGTTTTCCCTTCCTTCGATGCTTATTGTTCGGAAAAATCCTCCGACGGTAATCTCGAAGTTTCTTGATTTATGTTCCCGCTCACTGTCTGATTATGCTGCACAATGTCTTCAGGTTGATTCGGAAGGTGCATCAAAACATCGATCGGGTTCGTTTCCACAGTTTAACGGTACACTTCGATCATTTCCACGTTTTTACTATTTTCCGTACTGCTGATAAATCATTCATTATATGCTCAGGTCGTCGATTGAATTTCCAGGTATCGATTAAAGTCATCGTCGGAATCATCATTTTCGACGTCATAACCCCTTCTTCCGCTTCGCTGTTGTCTTCCATTTGCTCGTCTCCGTATTAATCATCATCTAAATGATTTGGATCATCCGCATCGGTTAACTGCTCCTGATTGAATGGTTGTACATTTTGGTGATTACACCGAGCACCATCTGCAAAAAACAAACAATTTAGTTCCAGATCATAACTTTTTTTTTTTTTTTTTTTTATTGAAAATTTCTGCATCTTAATTACCTTAGATGTCATGTTCTTTAAGGCGTTTTACAGAGTCATCTGGATTGATAGGTTGTCATCGTTTTCAACATTCTCACGATTTTGAGGGATTATGATCTCATTCATACGAAAGGAACCTCTCTATCAAGGTCCTAATTTATAATTTGATCATCCAAACTGATCTCTCCGATATCAGTTATATCATCATTCCACGACTACCCGAAACGGGTTATAAACTTTCTGCAGCAGCGGACAAATCATTTTCGGTATTTTCAGTATCCTCGTTTGTTCCTTTGCCCTGAGCGTTTGTATTTTCCTGATGACGGATGTCCTACCAGAACTGTCGGCTGAGGTTGGATCTAAAAATAAAAATAAATAAATAAAAAATCTGACAAATTTTCGCCTCAAACAATAAAATAGGTTGATTTTTTAAAAAAAGTTTACAAAAACCTACCGACATCCTGAGCAAGTCTACTCGTAGTGAGCGTCCTTGACCCAGATGTCATAAGACGAAGGGGATTCGACTTCGTCGTATTTTTCGCTTCGATTGTTGTACGAATTAATCACCCTTCTATATGGGGTAAAAGCAAATTCAAATCCTGTTGTCCGAAGTTGCAGTCGCATGGGATGACGTCATCGCTACAAAGAGCAAAGAGCAACGTGCTTTTTCGTACGACGGAGGTGTACAAGTTTGGTAATTCTTGTAAAACGTCTAATCCGAGAGGGAAACCTCAAGTGTAAAGACAAGCGTTTGTTCTTTTCGGACTGGCCGGTTCTCCGTAAATGATTAAACTATATGACGAATCCGTAAGAAGCGGCCATCAAATGAAGAAGCGGGGTGCCCCTGTAGGAATATAAATTGTTGTCCATGACAGTCCTCTCATCCATGGCGTCGAGTAAAGTGGTAGACGAGTCGCTCTTAGAATCGTTGCTCCTCCGTCTCCTCATAGTCGGCAAATTCAGACGATGGACGAAAATTTCGCAAAGGTGATCGAACGAATGGAACTGTTTTAAACTGTGCTGCTTATCTTTTTGATTAGTAAATCTTGAAGGATCACGTCAATAAATAATTATGCTGAAGCAGTTTTTTAAAGAAAATTCTTAAAAACCCCTAGATGTTCAAGCAAAAAGCGCTGGTTACGTCCGGTTATGATGCCAAAACTTCACTAGTAGCTTGAACCTAAAGTTAAAAAAAAAAAAAAAAAAATTAAAAATCTCTTTTTGACAATTCTACATTATTTCACCAGGAATTTTCCTGCTTACCTATTTGACTAGTAAATCTTGAAGGATCACGTCAGTCAAAAAATTATCATTCATCTGTTTTCCCCGACGGTAACTAGCATCCTAAGGCTCCACTCCAATGTGCCAAATAGATAACATTATTATTCTGACGCGGGTACAAGGTCCACTTCTTGAGTTTTGATTGAAACCACTTTCAAACTCCTGTGAAAGCCTAAAAAAATTTTTTCAATATTAGAATCTTCTTAAAATTAAATTTACAATTTCAATGCAAAAAAATAAATTGCATAAATTGCTAACCTTGATTCAATTCATGGTTTCTCTGCGTATGAGCTGCTGTCTTCTCATACCAATCTAACAAAAGCAAAACAGGCGCGATCCATGTCGGTGTCGGAAACGAGGAGTCATAGAATCGTTTGTCTTTTAAATTGGAATGTAGGCTAAAAGCGTCGAGTAATTGCATCATGAAGCACACGAGGCAAGTATGCGAGAGAGCACGAACGCAGACAAATCTTAAATCCTACAAAGGAAAGTCAAATATATTACATTTTTTTATTTACAAAAAAAGAACTTAATTTTAAAAATTATCACTTACATCAAAAAGTAGGGTCGGCATTCCATAGCAAAGCTTAACTAACATTCCAAATAATTCGGCTAGGGCAAGGCCGACTCTTGAAGCTGCTCCCAAAGAAAGATTCAAGTGTTTCAGCTGTTCCGGACTCAGTGCGACTCTTGTCCCTCTCGCTTTTAACGCAATGGAAAAACGAGGTACCTCATCACCACAGATATCAGAAGTCGAAAAAGATTCGACCTTCATCGTATTCACGGCTTCGGTTGTTGTACGAATTAATCGCCCTTCTTTTTCGGGGGTAGAATTCAAATTCCGTTCTCCGAAATGAAGGTCAAGTGGGACGACGTCATCCCTCCAAAGAGCTAAAAGCAACTTGCTTTTCCATACGAAGGAGGTGTACAACTTTGATAATTTTTGTAAAACGTCTAATCCCAGAGAAGAAACTCATGTGAAGAGACAAGAGTTTCTAATTTCGGACTCGCCGGTTCTGCAAACGTCATTAAAAGCTATAACGAATCTGTAAGTAGCGGCCACCGAATGAAGAAGAAAAGGTGGCGCTGTACGAATATAAAGCGTTGTCCAGGACAGTCCTCATCAATTCACTAAACGCTTGATCTTGTATTGCATTCTTCAAAAAATTCAAAATGGATTTTATTTAAACGGCACGTTGGGGAAAGCATGTATTTCCGGTTTTATCTGCTTGTCATCGTTTCCCGCTAATTCTGGACGGATTCTTTGAATTTCAAACATCTTACCAAAATTTCAGTAGAATATTGAGGAACTGAACTCGATGTCCCGGGTTAAGACACGTCAGGAGCCGGAGCTGGAGTCTGATTCGTCGCTACTACAATTGGGAGAGTACGAGGCTCTTCATTTCTTTCTTCGTCCATTTCCACAGCGGATTTCGATTTATTCTCTTCCTGATTCGAAAATATTTGAATAGCTTTCGAAGAGCAGTCTTATCCGTCCTAATTTTTATCATACTGCGATATCTCATATCGTGTCTCAAGATGTTGAAGGAAGTGTCTGCGACCCAAATTCTGAATCGTGAATTATACCTGTTAATGATTCGAAAACGCTTCTTTTCTAATATCGGCAGGTAAAGCGGCAAAGAATGGTGGTTCTATCCCGTCCGGAACGAAGTCCCTCGATGGTCCAAGGCTACGAGGAACGCATTCTTTTCGTTTGCTGTATTTTCCAGAGGTTGATTCCCTCCGCTAGCTTCTTGTCAAAGTCCTTTCGCCTTCGGAAAAGAGAGAGAAAGGACGTGATCTTTCTGTTATTTCTGTCTAATATGACCGAACAAGTACGGTAAGAAATACGGTGGCAACAGCGAAGTTCAGCTGGACATAGCATCCGGTGCCGCTTTTCCAAGCTACCTCCGAGTTACGTTTTGTATTTTCGTTCGAAGTATTTGTTAACATTTCGCTAAACTGTTCGCTCGAGGATTCCTTAATTGGTCCCGGTTCTCTACGGCTGTTGTTCCAAAAATGTTTCGGGCGAACGACTCGGAACCGACGGATACATAGTGGATGGAGTAAAAAGATGAAATCGAACAGACACATTTCGAGCATTAAGTGAATCTACTAAAAGTTGCAGGTTGGTTACTGCCACCGGATAAATTATATTCACCTGTTCAAGCATGTCACCCATTTGAATTGATAGCTGCAAAAATAAAAATAATAAAAATGTTAACTACGGTATTAAAAGACAAACAAATATCTTTTTAAATAAATTCTTTTTCCCTTGACTTACATCTTTACACAGCGATTCCAACATACTTTCACACTTCGCAAAACCATTTCGGTTGCAAATCATCATAAGGAAATCCCGAAATCGGTTTTCAAATTTCAGCAGCAGCAGACAAATCATTTTCGGTATTTTCAGAATCCTCGTTTGCTTCTTTCTCCTAAGCGTTTGTGATTCGGATGAGGCATCGAAACTGTTGGTCAAGGTTTGATCTAAAAATAAAAACAAAAAAGTAAAAAATAACACATTTTTTGGACTCAAAAAAAAAAAAAAAAATCGACTGATTTTTAGTATGGTTCACAAAACCTACCAATGATATCCTGAGCAGGTCCACTCGAATTAAAAATCCTTGAATTCTAAGCCTTTAACAGACCCTTTCATCCCGTGTCCTCTGCTTCTCCATCATTCGCTAACTTCGGTAATGGTTCTGACCGGTTCAATGCGGCATTCATTACAAAATTCCGATTTGACAAATCCAAATTATGGGGCAATCTCGCCAGTTCGATCATCAATCCCTTCGTCGTGAGCAATTTCGAGACATTCGGCAAACGTGCAGGGTTATTTTTCAACTTAATAACCGCTCGCTGTTAACAACCGAAAGGGTAGCACATGAGCATCAAGCACATGGCCATCATTTCCGAAATCAATACAAAGCCAAAATCCAGGACACATCCGTGCACTTTTTCTTCGTGTCAATTTCTAAAACCAGATGATTGCAAGCTCCGACAGTCCCAAGCAACAAACGAGCTTCCGAACAAAGTTCGATCGATTCCTTATCCATCCCTGGGAGCAAAACGAATTTTGCTAAAATAAATCGAACAGCAGACATGTCTTCCGTCAAAACCGTATCATTCGGATCCGCTTCGTTAACGTGATGCATAATCAATTTCGAATATCCTCTTAAGATTTCACAGCGTCCGTTAAAATGGAAAAAATAACCAATTTCGACAATAATTTTTAGGTTTTTTCTCGTCGGTGCTTTTCTTTTTCTCTTTTCCCTTGTTATTCGCCGGTTTTTCATTTAAGAGAACGGAAGTGAATGCTTAAATCAGAAGCGAAAAAATTAGTTGAAGACGACGCTTCGCTGCTTTCTCGAAGTTGTTGGTGATTCAATTGTTGCAGTTTGCTCCTGGCAGGTTTTTAATAAATATTCATCGGGCGCAACCAGATGGTATAACAAAGTTTCGACGAGAAAAACTGCGGTTTTATCAATGTTCGCGTCTTCCGCGAAAACTCGATCCGACTTGCGAACGTACTTCAAAATTAGCTTCTCTCTTGGTCGCTTCCATCTAAAATTAAATATTATTATTTAAAATAGAAGGCATGCCGTGCTTCCCCGGAATTTTCAAGGTCCAATAAAAAAAAAATAAAAAAAAAAAAATAAAAAAAAATAAAAAAAATTAAAAAATGAGTTTTAAATGTTTCAATCTATTACACTAAGTAATTATTTAAACTATTTTTTACTGTGCAGGGAAAAAAAAAGGTAAACCATATCCCCGAGCAACTCAAGCCGACCCGAGCAAACTCAAAACTAAGCACTATTACGTACTACTATAAGCGAAGTATACAATGCGAAATTCTACCTAACGAAAATAATTCGAATTCCAACTAGAACTTTGAACTGGTATGACTAAATGTACTTACATTTTTTGTAGTAAATAATACGCCCTGATTATTAACAGATCATCCCTCAGACTATGATTGACCATGACGGTTACCGCTTCGATATTTCGTCTGAAAAATGAATGCCGAAGGAGTTCCCAGGGTTCCCAAAAGCCTTATTATTGAGAATAGGGGGCATGAAGTCCCCCCGTAGAAATTTCCAAGGTCAAATGCGCAAAAAAAAAAAAAAAAAAAAAAAAAAAATTAATACATAAGTCTTAAATGTTTCAATCTACTACACTAAGTAATTATTTACATACTATTTTTTACTGTGGAAGAAAAAAAAAGGTAAACCCTATCCCCCGGCAACTCAAGCCGAAAGGACTTGGTCTAAAAGGAAGCCCTAACTGACACTACTGTAAGAAAAATAAAACCTACACCGCATCCCCCGGCAGCTCAAGCCGGAAGGACTTGGTCTAAAAGGAAGCCCTAACTGACACTACTGTAAGAAAAATAAAGCCTAAACCTAAACCGCATCCCTCGGCAGGTCGAGCCGGAAGGACTTGGTCTAACAATGAAGCCCTAACTGACACTACTGTAAGAAAAATAAAACCTATACCGCATCCCCCGGCAGCTCAAGCCGGAAGGACTTGGTCTAAAAGGAAGCCCTAACTGACACTACTGTAAGAAAAATAAAGCCTAAACCTAAGCCGCATTCCTCGGGAGGTCGAGCCGGAAGGACTTCGTCTAAAAGGGAGCCCTAACTGACACTACTCTAAGAAAAATAAAACCTAAACCGCATCCCCCGGCAGCTCAAGCCGGAAGGACTTGGTCTAACAATGAAGCCCTAACTGACACTACTGTAAGAAAAATAAAGCCTAAACCTAAGCCGCATCCCTCGGCAGGTCGAGCCGGAAGGACTTCGTCTAAAAGGGAGCCCTAACTGACACTACTCTAAGAAAAATAAAACCTATACCGCATCCCCCGGCAGCTCAAGCCGGAAAGACTTGGTCTAAAAGGAAGCTTTAACTGACACTAAATAATATTAGAAAAAAATTAGCATATCAGAAATTAATAGTTAATTGGGAAATGCAATGGGTTAAGTAAAAAATAAAAAAATAGCAAGGGGAAGGAGGAAAAATAGTAAAATGTTTACGAACCAAAAACTTTCCCTGGAGACTCCCCAACGAGCTTTCTCCCTACTTCATGAGAACGGAAGTTCCTAAGAAAAGCTTAAGAACTTAAAAGTACTAATTTTAGTAAACTTTGAAAAACATTGCGAACAGTTAATTGGGAAATGCAACGGGCTTTCTCCCTAACCTATGAAAACTTAGGTTCCTAAGAAAAGCTTAAGAACCTAAAAATATTTCATTTTAAAAAAATAGCAATGGGAATGGGGAAAAACAGTGAAATGTTGTCAAACTCAAAGGTTTTCCTGAAAAAAACCTAACCTATGAGGATCTTGGTAAATATCGTAAAAACTTAAAAATAATTATTTTTTAAAATAAGAAACACAGTGAGAAAGAAATGGAACATGCAAGACGTGAAGTAAAAAAATTAAAAAAATACTTAAGTGGGGGGGTGTGGAGCTGGAGTTTATTCTTCTTCTTTAGCTCTCCTCAAGGTTGTTGATTTGATGGTCGGAGGGATGGTCTTTCGCGTTCAGCAGATTGAAAAGCTTAGTTTGCAAGTCCTTTAAGTAAAAATTATAACACCTTTAAAATTACAAAAACTCAAACGTAAAAATGAATTTTGGTTGGAAGCTTACTTGCAATGAAGCTGCAGAATCGTCAGCAATTTAGATATATCTACTCGTCTCCTGTTAGAATTGCTGATTTCCAGAACAGCAGTGGCACGAGGACACCAACTGGATTGGGTGATCGGTCTTGCAGTGTGCATGGTACGTCGTGGCGATTGGAAAGAATAAGCATCGCCAGTCTATAAATGGTTCCGTCAAACGATACATGAATCTGAACTATATAGCTATTGTACGAAACTTCAAAAAAAGTAATTAAACCGTGAAACGTCTAACTTCTAAAAGTATAATCAACAAAGAATTCATGCATTAAATTCCCGATCCGAAAATTTAGAAATTTTTGACGACGTAATTACAGCTTCAGCAATTTGATTGACATGCGATACCTAAGAATACGAAAATGTTAAAAATTCACTAGAAAAAAACAGACATTTTATAATGTTTGAGTGATGTTCGCCAAATCTTCCAGCTCTTCTAAATCCGTGGTAAGAGACCAATTACACTTCCTTATCTTCCCAGCAAGAACTCATTATGTTAGATCAACGCATTTGTGAACACTTGGTAATAAAAATTTTCAGGTAAAAATCACAGCAAATCAAAATTTTACCGTGAAAAAATCTCATATAGAACATATTGCAGTGCATTTGCACAAAGCACACCAGTAAACCGAAATATTAAAAGCTTTGCCCTAAAAGCGTCTTACTTTCTCTCTGGGGATGAAGCTGAGAGTTTTATTAATTTGAAAAATTAAAAAAAAAATAAAATAAAAATTATAAGTTTGTGAGACCCTGACTTAGAACATGACTAATCAAATAAGGATTAGTTCATTCACGTTAATTTTATTCAAAAAATAACAGGAAATGGAAGTCAGAAAGATCTGCTAAAATTTTATAGAAGAATTTACTACTAGAACCAGTGGTGTTGGAATTTAATTCTGTGAGTGCAATACATCTCCCAAAAACCCGATAAAAATTTTTTAAAAAGTAGAGACTAAAAATATTTGCTAAGATAAAAATATAACTTAAATTTTTTTTTTCGTTGAGTACGAAAAGCATTTATAGCACTCGATTTGTTATTTAAAAAATCTTATAGTCTAAGAAAAAGCTTGGCTGTATCTTCATCGATTCTGATGTTCTGGTTGTCTTTCTTGATTGTTCTTTCTCGTTCCAGACAAAGTCAGTCTTATCTCAGCCGGCAAGGCCTACGGTTTGTATTGATAGTGCTCCTTAATAAAATGCTCTAGCTAAAACAGTAAAGAGTACATTAAGAGGACAGGCTTTAAAATAACAACAATGTAGTTTTTATTGTTGATATATTCATTAAATAATTATTAAGAGAATTACAATTGGTACAATTCAAGTCAAAAATACAAAACAATTAATTCAAAAGTCGCGGAAAATCAAGCAGATATACCGGTACATTTATGGCAAAAACTTGAAATGGTATATGTGAGTTAATTTTATTTGGTTTTTTGATAGGTGCTTGATAATAAAACCGTATATTGTTTCCTAAGCATTTTACGTCTTATTAACAAAATATAATTTAATGCCAAATTCTACATAATAAGCTTACAAAGAAAAGTCAAAGTTTGTCCTAATTGATAATGCAGACATCACTCTATATGTCTAATATTTTCGAAAAATTAATTTCATTACATACTTTTATTTCGACACCCGAGAAATTATAATATTTATACCTTAATGGGATTTTAAATATTTTGAATACTTGGATTCACAAATAATGCTTAATTTTTCTTTTCGGAGTTTCAAATTATTGTATTTTTACAATTTTTAAATATTCTTAAGTTGGTTTTATCATGCTAATATCAAATTGGTTAAAAGATAATGATTATCTCATTATCTGCTCCTCTGTTCCGATTGAGCCTTCCACCAATAGTCCTAATTTATTATGAAGAAGAAGCATCTTACTGGTAACTCTGAACGTGGAATAGCCTTTGTAAAAGATATGGCCCCGATTTTTTTAAAATTAAGAAGTATTTTTTTAAAAGTTGACGCTAAAACAGACAGATTAAATAAATTAAGAGTATAGGTTACAAAAAAAACACCTGTTTTGCCTTAAATCGCGTTATAATATATTTGCAAAATAATTATAGTAGACAATTAAAACCTGTAAAATCAGTGAACGAAGATCAAATCTAATTATTTTTTTTAAGTTGGCGCTAAAACAGAGAGATTAAATTAATTAAGATTATAGGCTTCAAAAAAAAATCCTGTCGTGCTTTTGAATCGCGTTATCATATATTTACAAAATAATTACAGTGTTAGACGATTAAAACCTGTAAAATCAGTAAACAAGACCAAAAATTTATTTTGTGAAATACAAATTTGAAACTCCGAAAGTATTAGCACATAATGGGAATCATAAAAAATAAAAAAGATAAAAAATTAAAAAATAACGATTGAAATAATGATAAAAAACTAAGAATATTCCTAAAGCAAAAATGAATTCATTTTGGTACACCAATTCTTTGTCAAGTTATACGAATTTAACTTCATATTTTAGGCGTGAATTTTTTCTTTAGCTTACATCGGAATATTCAGCTCTTATTTCACTTCTGCCTTTTCAGGAAAAGTGTTGAACGCTTATTTATTCCCGGAAAATTTCAACCGAAATTTTAAAAAAAAATTCTTCGTGTCTAGGCTTCCAGGAACCTTTTGAACCTGTTTTTTTGTCAATAGATTTTGCTCAGAAAGTTTTTTTTTTTTTTTTTTTTTTTTTTTTTTTGTACTCAGAAAGTTTTTTTATAGTTTGTACTGAATAAAAAAGTCAGACGTTACGAAATCCCGGCTCAGAATGCAACCGATTAAAAATATCACTATACGGTGAAATTGTTAAACTATATTTTATAATAAATTCTTTACTCATTCATAATTAATTTAAAGGATGAATAGATTATAAAGGATCAAAATAAAAATCGAATACAAACGAAAAACCACCGGGTTAAATCATAGCAGTTCAAAATATCTTGAATTCGAATTTAGGACTTCTGTGAATCTAACTCAAACAAAAATGTTTGATCTTTATTTGAATCCAAAAAGAGACTCGTCTGCATGATAAAATCTAAAGGTATGTCTCCACTAGTGAATTAATTACAGGATGTAATTAAATGATTTTTGAAGGTACTAAATCGCTGTTTTCGATTTTGTTGGTTAGATCTACATTATGAAAAAGGATATTGAGCTCCAATGATTTGAAAAAAAAAAATAACACCTTTGTAAACCATTTAATTGCATTCTGTAATTAATTACATCATGTAATTAATTCACTAATGGAGACATACCTTAAAACTTGATTTGTGGTTGATTGGTTTTTGAGTGTTTTAGAGGCTTGAGCCAACGTCCCCCCCTCAAATTTGAGATATGAAATTATTAGATTCTAAAAACCATACATAAATCAATACTAATTTTCAGTTTCGAATTAATGTACTTTACAAATTTTTTAAATACCGTAAAAAATGATACAAAAGGGTATCGACAATAAAGTAATACAGTCAGCTATGTCGTATCCTCATCGCTTCTACTGTTTCGGTTGAGCTTCTCGTCGACAAATTTTAATATCAAGACAAAACATTTCCTTTCCGGTAACTCTTGGCGTTGCATAATCTTGGTCGATGTTCTCCCTCCAAATTTGTTTTGAACTTAAATGTTTTTTTAAATATTGACGGCTAAAACATTAAAGAACCCTACAATACAGATAACATATATGTATTAAAAGATTTAGAAGAGTAATAAAAAAAGCCCTTTTGTTTTTATTATTCATATATTTCCAGTAGAATAATTACATTATCAAATTCCAATTCAACAATTCCAGGAAACCATATTTTAAAATTATTAAAGTACAAAAATTCGAAATTCTGAAAATATTGATGATCAAAATCCCAAAATATTAATTTAAATAAAGATTAAAAAAAAAAAAAAAAAAAAATGTAATTCCTTTCCAGACAAGTTTAAGTACTTCCCATAGCATTTCGGTTTAACTTAAATTGTCTAGAGATCCCCAAATCTTTATAATCTTGTCATCCTTTAATAATAAATTCTGAACGTCTGGCCAGTAAAATTTCAGAAAATAAAATTCTAAGCCAGATTATGAAAAAATAAAATTCTTTGACAAGTTTCAAAAGCTCTTTATAATTGCCATTTCGCAAATGAATTGAAAAGAAAATGGTTACGATATTTTGTTATGAAAAACTTAAGTTAGTATACCGCATACAACATACTGATATGCCTGTTGTTAGAAAATATTGACTTATTATTAGATTTACTGCAGAGTCTGGCATAAAAATAATCTCGCTTAATCCAACAGACATTGATATTTCGTGAGAAAACAATTTTCATTGTAGAAATCACCAAAGCATAAGAAAATATTTTTTACTAAAACTGGATATCTGCAAAAACTTATGTCCAGAGCCATGGCCCCTGCTTTGACCATGACTGTTAGGGCTAACAACAATGAGAGGAAATTTTTGAAGGGTTCTCATCTGAAAATTTTCCTTAACTCCTTTCGTCAATCAATAATTTCTAATTTCTCATTCTAATATGAATAATTCTCTGTTTAAAGGAAAATTTATAGAAATAAAAAGAGCCATAAGGTTGCCTGAATGGAATATAAAAATTCCAAATAATTTTTCAAATGTAAAGAAAACTGGACCGATTTTGCACCCTCAAAATGCTTCCAACACCACTGAATTCATTAATTGTAACGTAAAGTCATATTTTTATTTTTTGGACTCTATCTTATCTCCTCTATCAACGATAGCCAATAAGCAGATTTATAACCTTAATTAGCTTCAATATTAAGTATTTTTAATGAGATACCTCATAATGTCCACCCATATCTTCAAATCAGGATAATGTATAAATCGATGAAATTCTGAGTTTCAAAAACAGCCATTTTTTCCTAGTTAAAAAAATTAATCCTCTCAATAAGGCCAAACATAATTTACATCACTCGACTCTCAAATACATTAATTTGAATTTATCTTAATTTAATGCATTTTTCCCGCTTTAAAAAAAAAAAAAAAAAAAAATACGGAAGTATGCAACTGTTATAGCTTTCATTCGTTCAACCGTTTTCAAGGACGCCTCAACCAATGTAAGGATATCCATACCTCTCGATATAACTCTTCAAGTATTTTTAAATAATTTCATAATTCCGCTTTTTACCCCAGCACTATTTTATTTAAGCATTAACAATAAATAAAAACGTACCTCTAAGATAGAAAAATGCACAAGCTGAAAATAAAAAAGATAAAGATTCGAAAAAAATCTGTTCCGTTACTTTCACACACGCCAACTGGAATTACGGTATTTAAGATTTCAAAATGGATGCCGTAATTGACAGGATTGTCAGAGCCAAAGGAAAAACCCGTTTCCAGTACTGTCATTACAACTTTCCTATACATTGCAAACTAAATCGTACTTTTATTTCATAAATTCCTTCCCTTGAAAAAAAAAACGAAATCTTTTCACTTACAGTTATGTAATTAAAAGAAAGATTAAAAGATTCAAAATTCCCATCTCCGTATAGCCGTTACTTGGAATAGACGCCATGTTCTTAAACCTATAGCGGAGTTTTATTCACATTTTACATTCGTCCAGAAAACAAGAAATAAATGCTTTCATCGGCTTTATTGTCCTTTCATTTATGATCTACTAGACTTTACGGAGCCTTTCAATTTAAAACAATTCGAAAAAAAACTAAATTTACCTCATGAATCCATTTTTTAAATAAAAAAATTAAACTTACAGACCAGGTGAGAATCAACTCGACGCTACGAAGACGGTGAATGAAACGAAACCAAACAACCTGCAACCAATCTCGGCATCTGACCGCAGCGCCATCTTTCGAGGTTTTGTTAAACTACCCTGGAACGAGTAATAATTTTTTTCGTATGGTTTACTAAACGAGCATATTTTATCGTAATCTACCTCCTGACAATGGAAAACACACCAAAATTCTTCCCCTTAAAAAAATTCCGGAGAAATTAACACAAAATTTTGAATTTCAGCTGGAAAAAATTTTGGCTAATGGCAAATAACATAAAAAATTATTGTCTGAAATACAGTCAAAAGTTTTATTTTCATTTCATGTGCTAGTGCTGCAATTTCAGGTTCATCATTGCTTTAGCCAAAACAAAAAACAGCAAAAAATCCAACAATTTGCCTTGGTATTTCTCATTATTTTTTAGGTAGCATTTCACCATTAATGTTAAACAGAAAAACAACTGATCCAAGCATTGGTTCTTTAAGGAAATGTTTCCGTTGTGAATAACTCCTAAAACTTTTATTGCATAGACAGATTTTAAATTTGCTAAAACAGCTTGCCCCGACAAGACTACTTGCTTTTGGCATAAGTGCAGCCAAGAAAGTTAATTGTTGTGCAGATTGTCTATTCCAAGCTTGATCAGCTTCCTCCTTACAAATTCTTAAAATGGTCTATCCTATGATATTTGTTTTGGGTCTATCACTTAAATAAATTTTTTTTGTTTCGGCACAGAAAAACTTTTCATGTGTAAAATTTGACTGAAAAACATTACAAGCTGGCACTGTGATGAAACCTAACAATTGGTAAGCACTGTACCTTGTGGTCTTCCTGGCTACGGAGCTATGTTTGTAATAGACTCAGCAACAATTGATCGTTAATATGCCCACATCTGTCCATTGAAAGTTTAATTTCATTAAATGTTAAGCTTGATAGCTTTACATATCCGACATTTCTGACTCAAATCAATCTATCTACTAAATATAAAATGCACATAATGGAATTCCGTCCTAGCATCAGAAAGATCGTCCGTTTCAAAACTCGAAAATACTATAATTCATTAGCACTTACCCAAAAATTACTAGAAGCTCTAAGTAGTTCAAATGAACAGTTGACGGCGTAGGCAATTCTTTTGTTAATTAACGTCTTCAATTATACACGTACATTAAAAGTAAAAATAAAATAAAATTTTAAACAAAAACTTGAACGAAGTTCACAGCGATTAATAACACTGTTTCAAAACCATTCGATATCTCGAAAGTTTGTTTCTAAAACAATATTGTTATGCTGCTTTGCAAAGTAAATCGGAAAAACAATCTGATTTCATATCTTAAATTGTGAAGATTTATTAATTGCCAATTTATTTAATACCCATTTTGAAATAAATCATGGATCGATGTGTTATTTAAGACGTGAAGACGCCATTTTTTCGGCTGTTTGTTTTGTTTCTAAACCATCATGCCATTGTTTCAAAACTTGCAAATATTAAAATGAAGCTGGTGCGATTTCCTTGAAATTTTTGAAGGCCGTTAAAATAATTAAATACTACATCATTTTAAAAATTAAAAATTAAATATCTTTTCATTGGAAATTAAAGTCGTGTCAGCTCAAATTAATAAAAACTTTGTTTCTGCACCAGTTTTAATTTGATTCAAACTAATCAGTCTTACTTTATACCTTCGAAACACTTAATTCTTAGGACGTAAAAGGGCAGTTTTCCAAGGATACAGTTAAGGAATGAAAACAATAATGCTTCATCATGAAAATTTTCTAAAAAAAAGCTCAATTTGCCATTTTTAAAATCATTTCTTATATTATAAGTTCTTTATTTTCTTTTTGTTTTTGTTTTTCTCACTAAATTCCAAATCCAAAATAAGTCACTAAAAAAAAGACAGAAGACAAACAATAATCATAAAAATTAATCCGGAAAATATGATCAGAAAAAAATTCTTTTTAATTAATTATAAATAATTGAAAAAATTGAAACGATTTGTTTGAAAAAAAAAAAAAAAAATTCACAGATTCGGAGAAAAATTAAAATTTTGGTGTTGAGCTATAGATTGAGTTAAAAAAAATAAATAAATAAATTACAGAAAAAAAAAAAAAAAAAAAACAAAGCGGTAAATTTTTAAACGAAAAAATACAGGGAAATAATTAAATTTTGATTGATTTTCAATTAAAGTATTTCCTTATAATAAATATTTTAAAAGATTTTTTTTTTGTTTTAAGAATTAATAAATTTTTTTTTCTAAGAGCACAGTCAGTGTACGGAACATAATTAAAAAAAAAAAATCGAAAACACACATTTCGGAAAAAAAAATCGACCGCACCGTTTTTTTTTCTTTCGTTCAATTTTTTTTTAAAAAAATGGAATAATATCACTTTGTACATTAAAAAAAAATTACTAAAATCATGCACGAGGTGCTCGCTTCAGTATAAGCTGTGCGGGGATTAGAAAAAAAAAAAAGAAAGAAAGAAAAAGGAACACCTTGCACACGAATTTTCTTATTTTTCTGAAAAAATCATCGAATCAATTTTTTTTTCTTTTTTTTTTTTAAGTACATTATTTACAGGATTGACTTTCAAATTTCTTTTTAAAATATTTTTTTTTTTTAGATCTCGAGGAACAATTTCGGAAGAACTTTTAAAAAACAAATGATAAAATTGTCCATTTTATTTTTCTAGAAAAAAAAAAAACGGTCAAACACCGGGGAAATTTTCGAACAAAAGCCTCAGCTCCATTTGATTAATAAAGTGATTACGTAGGATATAATCGATCACAGAATGTAAATTTGTTATGGATTTTCGGTATATTTATACCGGAAATTTATGGTACAATTATCCGTAAACGTAAAGTAAATTTATCCAGAAATGTAAATATTCGGGATATTGAAGCCATAATGAACGGTATATTTATACCAAATTTTACGTATATGTATTCCTAACTGTCCAGTATATTTATCCGTAAATGCCTAATATATTTATACCGTTAAATTGTAAAATTTTCGGTAAAATATACTTTTGTAAATGTACGGGATATGTTTCCGTAAATATACGGTATATTTACACTTAAATCTACACCAAATTCTTTAGAACACGACTAATGCTTCTGTTAAATTAAAAATTCTGTACATCAGAGCCAAAACGACGACTTCTAAAAAATCAAAATGGAGCTTTTTATCTATTTTCCGAAACTTTCAAATTCGACCTTTCAACTCAGACGTTCAGAATTTTACAAACAAAACTCTCATTACTTCGTTAGTATAATTAATTACATGAGGTGATCGATTACACACTTTAATCAACGGAGGAGACGCTAAAAAAATATTCGAAAATCCTTGTAATTTTTTTTCATTCATTCACTCGCATTTCGGGAAAAAAAATTGTTACTTTCTCCATTTTTTTTGAGATTTTTATACATAAATAGTACAGTTTTTTTTTGTTAAACGTCGAGATTTTTTTTTTAATTTTTAAATTTTTTTTAAAAAGCCAACCGCGCGAAATTTTTCTCCGCGGCGCAAAAAAAAATTTTTTTTTCTCATTCACTCCCTGGCACGCACAGTTATACTTTTATTCACCAACACCGAAATTGTTTTAATTTTACATACAATATTGTACACTTTTTTAATTATTATTATTAATTATCAATCATTAATTATTTTTGTTTTAATTATTATAAAGTTATAGTAAAAATGGATTCGTATTTGTTTGTTTTTTTTCTTAAATCACACGCCATTAAAAAAAAAAAATAATAAATCAGGTGGGATTGCCGTGTTGTGATGGTGACAGTGAAAAGTGAGTTTTTATCTTCTTTCTAAATTTGAAATATTTTTAAAAAGTTCTTTTTTTATCAATTAAAAAACACTTCAACTGTAAAATTAAAAAAAAAACAGATTTTGTTTTTTTAAAAAATATGTTGGCATTTTTTTTTAAAATCGAAATCTTTAATTATTATTTTCCTGGCCTGCCAGGTTCAACTCATTTTGGATTTTCCGTGCAATGTTAAAAGAAAATATTCTTTTAGGAAAAAAAAAATTATTTGATTGGGTGATGTAATTATAACATCCGTAAAATGATTATTTTTATTATTTTCTTTTTTTTTTTTCAAGTTCGAGCTGTCGTCGCAGGCGAGGGAGAACGCCTCGCAGGTTTAAACATACGCCACGGCCACCTGCGTCAGCCCCTTGAAGGAGGGGGGCCTTCCTCTTCGCTACAGCTGCACCCTCCCTCCAGTACGGGTAGTCACAGTTTTAACTCGTTTGCTATCTTTGATGCAATGTTTTTGAATCCTATTGATGTGCCGGAAATCCGTTTGAAGCGGACCCCGTTTAACGAGAGCCGGGGAAGCTTGCAAACTTCGATTTCCCATTGAACGAGTGAGTCGGTGTTCGGATCCCCGTGAATGCAAAGCAAAAGGAATCTCTCTCTTTGTTCGTATTCACAGTTGTTGGCGTCCAACACCTGAAAAAGCAAAACGAAGTAATTAGTAAGGAATTTATACGAATCGTAGGGTGGCCTTTATTTTACGAGTTTTTAAATTTCGGTGAACGCACCCCTTAATTTTTTATAGTAACCGAAAGAAAATTGCCAGGGCTTTTTCAGATTTTTTGGACGTTTAGTTGTGTGTCCGGGAACCTAAAAATTTCGGAATTCCCTTAAAGGCCGAAAAATCAAATATTTTATTCGTATGCGGAAATGGTCGTTTCCTGTTCGAATTTTTATGGAGGTAACGAAAATGAAGTTAGAATTTATTTATGACAAACGATTACTATGTCAGAAGACAAAAATATCAAGAATTTAGCAAAAAATTGTGGCTGTAGAATATTTTGCTAATTTTTTATTCATTTTGGCCTCTATCATCAAAACCGTATGAAATAAATAACTTTTAACTATTTTTTTGTGGTCTGTATAAAAATCAAATAGAAAAGTACAGTTTTGACATAAAAATAAAATTTTTGATTTTTCGGTCTTTACGGGAATTTTGAAATTTTCGAGCCCCCGGAAAAACGGCTAAAAGACGCCTGAAAAAATTCAGGCGATCTTCTTTCGGTTACTATAAAAGAATCACACCAAAATTCAATAATTGGCAAAATAAGGGCACCTTAATCAGGTCATAAGAGCAAAAACGTGTGCTCAGTCACCTGGCCATTTCTCACGAAAATAGCAGCTATGTCTACTTTTGAAATTTCTTTAAAACACATGTTTTTCTTTTTTACAAAATCTAAGTCATAAAAATCGTTCTACTGTCGGTTACCTCCTTACGAAATTTTTAATTAGTGAAAAAATGGATATCAGTCAGCAGACTTTAGACCCCCAACGTTATAGGAAAAACTTTGTAGGCAGTTATAGTGTAACTATAACCGTAAGGGTTGCGAAGAACTTCGTTATAGGACACACGTGTGGTGAAATGAAAATGGATTTTAAAAAGTCATACTGGGATATGGGGCATATCCCTACGTAGGACTACGTCTATGGAGTCTTAATATAGTTTAATTTAAATTGAAATAAATTTTCAGTAATTATTCATGAAAAAATTTTTTTTTCAAGAGCCCTCATTTCAACAAAATTGCTAAGTAAAATTTCATAATAAAATTTAATCATTTTAATGATTAAATTACGTAGTCCAACGTCACAACCGTTTTAAAAATTTTTGATAACAGTTTTAAAAATTTAAAAATTTAAAAGCTAAAACCCTTTGTTAATAAAAATTCTTAATGTGCACATTTAAATTAATTTTTCCTGATAATTAAAATTTTTGTAGGAAACGAAAAATCTCGTAAGTTCCTTTAAGAAAAACTAATGAAATTTTTTTAACTTTTAAACTTTTAAAGTAATTTTTAATGAAAAATTATTTTTTTTCTCAAGAGCCCTTTTTTTTTCATTTCAACAAAATCGCTAAGTCCCCTGTTTCGGACATCTCAACTAATTTTCATTGTTATTTTTAAAAAATTGTTATTAAGAAGATTATTTATCCTGCTTTATACATTACGATAAAGAACATTATTTATAAAAATTCAGAAAATACAATAAAGGCGTAAGAAAATCTTACACATTTACGCATGACTCCCCCAAAAGAGCGTAAAAGCGTAAAAAAATCTTACGCAATTACGCGTGACTCCCACATAAGCGCGTAAAAAAATCTTGTACATTTATCCGACTAGTCCGAAATAACGAAGTTCTTCGTTAAAAAAAACATTGAAATACTGAATGTATTTTCGACATTCTTCTGCCAGTTTAAACACGTGTTTAAATTCTCAAAACACTTTCAACCCTCTCCTTTGACTTTCTAATTTCGCACCTTTCTAATTTCCGCCATTATCTCGTTCGGATCTCGTGATGACGTAGTTTTCATACTCCACGTAAATCTAAGCGATCTGGGCTTTACTTGGTCGTCGTTGGTTCCAGTCCCACTGAAAAATTTAAACGAAAAAATTAATAAAAATCTAACATTTTAAAAATTTAAAAAATAAAAAAAATTTTTTTATTTATTATCTATAAATATTTTTTGTGAAGCACAAAATAAAGCCGATTATTTCATACTAATTTTGGTGAATTTATTAAAATCTACGTTTTGTTAAATTTATTTACGGCTATAAAGCTGCGACATAGCTTATATTTTTTAAAATTTGAGTGACTTTTTTCTTTTTGTGTTGTCAGCGATGCTTTTCTTCTTTCATCGCCTTTCGGAATTTTATAAAAATAAAAAATTGAAAAAAAATTCGGATGTCTACTTCATGCAAACAAAAAAAATAAAAACCTAACTAAGGAGAAAATCCTTAAAAAAATCAAATAAAACGTCACAAACAAAGGAATCAACGGAACAAAAAAAAACTTATACTCGAAACAAAGGAAAAAAAAAAAAAGCGAACATACCTAACTAAATGTTTAGGAACCGGGTCCATGGGGCTGAAATAAAAAGAAATTTAAAAAGTATTAAAACAGCAGGATGAGATAACAGGTGATAAAACTAAAAAAAAATCGGAAGCGAAATAAATAAATAAATTATAACAAAAAAAAATTACTTCCCATCACCGAAAATAAATCCTGACAACACAAGATTTTTTTTAAAAATTTTTTTAGCGCTTATTTTAGCAACACTAAAGCGATTAGGGATGACAAAAACTCACCTTAGAAGACCCAAGACAATATAGGAAAATACAGGGGCACCGTTTTGGGGTAGGGAAGGTGTATAATCGAAGCACTGAGTCGTTTTACAACGAAAGCCCAGTAGAGTCACTAAATTTTTTGATGTGTTTACTGTGCAAATTGCCCAGCTAACAGATGTCAGTTATGAAACTAACAGATGTCAGTTGTGAAACTAACAGATGGCAGTTGTGAAACTAACAGATACCGGTTGTGAACTAACAGATTATAGATGTCAGTTATG
This sequence comes from Liposcelis bostrychophila, assembly GCA_037577465.1. Lineage (NCBI taxonomy): Eukaryota > Metazoa > Arthropoda > Insecta > Psocodea > Liposcelididae > Liposcelis > Liposcelis bostrychophila. The sequence goes on along the minus strand of CM075214.1, from coordinate 22,580,874 downwards.
AAACTAACAGATGTCAATTGTGAAACTAACAGATGCCAGTTATGAAACTAACAGATGTCAGTTGTGAAACTAACAGATGCAGTTATGAAACTAACAGATGTCAGTTGTGAAACTAACAGATGTCAGTTATGAAACTAACAGATGTCAGTTGTGAAACTAACAGATGCCAGTTATGAAACTAACAGATGTCAGTTATGAAACTAACAGATGTCAGTTGTGAAACTTAAGTTGTTTAGCAGCTGTAATATTCCTTGTGTAACTGATTCTGCTATTTGAATAACTGATGCGGTTAGTGGTGAGTTGCTGTTACTCTTAGTGTAGGTTACAGTTACACTGTCACGGTAACTGATACACTATGACTGTCAGTGTCGGTAACGGTAACTGTTACACTGTCACCGTCAGTGTCGGTAACTGTTAAACTATGACTGTCAGTATCGGTAACTGTTACACTGCCACTGTACCAACTTTTAAAGCAGTCAGTAGCCAATAAGCATATAATCAGTTGAGTAACTGACAGTGTCAGGTGTGAAAATAGTAAAAATTGACGCAAGACTTTCCGGTTTGCTTATCGTCAGGAATGGGGCTAGCAGTGTCAATCAGGGAATTGAAACTCAAGACACTTCTAACGTTCAGTTGTTTGACCGCCTCACAACTGACACCGGCAGATGCACAACTGACACTCCCAGCTAATCTGCCAGTAAGCAATAAAACCACATCAGACAATTGATGACTCTTCAGGGCTTCCGTACATTTCACTCCACGAATCTGAACCCATATTTTACTTATGGGAAAACCTCAGCTATTCCCTCTACCAAAACAGCGCTCCAGGAAAAATGCTTTTAAAAATCGGATTCTAAATTTGTTAAAATAACCATAACTGTTTATTATAAAATACTAGAGGAGAAATTTGATTTTTTTTTTTTTTCGAAAAGGGGTTTGCCGTACAATAAAAGTTATGAAATAATATTTTAACATTTAAAAAATACTAAATTGGACATTAGGAAAAAAAGTAACGAAAAAAGAGGCCGTACAAGGCACGAAGTCATGAATAGATCAAAATTAAAAATATTTTTTAAAAAAAAAAAGGTACATCTTTCTATTCTTCGTCAATCTCGACGAGAATCATAAATTTATTAATTGAGACTTAAATCTTACAAATATAAATTGGCTAACTAAATTTATTAATTAATTAAATTGATTCGACGACTAAAAAAAATTACAACTCTCGTTTCATTTTGACTTAATATTTTTTTTTCTTCAACAAAACGAATTCGAAACAATTTTTTTATTGATTTTTTCTAACAATATCATTCTTTTTAAATCTTGCACGAAATTTTTTTTTATACCGATCACAGTAATCATCTCGATATCGTTGCCGCATTTTATTAGATTTAAATTAGAAAATTATAACAACAAACTTGACACTAGAAAAATAAATACAAATACTATTTTTTTTTTTTTTTTTTTTTTGGATATTTAGAAAAAAATGGGAGGGGGGTAGGCGACGGGACTCGTACTTGAAGCAGTTACGAACGCCCGAGGAAGTGCTTTAACTGTTAGAGCTTTTAAGTTAAGCTTAAAATGTTATGTTTGGCTTATGGACGATTGAATAATGACTGCTGAACAATCAATGACACGATATTTCCAATGTTTTTCCAATGTTTTCCAACATTTTCCAATGCTTTTCCAACATTGAAAAAATACTGGAATAACAAAAACGGCTGAAAAACATTGAAGAATGTTGGAAAAACGTGGAAAAACATATTTTAATGTTGAAAAAACATGGAAAAATATTTTCAAATGTTGGAAAAACATGTAAAAATATTTTTAAATGTTGGAAAAACATTGGAAATCATCGCAGCAACATTGCATACATTCAACATTTCCGAAACACTTAACCTTAATTTCAGGTCACGTTTTCATAGCCAATAAGCCAAACAAATGACAACTTAAACGTTAACTAGGTTATCTACTTTCAAATAACAATTCAGACTCCCTCCGGAATCGAATTTTATACCGCCCCCTCGTGCTAAGACATGCAAAACCACAAACATTAAACGAGGTCTATTGCAGGCGTAATAGAAAATCATTCGAAAAAAAATTCATAAATAATTAAATAGAAAAAAAAAAAAAAAAAAAAAAAAACTAATTAAATACGCAGCGAACGTTAAAGAGATTTATCATCATTATTTGATTTAGATATATGATTCCACTTAAATATAAAATATATACAAATCGATTTTTAAAAAAAAAAAAAAAGTCCATTTGGCATTAAATGTCATAATTTTAAAGAAGTCTTTGATAATATTCACATCTCTTTCTTTTACTTTCTTTAGAAAGCGGAGAGAAGAAAAAAATACAAAATGCATCCATAAATCGTTTTTTTTTTCAGTTACAAATGATTGGCTCTTTGTTCATAAAAAAGGTATGAAAATTGGTCAGAAAAAAATTAATTCTTTTAAAATTAATTAAAATATTAATTTTCTTTTAAACGAGACTAGGTTAATACTAAAAAAAATATTTTTCACAAAATGATTTTTCCAGTCGATTTCCTTAAAAATTTTTTCCTAAAAAATTAAAGGAAATTGAAAGGGTTTTGGGCAGAAGTTTTAAAAAAATTGTTTTTTTAAAATCATTTTTCCTCCTTAAATCCTGGAAAATGACTCAGGGTGGAAAAAATGACATTTTAAGAAACAGAATTTGTACCATAGCAAGACATTAATCTATAACAGGTTGCGCATACTTTAATTTGCAATTTTCGTTAAAATAGACCAAAATGTGGCACTAGAAAGGGGACAAAAATGAAATCAAAGTCTATTTCGCAAAATTGACTTTACTTTCTTATGCATGTAGACTCTAAGGGATATTCAACATTCATAATGGTGGATTTTAGAGAAATACAAAATGTAAGAAAAGTTTTGCCCCACATTTCATTCAAGAATTTTTAATGCCACAGAGCGAAAACTGCAAAACTAGGCAACTCGTCATACGCGAATGTACTGCTGGTAGCATAACTTGCAGCTTTCCAAACAAGTTTTAACTTGTTTAATGAAAAAATATCATGCAAAATAATTTTTCTTTTCGAAACGGGCATGGAAAACAACCGTTTTCAGAAAATCTTTGAAGGAAATTATAAAAAAGAGCCAAAGAGAAAAAAAAGAAACCAGAACACAACTATTACAAAATTTGATTATAAAAAATTCTAGATAATTTTTTCTTTCAAAGAAAAAAAAAATCATTAAAAAAAATTATCTAAAATTTTAACAACTAAAAAAAGCAGCAAGGTCAATACCATACAACAAAAAAAAAATCCAGACGACTATTTTTTTTTTTCAAATTAAAATAAAAATGAAAAAAGCTTTTTAAAAAAATTTTAAAACTTTGAAAATTGTCATCCCTTTCATTTTTATTTCAACCTTCACAAAATGAACAAAAAAAAATGCCTCTTTCTTGAGCAAAAAAAAAAAAATTACTTTTGTTTTTAAAATAAATAAAATTAATGAATAAATTTTTCTATACATGGTGTGCTCTTTTCACTTGCGAAGAAGACTGACGAACTGATTAAAGTTGAATTACTCCCGACGACTTTTTTTCAGATTAAGTCCTAAGAACAAGCAATAAAGTCTTAGAACAAAAAAAAAATTGGGTTATGAAAAATCACAAAATTAAAAAAAAAAATTAAATAAAAGCCTCAAAAAAGAACGACCGCTGAATCAAGCACAATTTTTTTTAATAATATAAAAAAAGAGCAGTGACCATAGTGAAAGTATCTGTACAAAAAAAAGTTTTATTTAATTAAAATTCTCATTTAAAAAAAAAAAATAAAAAAAAAATATTAAACCACGCTGCTTTTTTTTTCCTTAAATTAAAACAACCAGATTTCTACTTCTTAAATTATGACATCAATACCAATTTTCTTTAATTTTTTTGAAAAATCGATTAACTTCTCAAGGGATGCACAATTTTGATTTCCGATTTACGACGGCCAACGATTAGTGCCTAGTGTTAGATTTTTTTTCTTTTTTTTTTTTGGTTTGTGCATTTTTAAACGTGATCAGCCACACCTGGTTGACCGTTAACAAAAAAAAAAAGGTGGAAAAAAAATTAGCATTCGGGTAAAAAAAAAAAAAATTGTAATTTAAAAAAAAAAAAGCAAGCAAGCTTTTACACTCAAGCTTTCACACTGGTCGCTGCAGAAATCGGCTTTTTATTTAATTTTTTCCTTTTCAGATTTAAAAAAAAAATGTGGCTATTTAGTTTTTATATGTACAGAGTTCCTTAGAAAAAATATCGGAACTTGCTTGTGCATCCCAGTAGTACGGATTTCTTTATTTTCTTTTTTCTCGGAGTGCATGCAACCGAAAAAAAAAAAAAAATTATCATGCAGAGAAATATCACCCCTCATCACCATGCTTTTTGTGCGAGTTAAATGTATGTTACAGGCAGTTTTTATAAATTAATTAAAATTCTGAGATTTGAAATGAGTAACTTAGACCGTTCTTCGTTTAAGATTCTTATTTGGCCAGTCCGAAATCAATTAATGTTTACTCATTAAGCAGCTGACAACCATCTAGAGAATTTATTTTGCACTAAAATCCGAAATTCGAAAAATGTTTACTGTAAGAAGACAGCTTTCGTAATATGATTACTGTGCCAAAAGCCTTCTTCTTACAATGAAATTTTTATGGCGGATTAATTTTTCATTGTAAGAAGACAGTTTTCGTAACATAATTACAACGCCAAAAACGTTCTTCTTACAAGCGAATTTTTATGGCCAATTTTTTTCACTGTAAGAAGACAGCTTTCGTACTATGATTAAAACGTACTTCTTACAATTGAATTTTTATGGCCGATTAATTCTTTATTGTAAGAAAACAGCTTTTGTAATATAATTACTACCCCAAAGACATTCTTCTTACAATAAAAATTTTATGGCCAATTTTTTTTACTGTAAGAAGACAGCTTTCGTAATACGATTATTATGCCAAAAGCGTTCTTCTAACAATGCATTTTTTATGGCCAATTTTTTTTTTCCTTCAGTTAAAGAATTAATCTTTGCAGTCTTTGCAAAAGAATTTAAGCGATTTTTATTAATAACACCCACAAGCAATTCTAAAAAAAGTCTAAAACATTAGAACCGGATATCAGTTCCCAAATTATTCCGCAGGGGCGCTGCACGCCTCATGCTCTCACCAGCAATTGGTTCGAACTTCTATTGACATGCAGCGCTACTGGCGGAAAATTCCGGAACAAAAATCCTCACCTTAAGACCGCGTTCTGTACTACTGCCGGTAACATACATTTATTTTTTATCGAATCTACTTCAAATATCTATTCCAAAACCCTCTTTCTGCATTTCTTTTTTTTTCTGGGAGTAAATTGCGTGTTTTTAAAAAGTTAAATTGAAAAAAAAAACGCTTACCGCTTCGAGAATCTCGATGAAAGTTTAGAAAAGAAAGAAGACGTCCTTGCAGCATGCGCTATGGCAGATGTATCCTGCGTCTGTAGCGCTGTCGCAGGACCGTACGAGGACGTGTGGTTACGCTGTCGCGTTTGACCGCTATGGAAAGTTGACCTACTTGGTACGTTACGTGATAACGGAGTTCTGTTGCTAACAGCAGGAGAAACTGGAGGACCTCGACTGCTAAAAAAAATAAGACACAAAAATAATTAGTATTAAAATCAAATTCACAAAAACACAAAAAAAAAAAAAACCGAAAAAATACAAAATTATCTATAATAAAAATACTTTTAAAATAAGGTCAACAAGAGCAAGTGAGGTCTTAGGAAAAGGAGTGCATTAAATTTACAGGAGCAATTTTATTGTCCTCAGTTGAAGGATGAAAAGTTTTGTGTAAATTCAAGGCACTCCTTACACGCTTTCACCTCACGTGAAAGTTCTACCGAGCTGACCTTGGACAAATTAAGCTACTGGAAATTAAAAAAAAAATATGTAAGTTACTTTAGGGTGGGAAAATCTTTTTTCTTTTTTACCGTGACGGACTAACTTCACAATATTTTTTTTCCTTCAGTTTTGAGTTTTTAATTGCCTCAGTCATGCAAACAAAATTAGCACATCAAGAAAAGAAAATAAGAAAAAGGGGAGTCTAATTTTCACCAAGTAATTAAGAGCATTTATAAAATAAATGCATTTACAAAACTTCCGGAAAAGTGAATTTGATGCAATTTCTTTATTTTGGAAAGTAGACCATCTGTGGCTCAGAACCAGAACATCGAATTCGAAAGCAGAAGTTTGAAAGAAGAACTGTTTCTTATGGGAAGACAAATTATAGGAGCCACTTTGGATTTTTCGAATTCGACGTTTTGGCTGTGATGTCGTTTTAGGGCAAAGTTGTGATTTGTCCCGGCAATTTATTTATCGAAAACAGTTTCCAGGTCCAGTATTCTGGAACTTGCAAGTTTTAAAAAATTGCAAAAAAAAGGGAAAGTTTTAATTTTTTTTTTTCAAAAAGAGCTGAAAATTCTACAATGACTTCTTATGTGATGTAGTGATTGGAATTTCAAGTTCGAATTATTCCCTGGAAATTTAAAATAAATTTCCTGGAGATTAATTTTTTTTTTTTAATCACTTAAATTTTATTTTATATTTTTATCATTTATTTTACTCTGCGAAATATACCTGAAAATTCCCGGGAATTTATTTTTTATTTCCGGCTTACATCGTCTAGTAGTATGACTTAAACTGTAAAAAGACGAAGGGTACGAGTGGCGAAAGGAGATAAATCCCGAAAACTATGATTAGAGGTAGTGCATATATTACGTAAGCACATTTGGAGGAGAGTTCATGAAAATCTTCCATAATTATGAATTTCCAAAGAAAAAAGACTACTTCAAGCTTACGGGGGGAGGGGAGGGGGAAGGTCAAAAAGAGTACAGGGTTTTTCTTACATATGTACAGATCCGGATATAAATCTGAATTAAGTTTTGTAAATACAATTTTGACTATTGCTGTGTTACAGAACCAACCAAAGGATGTCCAAAAAAAAAAAAAATTCGTACTTCAGTGCACAACTAGACCAAGTCCTGTCACAAATTCCAACATTTTTCAAACGTGATTTTACAAAGCATATACAAGTGTTGCCAACTAAAATTAATGTGTTCTGCTAGTTAACTTTTCTGCTTTGTTAACAAAATCAACCTGCTAGCAGAAGACATAAAATCAGTACTGCCAACCGTTTATGCCTTTTGTTAAGTCGGGTTTGAAATAAGAAGTTGCAATTCTTGAATGGACTTGATCTAGTTCTGCACTAAGGTACAGAATTAATGAAAATTTCAGTCGGAATTTCTGACAGAAGCCTGATCAAGGAAAACAATGGTTTGAATCTCAATTGAGTAAATTTCAATTTTGAAATTTTTTTTCTTTTTCCCATATTTTTTTTCTTTATTGTCAGAATTTAGCCTTAAGCTCGAGAACCAAAAAAAAAAAAAAAAAAAAAATTAAATTAAAAAATACAAGGCAGGTACAGTAGGTAAATTCCAAGGCAAGTGTGAACATGATATCACAAAATCACAAAGTCTATGATCAAATTCATTCCCACTTCCCCCAGACCTACCCAACTCGATACTAAAACTTCCATTTCGCCCTTTTTTTTGGACATCCTATAGCACAGCCATACACCAAAACCAATTTTCCCCGGTAATCATCCAGTCTATTTCTCAACCAAAATGGGCTTCTCAAACTAGTGAACCAATGCAATTTTCCAAATTTACTAAAAAACCAGGGAGGGAAGCAAAAAATTTCCTTCACCTCCAGCAACATGCATTTTTAAAAAAAATTTAGTTAATAACGACAAAAAAAAAAGATTAAGAAAGATAGAATCATGCAGCAATTCGCATACTACCTTTGCCGGAGAGGATCGAGAGAGGTTTCAAGGCCTAGGGTCGGGTGTTCTTGACGAGTGGCGGCCGTCGAAGTCGAAATAGACGCGGATTTGATGTGTCCTTTGTTGGCCCTCCCGCTAGCCAACGTGTCATTAGTTCCCAATGCCGCACTGCCACACACAGGCATTAAACATTACTATTTTTTTTCATTTTTTTTTTCTTAAAAAAGCTTTAGCCCCTAATACCGCCCCACAGTTAAAACAATAAAAGCGGGGGGGAGGGGGGAACTTTCTTTTATTCAAAAGTGCGAAAAACGGTGCTGCTGAAGTCCATTTCGGACTTTTTTTTTTTTGTTAAAAACCGTCACCCAGCCCTTTTAAAGAAGCAAATAAAAAAATTCACCTCTCATGCATACTGTTAAATAAAGCCCGTTAATTTAGCAAAATAAAATAAACACCAATTAGTAAAAAAATATGTGCCAAAACAAACCAAGTTAGCACCTACGACTCAGGAAACAATAAAAACGTGTTCGAAATTTTAAATATTGAATTCGTTTCCTGAATTTTTTTAATAGTTTATAAATTCAGTGATTGTTAAGGAATTCTAATCAGAAAAAAAATTAGTTTAAAAAAAAAACCCTAAAGGAAAAAAGAAAAATAACTTTTTCAAGTCAAAATTTGGGCCACATTAAATTGCATAAAAAACCTAGTCTAGACATTTAGGAAAAAAAAAATTCATTCTCAAAAAGCAAGTTCGATTTTTTTCCCTTCGTAAATTTCTTTTTTTTTTTTTTCAGGGGGGACGGGGTGGGTGGGGAGTACGAGTAAAATTACCTAGGCGTATCCCCTGCGATGTTTGTCTTCTCGTTGGAAGACGCCTTAGCTTCGTAGCTGATTGTGCTACGTCGACCCACCGATCCTCCTGGTGTTAAATTCCTATTTCCAGTCATGGTATTCGATTTGGTTACGCCTCTAGGTTTACCGGGGCTGGCACCCGCGACGACTGAAAAAAAAAATTATGTCATTAGTTTTTTTAATTTAACGGTACTTTTTCGATTAGATATGATTGGTTGTCAAAAATCAACCAGAGCTGTCGATTTGAACTAAATTCGAACCTCCATAGCTCTCCGTGAATTTCCATAAGTTAAACATGGATTTTAATTGGTAAGTTATATGGAGGTTCGACTGTAAAAATTTCCTAGGGCATGCAGCGCCGCGTAGTAGCAATGCACAATATAAAAGGCAGCTTAGGGAAAGCAGCGCCTCTATCGGAGAAATTTTTAAATCGTTAATCTTTTTTCATCACACAGGGCAGATAAGTCCACTTATCAGCGCTAGGGCGGATAAATGGAAGTATTTACAGACTATTTTAGTGGAAGTACTTACAGACTACTTTGTGATGAAAAATATCTTTCAATGCAAGGAATGCAAACGACTTTCCCCTCTCGACCTATTTAAGGCCCTCGCCTTCGGCTCGGGCTTAAAACTCGGTCTCGACGGGCAATTTCGTCGTTTGCATCCCTTGTATAGAAATATACTATTTACTCTACACAATAAAAAATATTATGTAATTATGTTAAAATCGGTCTAATACAGATTTTTTCTGTCGTTTTTTCCAAAAGGTAAACATAAACCAAAAACAACATAAACATGATGTAGACCGAATTTAACATAATTATGTTAATTTTTTACTGTATAGCGATTTATAAATGAACAAATGCACCTGTGCATCGATCGATCTAATTAGCTAAGCCTTAGAATTAAACCTGAAATCTCAACAGAGGTTCAACTTGAACCTTAAGCTAGATTTTTTTTCAAATTTGTAATTCCTCAGGGTTAGCACTCGTTTTTTTGGTTAAAAAAATGCATCAAAATTATAAAAACAAAACATCAAAAATAAAGCAAATATTTTCCCCGCTTTTTTCGTTAACTTTTTTTTCCGAAACTTTTTCCTCGTGTTTTTTTTCAAAAAATATTATGCTCTGTCTCCATTGGACAATTAATTGTACCACCACAAATGCTGCATATTTTCTAAGTTTTTTTCCGCTGCCATTTTTTCTCCTCATTTTCATTAATTAAAGTGCTTGAAAAATAATGAAAACAGTAAAAAAAAGTGGCAGCAGAAAAAAAAAGTAAAAAAATACAGCACTTCCAGTGGTACAATTAATTGTACCCTCCAATTAATTGGACAATGGAGACAGCGCATTACACTGATAAATTTAAAACTACATAAATTTGGTTGGCTAACGAACCTGAGTCATTAAAAATTTTAATCTAAATTTATTTCCAACGCGAAATTATTCCACCTTTTTCAGTCTGTTACTGAACAAAAAAAAATCCAAAAAAAAAAAAAACCACTAAGAACCGTGCGGTTCACTGGCAGAACATATTCGCGTCGAAAATCAATTTCAGGACACCTCCCCTAAAGCCGGTTTTGAAAATCCAGGAATTTAACTAAAATCCCAGCGGATTTTAAAGACGAAAAAAATATTTGCATATTTAAAGCACGTTTAACCTTCAACCTTTAACCCTTCGGATAAAATTGTGAAAGCAATCGATCTAAATAAAGCTTCCCACTTTGGTTTAATTCTTCTTTTAATTTTTCTTTTTATCTAAAAAAAAACTGGACGCACCTGCGTCAAGTGAGGTTATGTTAACAGCATTTTTAGCTGCCGTCGGTCGAGTCGCAGCGCTCGCAGAGTTGATCCTCGCCGTATTTTCCTTAATAGTAGCGGAATCAACAGTGTTTTGTCGCTTAAAGTTGCTAGCCGTCGTGTGGTTGTGGTTCGTTGCATTCGAGGGCGTAGCCGGCGTCGCCCCTGAAAATTAAAACAAAACCAAAAATTAAAATCTATTTTAAAAACCAAAAATTAAAAAAAAAAGAAATCGAATTATTAATATCAAAATTGATAGAAAAAAAAAAAGAAAAGAAATCAACACGCAAGAAGGGGATCTCCGAATCTCCCCCCCCTTCAACCCTTTAAATGTAAAAAAAAAAAAAGTAAAAAATTTCGTGCTGATGCGGATTAAAAAAAAATTATTCTACTTAAAAAAAAAAAATGTTTTTAATAATGGAACTAATAAAACAGGGGAACATCACTTGGTAATTTAACTGTCATGCTGTCCGTGTGTGCATTTGAAAATAAAAAAGAAAAAAAAATGAAAGTAACGTGTGATGAAATGTATTTTTAAAGTAAAGGCTTTTTTTTTAAAAACTTTCTTGTTGTCAGCAGCAAATGAATGATCTATGGGCTTCCAAAAAAAAGAAAAAATTATGTGAAAAAAAAAATTTAATAAAAAAATTTAATTTTAAGAAAAAAAATTTGTAAAGTGGTCATATTTTTAATTTATAAATTATGTTTTGTCAAATAAACCACAAATGATGAGGAAGTTAAAGTCAGATACGCCCTTTTTTTATTATGAAATTGCAAGTGTTTCTGCTAAAAATCTAAGGATGCAGATACACTGGTATCGACAGTTGGGGTAGAAAAAATTTTGAGTTGCAGTGTTGCAGCAGTTTGAAAATTTCCTGATTGCCACGAAATGGAAAAATTTTCCAATCGCCAGGAAATAGAAACATTTCCTAATTGCTAGGAAATTTTGTGCAGCAGACAGAAGCTTTTAAAGTTTTGGAAAAATTTTCTCATGAATTTCCTCCTGCCAAAACATGAATTTTGACATTTTAAATTTGGCATAAGTGTACAATCATAGATTTTCGTTATCCATTCTTTAAGGAATCAATACTGAAGACCCTGTTAGACTAATTAGTATCTACTGAATTATGAAACTATGTCAAATCAAATTTTTAAATTAAAAACATGTCAGAATACTCAAATTTTATATTTACTGAGCTGAGTCAAAACCAGGACAGAACTATTCAAAAATTCGAGAAGCAGAAACTGAAGAAACTAAAAAAAGGGACAAAATTAAAGCAAATAACGCAAAACCGAAGTTGTTAAGAAAAACAAAAGCTGTTTCTTGAACGCCTAGATTGTTTCTAAAGCAACTAAAATATTACTCTAGCTATCTAAATTGGTTTTTTAATAGCCAACTAGTCAAATTCATTCCCAGAGCAATTAATGCAACTACCAAACAACCGAAATCGTTTCTGTAGCAACTAAAACTATTCGTAGTTGACCTGAAACATTTCTTTAGTGATAATAAATCAAGACCTAATCAACTTAAAGGAGCTACATCCGTTGCTAGGCAATTTCCATAGGAGTCTAGTCCTCAGCAATGAAAGCTGCTTGCACAGCAACTGAAGCTCTTCAGCTATTTCTACAGAAATTAAAGCCTAAGTGACCAAATTCATTTCCATAAAACAAAAGACAGTCTTAGTCATCGAAGTTGTTCCAATAGCAATTAAAGCCATTTCCCAGCCATCTAAATGGTTTTAAAATATTTTTTAAAAGTTTCAGCTCCTCTCCCATAGCAACTACAACCTTTCTTTGACTTGAGCTTGAGCCAATTCTCTAGCAACTTAACCTATGGCGTGGGTGACCTAAATCATTCCCACAGCAACTACAATTTAAAACTTAAATTTCGGCCCTAGAGGATATCCCCCTTTTACTTTTCAAAAAACCCTGCTGAGCTTCAGCATTGCAAAAGCCCCTCAGTAAAAAAAGCGCGTATCTACCTGTAACTCCCCCCTTTTTTTTTTCAAGTATAAAAAAAAGGAAGAAAGCCACTACACGGGGGTTTCAAACAAAATTTTCAAATAAAAAAAACTACTACGAATGCACATTGAAACAGCAAACAACCAGAGACAGTAAACTCAAGTGTTGGCCCACCCCCTGCAGCCGCCGCGGGCGCCGCACCCGGTTGGCCGGCCTCGCGCAAGGTCTCACCGCCAGAGGATGCCCTTCGGTTGGGCTTCGGATTTGTGGCTGAAATGGATCGATGGACACCTCGATGTCCGTGAAGCGGAGACTGAGCGTTTCCAGCCGGCGTCGCTGCGGGTATGTTGCAGGATAACGAACTACCCGATCGAGATCCGTCGCTTTCCGGCTGCAAAAAAATATTTTTAATTAAAAAATTGCGTTATCGTTCTATTTCTCAAAAAAAATACTTACGTCTGTATTTTTTCTTCCTAATAGTAAATATGTCGCAAAGACATCGTCATATTTAAATTGCGATAAACTATCTTCTATTTCGCTTCTGCTATAACCCATATTTATCAAGGCTTCTGGAACAAAGGAAAACCATGGAATAACACGTTAATTAAACAGTCAATTAAAAAACTTTTTATTTTTCTATAAAAAGAGCGGAGAGAAAAAGAAAAAAAAAAAAAAAAAAAAAAAAAAGAACTCAATCCCGGATTTCGTTCGAAAAGTAGCTCCCTTTCAACCCCCTCATTTTCAATAAAGCGAAAATTTTCAGACGATCTCATTATGCGATAAACTTTCAATGAACCGACAGCATAATGGAGCTGAATTTCAAAGATGCCGTTTTCCAAGAACGCAATTCCCCTATTATTTCGACGAGTTCCGAAATTCCCTCCTTAATAACTCTTAGTAATTAATCAAATTTAAATCTTATTACTCGCGTTCCCGGGTTATGTATGTTAAAATATGACGAAGCTTGGTGGAAACTACTAAGGATTCAAATGCTTACATAACGCATTTGCTTCATACGCTTTCGGCAAAGTTATAAAAAATTAGGCAAAGCGTTCCCCTCGCATCCCCCCCCCCCCCCCCCCCCAACGCCTCGAAAACGTGTTACATTTAATACGTACCTATCCGTTTGTGATCCTTAAAATCGGGTTCAGGCTCTATATAAGGTTTAAGCTCATCTTCCTCGTAGCCCACGTTCATCCATTTGTCTTTCATAATATTTTCTAACGAGGCTCTCCTAGCAGGATTCAAAACTAAAAACTTTTTAAGTAAATTTTCACAGTCGGACGACATGTAAAACGGTATCCGATATTTCCCTCTGAGTACCCTTTCTCTCAGTTCCCGTAACGTTGAACCGTCGAAGGGTAAGGAACCACTCACTAATGTGTATAATATAACTCCTAAAGACCATACGTCCACTTCAGGGCCATCATATTTTTTACCTAAGAAATTAAAAAAAATACCGATTAAAAAAATGCATTCATAAGACATGTATCTTCATCCGGTATATATTTACCTTGGAATAATTCGGGCGCTGCATAAGGCGGACTTCCACAAAATGTATCTAATTTATTACCAGGAGTAAATTCGTTACTGAATCCAAAATCTGCTATTTTAATATTCATTTCACTGTCTAAAAGTAGGTTTTCAGCCTGGAAAAAAAAAGAACAATATGTTAGTTGGTGACATTTTGTAGTTTTAAGTTATAATGTCCTGTCTCCATTAGCCAATTAATCGAAGGGTACAATTAATTGTACCACCGGAAATGCTGTATATTTTTGGATTTTTTCTTCTGCTTCACTTTTTTTTATTGCTTTGATTATTTTCTCGAACACTAAAAGTAATGAAAAAAAAAAAAAAATAAAAAAAAAGTGGTAGCAGAAGAAAAAAGTCCAAATATTTACAGCATTTCCGGTAGCACAATTAATTGTACACTCCAAATAATTGTCTAATGGAAGCAGAGCATAATAGATTATGCTAATATAATAAAAATATTCTATAATATATAAATATTACTCCATAAAACATGTTATAATTTAAATATATGTAAGTTTTACTCTGTCTCCATTGGACAATTAATTAGAGGGCACAATTAATTATACCACAGGAAATGCTGTATATTTTTGGATTTTTTTCTTCTGCTAACACTATCATTATTTTTAGTCTTCTAAAAAATAATCAGAACAATAAAAAAAGTGGTAGCAGAAGAAAAAAAGTTCAAAAATATACAGCATTTCCGGTGGTACAATTAATTGTACCCTTCGATTAATTGGCCAATGGAGACAGGACATTTGTATTATATATAATATATTATAACATTAGATATAATTAAAATTATAAATATTTTTATATATTTAATTATATAATTATATGAAGATATCGGTGGAAGAAGAAGGCCGTTGAAGAAACAAAAGGAAAACGCCATGTAAATAAATACAAAACAAACGTTCATTCTGAGGGAACGGTCCCCTTCTTCCACCAATGTCTTCATATATTTATTCTATAATATAAATATAAATAGGTATTTATTTATGAATATAAATCTTAATATTCTATATTATATAATATTCTGTAAATATTAAAGCTGCGTCTCCATTGATGAGTCAATAAAATGATGTAATTAATTATATTATATAGTGTATTGTCCTGTCTCCATTGGCCAATTAATCGAAGGGTACAATTAATTGTACCACCGGTAATCATGTATATTTTTAGACTTTTTTCTTCTGCTTCCACGTTTTTTTATTGTTTTTGATTGTTTTTTCAAACACAAAAAATAATGATAACGAAAAAAAAGTAATAACAGAAGAAAAAAGTCAAAAAATATACAGCATTTCCGGGGGTGCGACTAATGGTACTCTCCGATTAATTCTTCAATGGAGACAGAGCATAATTAAATGGTTTACAAAGGTGTTTTTTTTTTTTTTTTAATATTTGGAGCTCGATCCTTTTCCATAATGTGGATCTAACCAACAAGATCGAAAAAAAACTATTTAATACCTTCGAAAACCTTAAATAATGGAATTAATTGTACTATATAATTAATTAACATAGTGGAGACACACCTTAAGTTGGCACGCTTTTCAAACAGCGACACATGAATTCAATCTAGTGACCGCCACTTATAGACTGCAACCTCGGACCACTCGGGATCCCGGATATCTTGGGATTTCGGGATTAAAAAATTCTGAATCCCGAGATCCCAGTATTGATGTGAAAGGCTTCAAACCAGCTACTAGAATCCCAGAAAATCGTGCCTGATTGGTTAATACATTCTTTTTTTCTTTCGGTTTCAATTTTACCATTTTTCCGGCATTCCAAAGACAGCAGGTTGTAACTTGTCATTTCATTAAAATTAACAAGATTTGGATATCTGAGGATTACAGAATTAAATTTAGGGAAAAAAAAGGAAGTTTTCAGGACTGCTAATCCCGAAATTAATCGAAAAATAGTCCGAGATCCCGGGAACTGAGGCCTCGGCATTAAAGTCACCACCGCTACATGATGACCGCCAACTGATTATTAGAATTCAACATGGCGACCGTCACATGGCCACGAAAATTCAACATGGCTACCTCAGTGTGACATGGATCATAACGTGATCAAAAACTCAAGGTGACGGGAGGGTTTTTTTTGAATTTTTACGCCTAGTAAAGATAAAATTTTTTATTTAATGCGATATAGGTGTATTTTCACCAATCAATAAATAAAAAAAATTCATGGCCAATAATCGGTTTCATGTTTTCATTCATATACCCTTCGATAAGATGAATTTTCTTGATAACATTACGAACATGATGCGTACCATCAATGTTAATTATGCAATTGGGACAATCGATTAGTCTCAAAAATAACGAGATAACAAAAAAAAAATGTTAAACAAACCACTTTTTCAAAATATTTTCCAATAAAACGTTGCAAAAAATAAAAAAAATAAAAATTCATTACTGCATGAATAAAAATTTTATCGGATTCCTTTTTTTTTTTAAAAAAGTGTAAATAAATAAATATTGAATACCGCAGCACCTTTTTCGGTCTTCTTTTTTATTATTATTCATATTTTCTTCTCGGTTCGCTGATGTTATGATTCATTTCAACTTTTTATTTTCCAACCTCCATCTCTCTCTCTATATATTCCTCCGTCAATTACTTTTCTCGCTAAGTGCTTTTTTTGTCATTTTTACAACGTTAAAAAGCTTCCCTCCTCTCCTTTCTTTACTAAGAAAAGGAACGCAGAAAAATGATGCAAAGTCGAATTTTAATTTACTCAGTCAATTTTCCCTTAAGGTTCAATTAGAAAACTGTATGAAAGTTTTTTAATAAAAACGAGAGAGAAAAGTTGGGCTAATTGAAATATTACATTTTTTTTGTCGTCGGGAGTAAGCAAACAGTGCTCCCGAAAATCAGAACGACTGGAATCGGGGGTATATGAAACAAGAGGAATTCGAGTTTTTATTTTGAAAATTTCAATTTTTTGAGACTGAAAGCGGAAAACGATCAGAGCTTGGACAGGACAGTTTTCGATTGTCACCCCTAATTGTGCAGTATATTATTATTTTCGCTGAACTAATTTAGAAAAATTTATTTTTATTCTCTGCAACATAGCATCTTTAGCTCTTCAGCTAAATCGTACTTCAATTTTTTTTTCCCGTCGCAAAAAACCGTCCCATTTTTTCGCTTTACCACTCTGCATTTCAAAAAAATTTTACATTTTCCGTTTGAAATGAAATATCAAAAATCATTCGTCCTCAGCATCATTATCCGGATATTTCAAAGGAAGAAAAATCATTTTGCTTGAAAATCTTGAATGTTTCCCTGGAAAATGGATTGTAGGAAAAAATTCCACGATTTTTATCGTCAAGTTCATTTTCTAGACTAAACGAAAAAAAAAAAAAAACTAAATAAATAAATAACGAGTTTTTCCTTAAGATGTTTTCTCCGTAAAATGGCGCTTGTAAAGGTAAACTTTGGTTAGCAGATGACTTTTTTAATATATAATTTATATATAAATTACATATAATTTATATATAAATTATACATAAAAAAAGTCATTTGCTTTACCCTAACCCCTCTACTTGTTCGGACATGCACTGTAAATTGTGGCACTAATTCCCTAAGATTTAGTTCCAAAATTTTTCTGTGTTTCCATTAATTATTTTACACATCGCGAATAAAAAATTATCTAACGCTTTCGAATCAAATTGATTCATGTAAAGCGATCACAAAGCGTGCAGGTCATCGCAAAATGCTTTTAATTGCTCGTCCAAAACGACCTGCAACAACCTGTGGTGCACCTTTTCCACCCCATCAAAATTGAGGTCTGTTCGTATTGCACAAACTTTAGTGCATTAATTAAAAACCTTTTAAAACAAGGGGAGACTCTGATAAAACGCATCGTTCCGAGGAAACTTTTTAAAATCGATTAATTATTTATCCATTTAAATACCTCTATAATCGACTTCCTTCTAACAAAGGGAAATCTATTAAACTGACTTTACGAAAACCAAAAGGAAAAGTTTAAAAGATCGTAAACTTTCAACTTGCGCTTAAAACACAAACGAAAGGGGAATCCTTATTTTCTCCTCCGGAAAATCCACTTTCATGCAGAAAAAGGTTCCCCCTTTCGCATTGTTGAAGGCTGGTTTAATTTTAAAAACTTGCATAACGTTCGTAAAGCTCTTTGAGCTTATTCCCTTTTTTTTTTTTTTTTTTTTTTTGTTTTTTTACCTTCAAATCTCTGTGAATAATTTTCTTTTGATGACAATACTGTACGGCTGAGACGATCTGACGGAATTTGGCTCTGGCTTCCTTTTCCTTCATCCGACCGTGCATAACCAAATAATCGAATACTTCCCCACCGCTCGCATATTCCATGACTAAATAAAGCGTTTTTTCCGTTTCAATGACTTGAAACAATTTAACAATGTTTGGATGATCTAGCATCTTCATTATTCTAACTTCCCTAAAAAGCTGAAACGAGAAAAAAAAAAGTAAAAATCATTAGAAAGTTAATATGAAATTTCCCGCGGTTTTGATTGACAGGTTTTCCTATTAAAAATCATCGATAAACGACAATTTAATGGAGTTTTTTTTTTCTGGCCTGGAAAATTTTTAGTCAGGAATGAGCAGTTAGAAGATATCAGCGAAAAAAAGAGGGAGAAAAAAAGAGAAAAAAAAAAAAAAAAAAAAAAAAAAAAATGAAAAAGATAAGAAAGAAACAAAAATGAAAGAAAAAAATAAAGCAGAAAAAATTAAAGAGAAAAATGTAAACGGGAGAAAATGAAAAAAAATAAATAAAAGGGAAGAAAATGAGAAAGAGAACAACGGAAAAGAGAAAAAATGAAAGAAAAAAATGAAAAAGAGAGAAAAGTGAAAAAGAGAAAAAAATGAAAAAAAAAAAAAATGAAAAAAAAAAAAAATGAAAAAGAGAACAAAGTAAAAATGAAAAAGAGAATAAAGTGAAAATAAAAAAGAAAAAAATGAAAAAGAAAAAAATGAAAAAGAAAAAAATGAAAAAGAAAAAAAATGAAAAACAAATAATGAAAAAGAGAGAAAAATGAAAAAGAGAAAAAAATGAAAAAGAAAAAAAAAAAGAAAAAGAGAAAAAAATGAAAAACAAATAATGAAAAAGAGGAAAAAATGAAAAACAGAAGTAATGAAAAAGAGAAAAAAATAAAAAACAAATAATGAAAAAGAGGAAAAAATGAAAAAGAAAAAAATGAAAAGAAAAAAATGAAAAACAGAAGTAATGAAAAAGAGAAAAAAATAAAAAACAAATAATGAAAAAGAGGAAAAAATGAAAAAGAAAAAAATGAAAAGAAAAAAAATGAAAAACAGAAGTAATGAAAAAGAGAAAAAAATAAAAAACAAATAATGAAAAAGAGAAAAAAATAAAAAAGAAAAAAATGAAAAAGAAAAAATGAAAAACAGAAGTAATGAAAAAGAGAAAAAAATAAAAAACAAATAATGAAAAAGAAAAAAAAATGAAAAAGAAAAAAAAAATGAAAAACAGAAGTAATGAAAAAGAGAAAAAAATAAAAAACAAACAATGAAAAAGAGAAAAAAATGAAAAAGAAAAAAATGAAAAGGAAAAAAAATGAAAAAGAGAAAAAAGTGGAGAGCCCGTTCACGGTAATACGACAAGGGTTGGTACGGTGTTGTGAGCGATCGCGGATTTTTATTTACCGATCGGTAGGGCCTATGGACCTATTAATTACCCCAAGTCCGTTTGCTCCCATCACCCTCCCCAATGGAGTTATGAAGGGGGGTAGTTTTGGGGACTTTTTTTCAACGAAAAATGGTCTATTTGGTTTTTTTCGTCTCACACTCTCATTTTTCAACCGATTTGGATCGGTGAGGTCTTAAAATATTCAGAACACAGTAAAAAATTTTGTGTACTTTTAACATACTCGGTCTACATACTCTGTATGTTATCCCATTTTATGTAATTATTTTACACATTGTTTTGTCAATGTTAATAAGTATCAATGTGTCAAAAAAATAACAAATATAATATGTTAATTTGACACATTGCCGGTGTTAGGGCTATTTCTAGTTCCACGATAAAAAAAAAAATAAAAGGATTTTGCGGAAAAAAAAGAAAACAAATAAAAAAAATAGTAGTGGCAAATTTAAATAAATCGTGATTTAAGGGAAATCATTGAAAGGATCCTTTCATTGAAAGGATTAATTTTTCGAACAGATTAGCATCCTTCTGTTTTGTTGTGCAAGGATTCCGGATTCAGGATTGGATTCAGGCTCGGAATTCGCTTCTTTAAAAAATTATACAATAAATTGCTGGGTTCTTGTTCTTGTTTGGTTTGGTTTGGTTTGGTTTTGAAATGCTTGATGTATAAGCCTGAAAAAAACAGTTCACAAATACGGGTAAAATTTTCTTAAGAAAACGCCTAGATTAAAAATTTATGAATAGATAAATACGATAGTATGCAAATAATAACACATAAATTTTAGTAACTTTTTAACACATTTTCATTTTGTCAGAATTACAAATAAAAGTATGTGGACCATATTCTACACAGAAAGTGAGTTAAAAGTACACAAAATTTTTTACTGTGAATAAAGTACTGAATCGAGTGTGACGCACATTTTTTGTCCTTGCCGCCATCTTGGAAAATGGCGGACAGAAACGTGTAAAAAACTACGGAATCTTCAACTGCCTCTACAACCCCTTCCCCACACGATATTTTGAATTTTTTTTTACTGAAAAAAATCCTTTTTTTATAAGCTTTCGATTGGTTATAGGCAGAATTTTGGGACGGATTTACTTTAGAGTCAAAATAATAGTTTTTAATCGTGCGACGCAAAATTTGGAATTCTTCACGGTTTTCTACTACTCCCTCTGTCCCAAAATACTTTGCAAGCTTTTGATTTTTGCCGGAACTGTTTGTACCACTTTAGCCACCCACCCAAGCACTATTTCACACCAACCCCCATCCCCCCCAGGGGTCCCCCCCCCTTTGGGAAATAATTACCGAAAAAATGGAAAAAATTAAAAATTTCTATTATTTTCGCCCCGTTTCAGAAACGAAAGCGAAAAATTTGAAAGTGGTCGGAAATGAGAGAGTACATTACCCTAAACAAGATTCCCCCATGAGAAAATTTTTTTCATTTGTCGCAACCCCCCAAAAGAATTAAATATGTCGAGGGTCCGACCAAGGGGGCGAATTTTTAAATCTCGATTAGATGGTCGCGAAACGTTTGTTACGGGGGTTTTTTAGGTCGCTGATTTCGATTCTGAGGTCCGTTTTTAAAAATTCAAGATGGCGGATCCAATATGGCGGACCTTTTCTTTATAAATCGATTGTTTTTCACTAAAACACGTAATCGGGGGGTTATTGAGGACGCTGATTTTGATTTTGAGGTCGGTTTTTTAAAATTCAAGATGGCGAATCCAATATGGCTGACCTTTCTTCAAAAATTCGATTTTTTTCCCACATAAACACTTGTCCGGGGGGTTATTAGGGACGCTGATTCCGAATCTGAGGTTAGTTTTTACAATAGTTCAAGATGGCGGATCCAATATGGCGGACGATTCCAAATAGAAATTTTTTTAATTCAGTCGAATTCATGATTGGGGGTTATCGGTGAACGTCTGCCATATTGCATCCGTCATCTTAAATTTTTGAAAACGAACCTTAGAATCGAAATCAGCGTCCCTAATAACCCCCCGGACAAGTGTTTATGTGGGAAAAAAATCGAATTTTTGAAGAAAGGTCAGCCATATTGGATTCGCCATCTTGAATTTTAAAAAACCGACCTCAAAATCAAAATCAGCGTCCTCAATAACCCCCCGATTACGTGTTTTAGTGAAAAACAATCGATTTATAAAGAAAAGGTCCGCCATATTGGATCCGCCATCTTGAATTTTTAAAAACGGACCTCAGAATCGAAATCAGCGACCTAAAAAACCCCCGTAACAAACGTTTCGCGACCATCTAATCGAGATTTAAAAATTCGCCCCCTGGTCGGACCCTCGACATATTAATTCTTTTGGGGGGTTGCGACAAATGAAAAAAATTTTCTCATGGGGGAATCTGTTTAGGGTAATGTACTCTCTCATTTCCGACCACTTTCAAATTTTCGCTTTCGTTTCTGAAACGGGGCGAAAATAATAGAAATTTTTAATTTTTTCCATTTTTTCGGTAATTTATTTCCCAAAGGGGGGGGGGACCCTGGGGGGGATGGGGGGTTGGTGTGAAATAGTGCTTGGGTGGGTGGCTAAAGTGGTACAAACAGTTCCGGCAAAAATCAAAAGCTTGCAAAGTATTTGGGACAGAGAGGAGTAGTAGAAAACCGTGAAGAATTCCAATTTTGCGTCGCACGATTAAAAACTATTATTTTGACTCTAAAGTAAATCCGTCCCAAAATTCTGCCTATAACCAATCGAAAGCTTATAAAAAAAGGATTTTTTTCAGTAAAAAAAAATTCAAATATCGTGTGGGGAAGGGGTTGTAGAGGCAGTTGAAGATTCCGTAGTTTTTTACACGTTTCTGTCCGCCATTTTCCAAGATGGCGGCAAGGACAAAAAATGTGCGTCACACTCGATTCAGTACTTTATTCTGAATATTTTAAGACCTCACCGATCCAAATCGGTTGAAAAATGAGAGTGTGAGACGAAAAAAACCAAATAGACCATTTTTCGTTGAAAAAAAGTCCCCAAAACTACCCCCCTTCATAACTCCATTGGGGAGGGTGATGGGAGCAAACGGACTTGGGGTAATTAATAGGTCCATAGGCCCTACCGATCGGTAAATAAAAATCCGCGATCGCTCACAACACCGTACCAACCCTTGTCGTATTACCGTGAACGGGCTCTGAAGGAGAGAAAAATGAAAAAAATGAAAAAAAAATGAAAGAGAATAAATGATAATGAGAAAAAAGAAAAATATGAAAAGGAGAAAAAAAAATTAAAGATGCAAGATAAAAAAAGACAAAAGTGAAAAATAAAAAAGAAAAAAAAAGACAAAACTGAAGAGTGAAATGGAAAAAAAAAAAGACGAGAAAGAAAACAAAGAAAAAAATGAAAGAGGGGAAAAAATTGAGGAGAAAAAAAGAAAAATGAGGGAAATGAAAAAAAATGAAAGGGAAAAAAGAAAAATAGGAAAAGAGCAAGAAAGGGAACAAAAAACAGACAAAGATGAAAAAAATGAAATGAGAAAAAATAAAGATAAAAAAATAAAGATAAAAAAATAATAAAAGACCAAAGTGAAAAGGAGAAAAAAAACAAGAGAAAATAGTGAAAAACAAAAAAAAAAAATGAAAGAGGGGAAAAATTGGAGAAAAAATGAAAAAGGGGAAAAAATTGAGAAAGCGGGGAAAAAATTGGAAAGAAAAAATGAAAGAGAGAAAAATAAGAAAAAGAAAAAAATCAAAAGTGATGTAAAATTTCCAGCATTTTTGATTGACGGCTTTTCCTATTAAAAATCATCGATAAACGAGAACTTAATGGAACCGATTTTTTCTAATTACAAAATTTGATACTCTTGTTTTATTTTATTACTATTTTTTTTTCTTTTTTAAAGCGACGCTTCGTCCTTCTATTCCCTCTCTCGATAACATCATTAGAATGAATAATTGACCCCGCCAAGGTCGCTCACGATGCATTTTGAAATGCATCACAAGGTTATGTGATGCGTTTATTATCTAGGTGGGATCCTGACTGCTCACAAAGAAACATTATTAAAATTACAGTTTAATAAACAAAATACGGTTTCCTTTTCTTTATTAAAAAAAAAAAAAAAATCGTGATGACCATCGGTGTCGAGCCTAATCTTCGTTCGAGCGATAAAATTATTTTGTAATCTGATTAAGGATTTAAACGGATGTAATTGGATAACACTGTAATTTTCACTGTAAAATGATTATGCAAAAAAGGCGTGAAAAACACAATTTCGAGCATGGCGCTAAATTAAATATTGTGAATTTAATTCGAAATCCCTTTATATTTACTTCTTTTTTTTTTTTATTTATTGATTTGCGGTGACTGCTCAATGACTTTTATATTTTCTCCGATTGAAAAAATTTAATGCGGTGAATATTTTCGAATTTTGTTACATCGTTTTTATTTTTTTTTATTTTTCCGTTAGTTTTATTATTTCGTTTTTGCTTTCTAAAATATTGTTTGGTTTTTATTGCTTTTTCTGAACATTAAATGTATAAAACTAGGGGAAAATACATAAAAGAGAGAAAAGTTGGAGAATAAAAATTAAATCGGAGCCAAAACGTCGAATTTGAAAGAGGTCACGTGATCGTTTAGTACGGGAAGTAAATGTGTAGCAGCCGTTTTAATTTTTCTAAATTGTAATGTAGAAAACGGAAGGACGAGGTCAAAATGAAAAAGAAAAAAAAATGAAGAAGAGAAAAAAATGAAGAGGAAAAAATGGAAAAAATGAAAAAGAGAAAAAAATGAAAAAGGGGAAAAAATGAAAAAGAGGAAAAATTAAAAAGAGAAAAAAGAAAAAGAGAAAAAAATGAAAAGAGAGAAAAATGAAAAAGAAAAAAAAATGAAACAGAAAACATGAAAAAGTGAAAATGAAGAAATGAAGAAAAGAAAAAAATGAAAAAGAAAAAAAAATTAAACAGAAAAAAGGAAAAAGTGAAAATACCCTTCAAGAATACTTGGTATTTGAGTTCAAAGGCCTTACTGTTTAATTTAACTTTTTTAATTTAACATTTTTTTTTTTTTTTTTTTTTTTTTTTTTTTTTTTTTTTTTTTTTTCCTTTTGAAAAACCAATTTTTTAGTTCTTTGACAAGATCTTATGTTTTCTTTATGTTAACAACGGATTTTTTTTAATATATTGAAGTATTGAAGTATTGAAAATGAAGAAGAGAAAAAAATGAAAAAGGTAGAAAAATCAAAAAGGAAAAAAGGAGAGAAAAAAACGGCAAAGATAAAAAAAATAAAATAAAATAAAAATTAAAATTAAAAAGAAAAAAAATATGAAAATGTAACTGACAGTGCATGCAGCCAAAATTTATCATTATATCATCTTTTAATCCAAGTCATTAAGCCCAAGGCTTAAAATTCTTCGGGCTTAATTAAGCTCACTGGCACTGCCGACAGAATAAGGCAATCCGGCCATTGGGCAATGAGCAATAAGGCAATCCGGCCATTGGGCAATGAGCAATAAGGCAATCGTAACTGGGCACTGAGCTGAAGCTAAAAAATTTTTAAGCTTGGGCTTACTCCCTTCGACTATCACACAGGGTCAATATTCAAGCTTTGGGCTTAAGCTCAAAAATTTTCAAATAATTTAAAACGGCTAAAAACCCTAGCGCATCTAAAAAAACAAAAACGTTCCTTTCCGCCCAACTCAAAAATTTATAAAATAAAATAACTTAAGTTTTCGGCATAAATTTTCTTTCTTCTTAAAAAAAAAAAAAAAAAAAGGAACCCTGAATCTGCCTTTGAATCAGACAAAAAATAAACATTTTTCAGATCATATTTCAATTCCCAGATCCTATGCTTGCAATCGTTAAAAGCAAAAAGGAAATAATAAAACCAAATAAACTAAGAACTAAAACATGAAAACGGAGGAAAAAAAAATTAAATGGAACAAATAATGGCAGTAAACTTCACTATTTCAACTTTCTCTGAAATTATCTTAAAAGGGCTAATAAAACGCAAAAGAAAAAAAAGGAATTTAATAAACTCCATTAAAATTATAACGAAATTTTAACGAAAAAAAGATTTCGGCATAAATTTTAATCGCCTTTTGTTTTTTTCTAAACTTAATCATAAAAGTAGCTTTGCTCTTCAAAATCGATAAAAGTTTCCCGCCAAGAAACATTACAAACACGAATTTCCTTTCCATTTAAAAAAGTCGACGTAATGTCAAGCAACAACCATAAATTTCCACAGCAAATATTTTCTATTAGTTAAATACTTTTACGCTTTTTCCGTGACAGCCTCTTTATTTAAATTTATCCCTTTCAATTTTTTTTCCGCTTTCGCTTTTCTTTTACTTTTCATAACAAACCACTGTTTGATTTAACTCAATTTTTTTTTTAGCTGGAACAGGGCGCTTCAAATTTTTTGAGCTTAACCTTACGGGAAGTGATAAGCGGATTTGGGCTGTGAGCTCAAGACTGAATTTTTTTGGCAATTAAGCTAACGGGCCTTGCAGGCCGAACAAAGCCAAATTTACAAGCCTAAATTTTGTCGCTTTTGGGCCCATTGCTTTTTTTGTTTAAAAAAAAACCCAAATTCAAAAATCCCAAAATCAAGCAGTGGAGCTAAGCCAAAGATTTTTCGGGCTTAGCTCCACAGCCCCAACATATTTTATGTTTATACTAACCTTTTGTAGACTCCCTGGATTAAGTTGTGTCTTGTCTATTATTTTAATTGCTACTTCTTTTCCTGTGGGCACATGTTTGGCGAGTTTCACTTTGGCGAAGTTACCTTTGCCAATTGTTTTGAGCAGTTTATATTTGCCTATGTGGGGCTCGTCAGACGTGCGACTTCTCGAGGAGGAGACTCGACCGGTCGAAGACGACGTTTCGTTTGCCTGGAAAAACAGAAAGAAAAAAAACCTCAATTATAAAATCAATTGGACGAAGATTTCGACATTTTAATTAAAACCGACGGAAGAACTTCAAAAAGTTAATTAAAATTTACACAGGAAGTACCATCAAGATACAAACATTGGAAAAATCCAGAGATTCTCTATCTTTTTTTTTTTTTTTTATATAAAATTTTATTTTGGAAACTCTCCATTAGCGTTTTTATTTACACTTGGTTTAATGCGTAAATAATCGCAAATCGGTTAAATACTTTGGCAATTTTCCATCGGAAAAAAAAAAATGAAAAGGTCGAATAAATAAAAATCGAATTTTTTTTTTCCTTTTGTATTCATCAAAAGCATTTAACCCGTAAAATATTCTTTTTTTTTTTTTTTTATTCCTTTTAGTAATTGCAATGTACTCAATGGGATGCTTTCAAATCAACACACCTGTCATTAAATCAAGAAATAAATACAGGCTATTGGATTATAATAAGCGGATATTTTAACACGTAGAAGAAAAAAAAAGTATAAGAGAATAATAAAAAACGCTTCGGGAATATAAATTCCATTGACAATGACCGTACGGAGTATAAAGAGCTTCTGTTATTGTAAAATGCCCATAGGTCCAAAGGGACAAAACCTACAATCGTTTCCGATAAGAAATCTGAACCGTTTGATAAATAAAATTTGAACGAAACAATAGCCGCTTTTAAATTTATAAGGAAAGAGTTAATTTCATCACTAGGAAGATTTGAATAAAACGGAAAAAGATAAAAAGTCTAAGGGAATAGAAATGTTTTAGTAATGTTTTAGGGATTATTTTTTTAAAATGCTTTAGTTGAATGGTTTGATGGCCCAGTACGAAAAAGTGAAGCAGAAAATGTATATTTTTGCAAAATAAATGAAAAAAATTATATAAAAAATGTGTAATTTTTGTTTCATTTGTACAAAATTTGCATAATTTTTACAAAATTTATGCATAATCATATTGAAGGATGAAAAAAAAAAAAAAAAAAAAATTCCGGCAATAAAAGTTAAGTTTTTTATACATAATGTATGCATTTTTTCTTTATGTCCAATTTTTGGTATGATTTACATTATTTATGCATCTCTTTTTCGTCCGGGGAATAAAAATAATTTAACTTTAATTAAATTGGAGTAGGTGAATCACGCTATCATCCATTCATTCGTTCACTGATTGACTGGGAGCTTTCCAACAAGGGTGTGTGTGGTGTTTCCGAACTGAACGAACTTTCACTTGACTAAAGAACATAAGTAACACGATCAACCGTTCATTCATTCATTCAATTAATTAGTTAATCAATTAATTAATCGAGTTATTGGCATGGAGAAAAACCAACTTTGAATATTTAAAACAATAATTTTTTTTACAAGAATTTGTAATTGATTGATCAGCTTTCACTGATTGACTGAATGAGTGAAAGATTGAATGAATGATTCTTTGCATCAATCAAAATATCCACCATCTTTCGCTCAAAAATAATTTAAGTGAATTAAGTTAGTCAGTAAATCAAGCCGCGCAATTAATTAATTAATTAATTAATTAATTAATCAATCATTAAATACTTCATTACTCAATGAATCAATCGATCAATTCATTCATTTGAAGGATTTATAAATTAATTCCCATTTCAACTGATTAATCAACTAATCGATAAATTAATCAATTCATTCATTCATTCATTCGGAGGATTTATAAATCAATCCCTATTTTAATTGATTAATCAATAAATTAATTCCCATTTGAATTGATTAATCAATTAATCGATCAATCAATCAGTCAATCAATTCATTCATTCATTCGGAGGATTTGTTAAATAATTCCCATTTCAAATGACTAATCAATCGATTCATAATAAATAAATAAATAAATCAATCGATCGATCAATCGATTAATCAATCAATCAATCAATCCACATATTCATTCGGAGGATCAATAAATTAATTCCGCCAATTCACCATTTCAATTCCATTATTTGATAAATTGTTAATCAATCGATCAGTCAATCAATCAAATCACTGATCAATTAATTAATTAATCATTCATTCATTCATTCATTCATTCATTTTTTGCAACATCTTTCTACGAACCCTAACAACTTAAAATAATTGTACAGAAAACCCTAAATTCATAATTACACCTTCGAAACATGTCGTGAATTGAATGAATGTAATCATCCAGTTAATTTAAAAATAATGTAAAATCGCATGTTTTTCATAATGTTCGACTTGTCGTTTTTTTTTTCCTTTTGTACCAGTTACCGATGGGGAAAAAAAATTGTCAACGCTTTTTTTTTTTTTTCGTTTCATTTCCCACATCGAAATCGATTAAAATGACCAACGGGGAAAACGAAGCACGTCGCCCAAGAGTATTAAATCGGAATTTCGTGCGTTTGACCCAGTGACCTCCCTTTCCAAAAAAATTTATTTATTTTTCTTTTCTCAATCTTGCAGCTTCTAAAAATTTCATCCGGCGAACGTGACGTTTGAGTGACACTTAAAGCGATATAAGATCAACGCGATATCAGGCGTTCCATCCAGAGAGATACGTGAGGGTTTCGAATCTTGGAGCTTAAACCATCCCTGCGGAGCTTTAAAATAAAAAAGTTTTTGCAAGAGAAATGAAAACGGTCGTTCTTATTTTTTTATTTTGGAATCGTTTCCATTTGAATAAAATAGACACGGTAAGAGGGCATCAGAAAGAGTTTGAGCAAAAGGACCTGTCTTGGCGTGCTCCTACCAATCAAAATTTAAAATGACGGGAAAATGGAGGGGCTCCTAAAATTCGAACATTTTCATGGACCGTACGGAAAAAATTTAAGAAAACGATCGTATATGCAAACAGTTCTGCTCTGATTCTCGGTTCAACGAGCCAAGATGATTTTTTTATTATTTAAAAACTTGTACCGAGATCGGGATGTTGAAATTATTTAACTGAAATCGGAAACCGTGAAATGTTAAAAATTTTATTCATACTTTGGTGGAAAAAAAAAGAAAGAAAGAAAGAAGAGGGATTTACTATGCGTGATTTAGTTTTATAATTAAATCTGATAGCGATTTTCGATTGTGAAGAAAGATGATGGATTACGGTTCATTACACTAAACAATTGAAGCTTGACCTAATGAAATTTCAATACTGTTTTATTCCCCGTTATCAAATTTTTTTTGCCCAATTTGGGTATCGGGATGGTAACGGTCTGAATAAGGGGATAATCTTTTTTTGGATTGATTGGAAAGAAAAAAAAAAAAAAAAAAAGGCGGTCGATAAAATTAGTTGGATGTTCTAAGTATGTTCAGCATTTAGTTGAATGAATGAAAAACTGATTGATTGATTGATTGACTGATTGGTTAACTGAGTAAATATGAATTAAATGAGAAATTTTCTCCGTTAAATGGATCATAATTCATCGATTGAAGCAATAAATGGATGAATGTATGAATGAATGATAAAATGATTGATTGATTGATTCATAACTGATTGTTGCAAAGAATCATTCATTCATTCATTCATTCGATCAATAAATGGATGAATGTATGAATGAATGATAAAATGATTGATTGATTCATAACTGATTATTGCAAAGAATCATTCATTCATTCATTCGATCAATAAATGGATGAATGAATGATAAAATGATTGATTCATAACTGATTATTGCAAAGAATCATTCATTCATTCATTCATTCGATCACTCACTTATTTGTTTAGTCAGTGCACCATTTATTCAGTTCTCTTGCAAAGTCCCCCGTAGGTATTAATGCAAAAAAAAAAAAAAAAAAAAAAAAAAAAAAAAAAAAAAAAATGCAATGCTGATACAAGTGGTGCAGATAATGCCATTTCAGTGGTAAGGCAAAGTTATTGCAATTAACCTAGGGGTACTGCATCTACCTTCAAGTAATGAAATCTAATGCAAGTGGATCAGTGGATCTAATGCAAAGTAGGGTGGGCCAATATTTTACAATTTATTAAACTTTGCCGAATTTAAAAAAAAAAAAAAATTTTTGATTTTTCGGTCAGCGAAATTTTTAGGTTCCTGACAACACTGCTAAACGACATCAAAAAAAATTCAGGGAATCTTCTTTCGGTCACTAAAAGAAAACTAAGAGGCGCGTTCGCCAAAATTCAAAAATTCGTAAAACAAGGCCACCCTATATACGGGATTTCACCGTGACATTTAACATGTTCCAGCTATTGACATAAAACGTGCATAAAATTATTTCGCTATTTATCCTTCGCCATTATTTCTCTCCTAGAAACCCCCGAAGCCACTGATCCATCTAGAACCGTACTACGAATAATTTAAAATAACAACCCGAAAAGAACCATTTTCCGTTATGATAGACTATGAAACTCGCCTTATTTGCTCAACCGACATTTCGCAAAATTGTAAAACATAAAAACCAACACTGCCCGAATTCAGGTCACTGGGTTTTCCTGTCATCTTTCAAAACTTTTCCTCGCTTCGCTGACTCTCCTTCAATGCTTCGCAAGTTAAACTAAAAGCAAACTTTATACCTGTCCATGAAAAAAAAAAAAAAAAAATTCAATTTACCAAAAATTATACACGATCCATTATCAATCCCGGAGCTTTCATCGTTTTGAATTAATTTTCCGGTTTTTTTCCATCATTTTCGTTTTTTTTTTCTTTTTGCTGTTTATCTGGATAATTACTGTTTTTCGATTTAACAATCTGGTAAATGTTTGTTCGATCCCCTTTTTTTTTCGTCGAAAATTCGGTCCGCAACACCTGTTAAAACATGTTCTCTTTTTTTTTTCCTGAGTCTTCCATGAAATTCGGTAAAATCGAAAAGCAAACGAAACCAGTTACGTGATTTTAAATTTTCATCCTAGTTTTCATTTTCTCATTAAAATCCGGAGCGGAGCTTAAACTAACTATCTTTCTCTCTCCTTCTCGCATTTCTTCCCTGCTTTAAATGATTTTCCCCTGATTACCGTATAAAATAAAAGACGACGAAATTTTCGTCGAGGAAATATCATCAAAAACGGAAGATTGGATGATGAAAACTTCCCCGAGATTACATCGGATGTAAACAAGAGGAAAAGAAAAAAAAAATTCGAAAGGAGGAAAACATCATTTTTTTATAATCTGCGAAAATCGTAAAAATAAAAAAAATAAAAGACGAAATCGGTTTTCGAAACCGGAGAGCAGAGGGAAATGGAATAAAGATTCGGTGAGAGAGAATATCAAAAACCAATCGAATCGTGATTTTCCATGAATATTGAATATGAATCGGTGGACAGCTTGGGTCGGTATTAGAAGAGTTTAAAAAAAAAAAAAAAAAAAAAAAAAAAAAAGTGGAGGAATTGAAATGGAATAAAGTTTGCGTCGGTTTTTGAGATTTTTCTTTTTGAAAAAGTGAAGGGAAATGATATTGAGATAAGAGTTTCTGCCTCTGGTGCTCGTTTCAAGATGAATAGCGCTGAGGAACTGAAATATTTTGTTCCAATTTTTAAAATCAGTTTTTCCATTTCGTTTTTCTTTTAGTTGTTATTTGATTTTTTAAAATAAAATTTCAAAGACATAAGAGAAGGTTATCCACAGTCAATTCATTAATAAATTAAAAATGTGAGCTCCAAAAATAGCAAAAAAATTAAGTCTCCGATATAGGTGGAGAATTAACTGACTAAATAATTGAATGAGCGAATGAATAAACGAACGAATGAATAAATGAATGAGCGAATAAGTGAATGAGTGAATGAATGAATGAATCCCCGTACAAAAAAGAGATGCATAAATAATATAAAAATCATGTCTAAATTATACAAAAAATTTATATGCATAAATTATGTATAACTATGCATAAATTATGTATAAACTATGTATAACTGTTATGCATAACTTAGTATGCATAAAATGAAAAAAAAATTGAATAAGAACGATATTTGCAAATTTACCTGCTGAACTTAATTTTTTTAAAGAAAAATTTTTTTTCCATCCTCCGATATAATTATTATGCATAAATAATGCATAAATAAGTATGCATAAAATGGAAAAAAATTGAAACATAATAA
Organism: Liposcelis bostrychophila; assembly: GCA_037577465.1. Lineage (NCBI taxonomy): Eukaryota > Metazoa > Arthropoda > Insecta > Psocodea > Liposcelididae > Liposcelis > Liposcelis bostrychophila. Next base: position 22,548,340 of record CM075214.1, on the reverse strand, counting down.
TATTTGAAAATTTTCCTGCTTTATGATTTAAAAAAATGATGTGCATGAATTATGTAAAATTTATGCATATTCAGTTTTATGCTTAAAAAAATTATGCTTAAATTTTGTAAAAATTACGCATACTCCAATTTTGGTGCTTACAAAATTATGCATGTCCAAATATTAGTATTACTATTCAAAAATGATACATCTTTATTAAAATTTTTTGAATTTATTTTGCAAAAATTTTATACACTTTTGCATCACTTTTTCGTACTGGAATGGAGCTTAAAACGTTTTCCAAATTAAAAAAATTTTTGTTTTTAGCACAGTTGCTCTAAAAGCGATCCCGCTCCGACCTCATTTTTTTTTTTTTTTTCCTTCTAAACAAAAATTAAAAGGAAAAAAGTTGTCATAACTCTTCTTGAAATTTTTCGGATTTCCTTTAAATCAAGCTCGTTTCTCATTTTTGACTGATCTTTGTTTAATGACTCATCCTTGATCCGTTTTCAAAATTTTTATTCATGTCTGTTAAATTAATGATTCATATATCTGATTTTCAAAAAAGCGCAAAAAAAAAAAAAAAAAAAAAAACTGAAAAAATCCACCTTCAACGGGATATAATTTATAAAAGCTCTCTCTGGGAAGGAAAATAATGAAAACAACCGTCAGTTCATTTTATATTGACCGTGAAGGACATCATCATCATATTATTAAGCAATGAAGCTTCGGCCGGGGATTATTGACCCGAAGTTAAAAACTGCTATTCAGAGTAATTAAAATATTATAAAAGTTCAATTGCTCATATATCCGACTGCAGTTGACAAGTTCCCGGTTGCATTTGCGGCCAGAAGCAAAAATAAAAACGCAAATATCAGGCCTGCAGTAATTTTTTTTTTTTTTTTTTTTTTTTTTTAATAGGGGAAAGGCGGCCACCGGGTTACCGTAAGGGTTGTGCCCCAAAATTTAATTTTTTTTGGACTTTCGCCCATCGATAGGACCTAGTGAGGGGGTAAATTAGGCCAAATATTAGGGTCGAAATGAAAGCCGTTTCTGAGGCGGGGACGGAAGTGAAAATTCCGTTTTTATTTTTTTGGCGGAGAATGGGTTGTCCGATTGAAGAATCCTAAAAACGAAAAAAAAGCTCATTCAAAGAGCTATCTAAGGGCATAATTGTTAATTTTAAAAAAAATGGCCAGTTGGCCAAAACGGCCAAATAAAAAGAAAAAAAATTATTTTCTTCGTGTTAGCGTCGCTGGACCAAAATTTCGCTATGACAGTCAAAAAGTACGTCAAAAATTGGCCTAAGCACATGTGCTTCTCAATTTTTTTTCAACGAGAAAGTGGCCAAAAAAATGGCCAAAATTTAAAAAAATTTTTTTTCGCGCGAAGATGACACTGCACACAAATTTCGCTACCTCCACGTGAGAGTACGCAAAAAACTAGTCTAGATGTATTTTTTTGGTTTTTTTCCCAAACGGCCAAAGTGGCCCTAAAATGGCCAAAGTCTCGAAAAATTTATTTCGCCACGAAGACCACGCTGGACCAAAATTTGGCCTTCACCATGTGAAAGTACGCAAAAAATTGGCCCAAAACCATGTATTTCGCCTTGGAACCCTAAAGGCGAAAGTGGCCAAATTTGATGGCCAAATTTATAAAAATCGCAAAACATTTTTTCACTGTCAAGACAAGGCTGGTTCAAAATTTCGCTATTACCACGTGAAAGTACGCAAAAAAATAGCCTAGAAACATATTTTTCCGTTGGAGAAAAAAAGGTAGAAATTGGCCCAAATTAATGGCCTAAAGTAACCAAAATGTGTAAATTTGGGCCAATTTCTACCTTTTTTTCTCAATGGAAAAATATGTTTCTAGGCTATTTTTTTGCGTACTTTCACGTGGTAATAGCGAAATTTTGAACCAGCCTTGTCTTGACAGTGAAAAAAATGTTTTGCGATTTTTATAAATTTGGCCATCAAATTTGGCCACTTTCGCCTTTAGGGTTCCAAGGCGAAATACATGGTTTTGGGCCAATTTTTTGCGTACTTTCACATGGTGAAGGCCAAATTTTGGTCCAGCGTGGTCTTCGTGGCGAAATAAATTTTTCGAGACTTTGGCCATTTTAGGGCCACTTTGGCCGTTTGGGAAAAAAAACAAAAAAAATACATATCTAGACAGTTTTTTGCGTACTCTCACGTGGAGGTAGCGAAATTTGTGTGCAGTGTCATCTTCGCGGCGAAAAAATTTTTTAAAATTTTGGCCATTTTTTTGGCCACTTTCTCGTTGAAAAAAAAATTGAGAAGCACATGTGCTTAGGCCAATTTTTGACGTACTTTTTGACTGTCATAGCGAAATTTTGGTCCGGCGACGCTAACACGAAGAAAATAATTTTTTTTTTTTTTTTTGGCCGTTTTGGCCAACTGGCCATTTTTTTTAAAATTAACAATTATGCCCTTAGATAGCTCTTTGAATGAGCTTTTTTTTCGTTTTTAGGATTCTTCAATCGGACAACCCATTCTCCGCCAAAAAAATAAAAACGGAATTTTCACTTCCGTCCCCGCCTCAGAAACGGCTTTCATTTCGACCCTAATATTTGGCCTAATTTACCCCCTCACTAGGTCCTATCGATGGGTGAAAGTCCAAAAAAAATTAAATTTTGGGGCACAACCCTTACGGTAACCCGGTGGCAGCCTTTCCATTCCGAGTTGTAACACTTTTCCCTTAGGTACATTAGCGTTTCCTCTCGGACACTAAACGGTTCCTCATAAAACATTCAGGGGAAGTTACTCTCTCACTTTCGGGATAAATTAACCTGGCCTTTTAGGACAAGGAAAGCGATAAACCTATTTTCATTTATCTTGGCTTCCTGCCTTCCCCTTTCTTCTTACGCCTTCTTTCATTCCTCACCGAATCGATACTAAAAGCCGTTTCAAATTTTTTTATTTCAAGTTTCAACTTAAAAAAAAATTCTTCGAATGCTAATTTCATATTTTAAATATTTAAAAAAATAATAAAAGTCAGCGAACCGATTTTTAATGAACTGCTAAAGTTTTCTCGGGAAACATGCGGAATGAATAACAATTAAATCCGATTCCCGAAATTCGGTTTTGTCAATTACGAAAAGTTTTGTTCCTTGGAAAAGTGCGAAGCCGTTAAGAAATTATTTTCAGATTGTGACAGTTTTTTTTATTTTTAGACATATTACGAAGAAAAAGAAAATACAATGGTCTATAAAAAACAATTTTTTGACGTGGATAAAAATTTGTCCCTGAGACAGGTCGTACTCTGTTCAAAGTTATGCAACCGTTTTCTTTTGTTCTGAAAAAAGAAAAAAAAATCTGATTTTTTTATTTCCTTAATTCGGCTACAAGCAGTAGAGCGAAGAATGCACTGATTTTTATTTACAAGGAGAGAAACATGCAATGAGTAAATATTGAAGGAATAATTAATAAATGTCAGGAAGTTTTTACATTAGCGGGGGAAAAAAAAAGAAGGAAATTCTGATATTTTTTAGGCGTTAGTAGGGACTGCGATCTCGGAGAAATTTTTGGACCAGCGAGCGAAGCTCGAACCAAACCTCACCCTCGAACAGTAATGGAACCGAACCAAAGCCGAACCTCAAATATTACAGGAACCGAACCAGACTGAACCCAAAACCCGAACCGGGTTTTTTAAAAAACTGAACCGAGAGAAACCCGGTTAAAAAAAAAAAAAAAAACGAACCGAAATTTAACCGGTTTAGGAAAAAAACCCGAACTGAAACCGAAACCAAGCCTAAACTAAAAACTGAACAGAACAGGACCGGAAGCCGGTTTTTTAAGGAGATGGCCAAAAACCCCAACCCAAACCGGTTCCTCTACCCTAAGAAAAAAAAAGTTTATGAACCATCAAGTTAACCACGAAAAAACTGAACCCAAAACCAGAACTCGGTCACAAAGCACAAAGCACCCTAACTCGAACCGAACCTGATCTTCGAACTGTAGTGGAGGAATTGAACCGCAGCCGAATCTCAAATATTTTAATATTACTGGACCAGAACCCGAACCGAGTTTTTCCAAAAAGCCGAACCAAAAGAAACCCGGTTTAAAAAAAAAAAAACGAACCGAAACCGAACCGCAACTAAAAAACTGAATAGAACAGAACCGGAACCAGGTTTTTCATGGAGGTGGCGAAAAAAACCGAACCCAAAACCGGCTTCTCTATCCTAAGAAGAAAAAAAAAGTCCATGAACCATCAAGTTAACCACGAAAAATTGAACCCAGAACCTGAACTCGGTCACAAGGCACAAAGCACCCTAACCCGAACCGAACCTGATCTCCGAACTGTAGTGGAAGAACTGAACCAAAGCCGAACCCCAAATATTACTGGAACCGAACCGAACCGGACCAGAACCCGAACCCAAACCCGAACCAAATTTAAAAATTTAAACCGAAAAAAACTCGGTCTTTTACAAAAAAAAAAAAAAAAAACGAACCCGAACTGGAACCGAACCCCAAATATTACTGGAACCGAACCGAACCGGACCGGACCAGAACCCGAACCCAAACCGATTTTAAAAATTCGAATTTTAAAAAACCGGTTTCTTACAAAAAAAAAAAAAAAAAACGAACCCGAACCGGAACCGAACCGAACCCCAAATATTACTGGAACCGAACCGAACCGGACCAGAACCCGAACCCGAACCAAATTTAAAAATTTAAACCGAAAAAACCCGGTTTTTTACAAAAAAAAAAAAAAAAAACGAACCCGAACTGGAACCGAACCCCAAATATTACTGGAACCGAACCGAACCGGACCGGACCAGAACCCGAACCCAAACCCAAACCGATTTTAAAAATTCGAATTTTAAAAAACCCGGTTTCTTACAAAAAAAAAACAACAACGAACTCTAACCGGAACCGGAACCGAACCCCAAATATTACTGGAACCGAACCGAACCGGACTGGACCAGAACCCGAACCCGAACGGAGTTTAAAAATTCGAACTAAAAGAGACCTGGTTTTTTACAAAAAAAAAAAAGAATGAACCGGAACCGGAACCGAACCGAACCCGAACAGAACCGTATTTTTCCAAATTTTGGCACTGTATTTTAATTAATGAGTTTGCCAGCACTGCATTTTCTTTTGGAAGTTCTGTTTCCAATCCCAAGACGTACCCCAATTCGCAAGTCTTTAAAACGGTTCCCATTTTTTTTTCCTTTTTTCCCCGTCTTCCTGGATGTCCTAATTTATTACAAGGACACGTGCTTCGAACCCTTTCAATAAGGGGGATGGATGACCCAACTGCATTATAATTTATCAAATAATGTCCGCTGTCAACTCCACTTGGTTCTTTCATGATTTACGTTTAAAACCGTCCATCAGGGAGGGAATTTCCGAGGAATCGTTATCGCGTAAATAATTTATATACAGGAAAAAAAATAGGTCAGTCGGGGGAGGAAATTGGAATCAAAAAGAATAACGAAACAATTCTATAAATAATCTTTCACGGCAAAAAAAAAAACCCTTGAAATTCAACACGGAACTTAAAAAAAAAAAAAAGTCAGCGATTGATCCATTCATAAGAAAACAAGAAAAATATCCGGAAGGCAATTAAAATCCACATAAAAATTTGTTATTGGTAGCCATGGAAACCAAACGGATTCCGTTACATCTGATTGAAGAAGAAGTCAAATCGATCCCCGATCGATTTTTGCTCCTTATTTTCTTTAAATCCGCTCCCCTTTCTGTTTGTTTATAAGCTTTAATAAATTGCGTTGACGAAAAATTCCGGGTTTTCGAGATCAATCAACGCCGATTCGAAACCGGAATCCTTTCAATCTCGCCCCCAATCAATTTTGATCTCTCGCGGGAGAGAGAGAGGGGGAAAAACCTTGTCGACGTCTAAAAAATTTTCATTCATTTCCCATTCTGTGACATTCGGGCTTTAAGGTTAGGATTTCAGAGACGGATTACCAAACGAAATCACGTACCGTGAAGTAAATTCCTTGATCCAGAGAAATTAGCTTTTTGGGATTTTTGATCAAGGATTGGGGGGATCACAAAGTCTACACCCATTTTTCACGGGCGGGGTGTCATGTAACAAAAAAAAAGGTGTAGGTCGTTTTTCTTTTTTGAGGAATATACAAGGCCTGAGCTAGTTATTCTGATCTTGCATTGGAATACTCCCCAAAATGGGGATTCATTGGTAACTAAATTTTCAGTATTTTATGGGAAATGCAGTGTGCTTGGAAAAATTCCAAGGAATTTAAATAAATTTCTGGGAAATTTTTTTAAACTTGAAATTTAACCACTTAAATCTGTTACAATTGTCAGATTAGATTTTTTTTTTTTTTCTAATTTTTAATTTTTCCAAATTTTTTGATTCCTAAAATAAAATTTCCTAAAATCCCTTTAGTGATGTAAAAAATTAGGAAAAATATTCATTTTAGGAAATTTTATTTTAGGGATGAAAAAATTTTAGGAAAATTTAACATTAGGAAAAAAATGGTTCGGAAAAAAATATTAGGAACCAAAATTTTTAGGAAAAATGGTCGGGAAAGGATTGAAGAGTGGAACTATGCCGTAAATTTATTTATATGTATACTTTCAGTGTATATATATACCCATTTGTATAATTTTCGTTTTCTAATCTTTCTTCGATTTTAATTAACTATATGAATTAACTATTATAGGGTGACCTTTATTTAACAATTTTTTGAAATTCGACGAACGTTCCCCCACACACACCCCCCCCCCCCCTAATTTTTTTATAGCAACCAAAAGAGGATTTCCTGAATTTTTTCATATTTTTCAATTTAGTCGTGTCCCCGGGGGACCTAAAAATTTCGAAATTTTTTAAAAATCAAAAATTTTATTTTTATGTGAAACGGTCGTTTCCTATTCGGATTTTTATGGAAATTACGAAAATAAAGTGAGAATTTATTTATGGCAAACGATTACTGCTAGAGGACAAAGATATGAAGAATTTAGCAAAAAAAATTTGGCTATAGCATATTTTGCTAATTTTTTTTTACTGATTTTGGCTTCTATCATCAAAACCGTATGAGATGTAAAACTTTTAACTACATTTTCGTAATCTGCATCAAAATCCGGCTAAAAAACATTTTCACGAAAAAATAAAATTTTTGATTTTTCGGTCTTTACGAGAATTTCAAAATTTTTAGATCCCTGGAGGCACTGCTTAACGACATCAAAAAAAAAAAAAAACGGAAAAAATTAAGGGAATTTTCTTTCGGCTACTATAGATGAATTAAGGGACGCGTTCACCAAAATTCAAAAATAAGGACCACCCTTCCGAGAATTTATTTTAAGTTTTCGAGGAATATTTTAAACTTCCCTGAGCCAATTCGCACCGACCTCTCCAACTTTTTTTTCTTTTCGATTCCTCGAAATTCCCAACGAAGGGAACATTCCCCGCAAATATCGGACAAAAATAACAACTTTAATCCAATTAGATTTTTCGTTTTCATTCCATTCAACACAATCTATATTTTTTCCCGTTAATAAACTAATCCGGAATATTCTGGATTAGTTTACAGCAAAAAATTTGGTTATGGCATAACTCAAACCAGAGAGGGAAAAGAAAAAAAAACATTTAAGGAAGATTCATCGATTTTAAATTAAAAAATCTTGGCAAAATTGTATTTTTAGCTCCCAAACGATGATTTATCGACGAATTGATGACGGTATTTTCCTCGCGTCATCGCGGCTTTAATTTCCCTTTTTTTCCCCTGGATTTGAATTTCAATAAAAATTCCCAAAGAAAAAAAAAAAAAAAAAAAAGGAGAAGATTACAATATTATTTTCGCAAATATTATTAAAAAGGATGAAGAAAGAAAAACAAACCCAATCATTAATTTTCATGAAAGGAAAATATTTCAAAAAAGGAAAAGATTTTTTCGCGGTTATTTGATGTACGATCACGAGAAAGATATTGAAAAACAATTTCGAAAAAAAAAAAGGCGTGTCACTAATTGGAAAGACGGGGGGAAAAAAATTAAATCCCGAAAGCATTTAACATGGATTTTTATCGCTTATCGGGGAAAGGGAAATATCGAAGTATCTCCGGCGTTTTTCTTTTCGGTAGAAATCGGATATCGATATTATAGGAAACCATAAACGCGGAATTTACCACACGGGGAGAATTTTGTTGTTATTTTAAAAATTAAATTCCCCCCGGCCGAGTCTGTTTATTATTTCCGAAAACAAAAAAAAAAAAAAACAAAAACACTAACCCCCCATAAGGACTTTTTTCTCTTTTTTTTTGGGAAAGGGCAACATACGCTCATGACGAGAACGATAACACGTGGAGATTAACTTTATAAGTTAAAAATAACCGACGCGACGACGCGAGGACGCTTGGCGCCGTCATCCAAACGTATTATGCTTATTTTTCTTTTTTGTTTCGTTAAATGGATATCTATCCTTCCTCGAAAAACGTTTCGTTTAAAAAATCAAAGTTTAAAGGTAAAAAAGAACAGCAAAGAAAAAAAAATTAATAATAATAATAATCTTCATATTTCCGCTCAAAAAAAAATTGAAATCGAAAACGATTCGCATTACAAAGACAAAGAAAAAAAAAAAAAATTCTTCTTTATTGACAAGAACACAAATATTTACTCTTAAGATTTTTTTTTTCTCCTAATTTATTTGCGAGCCATCTTTTACTTTTCTCTTTCGAACACCTTTCAATTTCGTTTCTTGCCAAATATTTGACGTGTTTTTTCTTTTTTTTCCCTTTTCTCCTTTCTAATTTAACCGATTACCGAAAAGGAAAGGAAGAAAAAGTTTTAAGGTCAGTTCTGGATACGTGAAATTTTTTTCTCTTTTCTTTTAAAAAAACAAAAACAGGATTTTTAAAGGGGAAAAAAAATCCGCTACAAGGACCTTGCAAGTAACCACTCCGCTATTTCTATAATTATACTACATAACACAGCCAAATTTTAATAAATTTTTGTAGGAGAAATAGATGAGAGATATTAGAAATACATTTCTAAGCCATAAGCAAAGAAGATATTTTAAGCGTATATTTAACTGCTCCTCTTACAAATTTCGAGGTCAAAGATAGAAAGATTTCAAGATGGCCGCCGATTTGCTAGCCGCTATGAAATTGCAAAGATCACGTGATCTAAGAATCCAACATGGCGGCCGACTTCGGATTTATAAAATGAATGTGTACGTCATTCAAAAAAGGTATGTTTTGGTAAAAGTGACTTATAATGTTTTGTTTATAAGCCAAAACGATTTTTTATGAATTCGGATTCCACAACCTTTTAAGTGACAATTCCCAAATAATACTTTTTTGAAAAAAGAAGTACCCGAAAGGACTTAAAATTGCTGCTATTCTTTTTTTAACCTTTCAAAGGCGATTTCCCTCTTACATAAGGCATCAGTATAAAAAATTTATAAGTTTAAACTGGACCTCTTTATGTATTCTGAGCGTCTGATTCCGAATCTAAAAGTCAGAAGTTTGACAAAATTCAATTTCAAAATGGCGGAGAAATTTTATTTTTAAAGGGCAGTCTCCACTTGATGACGTTCACGGCATTCGCGTGGTCCGTCATCGCGATTAACGTAATCGCACCGGAAGTACTTTCCAGGTTTTGCTTTCGTAAACGTTTGTGGCATAAAAAGAGTACCGTATATTTCATTGATTATACAAAATTGGCTTACCCAGAATTGGTTTTGGAACAGATTTATTGTCTTCCCCATGCCCGAATTAAAAGTTTTCTTTTTAAATCTGTAAAAACATCTTTCAAAACCGCCATTTTTAATGTTTGTAAATAAAAAAAAGCAGAAGATGATCAAAAAAATCGTGGTAAAAGATCCACAAAACTTCCGGTGCGAATACGTTCATCGAGAAGGCGGATAACGCGAATGCGGTGAACGTTATCAAGTGGAGACTGCCCTTAAATATTTTACTTTCGGCGCCATATTGCTGTAGATTTGAAATCTACGATATCGAAAACTCCTTTCAATTCAATTCAATTCAATTCAATTTATTTCTATTCCATAACAAGACAATAGCTCATCGGAAGCGTCATAAAATATAAAATAAAATACATAAAAGAAACTAAGTACTGCATCACAGGCTACGGCTACAAAGACTACCCAACAGTTTGACCCTCTACGAGCCAACCATCCTCGACGGAATAGATGACTTTCTGAGTCAGTCACTTCTGAAGCTCTTTATAGAAATTTTTGGTGCCCCTTAGATTTTTGATTTTGATTGGTAATTTGTTAAAAAACCCCCGTTAATTTTGAGGGGAAGAATTATGCGATAATTTGTATTATCACAAGCTTGTGGCGCGGGTTGCCTATACTCAAAATCGGTAGGAGTTTTAACATAAGATTTAACGCATATGACGAGTATTAAAAATTATTGAAAAATTAAAATTAAAATTTTTAAAGTTGGGGTTCCTCATTTCGCAGGGCCTTTCTCCTGTTTATGCAACCGGTGAATTTTAAAAGACTAAAAGCCCGACATCTAGTGTTCTTGTTTTGTAACAACTTTTTAAACATTCTTACTGCACGTTTCATGAACCATAAAACTACATCCATGCAACTTCCTTTAAAAGCATTCGGGATCGTGAAATCTTACCTGAAACAAAAAGAAAATACAGTAATTAAAATAAATATAAGTACAAATATTGTTTCAAATGTAGTTGCAAATATCCGTTTCGGTGTTTTAAAAATAAACCTTCAACGGAAAAAATCTATTTTCCTCCCTAGGTTAATAATACACTATTACACTAGCCGAAAAAATTCCTATTCCAGTCCCTCAATATCGAATTTCTCCAGGCATGTTTGCAACTCAACGAAAACAAATTTTAAAAAAAAGTCAGGCTGAAACACTGAAATTAAAATCAGTGATGAACTGGCCAATTCGGACATCCCCGAGATTAGAGAGTTAAATAATTGCTTAATTTAGCATCCAACTAGACAGTCAGCTTAACTAAACTTTTGCCGTTACTTCGACTCAGGAAGGTACAAGAATTGTATATAAAAGCTATAATGGACGCTGCGGAGATACCTAAAACCATATGCCAAGAGTGCTACTTATAGGCACTCCGTAATCTGCAGATTGGAAAGACTGAACAAGGATTTCGTAATTGTTATATTCAGAAATAAAAATTCAAAGCATAAATACGAGAGAAAAAAAAATATATATATTAAAAACATTCTATGCTTTACATTTACTTTCTACTTTTTTTTTCTTAAGCCGAAGCTCTAGTAATCACTGCTTTTAAACTCCCGGTGCTTGGAAAACATCTCCCTTCTTCCAGGATAAAACATATAAATTCCACCACTCACAAGTTTGCTTAAACGTCAATACGTCTTCCAGGAAAATCATGGATTTCCGGACCTTTCCCTTTTCCGGAAATTTCTCCTACCAAACTTGTAGGAGAAAACTTGTATTTTAAGCACTAACTACTTCATACCGGACAATTTTCTGTATGTAGTCAATTTTTCACCCCGATAAAACCGATTTTCTGTTAATTTTTTCTCCATCACGGTGAAAAAAAAAAAAAAAACCCATCCCGTTTAAAAAGCTGAACTTTCGGCTTTAAAAAAAATGGGGACTTCAATTGCAACTTTATGATAAGCAAAATCATTAAAAAAAAAATTGCAAACTTATCCTTTAATCGCATTATTTTTTTATTTTTTTATCTTTTATTTCATCAATATAAAAAAACGAAAAACGAGCTTATTTCAGAAATCGAGCACGCTCTAATGGATCTCACGAACTGAAGCCTATCCACCCGAATCCGAAACCGAATCCCCGGAAATGTAATTGCAATGCCCCCCCCCTCATCCCGCCCAATGATAAGCTTTCAAAGAATTTTCATTTTAAACGAAAAAGAGAGATTCAGTAATGCATAAGCAAAACAATCCATTTTTTCTCCTCTTTTTCTTTTCCAATTCCTTTCGGAAGAAAAAGCCTGATTTGGTAATGGAAACATCCTTGTTTCGGGAACATATACTATTTCAAAGGAGATCGCATCGGTTCGGTTCGGTTCGGCTCGGTTTGCCAACTCTAAATACAGAGCGCTACTATCGCTACTTGACTGTTCCCTATACCAACATTCTGTAAACTTTTGACGACTGTAAAAAAGATAAATATTTCCAATGTTTAGCTTATGGAAAGAAGAATCATCATAAAAAAATCATAATACGCACTTAGTCCATAAGCTAAACATAAGCGGCCAATTACACTATTATTTTGAACTCACCAGTCCTCTCAGTATCATCTTGGGAGGGGCCGATCTTGGCACCCTTTTAGGGCCACTCGGTCCCTTTTCAGGGGCCCGAGCAGGCCCTTGAGTCGTCGACACCGTGCTGTTTATTTAAAAAAACCTCCTAAGACGAATCAAATCTCAAAAGGGAAAAAAAAAAATCTGCCACGTTTTCACTTCATCATTTTATTTTTATTTTACTAACTCATCCCGATCACCTTCGCCATCGTCAAACACAAAGGCGGTTAAAATTTCAAAACGGGATCACCTGCACATCACGGCCATGAAAATTTATGTGACGCAAAACACAAATATGGAACTTGATTTAACTGCTGACACAAAAGTTTTTCCCGGAAAATCCGGGAGAGTTGGAAATCTGTTCATTTTCCTGAGTTGACATTTTGCATGCATCCGAAAGATCCCTGGGGATAATTGATAAAGCCAGTTCGGGATATAATAATAATAAGACGTGTCAGAAACCGGGATTTTAACCCTATGTAAATAAACTAGTACTCGGCTAAAAGGCGACAAAAGGATTCAAGGGTGGAAAGGTCTATACAAAAGCTAATTGGCTCCTCAGACAAAAGTCGGGGGAATCATGACTTTCATCATTTAAATTAAAAATAAAAAATTATTATTAGAAACGGACGCAAATGAATTCCTCGGAACGTCTGGTTCCTGATAAAAAAAAAAAAAACGACATATTGAAAGGGAATCCCGGTTTAGATAAGAATTATGCTCAATTGATCTCCGTATCATCTGCTTGAGTCTATAAACTTTTTTTTTTATCATTTATTTTTTTCATTCAACACGAGTCAATTCCAGGGAGGTTTCCGAAGTTTTGAATCATTCCTACCGCACGTGGAGAGTTTAAGTCATAAAAACACAGATTATAATGTAAACACGGAAATGACGAAAGCAAAGATACGACAGATGCAGAATTATAAAAACTCAAGAAATCATTAAATTGAAACCTCAAGAATTGCAAATGCTTAAAAGTTATAACATCGCATGACTGACAAAAAAAAAAAAAAAAAAAACTTATTCCTGTGGAATAAGTTACATAACAAATCCTTTTATACGTTATCTGGGGTTATAATATAACAATGTATCATTATTTTTTAGAGTTATCGATTTGTGTTATAATGGTTTGTGATTTAATGAATTTTATCTTTTTATATACAGTTCCTGTGTTGTTATAATATCTGCATTTTTATAATTTCTGCATCCTTGCTACTCGATTTTGTATACTTTTGATTTTATAATAAATTTTAATCTTGTTCCGTTGTTATAACTTCTAAGTCTTTATAATTTTTGCTAATATGTGTGTCAATATATTTGTGTTTATAATTTTATAACACAAATAATTTATTCTTGTTTGCAATTTTATAAAATTATAAACATTTATAACAAAAATTATAAAAAATAAAAACATTTGTTATAACATTATAAACACAAATAAATTATTTGTGTTTATAATGTTATAACACGAATAATTTACTTGTTTGTGATTGTTTAACACAAATAATTTATTTGTGTTCATAATTTTATAACACGAAAAATTTATTTGTGTTTATAATGTTATAACACGAATAATTTACTTGTTTGTAATTGTATAACACAAATAATTTATTTGTGTTCATAATTTTATAACACGAAAAATTCATTTGTGTTTATAATTTTATAACTCGAATAATTTACTTGTTTGTTATTTTATAACACAAATAATTTATTTGTGTTCATAATTTTATAACACGAAAAATTCATTTGTGTTTATAATTTTATAACTCGAATAATTTACTTGTTTGTTGTTTTATAACACAAATAATTTATTTGTGTTCATAATTTTATAATACAAATAATTTATTTGTGTTTTTAATGTTATAACACGAACAGTTTACTTGTTTGTAATTGTATAACACAAATAATTTATTTGTGTTCATAATTTTATAATACAAATAATTTATTTGTGTTTTTAATGTTATAACACGAACAGTTTACTTGTTTGTAATTGTATAACACAAATAATTTATTTGTGTTCATAATTTTATAACACGAAAAATTTATTTGTGTTTATAATTTTATAACTCGAATAATTTACTTGTTTGTTATTTTATAACACAAATAATTTATTTGTGTTCATAATTTTATAACACAAATAATTTATTTGTGTTTATAATTTTATAACTCGAATAATTTACTTGTTTGTTATTTTATAACACAAATAATTATTTGTGTTCATAATTTTATAACACAAATAATCTATTTGTGTTTATAATTTTATAACTCGAATAATTTACTTGTTGTTATTTTATAACACAAATAATTTATTTGTGTTCATAATTTTATAATACAAATATTTATTTGTGTTTTTAATGTTATAACACGAACAGTTTACTTGTTTGTAATTGTATAACACAAATAATTTATTTGTGTTCATAATTTTATAACACGAAAAATTTATTTGTGTTTATAATTTTATAACACAAATAATTTATTTGTGTTTATAATGTTATAACACGAATAATTTACTTTTTTATAATTTCATACCTAACGCAATTAATTTATTTGTGTTCATAATTTTATAAAAAAAAATTATTGTATTTGTTTTATTTTGGGTGATCGTTTATTGTTATTTTTTTATAAATTCATTTATGATATAATTTTCACACAAATATGTGGGAATGCTTTTGCTCCGGCAACGATAATGAAGAAAAAAACATTGTATTGACAGCTGATGAATATTACTCACTTGGAGGCAGCGTCATTAGAAGGAATTCAAGAAATAGTAACGGCACCGCGCATTAACCTTCCGCCTGAAGATTACACCAAATTTTGGTGTAATCAGAAACAATGACTCCTATTACGGTCAACAGTCTTTAGAACATTCGAGTTCCTTATCAAATATCTATTTGCAAAATACAAGTTTGGCGCCATTATAATTTATGACGTTATATTTATATTTGCATAATCTATGTTTTCATGTTATAATTGGCTACTAAGATGTAGGACAATTCGAGATCAATCCTTTTCGAGACGAGACTGCGCTTAAGATATACCGAGACCGAGAAATATCGTCACGGTCTCCAAATGATCTCGGTCTCAAAAGTTTTATCTGCCTCATAATTCTGAGCCTTGCCTTCATAATTTTTGTGTTATAATTACTGTGTCTTCATAACTTTTAAACGATATTATTTTCTCAAATTTCTGGATTTGTAATTACTACTTTACAAATGCCTGTGATTTTATAAAATAAACTTTCATCGTGACTAACGTTATAAAATCTGCTTCTAAATAAAGTAGTCAATGCCATTATAAAGTTATCTTGATATAAATTTTTTGAGTATCGGGTAACCCCAGAAAAAGGGAGTACGGCCAATCCGTTATAAAAACTTATAACAAGATTATGAGTTTTATCATCTTGTTTTCTATTTTTATCATGTAAACATTATAAGTTATAATAATGTTTAACTTATAATACTTATAATCTTGTTATAATGTTTAAGAGTTATAAACATTATAAGATTTTTATTTTTATCATTTAATCATTATAAGTTATAATGTTTAACTTATAATACTTATAATCTTTTTTTTCGAAAACTAAGTAGAGAAAAAATTGATTGGAAGCTGGATTCGAACCAACGAGGACTCACACACCCTTGAACCCCTATCCGTGGGAGAACGCCTTAACCGCTCGGCCATTCCAATCGTACGCTTCCAACTGCATTTTTCTCTACTTAACACTTGCATTTTTCTCTACTTATAATCTTGTTATAAGTTATCTTGTCTTCTTATAAGAGCACTCGACCGGAAATCGAAAGGACCGGGTTCAAGTCCTCGACTGAACTTTGCTCCATACAAATTTTTCCTGAATTTTCTATTTTCTAGACATTCCAAACTATCAAAAAATAATTCAGCAACATCAGGGTGCCATTGCAATTCCCAATAAAATTATCGCGTCATAATTATCATTTCATTTGCATCATTCGGGTTTTTATGATTATTTTTAAATTTATAACCTCCTACTGAGGTGTATAACATATGTGAAAGCAACTTGATTTTAAAAATTATTTACAGTTTTAGCATTTCACATTTTTCCTGATCGCGAAAAAGATCCGATCAAAATTAGATTCAAATTTAAGCCTAATTTGCAAAATGCGGGACCGCAAAAAGGGTGGGAAAAAAAAAACAAAAGAAAAAAAAAGATTTATTGTGCTTTAAACGATTTATCACGATGACATGACCTGCATAACAGTTTAGCACATTGAGATTAAAATTTAAAAGAGAGATCTGTCAAACTTTAAACATTAACATATACGGGCGAAAAAAAAGGTCATTAAAACGTGTAAAAATTCTAGAAAAAAAAATTACGAGTGCAATACGGTTTCTAATAATTATTTAGTACTTTTCCTCATTTGCGAAAAAGTCATAACGGGAAAAAAAGTTAAGTAAAAATTAGTAAAAAAAAAAATTTATAACAAAAACATGATTTTTTTGCTATATCTGAAAATATTGAGAGCTAAATTTTGTAATTTAAGAAGAAAATTCTTCGGAAAAAAATTTCCATGGCTGATCAATCATCGAGGAAAATAAAGTTCTACTTAATATCAAAGCGTAAACTAAAATTCAAAAGCTATCAAAACTTTGCAGCCAATTTTTTTTCTCGTGTTCCTATAAAAAAATAAAATAAAATCAACTTAAGAAAAAAAAATATTGTTTAGAAACTAAATTTCCGTTCTGGAAAAACTTTCTTCCTTGAATGAAACAGGATTCTAATGAAAAAAAAAAAAAAAAAAGATTTTTATTTTTCGAGAAAAACTCAATATTGATTAGAATTAAAAGGAGGAAAAAAAAATCCAATCCTCGGAAAATAATTTTCCCACTTTGATTCGGGTGGAAAAAAAAAACAAAAGAAAAAAAAAGATTTATTGTGCTTTAAACGATTTATCACGATGACATGACCTGCATAACAGTTTAGCACATTGAGATTAAAATTTAAAAGAGAGATCTGTCAAACTTTAAATATTAACATATACGGGCGAAAAAAAAGGTCATTAAAACGTGTAAAAATTCTAGAAAAAAAATTACGAGTGCAGTACGGTTTCTAATAATTATTTAGTACTTTTCCTCATTTGCGAAAAAGTCATAACGGGAAAAAAAGTTAAGTAAAAATTAGTAAAAAAAAAAATTTATAACAAAAACATGATTTTTTTGCTATATCTGAAAATATTGAGAGCTAAATTTTGTAATTTAAGAAGAAAATTCTTCGGAAAAAAATTTCCATGGCTGATCAATCATCGAGGAAAATAAAGTCCTACTTAATATCAAAGCGTAAACTAAAATTCAAAAGCTATCAAAACTTTGCAGCCAATTTTTTTTTCTCGTGTTCCTATAAAAAAATAAAATAAAATCAACTTAAGGAAAAAAAAATATTGTTTAGAAACTAAATTTCCGTTCTGGAAAAACTTTCTTCCTTGAATGAAACAGGATTCTAATGAAAAAAAAAAAAAAAAAAGATTTTTATTTTTGAGAAAAACTCAATATTGATTAGAATTAAAAGGAGGAAAAAAAAATCCAATCCTCGGAAAATAATTTTCCCACTTTGATTCGGGTTGGAAAAAAAAAATTAGGGAGATATTCTCTATCACTCAAAGGCAAAATTCAAGAACAAAAGATCCTAGAGAGGAGAGGATGAATCGGAAAAGCGGGGAGGGAAAACTAGCCCACATTTTCCCTTTTCCTGGGATAACTAAAAACAAAAGAGCGTCCTTTAACACCTGCTGGACGTTATAAAATTAAATTTTTTAGGGGGGCGCGGGGGGGGGGAATTCTTTTTTTTTTTTAATCCTCGGAACTTATGCAAATTCGGGGGGGGGGAACCGGGATTATGAGCAACTTTCATTAATATGCGATTATGCAAAATCGAAAGGGTGAAAATTAAAATCTTAAAAAGAAAAAAAAATGAACAAATTCCCAATTCTTTTTTTAAAAATTCACCTTAAAAAAATATATGTATTTTTTATTTAACACGCCCTTAAAATTTTTATTAAAATATGGAAGTCACTCATTATCACTATTTCACGTTTTTTATCACAAAGGGGGTAAAGGGGACGGGGGTTGTTCTTTAATTTAATTTATTGAATTTAATAAAATTTCTAAAACAAAAATAATAGAAAATTTCAAAGGATCCCCGGAAGGAAGGCTCCCGAGCCATCACACCGCGGCGAGTCCCGACCCTCTAGTGAATGAGAAAACAGCAGGAGCAACTACAGCGACGCAGTCTCAGACGCACTGGGAAATCGAACTCAACTAAACTCTAACTCATCGGATCAAACATTTTTTTTTTCCTCCCGAGATTTTTTTTTTTTTTTCAGCCACATATATTCCTTTTAACGCATGTAATCCGTCCAGTGGCTTAAGGTTTTATTTTCAAGGAAGGAAAATCTTTTCAGGTTTTTACCCAAATCTCCTTCGACAGTAAAAAAAAAAAAAAAAAAAAAAATGAACAGCAGACGAAAAAAAATTTTTTATTTTTTATATTTTTCCGGGGCAAAAACGAGAGAGAGAAGGACGGTTAAAGCCCTATAGGGATGTTAGGGATGTTGAATGGTACATAAGAGAGAATATAGAACACTGAGCATTGTAATCAATACTAAAGCTCTCGCGAGGCGTCGCCACGACCTGCGTTACGATTCTTGCTCCTTTGCTTTTTTTTTTTTTTTTTTTTTTTTTTTTTTGTCCCAAACTATTTTATCATTGTGACGGTGTGTTTTTTTACGTCATCTCGGAATGATTACGGAAATAAATTAGCTACGAATTTTTCTTTACTTCGGATGAGAGAAAGTAAATACAAAAAAAAAAAAAAATTAATGAGCAGATATTTAATCTTAACTAGTGTTTGCACATGACCGATTTCGCTTCGTTTGGCCCATCCTTCTTTAATGATTTTAATTCGCGGAATGACCAAATTATCCTAGTATCATAGTTTTACAATTAGGAGCGGTACGCGCGCAAAAAAAAAAAAAACTTGTTTTGCGCGCGAAAGCTAATTTGAACATTTCAATGTCACGATTTGAAGAGCACTTCTGATTAGGGACATCCCAGAAATGGAGAGTTGTTTCCAAGCGTTTTAACACTTCAACTCTCCTCAGAAATCGTTTTCTTTCAGAAAAAAAAAAAAAAAAAAAAAAAAAAATACATTTCCTTTTGTATTGTAGCCGAGAGAAGTGCGAAAATTCATGGAATAAAATTAACATACACAGGATTCATTCATGCATTGCTAAAGCAAAATTAAAGGAAAGGGAGTTTTCAGCTAAAATGGTTAAACGGTCGCAGTTTGCTTAAGGCCAGGCTTCAAAAATTTTTTTTTTTTTATCACCCTGTATTTCGAAAATTGTTTTCGTCTTATTTCGGGAGAAAAATATCAAAATTCTAATTACAAAGTGCCTTTCTACTAGCGAATAAGCACCTTAGAAGAAAATTTTCGGGTTTCAGCATCGATTTTTTTTATAAAATTAGGAGTACGAATAAATTAAACGAACGATAAATTTCCCAAATTCCTGGGAATTTTTCGTAGACCGAAGCTTATAATATTACGTTATAATATATTTATAATACAATAATATGATAATATAATATTATTCGATTATAATATTCGATTATATTATTCGATTATTATATTATTATATTATAAATATATTATAACGTTACATTATAATCATAAACATTCTATAATATTAAAAATACATTATGACGTTATACTATAATTATAAACATTATAATATTATAACGATGCATTTATAATATTATATTATAAACATATTATAATATTTATATTTATAATACAATATAAAAATATGTTACTCTGACGGGGCATATCCAATTGGGGAAGAGGGGCATGGAATAAATAAATAAAAACCTACTCAAGACACGATTTTAAGACATCAATTCCGAGCGCCGGGGGTCATCTGACGTATCTCCATCATAAATACGGTAGGAGATAGTCTGTTTGAAATTGGGTTACTTAACTACTATTTGAAAGGCCCCTAATTGGTCAATTAATAACTTTTTATTTATAGACTTCCCTATTAATTCGCGGAAAATTTTCATTTCAGCAGCTTTTTGATTACAATTTTGCTTACTTACAGGAAAACTGAAACCGAGCTTAGTCAAATCTGATAGTCAAATCCGGCGTAAAATTTACGAAAGCTTACCTGAGAATAAGGAAAAAAAAAAGAAATTAAAATAAAATAAAAATATGACAGCAAAAACATTTCTCCCTCAAAAATTAAGTCAGGAGATGTGCCCCAAACAGTGATTTTCCCCGCATGTCAAGCTCCAGGCAAAGGGACCATTTAGGGACCATTTAAGCACCACGTAATCATCTTAAAGGGGGAGGGGAAGAGGAACACACAAATGATTTAAAAAACTGCTTACGAATACTTGAACGGTCCCAAATTTTTAGAGCTAAGATTAACAGCAGGGTAATATAAAATTAAAAACTCTCCACTAAATTTCATTCTTGCTTCAAACTCCTGGCAAAATCATAAAAACCCAGAACATTTTTTACCCAATAAAGAAAAGAAGCTTGACGAATTTAAGAAGCTTGACTTCTTAAATTATCAAAATTCACAACACCGAAAAATCGTCATTATACTTTCAATCTTCTTACAATTCCAAATTCAAATGGAGTTACATAAGCTTAACACTGAAACCGCCATTAGAAGTTGACATAGGAAAAATGCCAAAACGTTTCAAATTGCCCAGAATATTTTGCAAACCAAACTAAAAAAAAAAAATTCGACATGACATGGGTGTAATCATTTCAGAAAGATAAAAATCTCACTTAAGAATGAAGATACATCCTAATCATTTCATCAAAATAACTAGAGACTGCCGGTCGACGGTTAATGCCCGTGGGCGCAAAAAGCAAAAAACTAAATAAAAAAAATATCATTCCTTAGCCGACTTAGAGCTTGACTAATTCACCAAACCTAACATTTTGCAATATTAAAAATAAAAAAATTTATATAAATCAAAAAATTAGAAACCTTGAAATCTTTAAGGAATCGCTCCTTAAAATAATAGACATTACATTCAGGCGTCAATTTTCCGCTTCATATTATATACATATTTTTTTTTTTTTTGTGATTGCCCTCACATAAGGTGCGCCAACATATAAAAAGGAAGAAGAAACTAAATCAAAAATGCGTAGTTACAACCGTAAAAACAAAAGTCCGAAAAAAAAAATTACGCATGTACAAGTATGTAAATTTTATTGAATCATATCTTGAAAAAGGAGAAAAAAAAAAAAAAAAAAAAAAAAAAAATCAGTGTTTGGACCTCGATCTTGCACGGGTTAACGTAATTTAACTTAACCTACTCAAATCGCCCATATATGTTACACCTACAATAAGATTCGCATGCGTAGTCGATTCGTCAATTTTTTTTTCTTAGCAGCAAAAAAAGAAAAAAAAATCATTATTATTATTATGACACATAATCAAATCAAACATGACAACGTTTAAGTAGGTTGATTTATTAGATAGTAAATAAAATCGGCGGATGATTTAAACATTAAAAAAAAAATTAAAAGAAATTTTACTGTACATAACGGCCACACAATATTAACGGTATATAATTCGAAGAAAATTTTCATGAACCCCCACCTGATGGGAGAAAAAAAAAAGTAATTAAAAGGAAGGCATAAAATGTTATGACTCCTCTCGTCATTAAATTTAAGTGGATCATTATTGTCTAGAATGTGAGCGGAGAAGAAAAAAAAAAGTGGGGAGGGGAAGTCAAAAGCTTTGTTTTTTGAAATTTCACTACCAAGGTTTCGATAAGTTCCCGGGAACTTATTTTAAATATCCTGGGGAATATATTTTAAACTTAAAATTCTAATTACTGAGTCGATTAAAATTTTCTAATTTTCTTGTTTTTTAACTTTTTTCAAAGAAATTTTTTTCTGTTTTAAAGAAGAAAAAATATAGGATATTTTAAAGCTTAAAGATGCATATTTTTTCATGATAGGACTTGTCCTGATGGATACAAACCTATAGTAAACCAACATTTAAGTGAAGACAAGCTTGGAAAACATGTGAACACAAAAATCTTGTATTTCTTCTTAGAATTCCAAAGTCAATACAAATCTCATAAGTTAAACATAGGAGCAAGAATCTTAAGTTGACATATCAAATTGCAGCAGATTTTTTTATAAATATCTTTAACTAAGCTCATGAGCGTCCGGAAGCTGTGTTCGAATACTCGTGAGTATACTTTCGAGATCTCCATAAAAATCGAAATAGAGAACAACCATTTTTACATAAAAATAAAATTATTTATTTTTCGGTCTTTAACGAAATTTTGGAATTTTTAGGTTCCCGTGGGGAGAAGGGCTAAAAAATATGAAGAAATTCAGCGAATCTTGTTCCGGTTACTAAAAAAGAATTAGGGGGTGCGTTCGCCCAAATTTCAAAAATGGATTAGGGAATTTATTTTTCCTAAAAAAAAAAAAACATAAATTCCTAATCCATTTTTTCTAAACATTTTGGCTTTTAACATTGTTTTCCCAACTATTTTTTTTTCTAATTTTTAATTTTCCTAAAATTTTTGGATTCTTAAAATAAAATTTCTTAAAATCCGTCAAATAAAATTTCCTAAAAGTCCAAAAATTAAATTTCTTAAAATCTCTTTAGGGATTTAAAAAATTAGGAAAAATATTCATTTTAGGAAATTTTATTTTATGAATCAAAAAATTTTAGGAAAATTGAAAATTAGGGGGAAAAAATGGTCAGGAACGAGAAAAATTATTAACTCGGAAAAAGTAACTTAGGATGTTTTGTTTGCAAACAGACACATTTATAACAAACTCGAATTTCAGAACTTTCTAAGCGCCAACTCTCACTTGGAACCTTTTCGTACAGCAGAGTACCTGGACCCTTTGAAAAAACTGGTTGAATTTTAGAGAAACCCCAACATTTTTATCTCGAAAATCATCGCCTCCACATTATAATATCTCCACAAATTGGAAGTTGAAAATAAAATTTCCTGCGCTTCACCTTCAGCCGCGCCAAAATCAACATTATAAGTGTAAATAAAAAGAAGAAAAAAAAAAAATAATAATTTAATTTAAAATAATGTAAAAAAAGAAAAGAAATTCCGCAGTCTGGAAATTTCCCCGCAACAAGGAAAAAAAAACTTCCTTCAGGCTTCCTTTTATCAAAAATCGACAGCCTCAAAATAATTCACGCTTTTTTTTTTCTTCTCTCTTTCGAAAGAAGAAACTTTTTACTCGATGAGGAAGGCGACAGCTTATCATTTTCAATTTATTCACGAAAGAATGAATCAAGGGAAAAAGAAAGCAACCGTTTTATGCTTCTCTCACCCCCTTTTTATTTTTTTTGTATACAATGTTTTTCCAAAAAAAAAACTCCTTTCAAGAGGGCTTTTTTAAAAGACCCAAGAAAAATAAACGCTTTCGGGATGACTCAATTAAAAACAGGTTATTTCATTTAAACCAACTTTAAAAGCTATCTCATTTCAAAAAGTTCCCCCGCAGGAAATTCGATTAGCACTGAAACCACCTCTTTTTTTTTTCCTTCTTTGATGCTCTTTTAATAACCTCACACACAAGGGCGAAAAACGAGTTAAAAATAATTCAGAGATCAAAAAAATAAAAAAGAAAAAAAAACCGCAAGCGATTTAACTCGATGAACGATCGTGATTGTTTTCATAAAAGCAAATCCGAATTAAGAATTATCGATCTGAATACGGGTTGAAACATGCTGGCCCCGAAAACGACGGGAAAAATAGAAGAGGTTGATTTGAGAATTTGGCTATTTCCCTATGTCAACTTAAAAGTTTGAAATGTGTGTTAAGCTTATGGATAACCTCGTATCTGAGAATTCTAAGAAGACATAGGAAAGAACCCAGCACAAAATAACAGAAATTCGGCTGTCCGATAAAGTTTACATTTAAAAACAAACAAAAGAAAAACAAAAAAAAAAAAATGGAACTTTATCCGATAGCCAAATTCCTATTATTTTGTGCGGGGTTCTTTCCAATAATAATTAATTTTTTACCTCAGTTGTGGGGCTTTTAAAGAATTTTCAAACTACCCCATGGCATTGCACCAAAAGGAAAAATAGCAGCACGGCCAAGGCATTGGCCAAAAAGCCAAAAAGAAAACGATTTTAATTAAATTCTACCTCGGGTCTGCAAGTGACGGTTGCTTTAGGAAATAAAAGTCCAGTTGACTGCGCTTTTTCGCGGCCATTTTTCCTGGCCAGTCTGTTTTAATTAAGGGTCTCTAATATAAATATTCCGAAACTGAATGTTTGTTTACGTTTAGTTAATGATATTTAGCATTTTTAAAATGTATTTATGCAGTAAAAAATTAAAAAACTTTCACATTGAAAAGAAAAAAATAATATTTTAGAACGCTCCGAAAGGGCAGAATAACCTCTAAAGGGCTCTTCAAAATGAAAGAATATCCTGAAAGCTTCAAAAATTTTTCAATAAAAATTTTTTTGTCCAAGAAAAAATGTATAAAAATCGTGGCTGTGCAAAATGTATTCGAATGATATTGTGATAAATGCACAGCCACGTATCCAAAAAAATTTTAGTTAAAAATGTTTTGGAAAGTTTGAAAAAAATGGAAAAAAATTTTTTTAAAAAAGTTTTCAGGATGTTTTTTCATTTTGAAAAGAGCCCTTTAGAGATAACTCTGCCCTTTCAGAATGTTCTAAAAAATTATTCCTTTCTTTTCAGTGTGGAAGTTTTTTTATTTTTTACTGCATAAAAACATTTTGTAGCATTTTTTTTAAAATGCTAAATATTATTATTTTCATTTTTTTAATTTGCTTACTTATTTTTCATTTTCTAATTTTTGCGTACTTATATAGAACAAATATCTTCATGGCGGTTGTGATACAAAATCCCGTTAAACATAAATATCTCGGAAAATTGCAATTAATTTCAGAAAGGAATTTCATATGCCACGGTCCGGGTTTCGTGATTCCGTGCGTCGGAGGTGAACTAACGTATCTCCATCGTAAATATAATTGGAGATAGTCCGTTTCGATTGTTTGTGAAAATCACGTGACTACAAGTTTACACGCTCATATTGGTATAAACTTGTGGTCACATGACACTACCACGAGATGTCGAAACAGACTATCTCCAATCATATTTTCGATGGAGATACGTTAGTTCACCTCCGACGCACGAAATTACGGATAGCGACTATTCGAGGTGCTATTCTAATATTCTGAAAATTGTAAAAAATAAGAATTTGAAGACCAAATTTTTTTCAAAATGAAAGAATATCCTGAAAGCTTTAAAAATTTTTCAATAAAAATTTTTTTGGCCAAGAAAAAATGTATGAAAACGTGGCGGTGCAAAATCTATTCAGATGCTATAGTGATAAATGCACGCACAGCCACGTTTTTATACATTTTTTCTTGGCCAAAAAATTTTAGTTAAAAAATTTTTCAAGCTTTCAGGATATTCTTTCATTTTCAAAATAGCCCTTTAGAGATTATCCTACCTTTTCAGAAAGTTAACTAAAAAATGCTTCATTCTTTCACTTTTCTACTGCTGAATTCAATTATTTTTATTTATTAGCGTAGAAATTTTCATGTCGATAGTTGTCCAAGACCCTATTAAAAATAAATCTCTCGGAAAATTGCAATAAATTTCAGAAAGGAATTTCGTATGCCACGCTCCGGGGTTCGCAATTACGGATAGCGACTATTCGAGGTATTATTCTAATATTCTGAAAATTATAAAAATTAAGAATATGAAGGTCAGCCCGTATGATGCAAATAATATTTAGAATTTTTTAGCAAATGGTCCAAAACTTGTTTGAAACATTCGAAAGTCAATTTTTTCAAAAGGTCCAAACTGCAAATGTTGAAAAAAAATTGGATCATTTGCAAAATGTATATCCAAAAAATTTTAAAAGGTTCAAAATTGTTTGGAACTTTTACTATTGAGACTTTCCGCGAATTCCCTGCATTGCAAATGTTTTAAACCAGTTTTGGACCATTTGCGATTTGGACGATTAGCAAAGAACCTAATGCAACGTGCTTTGGTATTTTACGAAAAATTTGACTAAAATTGTAGGAAGCAATGAGTCGTATTTTAAAAACAAGCAAAAGCTTGCTTTTGCAAACTTTTGCTTTTTAAGTTTGTTTAAATAAATTTAAAAAAGTTTATTTAAACTTAATTAAGCTAAAATAAGGTGAATTAAGATTTACAAAACTCATTTAAACTTAATTAATAAAACTTAAATAATTTTGACAAAAAGCTTTCGCTTGTTTTTAAAATACGACTCAATAGCTCAAACAGCAAAGAGCTCCAAATTTTTCCAGAATTCATCGTACGACTATTTTGCATAAAAATTTGTAAAATGTACCCAATCGTATTGGTCCATCTCCAAATACGATCCATCTTACACGTGTTTTTCCAATGTCTAGCAAAATCACGCGAGCCCGTCAAAAGCAATCGACCATCAAGTGAGCATCCACTCTAATTACAAATTTAAGCGGAGAAAATGATATCGATATCGATTTCAATACCAAAACCCTGAACCGAAGCCCTTAACCGATGAAACGCTTCATCGAAATCAAAGCAAAACACAAAACAATCAAAATGATTATCGCCGTCTCATTACCTGATAAAATACTCAAGGGAAATCAAACAAATGAATCAATTAGAAACTCCAACAGTCAAAAAATAAAAAACCCGAGAAACGACTTCGATAGCAATCGACCCCAAACGATTACATAAAAAAAAGCATAGAAAAAAAAAAATTAATTAAAAAATTTAATTAATTTACCTTAACGTCGAGAACTTGCTTATGGACCAAGGGACGATTAACCGGTTTCGGGCTACTTTTCCCGGCGGTATCCAGGGGCTCTCTTTTAAATTTCGCAGAGGCACGTATCCATTGTTTCTTCAACGGTCCCAGGGGATCGTGATTGTTCTCAGAGTTCGTCCTTGAAAGTCTAGGCCTATCATTTTCCTTCCGAGCTTTATTACCATTTCCCATGCTATATCTCGTTACGTCATTTCGCTTCAACGGAACTGACGTTTCGACTTCTCCGGTTCCCTGAACCGAGGAAGTCCTTTTCGGGGCTCCATTAGGCAGCCCGTTCGTGCGGAGCTCGATGCTCGTGCTCTTTTCCTTCGGGATAATTTCCGACCGTTTAAAATTAAATAAATGCGTACGTTTCGCGTTGTTTTCGTTCTCGTTCTGAGTGTATTCGTCATCGGAATCGAACGGATTTTTCGGTTCCTCGCTGAACGGGTTCTTGCTCTCGTCGTACTCGTCCTCCTCGAACGGATTCCCGCTTTTCAAATAAGTTTTCTCTAAATCGTTGAAACATTTCGCGATCGTCTCCAACTCGTCCAACTGATTGTTCAAATCGATTTCCTTTTGCTTGTTCTCCTCTTTCAAGTTTAAAATCTTCGAATTTCGCAAGTCACCGAAATCCTCGATGATCTGAAGGGCGGGCTCGGGTTGCGTAAACGTCGGAGGCAAGGGAGCTCTCCGTTTCGTCCTCCTCGGCAACGTCACGTTATTATTAAAAATCGATTGCAAATTAACATTCGGCCGGTTATTATCATTCAAAATCGATTTCAAACTCACGTTAGTCCGGTTAGAACTCATTTTCGGGAGGGGGGTGCCAAAAAAAAACAAACAATTAATTCACTCATGCGGCATCCATCTACAAGAAAAAAAAATAATAGGTTAGCTGAAACTGTACTTTTTTTTTGAAAACACCCAAACAGTCGGCGAAAACAACTTTTTCACAACCCACGGTACGTTTTTTTTTTTCGTCACATCTCAGCACATTGACACTAACACCACAAAAGCAGATTTTTTTTTTCAGATTTTTTTTATTTTTTAACCGGCTCAAATAACACAATTATTTAATTCCCAAGTATGAAAACGACTGAAGAAACGGAATGGTTCTACAGTCAGATAACGGGGCGATTAGTCACAGCTATGTACACTTGCCTACGCAAACAATAAAATAATTCTCCTTGATGCAACGGCCTTACCATATGAAAAATAAAGTTTTCTTACGACAAACCTCAGGGGAGAAATAATTACGATACCTATTGATAAAAGCGATATCTTTCACCAGTGATAAGACGAACGATACTGTTTTATAAATTTTTTTTTTCTCTCTCTCTAAAAAAAAAAATTCCCAACCCAAAGCCATCTCTCATTTAATAAATTGGCATGTAAACAAATTGATCCCGGGCAAATGATCCTAATTTTTTTCAATCATAGTTAACATCGTAGGTCGCGGAATTTAAAGGAAGATTTCATAAGCGTAGCCGGTTTACACACCCGGCGCAATAATTGACAGTCCAATTGAAATCTTTCTTGTATTATTTTGTTGGGGTCTAGTAACGGTTTATTTCTTGAGGTTAATAATTGGTGCATGATCGTATATGCATATGAAAAAAAAAAAAAAAAAAAAATAATTTTTAGGGAACCGCATTTTGCGGCGAAAACCGAGAATTAAATAATAAATAGGTTTTTCTGGGCGGGGCAACGGGATGTAGGTTGGAAGCTAGTTGAAACGATTATTAAATATAATTAAGTAATAGCACAAAAATTATTTGGGATAAAAAAAAAAGTATGTTTTAGGGTAAACCGGGGTAAAAACAAGACCGGGGCAAAAGTAAGAAGTATGTGTTTTGCCACTGCCGAAAATAATTCATATCATTTTTGGTCCACGTCTTAGTTTTACCCCGTTATTTTCTGAAAATGAAACTCGCTGATTTTAGACTGAATCAGGCTGCTCAGCGCCTCGTCGCCAAAATATAGGACATTTTCTGGAAAAATATAGGACCGATTTTCAAGAAAATATAGGGCAAATATAGGACATTTTATGAAAAATATAGGACATTTTGTGAAAAATATAGACCGATTTTGAAAGAAATATAAAACAAAAACTTCAATTCAACATTCACAACACTATACTTTCTTTTTTTCGCTTTTTATAGTAAAATAAAAAAATTTGAAAAAAATTTGTTTTATTAAGAAAACCATGTATTACTGAGTAAAGGGTAGTTTTTTTATTGTGAAAAAACGCAGCCTTTAAAAAATTAACCAAAAAATGGATTTTAACTACAAAAAGTTGATTTTATGATATTTTAAAGTTAAAAACTCCCAAAAATACAGGACATACTCAAAATATAGGACAAATATAGGATATATAGGACGTTTGTCAAAATATAGGAAATATAGGACATATATGACAGCTGCGAACCCTGGACTGAATTTACATTGAAAATGTAACCTAGCCCGTCCAATAACGTCACGAAAAATAAATAAATGAAAAAATAATTACACCAAAAAAAAAAAAAAAAACGTCTGCTGACGTTCCAACACTTTTTCGTTCGCTTTCACGTTCCGCGACTTTTCAACACTCGGATATTTGAACACAATGGCTTTTAAACACATGCGACATTTCAACACGGCGACTTTCAAAGAATGTTATTTTAACACTCGTACATTTATTTTTATCTTGTGTTTTAATTCGTAATTTAACTATTTCAGTGTCTATTTTAAAATCGAAAAATTATAGAAGATCGACACAAATGAACTTAAACGTTTTCTTGACGAGAACAAACGAGAACAAACAATCGAGAACAAACGATGTCTGATCAATAATGGACAAAAAAAAAAAAGAACACTGTAAACCCGACGTGGCAGCAGATTGAATAACAAACCGGAAAGATGGCGCGCTCTATTGGGGGAAAAAATGGGTCCTGCTGCATGCAGACCTCAAAAGTCTGTATTTCCAGGATTTGAGCAGATGGAGTACAGAAATATTTGTAGAACATTTCAGATCAATCAAAAAGACATAGATAGACAAGTCCTAAATATTACAAATAGGCCATGATTTTTTCATACCCAGAATGTCTATCCAAAAATGGAAAATTCAACCTGATAGTATTTTTCGTACAAGAACAAACCTTTTTCTCGGAAAACAAACAAAATGAAATCGATTCAAGCTATTTAAACGTCTGAATTTGACTTTATTTTATTTCCGTGAAGTTGGCAGTGCCCTTACTCCTCCTAATTCTGTCATACCTGTTGCAGAACAAACGTTGAATTGGCCGGAACAATGAAGAACAAATGAAAAGCAACCGACAAAGGCAAAAATTTTTGATAAATTCAAATTAAGTCTTGTTCGCGTGAAGTGAGCAGGACCCACCAACTTTTGGCTCCAGTTTTTTTCAGGTTAGAGAACAAATTAGAACAATCACGGAACTATTAAAGAACAATGAAAAGCTACTATATAAGACTATTTTCGATCAAATCCGTTGACTGGGTCCTGCCAACTTCACGGACGTTAGACCCAAAGCAGCATTTTTTTGAGTGTTATTTTAACTTAATTAAAATTAAATAAATTTGTTTAAGTTAATTTATAGAACCTAAGCAAAAACAAAAGCTTTTGCTCGTTTTAAAAATACGACTCATTATCTGACTAAAATGACAAAAAAAACTGCTGATGAGACTTTGTGAGGAAATATATTAACTACCAAAATCCATTAAAATCAAAATCCTACCTTATTGTCCCTCCCCTACTTCCCACAACCCCCTAGGCCCCTCAAATTGTTTTCAAGCTCTGTAACCTATCATATGAAAGCCCATTGTAAATCCTTTAAAGTGAGACTTTGCCGGGATTTGTCATTTTAGTCGCGAATAATATTTTTGTTTAGGAGCACTGTGTGTATCACATCAATGGCGCTGTACTTTACACATATGACTAATATTGTTATCTTGAGTAAAATGTAAGAACAGCGGTAAATGTTTTTTTTTTCCAAAAAATCCGTTCAGGTTTAGAGAAGAAGATAATGATTTTTTTTTTTTTTTTTTTTTTTCACATAAAGCAACACAGGAAATAATGGGGCGTAGATCTTCAAACTCATGACGTCACAACGGAGTGTTCAATCAAATTTTAATGAGATTTACCTCACACAAATTATTCAATTAATTCCCTCGACCGATAGCGCGTGACTATTCAAAAACTTTTTTTTCACAAATCCATGAAAAAAATATACATATCAATAAAAACTCAATAATTTCGCAATATTGTACCATCAGAACTGTGTAAACTCAATTTAAGGGGATGTTACATACAACCTAGCTTCATTTTAAATCAAAAATCACTTTTTTGCGTCCGATGCAATACGTCCAACAAATATCTTTTTTTTGCATAACCACAGGGTCCCTGGGGTGCAGGAGGCGCAGAGTGGCTTCTGATTCCTCACAAATGCAACCATGCATTTGCTTTAGGATTTATTCGAAGAACAACAACTGAATAGAAGAAATAAGAACCGAGAAACCAAGAAAGTTTGTCCTAATGCATCTCCAATGTCACTGGATCAAATCATTTATTTCAGACCGAAATCCGGATCCGAAATATGCAAGCAAAAGAGCTCCCTTAATGAACAAACGCGTGAGAATTAGATTCCAATTTTTCCTAAATTCTCAAAGATCCCTCAAGAGGAGTGGAAAATTTACATTAGCATTTATATCAGGTGTGGTCTACAGATAAAATACGAACAATGACGAAGAGTCTAATAAACCCGTTTAGGCGCGGTCGTTAAGGGGTTCTTTGACATCGTAAGATGACCGATCATTTTTCTCCTCAAAAGTGGGCAGAAAAAAGAAAAAAAAAATCCGCAAAACTAGCCAAATCGTCAACCGCGAAAAAAAAAAAAAATCGAATGGTTAATTAATCACATGAAACATCGATGGGATTGAATTTTATTCCTCCGGCCCTGAGGTTATGTGAGATGACTCGTGTGGACCGAAAAAGCCACGAGGAAGAACTAACCGCGATAAGGTGAAGGATACCAGTTTGTCTTGTTTATCATTATTAAAAAATACTTCTTCCTGGACATTTCAAACAGTTGCCAAAAGTGGAACGTTCTCAGATTTCAAAACGAAGCCGATGTGGCTTCACAACAAATCTCATGTGATTTTTTTTTTTTATTCCCTTCCAAGGACACATCCGGTAAATAGGTAAAAATCGTGATATTCACATTCTCGGCGTCCCTGCCTTTTGTTATTCTTCCTCATGTCTATATTTAGACTTAAAAAAAAAAAAAAAAAAAAAAAATAGTTTTGTCCCGTAAAAAGAGAAAGGATAACATGATCGGGAAGCAATTAGCAGGAAAATAAAAACAACAAAATGTGTAATATCATGATCGGTGTGCGTGGCGAATGGCTTTTACAATACGATTTTTTTTTTTTTTTTTTTAATGCGAAATGTATATCATTACAAAAAAATGATAGAACGGTATATAGCGAGAGGGGAAATAAAATTGTTGTAATGCTCACACAATCGCACGCCCCGATTTACATACTGAAAGTCGATATCTTAATCATTTTCAACTCGTCAAGAATAAAACAACGAAAGTTAAAAAAAAAAAAAAAATGGGGTGCCACATAACCGATCATTATTTAAAAAAATAAAGACAAATGATAATTTTATAAAAGGTGAAAGTATCGATGAATTATCAATTTGGCAAATGTTATATAAATATATTGCCATTTGTTAGAAGTTTTTAAAGAGGAAATGCATGCAAGAAGTTGAGAGGAAAAACGAGGGTTTGAAGCCTGTGGCATTTTTGTAGGAATCGGTGTCGCGGAATCGGAAAATGTATCGGTAGAGGTAAAGATGTTGGAGAAAAATTTATATAAAATATATATATAATATATAAACGGCTTTTATATATATATAATATATAAATAGCGGCTTCGGCAGTTTACAGAGTCCGGTTGGAAGTTTATAAGGACGGGAAACTGGTTAGCCAACACCAACTGGTTCCCAACGGTGGACAACATACCGTTTACGTTTCAGTGGTCCAGGAGCTGGAGGCCATTACCAGTCATATGTAAGGTACAAATTTTAAATATAATATATATTATATATAAATATATATAATTATATATATTTTATACATTTTTTATATATAATCTATACATAATATCAATTTAATATATAAAGTATATATATATTTTATATAAGCTTTCATTATACAAAGATTTGGACATGCATAATTTTTGCAGAGTTTGCATTTTTTCAAGCACGGAAATTTGAACATGCATAATTTTTACCAAATTTATGCATTTTTTTAAGCACCAAAATCTGAAGTGCATAATTTTTACAAAATTTATGCATTGTTTTAAGCATTAAAATTGGAATATGCAAAATTTATACAAAATTTATGCAATTTTTTAAGCATTAATGTGAATATAAATAACTTTTACAAAATTTATACACTTTTTCAAGCACCGAAATTTAAATATGCATAATTTTTACAAATTTATGCATATTTCTAAGCACCAAAAATTTGCATATGCCTAATTTTTACATAGTTTATGCATTTTTTAAGTACTAAAATTTGAACATGCATATAACTTTTACAAAATTTATGAATTTTTTTTCGCATAACTTTTATAAAATTTATGCATATTTTTTTTCCAAATGAGAATCTGGATATGTATAATTTTTGAATAATTTATGCATAAGACTTATAAATTATGAAGCAGGAAAATTTGCAAATATTATGCTTATTAAATCTTTTTCCATTTTATGCATAATTATTTATGCATAGTTTATGCATAACAAAATTGGAGGATGAAAAAAATTTCCCGTCAAAAAATTTGAAGTGTTTCATACATTTATGTATTTTTTATGCATGTCCAATTTTTTGCATTATTTATGCATCTATTTTTCGTACGAGAATCGCTATAGAAATTAAGCACGAAAATTTCCGTGTTTATCGATGCTTGAAAAATCCGAAATCTGAATGACATTGTTTGTGAAATATCACAACTGCCCCTACCGGATTAATCCGCAAGTCAAAAAGATGACTAAATGTTTACTTTATTAATTTTCGGTCACTCAAAACAATCAAAAACCGGCCACGAGGAAACTAAGTCGACAAAACATATCCACAAGGTTTCCCTTATTTACCAAGAATTTAGCACTTTCCAGTGCTCTAATTAAATGACAATTTCGACCGCATAAACAACAAACACCTGACGCAAAAAAAAAACGGAAGAAAAGAAATCAAACCGAAACCGTGTCAGCAAAAAGCGGGTTGCGGTTTCCATAAAAACCCATTTGCAAAAAATAAAATAAATTCCAAGGAAAAGGCCTGTATATGTCTTATGTCTTAACATTAATGCATCGCGTGTTACGACAAGATTTCAAACGGATTCTCGAGCGATAAAAATCTCGCATCAATTTTTTTTATTTTAATTTTTCACACAAGCGTTACATACTTATTCTCCGCGAAACAACAACACATCATAGAAAATGAAAACGATGGAGTTTGCCAATATAATCAATGCATAGCATTTCCTCTCCCGTTTTCTGATACCGAAGGTCGTTTATTGTATTGAAATGACGTAATCTGAAACTCGGGAGTGTAGGCAGCCAAGAAACATCTTTTCAGAAAATTTAAACAACGAACGAGAGCAGAAAAACTCCCTTCGGAAAGGCCTCAGCAGTGATCAATTTTTTTTTTTTTTCTCGTTAGGAAACCTCAGACATCCTGTGTTTACCTTATCAAAGGTCAAATATAGGACACCCGTCGTCGGAATTTAAAAGTGTCAAGTTTTAGGCGAAATTGTTTAATATGCAAGTCGCGGGAAGAGAAAAAAAAAATCCGGTTCTCTTGCACTTTTTTGTTTTATTTGAACAAGAGGAGAGAAGGGAGTATAAATCTTCGAAGTTTATATTAAGTCCTTGATTTTAATCTTTCGTATGATTGTTTACATTTTGATAAAAAAAAAAAATCTTTCGCATGTTGGTAGTGTTAAAAGATTGAATATCTTTTTTTTTTTTTTTTTTTTTTTTTCCTTGGTCATTCTTTTCCAATAATGGCCTGATTCCATTAATTCGGATTGTCCTTGTACAGGAGGACGTATTAGTCATTAATACAAATTATTCATTTTTTTTTCTTAATCTCCCCTCTTCCGTTTCGACTACGTCAATTCTTATTAAAACGAGAAAGTTTTATGAGCAATAAGACCCAAGGTAAAAAGCCTTCGACGGATTATTTTTGCTTTTAAGGTGTACCCATCTCCGTAGCTCATGGGTGTGCATCCGTTTTTCACCAAGGAGACACGTGATTTATTGTATCCTGTTATGTAATTCTCTATTGTTTTTCGAGAGAAATTTGAGAGAAAAAAAAAAATTCTAAAATATGTTCAGTGTCTTTGGGATCGACCTTGAAACTAGAGCAAACGCACCTAATACCCGCTCCTTTAGCTAAAGAGCGAATTATGAATCAAAAACGAAAAGCCTTTCGAGGATTCTGTCTTTAATCATAAAATCTCTTTAATAAAATGAACGACAATAATAAGGTAAGTATAACGAAACCACATCATCTACCAACTCCTGACCATTCCATAAGCTAAACATGTTTTTTAGTACGATGAAAAAAGCATGTTTAGCTTATGAAATAGTCAGGAATTCGTGCACGGCCAGGTTTCGGTCAACTTACTTTTATAGCGGAGGCTAAAAGGTTACAAAAGTTTTTATTGAAAACATAGTACCATCGTGTACCTAGAGATGGTGTTGAAGCGAGGCTCACGACTTCGGGTATCATCATGCGCCTGCGCGTACGATGGTAGCCGACACCGGCCCTCGATACTTCAGTCTTCACTCAACATTCAAATTTAAACGTTTAAAAATTATTTGACTCATCACTTGTGAAATAATAAAATCAATTGTAAGTAAAATGCAAAAACTGTGATAAAAATCGTGTGTCGACCATGATAAAA
Organism: Liposcelis bostrychophila; assembly: GCA_037577465.1. Classification (NCBI taxonomy): domain Eukaryota; kingdom Metazoa; phylum Arthropoda; class Insecta; order Psocodea; family Liposcelididae; genus Liposcelis; species Liposcelis bostrychophila. Next base: position 22,512,287 of record CM075214.1, on the reverse strand, counting down.
ATCGTGTTTAAAAAAAGCGAAGAGAGAAAGAAAATCAAATTGCTTAATTAAGGAATTTTAGAGAGAGAAATTTTAATCTTTAATTCTACTTTTCATGTTAGCCAAAGGAAATTTGATTTTATATTATTTTGTTGGTTTTTTATTATACATTAGTTTTGTTACCACCCACAAAAAGGAATTTGTAAGAAATCCAAAGGGCTCCCAGCCCAGGATAAGTCTGTATAAAAAAAGATGTAAAAAAGGAAAATATATGCAACCCGGTACCGGTTAGGTACCGAGGAAAGAAAAAAAAATGTATTAAGAACCCCCGAAAATTACGTTAGACGTGGCATCCCTTGTGGGGAGGGGATACCTTAGAGGGGATTACCTAAAATTATACCCTTAAGTTATGGTTAGAGTGGTGATGCGCCTAGGCTGCACTTATTACCACTTATCCATAAGTTAAGCATAGACGCAACCCCTTATCTCGTTAAAACGATCGGATAGGATTTTGGTTTAAACGGATTTTCGATATTTAATGAAGCTGTAAAGTCAGATTTTTACCACATTTTTGTGGATTAATAAATTTCTACTTGACCACCGTGGTCAGGAATTTAAGTTCCTCAATTATCCAAGTTTGCACTTGGTTTAAGTCTAACTGACGTACCTCCACCGTAAATAAGAATGAAATGTAAATGAATTTTAGATGTTTAGGCCACCATGAACTTAAAAAGATTTTCAAGGATTTTATTTCGATAAAGTCGATTCGTCGTTCGATTTCGAGAAAGTCTGTTTCGAATGTTTAAGAAAGAAAATCAGGTGATCACAATCTAACATATTTATGTAGGCGTCAACCTGTGGTTACATGACTCTTAAAAACAGTCAAAACGCAATATCTCCAATCGTATGTACGATAGAGGTACGTTAGTCGACAAGTCAGAGTGTTCCATTTGACGGTTGAAAAGTATGCTATCTACAACAGGGTCGACTTTAAAATTAAAGTTCTCGAATTTCGTCTTTATTTTTAAATGTTTACTATTTTTTGTTTTAAATCAGCGATTTTATGTTCTCAGTTTTCGGTTACACTGAACACATCCCTAAATTCCTAAATTTGAGGCTTTCTTATTTATTTATTGTTCTTTAGCGTACGTCCATATGAAAAAATACCGACTGGCAGTTGTCGCATAGTTTGCTTTGTTTTGACAAAATGGAGAACGTTTAAGTTCATGGAAACCAAAAGTAACTATGAGACAACTTATAATCGGTCTTTTTTCATATAGACGTACTATATTTATTTTTTTAATCAAGCTGCAATTGTGGAAGTCATTATAATCAGATAAAACACACTATGGAACTTAGATTCTTTATTTGGAACCGTTATTGCCAACAGTCATCAAAAGAAAAGGATAAATTTTTAAACTTTTCCAACATCTCCCATTGCTTTCCCAGCGTCCTCGTCAAAACAATATCAGGACATTAAACTTCCTTGCAAATCAGCTCAAGTATTTCCCGTGTACTCACTATTTGTCATTCAAAAGTATTGCTCATCCCTCCGGGCAGAAAAATGAACTTTTTGTCCCGCATTGTTGTCATTTTTGGCCGTCGAGATAAAAAATATCTCACAAATCAGATGTGAAGGTAGCTTTTTGCACGTCTCGACTTGCAATAAACCATTCCCATACTTGATAGGTAATATACTATTTTTGTTTTTTTTTTTCAATTCCCATTTTAACAATCAAACATATCTTATTGCTAATGTATAGTAAAGTATCCTATTTCCCCTTTTTTTATCATCCTGATTTCAACGAAAAAAAAGTTCTACTTTTCGGTGAAAAACGCTCAAGCTTCCATTATCAAAGGTGAAACACTGATAATTAAAATCGACACGTGTCAGGTCTTTGATAAGCACAAAAAAAAAAAAAAAAAAAAACAACTAAAATACAAAATAATTAAAAGTATCATTTTTCACTCATTTTCTGACAGTTCCAACTTGTTGAGTCAATGACAGAGAGAGAAAACACATGAAAAATAAAACAGAGAAAACCGGATTATTTCAAAAACCTAACCTAACTTGGGTTTTTTTAATCCCAAAGAATTTTCTTTTCCTTTTTTTTCATCCATTGATTGACACCTCGAGAGAGCTTTTAATCAACAACGTCCCCGCCCATATCATGTTTCCTTTTTTTTTTTTTTTTTTTATTCCTTTTTAACGGGAGAAGGATGACAAAAAGGTATTAAAAATTTCATTTCTTGAATTTCGATGGGGTCAAGGATTCCCTCCCTTCATGCAACCCGAACGCAATTACGTGACTTATTTTTTTCCAGGTGGAAAAAAAAAAAATAATAAAAAACGAAAAAATGGAAAAAGATAACCCCTTGCATGCTGAAGAAAAAAAAAAACCATGAATGCGAATTCTACTTTCATTTAAATTATACAAGAAGATTAACAAGTTCATACAACAGATTACAATGATGTACAAAAAACTTTCACTTGCACTAAATGAGCATTATTATTTTTTCTTAAAGGACGACGGAAAATCTTTATCGGTATGAACTTCTTTTTCGAATTTTTTTGATAAGAATGCGACGATTTTTTAAAGGTTATAACAAAAAAAAAAAAAAAAAAAAAAAAAAAAGGAGAGACGAGATAACGGAAAGAATATTTACATTTCAGATTAACAAATCAAATTGCGAACAATTCTTTAAGGATTTTTTTTTTATTTCCTTTAAAATACGATTGTCGAGATGCTCACACAAGATAGGAATGACTAATACGCAAACAAATGAATGAACTTTTGCAAGGTTGGAGTCGAACGATGTGATATGAACGTCTAGACGATGTAAGAGAATAAGAAGAAAATTGGAAGTTTCGGGTCAGATTGCTTAGTAACAAAACGGAATGGGGTTGCTTTGACCTTTTGCACTGAGAAAATATTGGTAAAGGAACTGGAGGGAGATTTCGGAAAATTTCGGAATTTGGAAATGCGATATAAAATGTCTATAACTGCAGGGGCGTACAAAGGATTAATCTTTTGCTGTCCGAAGCATATTTTTTTTTCTTTAAGCGTTAGGGGCGTAGATGTTGTTTCGTCTTTTTCAGTAATATTTTAACAAAAGTATGATCCATAGAGGCAATCAGTAAAGCTAAAAAATATAATTGACCGCCTATGTTTAGCTTATGGGAAAAAATATTTTAATTGAAATCTCACAAAAATCACTAAAAACTAGTAGCTGTAGTATAAAATGCAGTAAAATCAAGGTAACAAGTCTCTAAACCTCTTGTAAAACTGTACAGAAAGAAAGCCATGGAGAAACACATAAGCAAGATGCATGGCAGAAACTTAGAAAATGTACATAACTATCATATTGGCCATAATGCAGGATAACACTGTGATAATATTGTGATTTGACCGAAATTAAAAATTGTCAGCTGACATTTTTATGACAAGATAAAAATGTCAGCTGACAATTTTTAATTTTAGTCAGATCACAATAGTTTGTAATTTATCTATTTACATGAATATAAAAAATACACAGTAAAAAATTTATGTCAAAATTAATATGATTATGTTAAAATGGGTCTACATAATTTTTATGTTGCTTTTGTTTATGGATAGAAGTATAAGCTGGAAAAGTAGAACTTTCTAGGTTTAGTTTGTACACAATTTGCTCGTTAAGCATTCAGATCTGTTCAGCTTTTGCTGTTTCCTGGGAAATATTACGGAAAGACTAAATGAGAACACCTTTTGGAAAAAACAAGAGGAAAAATTTGTGTAGACCGATTTAAACATAATTACATAATATTTTTTTACTGTGTATAATTTTAATACCATTAATTAATGTTCTAATTAAGCAATAATACTCCCATAAGCTAAACATAGGATATACATTTTCGCCTAAAATCTATAACTTGAATTTTCCAACGCCGGAAACAATGGAAACGTGTTTAGCTTATGAGAAAGCTAAACAAAGCTAAACACGTTTCCATTGTTTCCGTCGTCGGAAAAATGAAGTTATAGATTTTTGGCGAAAATGTATATCCTATCTTCATCAGTGATGACTGCCCTATTTAGGGCTGCCAACTCGGAATCAATGGAAACTTGTTTAGCTTATGAGTAAGCTAAACAAAGGTAAACACGTTTTCATTGTTTCCGAGGGCTGTCATCACTGATAAAACTCTATTAGTAATTTTCACTAGCTTATTAGTAATTATGCATCTGCCTGAAACTGCGGGTAAATTTTACATATATTATTAGCAATATTTATCTTACTTATGGTAAAAATGGCCAATGTTGTATGTAACATTCACCCTCATCTCCAAGTAGATGTATAATTACTAATAAGGTTATTTAAAATTACTAACAGCGTTTTATCCGTGCGGATAATCCTGATTTAGTCTATAATATTAAATTAATGCTATTCAGGTTATTTATGTGAAGGACAAAACTTCGGCTGTGCTTACCTAGTAAGCCACCAAGAGTGCTCAGAAAAAGAAGACAATACTATTTAAAGTAGAAGGAACTCGTGTTAAGTGTATCTAAGTGATGCGCCAAATAGTGCAAGCAATGGACGCTTTGCATAGCTTAAATTTAGCTGTATTTTCATAATTCTCATTTTCTCACAAATTCTCTTCAATTCTCACTAATCATTTTCATATTTTATTTAGCTTAAATTTCATAAAATTTTAGCCAGTGGTGTTCGATTTCCGCTGAAATTTGTTCTGTAAAGAAAAAAGCAAAGAAAAACCAGAAAGATAAAAAATTAAGAAGAGAAAAATTAAGAAGAGAAAAATTAAGAAGAGAAAAATTAAGAAGAGAAAAATTAAGAAGAGAAAAATGGGTAACTGCAGAAGGTGAGGCTGGAGCAAGTGGTACTATTCAGGCTAGGATGGATCAAAATCCAGCTGGAATGTATCAAGAAAGAGAACACAACTTAATAGAGAACTTAGCTACATGTGTCGCAGAAGAGGTATTCGCAAAAAAGATATACTTTGACAACACAGTTTTTAAGTTGGAGAAATTTTGAGCTTCTTATATGACACAGTCGAACATTTACTGAATTCTTCCATGTCGTGCTTGCAAATACTACTACTACTACTACTACTACTACTACTACTACTACTACTCTGGTATAAATTTCGCATAATCATTTTAGCCATTTTTCTTTTCTTAATTTTCACCTTTCTGCTTCTTCTCAATTTTTGTTTTAAACGAAGAAATCTCAGCGGAAATCGAATACCACCCGATAAAATTTTACGAAATGAACTACGATCCTCATATGATCCTCCTTTCCTAAGCAAAAATGACGTATGACCATTTTGGAATAAGTACTTCCCTCCAATTTTCAACTCAAGCAAAAAAGCGCTCAACTTCAGGAAAGCAGCATGTTTCAACATGAATCCTTCAACCAAAGTAATCATTCTGCTCGTGTATCTCCATCTGGAAACAATCATCAATCCCACTTTCAATCCTTTTTCCCTCGCGATTATTCGCACACGCTTCTCAGAAATCATGAAAATAAATTACAGAGAGGATTAAGGTCTCAATAATGAATGACTCAGGTTTTAATTAATACCACACATGCAACACTTCGCCCGAGTAAAATTACTCAAGAATCTCAACTTTTTTTTTTTTCTTCTTTTAAAGATAAAGCCTTATTAGAAGATTTTGCAGATCAATCCCCTCGGAAATAAAATAATAATAATAAAAATAAAAAAAAAGATCAGTCGCTCAAGGCTTTTTTATTTTATAAACTCAATGGGATCCCTGGAAACGGATTCGCGTCGGACAATAGAAAGAGATTCACATCTATTAATGTGTTCGTTTCAATAATTTTAGGTCACTGACCTAAACCGGCTTTAATTCGCTTTTCATTGTCCTCTCAGCGGTAATTACGTTTTTCGATATCACTACAAATCTTTTTTATTTTTTTTTTAAAGATTTATAATGAAATATCCCAAGGACACACCTCTTTATGGTATTAATAAAGGAAGTCGCGCATGCAAAACCGGTTTGCCAACTTTCCCTGATTTGAAGGGCGCACGTAACAAAGAAATTTCGTTCCAGACGCACAATTCTTACGTAATATAAATTATTTTTTTCACGAGTGCCCACATGGGTACCTATACATGAGGAACTGTATGTAAATTGCCTAGGGCACATATCGTTTGGTCTGCTGCTGTTAGCTCCATTTTGCAAAGAATTAAAAGAGAACCAATCGCGTTGATGGCAAGTCGAGACAAGTGTCTTTTGTTTACAAAATGGGAGTTCAGTCGCTAACAAGGGCAGTTTGTAACACGTTTGATTTAAGAAAACGCAACACATCATAATTTGATTCATATTTGTGAACAAGCAAAAGATTAAACCGCAATGTTTGGAGCAAATCGTGTTTCTTATACAAAAATTTATTAGGAAAGTTGAAAAAATTAGTTCGGGGGCCTGATTTACCCCAACAACAAATCGGTAACCGGATATGGGAACTTAAGGTGACACAGGAGTGATTCATTTTTTTGAACATCATATACTTCGAAAAACGATAATATTAATGTTTTGGAGCCAGATGTCAAAATTCCGCTTCCGAGCAACAATTTTTATCCATCTTAGGCACCTTCAGGAAAAATTCCATACCTGACCACACAGTACTTTTTTGGGAAACTTTGATTTAGGATAAATTCCCGGGAATTTATAGTAGATTAAGGTTTCCCAAAAAAGTACTGTATGGTCAGGTATGGAATTTTTCCTGAAGGTGCCTAAGATTGATAAAAATTGTTGCTCGGAAGCGGAATTTTGATATCTAGCACCAAAAGGATAATATTTGCATATTTCGAAGTATAGGGTGTTTGAAAAAATGAATCACTCCTGCGTCACCTTAAGTCGCCTAGATTCAGCTTCTGTTGATGGTGCTCAGGATTCAGTCAAAACCAAATTTGGCGTTTCCGTCCGCAGGGAGTTTAACGAGTTGCACGCCAAACTGATTTTATTTTCCTGCCGACCCAAGCGAATTTGTCCTATCTCCATCTTTTTTCAAAATGGAGATCGTTCGTTTTATTTTGGAACAATGTAAACGATACATGTTTACAAAAACAAAACAAATGAACTCCATTTCGGAAAAAGATGGAGATAGGACAAATTTGCTTGGGATGGCAGTTAGGCATAAAACTTGTTTTATTTGTTTCAACGAAAGGGAATGTAAGACTGAGAACGAATTGCTGCCATTTGAATCTGTTAACGACAAATTGATCAATATATAATTCTTTATTATTTATATATAAATATAAAAGTTCGAAAGTCATTCCTGTAGACAGAAATCATCCCATCATGACATGTCACTACACTCTATGCCTCGAAATTCTCTGTGACATATTAGGATATAACTTTAAAATTTAATGAGTTTGTCAAAATAATATTAGTATTAAATTAGAATGGACTAGTTTGAAAGTCAAATCGTCAGATTCAAAAATGAAGTTCCTTACCTACAAGTCACAACTTGCATGGACGAGACAACAGAATCAAACTGATTCTCACGTTAAAACTATTTCGTAAATGAGTTCTCCTATATTTAGCTTATGAACTATCCGCAAGCAAGGATAGTTACGAATTCCGTAAGCTAAATATAGGAGGAACGTTTACTAACTCATGAAGTAAGCTAATCTCCCTTGGAATTACACGCAGCTGGTAAACTCGCTCATCTCGTATATTTAACTTATGGACTAGCACCTTTAGAGAAAAGTAGGCTTTTCCACAACTTAATGAAAAAACGAACGAGTTTACCAGCTGCGTGTAATCCAGGCCTAAGTATAATCTGGATAAGATTTTGCAGGCAGTACGCATTTAATACCTGTCTTAAACAATAATCAGTTTTTTATCCCATTCTTTTGGCAAAACGGAGCGGAATGAAGGAATCTCAGCGTCGCCGCAAATGAGAATTTGACAGGTAAGGGCAGAATAATATAAATAAATCCCCCATAAATTCTTGACAGAAATCTTCACCCGTGGCACCGATTCGGCCCGCCGGAGCAAGACGGTCGTATCTACTTTGCATTACCGTAAGTTACACATAGGAAATACGAAAAAGATACGACACTCTTGTTCCGGGGTGTCGAATCGGAGAATTCGATACAAAATGGAAAACAAGCTAGGGACGCTGTATGTAATGGTCAGTAAAATGTGGTGAACCACAGCCTTCTAAAAACGTTAAGAATATCTCTTAGATAATAGAATCCATAGATACGACAACAGCGTTCGGACACGGATCGTATAACTTCGGGTATTTCCGTGAAGTAGGCGCAATTTTTTGTTTACATTTGAAAAAAAAAGAATAACGAATTTAAACTCTTAGTTTTTTGATTGTTACAATAATTGAGAAATCCAACATTATAATGGTTTTTTTTTTTTTTTCAAGTATTTTAATGTTTCCTTCAAACCCTTAAAATGCCTAATTGTTCAGTACTGGGATGTGGTGCTAGAACCGGGAACACTTATTCACTTTTATTTCAACCCAACTTTCATTAATCAGTCTCTTTCCTATTCATCCAACTATGGTCTTTTTTTTTTCTTTTTAATATAAATTACATTAAATTTGGAATCATATTAAAAGAAAAAAAAACCTGCAGTGTTCGAATTCATTTGTAAACAAAAATTTTAAAAAGTGAGTCTAGTTACTTCTGCTTGTTTTGGTACACCGCCTTACAACTTAAGGGATAGCTATTGTCGTATCTATGGATTCTATTATCTAAGGAATATCTTTTATGAGCGGTAAGTTTTGAAGTTGGCAAATATTTTACAACATTCATAGAAGGCCCTGACTCACCACTTTCGCTGACCACTACATGCAGCGCCCCATGCGGTAAATGTTCCTAATTCTCTTGGAACCAGACACTTAGGAGTTTCTCCCGGAGCGTTCATTTCCTCGTTACGTAAAAGCCAGAAAAATCTTACCTGTGTGGAAACGCGAACTCTCCTGATCCTTTCTCGAGTTTCTCTTATCCTCATCGACCCCCCTTTCTTTTCCGGGACCTGCCTTCCGGTTCCGTTCGTGGACACCACCCCCATGGCCATCGGATAAGGATCTACCATAGCAACCGGGTGACCGTTCGGAGCGGAATGCTCGGGATTCGCCGTAAAGCGATTTCGCTGTGTACCATTCGTCGAAAACCTCTTGTTCGGTATCACCATATCTTTTTCCCTCGGGTGACTCGTGGACCTCGTGCTTTTGCTTCTTCTCAAAAGTTTTAACATTTGATTTTTAACGGTTGTAGCCAATGGCATTTCTGTAACTTTCCCACCAGTTATGTTATCCTGCAGATGTACCGGATGGGTTGCCCGTATTGCCGCAGCTGCTGTCACTTTGTTCCCGGTCACAGTTGACACAACATACATAACTTTCGAAAAGGGAAACTCCGCGATCCAAAACGATTTCCCACATTAAAACTTTAGATTTTCTTTTTGGCGCTAAAAAAAAAGCAACACTTTTATCGTCTAATTTTTCTTATGAAGGAATGACTAGGAGAAAAAAAAAAAAGTCCTTTGAATGTGATTTCTTAACCGCTAGCGACATAGCACAAAGCGGTATGTTATTATTTAATAGGCTTAACGGTGTTAATTGATGATTCACGGGGCAAACGTCATTTTTCGATGTGAAAAGATTTTTGGAAGAAGCAAAAAAAAGGGGGGCCAGGAAAGTAATGGAATCCGTGGGAGGGTCGATCAAATGAGGAACCGGAAGAATTTTTTTCCCAAAAACTTTTGGGACTAATGCCTTGAATCGGGCAAATTCCACTTGGAATTCCTGCCTCTGGATGTAATTTTTTAAAAAAATGGTTAACCCTTTAAAGGGAAGGGTCATTACCGAAATGACCCATTTCCCTCGGGTGACTCGTGGATCTCGTGCTTTTGCTGGAGGAAAACGCAAGAGGATCAAATTGTCGAAGGGACATTTATATTTTAAAATAGCTTTCTTCTTATAAACAGGCATCGAACCGTTCTAGACCTAAAAAATTAGCTACTTTGGAGACCAAAATCGAGAAAATTGGGGACTAAAACATTAATTTTTCAATTTTTTATTTAGGCTTAATTTTACCCACCTAAGTACACCCCCTTGACCAGCCGGGCATAAAAATTAAAGGGAAGAAAAATAGAGACTTCTTTTAAATTTAGGGACTTTTAGGGACTCATTTTAAAAATAGGGACTTTACCAAAAAAAATGAACTTCGATTCGATGCCTGTAAACTACCACTAAATTTTTGGACATGAATATTGAAAGGGCCTATTTTGCAAATGCTAGACAACTGGCTGCAAAAAAAAAATCATCCACCAATGGCGAAGAGAGCCCATGTCCGCATTTCAATTGATATTTTAATTAAATATTGAATCGATCATTTGAAAAAGCCGTCATGTCTGCTTTCTTTGCGTGGACATGATATGAGGGTTTAAGAATAGGATTCAGTAAATCCAGGAAGGAATAGCGGCTCTGTCTAATACTCGATTTTCGGGGAAAAAATCGAAATTTTAGGCATCTGACGAACTCCTTTGGTGTATCCTGGAATTTTTAATTCAAGTTTCAACTGGTTACAAGTAAATACGAACTTGAAAAACGAAATCTAAGCTTTCCGACTAGAAATTTCTTTAAAGCTACTTTCTGGTTGAATTTTCAGTTCAGACAAGTTTATACTTGCCCTTCAACACATCCCTGATTTTTTTTTACATGTGAGGATTTTATAGCAAAACATAATAATGCTGCTTTAAGACCTTAGGGATAGATTTTCAGGACTTTGTAAAATATGTAAGAGGTGCGAAAAAAAAAGAAAAAAGAAATTACAAAAGCTAAACTTCAAAGGCAAAACAGAAAATGCAAAAATCGAACTCGCAATTTTAGGTTATCTTTAACGTCGTTTTCAAGCCATCACAAATCCACTCTGTACTTTGGGAAAAAAAAAAATTCCTATTTTTATTTTTCAAACATCGCCCAACTTCTTCCTGGTTCTCGGTATGAATTATTACTCAACGCAATAAATTACGTTCTTTATTCCACACGTTCGTCGTTGGGTAAACAGTAATTAGGTTTCATATGAGGGTGATATCATTTTCAGGAAACGCAACAATTCCAATAAACGGAAAAAAAAAATCAAGGATATGTAACTCCGCTCCTTCCTTAAGTCGGAACTAATTAAATTATTTCGAGAAGAAAAAACAAATGGAATATAAGCCTGGGTGGTTCTGTCGCTATGCGATTTTAATCCATTCCAAAAAAAAAAAAAAAAATCGATCACTCACTCAAAACTAATTAAAACTCTCGGAATTATATTCCTTGTCAAAACAAGCACAGAATTTCAACAGAAAAATATTAAAAAAAAATTTTATTAAAGTACAAACACACACAACACAAAAACCGGACGTGGAAGGAAAAAAAAAAACTGATACAAAAAAATATTTTGAGGAAGAAAAAAAAATTCACGGTCCGCGGCCGTTATGGCCGAAGAGACGACTGAGCGTGTTATAGCAAATGGAATGTAGACGACGACCACCACCACTACCTATAAACAAGGCCTACAAGTCCGTTTATTAAAAAAAAAAAAAACAAGTCAAATGTGCGGATCTGCACACTCTCAAACGCAAACGTCTTTTATTTATTTTTCCCCTTCCGAAAAAAAAATTTTCCAAAGAAAAACAATCCCATTAACGAAATCAGCTGAAAAAAATCCGTTTTCATACGTTACGACGTTTGGCATTGAAAAATAATAGAATCAATTTTCATTTTTTTTTTCTCCGTCAATTTTTTTTTCCTTCCGAAACCACCCAGGCGGTTTGCTTTACGACAAACCGAATCATCAGGGCCTTGACAAGGTCGTAGTGACGTCATAAATAAAAATTTAACGTTCGAAAAAAAATTTTTTGGAAAAGCTCAACGAACTTGGGCGTTTAGGGATCAATTCAAAAAAAAATCCTTCCTGGAATTTTTAGGCGTTAAAAAAAAAAAAAAAAAAAAAAAAGCTTCAAAAAAGCACTTGGTCATTTGTTGTTTTGTTTTTTTTCGCAATAATCTCGAATAATAACCTTGAACTTTCGCAAACCCGTTAAAATAATTTTTTAAGCCGAAATAATATTTTCCAAGTCGCGATAATTAAAAACAAAAAAAAACAAAAATATGTATTTGACACTGAACAAGACTAAGATACACAGTCAACTAGCATGCAGTGATGTCAAACCATCTCAATAGCATTGTTATGTACCCGATTACGACTGCAAACCGGAGCTTTATGCACTTTAAAAGTTTTTTTTTTTTTTTTACGGTGCATTCAACAAAGAAGTCTTATGTTTTGAGATGACTCCATCGTTCAATTGTGCTAGGAGAGATACGACAAAAAGCGTAATTTTGACTCAGTAAAAAAAACGATTAACCCCCGAAAAGAGAAAAAACAAAAATTTGAATTTGAATCCCCGCCAAAACGGAAGGTGACGTCATCTGCTTAAAAGCAGGGTTGCTGTTTAAAACATTTTTTAATAAAAAACAGTTTAAAACGTTTTATATTATTTTCCCATGTTTTAAAACGTTTTAAAACGTCTTTTATTCGGCCTGGTTTTAAAACGTTTCAAAACATGTTTTAAAACACGTTCAAAATGTTTTAAATAGATCTTACGCCTATTTCTGATGTCACAATGACGTCACGACCACCATTTTTCATACCAACTCAGTTGAAAAACGGGCTATCTACGTAAAAGCTTGCGAAGAAAAACTGCATATCTATCTGTGTGGAAAATGTTAACCACTTAGAATGTGAGCTGTGGTTTTGGACAAACATTACACATTTCCGTGCGCGACAGGAAATTTTCAGTCAAATTGCGGGCTCGGGCCTCTTAAAAATGCATTTTACAACGTATTTTATTCACTTAATAAAATACGGTGTTTAAAACAGTGTTTTAAAACGTTAGTGTTTTAAAACGGTGTTTTTTATTCAAATGTTTTAAAACGTTTTAAAACACCGTGTTTTAAACCAATTTGTTTTAAAACAATCATCCCTGCTTAAAAGTGGTTGTGTTCGTTTCCGAAACTCTGAACGGCATCGATGCGCAATATTTACAAGCATGTTTACAAACAAGACGTATTTCCTCTTCCAATTCGATGTCTTGCTTCGAGTTTGATATCTTCCTTCGATACAGGCAGATGACGTCACACAAATAGAAAATCGTTTGAGGAGTGATCACGTGACAAAAACTTTGTTTTATTTGTTTTTTTTTATTTGATGAAAAATTAACATGTGACAACATGTGTAATTTGATGAACAATTAACAAAACATGTGACTAGTCCATTCAACACAGTACGAAGATATTCTCAAAATCAATGTTGGTAACTCATGGGGAAACAGGAATTTTTAGTGCAAGTTTCAACTTGTTTGAAATGTATGGGCGGCGGGAAAATTATTTTAAAAAAAAAAAGAGCTTTGGTTCGTTTTTTCTTTGATACCAAAAACCCATAGAGGGCGAATTAGTAGATAAGTTCGTTTCCATACTTAGCTTACGGCGCGAGCATCTATCATATACTGATTTTCCCAAAATACTTGTTCCAATCAGATTTCAAACATTTTTTTTTTTTTTTTTTCAGAGGAAGCTTCACTCAATATGTAAAGGAATGGCGGTTTCGTCTGATACAAAATTTACGGCGAAAAAATTCAAATTTTAAGTACCTATCGAACTTCTTTGACTTGTTCTAGCACTTTTGGCACAAGTTTAGGGATTGCAATGTAACGCGAAATCTCGGAACCGATTCCAAGGGAAAAGAGCTTCTTCGGAACCGGTATCGGAAAAAAAAAACTTATTTTTAATTTATCAATCAAACTTTTTCTTACATGGCAGGTAAAGACATTTTCTTAAATTGAATTTTAATTCGAAAATGTTTCTTCTTATATTGTGTAAAATATAAATAAAAGAAGTAACTTTAAGAAATCAAGAATCTAAATCCAAATTTCTGAGAATTAGTTAGGTCGGTATTGTACAAAAAGAATGCTTCTCTGAGCATGTTGGAAGAAAATATTTGTTCAACATGTTCCTCCAACGTGTTCGTAGTGAATTTCCGGCTAAACGATTTTCAGGACTTTCAGTACCGGAGAGAGAACAAGTGGAAACATTCGAGATCTGGCTCGTCTATCTGACAGTTGTATCCCAGAAAAAAGCGGATTCATTCATTACCGAACATGCTCAGACTCTATGGCGAAGAAAAAAATAAAAATTCGCAAGAAATATCCCGTAAATGATAAGAGCACTTAAAAGCTCTGTTCCTACTCAGTCATTCGGCTGCGTTAAATGCAATTACTGCAGGTTTGTGATTTTCGATAGGGAAACTGGTTTGGTTCAATTCAGTTGAGGGCACATACTTCGAAAACATCGGTTTTTTTTTTTTTTTTTTTTTCAAGGATCTGATTGTGCAACAACAGGGAAAGCTTACGATTCTTTTCGGACGCGCTCTTTCTTTCTCTGAGTAAAAAAAAAAAAAAAATACAGGACATCACATAAGGAACGCCAAGTGTTGCGAACGCTTTTAACGAGGGTAAAGAAAGATTTGTGCAGCAGACACGAATCGCTTCGGTGAGAACCAAGATCTGCAACTTTCATTTGACTATATTAACGGTTAATCTCTCGAAATGATTTTTCAAGAGTCCCCTCTAATCAGAGTCTCGTTCGCCACAGCAAAGACAGATCAACAAATTTCAAGAGGATTGAAGTGATATGACCGTCAAAGACAACACGATATGACCTCGATAAATCAATTAAGCCCACATGAAAATCAATCATCCTAATTACAAGTTACTCACTTCGACGCTACCTTGGTTAAATTCAGAAACTATTTTAAGTGGAGCACAAAAAGGCTCGTCCAATTACAGTAAAAAAAATAAATAAATAAATAAATAAAAAACGAAGCGTGGAAAAAGGACTGCAAGTCTTCTCCTGCAGCAGGAGGTCTTCGAAGCATGAGTCCCCAACTGAATTGAGCCAAAAATGAAATTAATACGGTTTTTTGTATGAAGAAAAAGTCATCGAAAATAATAATGCCAAAATATAAAATGTAAACCAAAATATATGCCAATGTATGCCAAAATATAACAATGAAAATATAAAATGCCAAAACTTCCCTGCATTAAATATTCATAGCCATCTTTACTCTGAGGCTTAGGTAATAAGTGCGACAATACAGGATATAGCCTTTACTTAGCTTATGAAAACATTTTTTGGCAATTTTGACGACTTTCTTTTTTGCCATACACAACAGGGTGGATCGAAACTGACGAATTTTGGAATTTGAAAACTCCTAAAATTGGAATGGATGCCTTTCGGTATCACTATTAACCCTAATTTTTTTCAGAGATTTTTTGAAGGTCATCTTGAGGTCACGCAATGACCTTAAAGTTTTCAAAAAGTCCATGTGAGAACAAAAAATTCGAATTTTTTTTTTTTTTTTGCTGAAAAGAGTATTTTTTATCGGAAAATTTGCGTATATTACGAATATGAAGTCTAAAATTACTTCAAGTACACGGCCTTTAGGTCTTTTTCTTGAGACTGAAATTCTGTAGACTTTTTTCCCTATTAGCTTAAAAACCGTACAGAAAAATTAATTTCTGATTTCATATTCGTAATCTACACCAAATTTGCGATAGGGGGGGGGGGGGAGGAAATCCTAGCTTTTTTGGCCTTGTACGGGCTTTTCAAAAAACTTCATTGAGTGACCTCAAGATGACCTTCAAAAAATCTGGAAAAAATTAGAGATAATAGCGATGCCAAAAGACATCCAATCCACTGCCACGAATTTTAAACTTCCGAAATCCGTCAGTTTCGATCCACCCAAGCACACAAGAATCATCATAAAAGTTTTTAAAAAAATTCAGAATGTACGATTAAATCGCCACACAAAATTGCTTCTCCGTAAGCTAAACATAAGTGTTTCACTGATTCAAACCCCCTACATAGTTGCAGTAAGTGGCTCAGTAAGCAGTTGAATTAATTTCTTTTAACATAATAAATCCTTTAAAAAATTTTCCAAATAAAAAATATCCTCCGCGTTTGTATATTCCCCATTAGCTTACATTCAAAAAAAAAAATTAACTAGTACAACGTTAACCGTATTAAATTCCGTTCGGTTGACCGAGGACAAAATCGAGGAGGGGAGAGAGAAAGAGAGAGAGAACGTTTCCAACTTCATTTCAACCAGGAAATAATTAATTTGTGTTTTTTTTTTATCCTTTCAGAAAGGGAATCGCGTTCGATAAAACTCAAATATTCAACATCAATTTTTCGCAGAAAAAAAAAAAAAAACCGCAAGAAACCGTGTCACGGTTTATTAAAGTTACGTAACAACAAAAACAGTAACGTGTAAGAGAAAAAAAAAAAAAAATTGAAGTCATCGTGTGTCATTTATTAACACTCGGTACCGTTACCGATTTCACGTTTCCACAAAACCAAGGAGCCCGTCCACGGTAATACGACAAGGGTTGGTACGGTGTTGTGAGCGATCGCGGATTTTTATTTACCGATCGGTAGGGCCTATGGACCTATTAATTACCCCAAGTCCGTTTGCTCCCATCACCCTCCCCAATGGAGTTATGAAGGGGGGTAGTTTTGGGGACTTTTTTTCAACGAAAAATGGTCTATTTGGTTTTTTTCGTCTCACACTCTCATTTTTCAACCGATTTGGATCGGTGAGGTCTTAAAATATTCAGAATAAAGTACTGAATAGAGTGTGACGCACATTTTTTGTCCTTGCCGCCATCTTGGAAAATGGCGGACAGAAACGTGTAAAAAACTACGGAATCTTCAACTGCCTCTACAACCCCTTCCCCATACGATATTTTGAATTTTTTTTTACTGAAAAAAATCCTTTTTTTATAAGCTTTCGATTGGTTATAGGCAGAATTTTGGGACGGATTTACTTTAGAGTCAAAATAATAGTTTTTAATCGTGCGACGCAAAATTTGGAATTCTTCATGGTTTTCTACTACTCCCTCTGTCCCAAAATACTTTGCAAGCTTTTGAGTTTTGCCGGAACTGTTTGTACCACTTTAGCCACCCACCCAAGCACTATTTCACACCAACCCCCCATCCCCCCAGGGGTCCCCCCCCCTTTGGAAATAAATTACCGAAAAAATGGAAAAAATTAAAAATTTCTATTATTTTCGCCCCGTTTCAGAAACGAAAGCGAAATATTTGAAAGTGGTCGGAAATGAGAGAGTACATTACCCTAAACAAGATTCCCCCATGAGAAAATTTTTTTTCATTTGTCGCAACCCCCCAAAAAAATTAAATATGTCGAGGGTCCGACCAAGGGGGCGAATTTTTAAATCTCGATTAGATGGTCGCGAAACGTTTGTTACGGGGGTTTTTAGGTCGCTGATTTCGATTCTGAGGTCCGTTTTTAAAATTCAAGATGGCGGATCCAATATGGCGGACCTTTTCTTAATAAATCGATTGCTTTTCACTAAAACACGTAATCGGGGGTTATTGAGGACGCTGATTTTGATTTTGAGGTCGGTTTTTTAAAATTCAAGATGGCGAATCCAATATGGCTGACCTTTCTTCAAAAATTCGATTTTTTTCCCACATAAACACTTGTCCAGGGGGTTATTAGGGACGCTGATTCCGAATCTGAGGTTAGTTTTTACAATAGTTCAAGGTGGCGGATCCAATATGGCGGACGATTCCAAAAGAAATTTTTTAATTCAGTCGAATTCATGATTGGGGGTTATCGGTGAACGTCTGCCATATTGCATCCGTCATCTTAAATTTTTGAAAACGAACCTTAGAATCGAAATCAGCGTCCCTAATAACCCCCTGGACAAGTGTTTATGTGGGAAAAAAATCGAATTTTTGAAGAAAGGTCAGCCATATTGGATTCGCCATCTTGAATTTTAAAAAACCGACCTCAAAATCAAAATCAGCGTCCTCAATAACCCCCGATTACGTGTTTTAGTGAAAAGCAATCGATTTATTAAGAAAAGGTCCGCCATATTGGATCCGCCATCTTGAATTTTTAAAAACGGACCTCAGAATCGAAATCAGCGACCTAAAAAACCCCCGTAACAAACGTTTCGCGACCATCTAATCGAGATTTAAAAATTCGCCCCCTTGGTCGGACCCTCGACATATTTAATTTTTTTGGGGGGTTGCGACAAATGAAAAAAAATTTTCTCATGGGGGAATCTTGTTTAGGGTAATGTACTCTCTCATTTCCGACCACTTTCAAATTTTTCGCTTTCGTTTCTGAAACGGGGCGAAAATAATAGAAATTTTTAATTTTTTCCATTTTTTCGGTAATTTATTTCCCAAAGGGGGGGGGACCCCTGGGGGATGGGGGGTTGGTGTGAAATAGTGCTTGGGTGGGTGGCTAAAGTGGTACAAACAGTTCCGGCAAAACTCAAAAGCTTGCAAAGTATTTTGGGACAGAGGGAGTAGTAGAAAACCATGAAGAATTCCAAATTTTGCGTCGCACGATTAAAAACTATTATTTTGACTCTAAAGTAAATCCGTCCCAAAATTCTGCCTATAACCAATCGAAAGCTTATAAAAAAAGGATTTTTTTCAGTAAAAAAAAATTCAAAATATCGTATGGGGAAGGGGTTGTAGAGGCAGTTGAAGATTCCGTAGTTTTTTACACGTTTCTGTCCGCCATTTTCCAAGATGGCGGCAAGGACAAAAAATGTGCGTCACACTCTATTCAGTACTTTATTCTGAATATTTTAAGACCTCACCGATCCAAATCGGTTGAAAAATGAGAGTGTGAGACGAAAAAAACCAAATAGACCATTTTTCGTTGAAAAAAAGTCCCCAAAACTACCCCCCTTCATAACTCCATTGGGGAGGGTGATGGGAGCAAACGGACTTGGGGTAATTAATAGGTCCATAGGCCCTACCGATCGGTAAATAAAAATCCGCGATCGCTCACAACACCGTACCAACCCTTGTCGTATTACCGTGGACGGGCTCCAAGGGAAAAAAAATTAATACGATTTATATAAAAAAAATAGATATAGATGTATGAAAACCTTGGAAGGGAAAAAAGTATTATTAAAGTTAATATATGTTGCATATCACGGAAAAAAAAGTTCGGTTCCTGTTACTAAAGTTCGGTTCCTGTTACTGAAAGTTAAGTTGGGGCTTGTGACATCTAAACATTTGAGTTGACAATACTGAAAATTAGGTAATTATTACTAAACGTTATTAATCATTACGAACTCTTAGTAATAATTACTAAATTTTTTCGGTATTATCTACTCAAATGTTTAGATGTCACAGGTTCAGTAACAGGTACCGAACTTTTTTCTCCGTGATAAGAGGTAATAAATGTAATTATCTGGATCGTGTCATAATAAGGTTTGTGTGTATATTAGAAAATTAAAACGTAAGAGGTGATCGATAATAATTAATTTCAAGTCGTTAAACCATTTTTTTTTTCAGATTTAACTTTTTGAGCTGAAAAGAAAAACTAAGAGAAACAGGCTACAGGGTGTCTACTGATTAATAAAAAAAATAGGACTTTAGGTCTATTTTTTAAAAAAATTTAGGACCCAAAACAAGCAGCTGTCTTAAAGACTTCCTCCAGAGCAAAAGAATGTCTTACATAAATTCTATGTCATTGTGTCATTTGCAGCTCAAAATTAATTAATTCTAGTTTTGTCGAGACGCTTAAAGCCTAAATAATTATAAAAATTAAGCCGAGGAAAATTTTGTAGAAAATTGTATTTAGAGTGAAAATATGAAAAAATCAGACTGGGATATGGGGGCATATCCATAAGTAGGACTACGTCTTTGTTTGTCGAAAAATTCGAATTTTTTGACAAAAATATCATTTTTTTTTTCTGGCCAAAAAAAAAAAAAAAAAAAAAAAAAAAAAAAAAAAAAAAAAAAAAATTAAAAAATTAAAATTTTTGATAAAAAAGTTCAAAAGTTGAGAAAAAAATTAGTCAAAATTTTAATTAAAGTCTTCAAAGTTAAAATTTTAATATTTAAACATTTGCTTTAGCTCATATTCTTGGCTAAAGAAAAAAGGACAAAATTAAAAAATGTAGTGAACATTTTATTTAAAATTTCCAAGTTCTTGATTTTATTCACGTGGTCTAATTTTAATATTAAAAAAAAAAAGAATTTTTAAAAAAACGGCGAAAATTTAAAAAAAAAGTTAAATAAAATTTCAACAAATTTCTAAGTCCTTGCTTTCGTTCATGTCGTCTAATTTTACTATTAAAAAAGGCAAAAAGTTAAAAAAAAAATTGTCAAAACAAAGGTAGAGGTTAAAGGTCAAAGGGGGACACATAAAAATCTTCCAATCCGAAAAGTTACTTGATGCTTTTTATTTTCGTTGTACGATGCATAACTAAAAATTTTAAGGCTGCTGCCATTATAATGCGAGCTCGTCAACCCCCTCCCCCTCCCTTTAAAAGTCGTGGCCTCAGATTGTATCTCGTTGAGAAAAAAATAAACTAGTACTTTTTTTTTTTTTTTTTTTTTTTTTTCGGGAAAAGAATTTCATGAATTTTTTAAAACGGTTCCAAGCTTAAAAACCGGGATGGGGGAACAAAAAGATTTCTGGAATTTAGAGCGGGAAAAATATTTTCCAAAATATCTTTTTCCGTTTAAAATTTTACTTTCGGAACGGTTAAATTTTTTATGAAGCATTGCTTCATCAGACAATGACCTTCTAATACAATTTTTAAAAAAAAACTGATAAAAGGCAAAAGCTCACAACGGCAACCGCCTTAAAATTCGCAATTATGCATCTTACAACGAAAAAAAAAAAGCCTCCGGGGAAAAAAGGCATTTCTAAACTTTTTTTTTTTTTAATCAGCTGTGGCTAAATTGTTAATAAAAAAGGGATGACTTAATTATGACAGCATAAGAATGATGTCATTGTATGGCCAAGCCTTTGTGCAATCGACCAGGTAGAAATGGAGAAAAAAAAAAATCCCAATATCTATTTTTTTAGGATGACTCATCGACGAGTTCCAGGTATCTTTTTTTGTTTTTTTAATGAAATATGCGGTGCGGAATCGGGTTGGGGGAGGGGAAAAAAAAATACACAGGGTTAATTTTATTTTTCAAGAAAAATAATTTTACTTGACTTGAGATGCTTCCCTTTTCCTTGTTATTTCCGTTTAAAAATATGTCACTGGATATTTTTAAACTTCGGGAAAATTTGACGAGTTTGATTGACGTTTACAGGAAGGAATTTCCTGTAAAAATCGAGTTTTTTTAAAAAAACGAAAGTGAAATTTTTAAAAGAAAAAAAAAAAAAAAAAAAGCAATGATGCAATATTTCAGAATGATAAAATAATTTTTAATTGTTTTTTTATTGGAGAAAATTAGGCTCGTCATGCGATGGAAATTCGGGAAGTCGATATTGGAAAAGGGGAAATCCGGTTTTTCCGGTTTTGAAATTGATGACGTAATTTTTTCTCTTTCTAAGAATAGGAATCGAGTGTGCTTAATGGGCCGAAACCCAAAAACTTTCGAGTTCGAAGTTCAAACAGACCAGAAAACCTGCATTTTTCATTCTATAAAAATGTATTTTCTTTTTTAATTTTTTTTTTCAGGTTATCCGACTTTTCCAGCAGCCTAAAATGACATGACTTTCCTATTTTTTTTTTTTTTTTTTTTTTTTATCCATTTTCAAAGCCGACTATGTTGCTCAGAATCCAAGAATAACTACCCTTTAGCCAATGACAAGATTTCAAAAATTAGGAACTCTTTTCATTACTTTTTAAAAATACCCAGAAATTAATAATAAAAAATCAAGGCTTAGAAAATTAACGCCGATTTATTTATGCAAATATTTAAGGGTCAACTGAAGTCTGAGAGTAAATGTATAGTCATTTGTTCTTGAAAAACACTCAAAACCGATTATCTCCAACCATATTTA
The DNA here is from genome assembly GCA_037577465.1 of Liposcelis bostrychophila. Taxonomy (NCBI): domain Eukaryota; kingdom Metazoa; phylum Arthropoda; class Insecta; order Psocodea; family Liposcelididae; genus Liposcelis; species Liposcelis bostrychophila. The sequence continues at coordinate 22,490,416 of CM075214.1, read as the reverse complement.
TCATGGAGATACGTCAGTTGACGCTCGGCGCAACAAATACCGTTAAAATTTCAAAGCAATTTGAGACCCTAACGAACGCTGCAAATTATGCAATCAGCCAGGCAGAATCCGTAAAAATTGCTTACCCCGGCAAACAAACCAAACTCACTTTCGAAATCTACTGCTTTAAAATTATCAACTGTCCAAAGGGCAAGACTGTCAATCTGTCAATAACACCCTTTCGTTTACTCACTAGACACAATCATAATGGAAAAATATACATCCCAATTAAAAATTAACAAAAAAGACTCAATCTCCTTCGATGTTGAACATCCATAAGAAAAAAAAAACCATTTTCGGTTCTTCAAAACAAACTGGGGGAAAACATAAATTCAATGGGGTAGGCTGCAATATCTGCCTGCAAAAAAATTTTATATTTTGTCAAAAAATATACATAGGGCATGTTATGCCAGAAAATACTGGACAAAACTGCAATTCGAAGCACATATTCATTACATTGATTCACTTTTCATTCGAAACTTAAAGAGAGACAAGCTACTCTTATTTGTATCATAAAAAAAAAAATAATTTTTAAATATTCTACACAATACAGAAAAACAAAACTGCCTAAATTTTTTTAATTCTGAATATCATCAAAATTATCATCAATCCTTTTGTTCGGCAAAAAAAAAAAAAACTTCCATTTAAGATTTATCATACAACAAAAAATTTTCAAAAACGTGGGGCCTGCAGGAAGATTATGCAGCCAAAATAAAGAACCTTCACCAAGCATCGGATGAAAAAAAAAAAATGCAATCCTACCTTAGTCGAATTGCTGACATGGTCAGCAGGGAGAGATTCAGGCACTGTTTGCAATGTTGTCCTCATACTGGCAGACATTCTGTTGACTCCTGTTTGCTGCTCCCCTCCCACCAGTTCTTTCACAGTCGTTTCCACCGTTGTTCACTATTTCCGAAAAACCCGCCCAGTCGAAAATATAATGGGGTAAACTGCACACGCACGCCCCCCTACACTAACCGGACATTGAATGTTTTCGATCGCGCACTTCCAGCCTTCTTGAATCACCTAAAACAAAGAGAAAAAAAATATTAGTAAAATAAATACGATTTGCTGTTGTAAGCGCTTCACAAGCTCAACAGTTGTCACAGATCGAGATATTTTTTTTAAAAAAAGTCAGTCAGATTCAAAGCAGTTTCACTTAATTGATATGCACACATGTATCTTCTTCCTTTTGTTGTGATTTTGGAACAAATTAAAATTTAAAACCTCAAAGATCTCTCTAAAGGCTAAACTAACACCACCTTTAGGAAGCTGAGTGCTTGCATCGACTTGTTAAAAACAACCTGAAAACCTAATGACTTCCACACTAAGGGAAGATAAGAAATAGTATTTGTATGTTCAAGTCGTCCTCAACCTTTCTTTTTTTTAAGATAAACACAGAAAAAATATGGAAATAACAAGCAGCATGAACACAAAAAGAAAATCAGCTTCATTACCAGACTTTTGAATGATATTTTTCTAGAAATCGCAACTACTTTTCAATGTGTAATCGGGAAATTAAAACCAACCCCTTAGAATCAAACCTCTAAGTCTGGAGCATGAGAATCAAATCTAGAAATGAAAAATAATCTCTTTCTGGTCATTAGGTCCATTTATAAGCACTTATTAAGTGGTAATGAGCCTTTGAAAAAATCTTACAAGCTTCCACAACTTACAATTCATAGTCATGAAGATTTCAAAAGCAAAGAGAAAATTTTCATTCTAGGAGGTGATTTAATCAATATGTTTGAATTGGCAACATCATTAAATTAAATTGGGTCAAAACTTTCAGTTTTTCTTCTTCCTTTTTTTATGTACACAAAATCGTTATAAATAAAAAGCAAATACGAAGCCCAAAAAAAAAAAAAAAAAACCAAGGCTGTATGTATGCAATGTATGGCTTTACGTTTCCAAAATGCAACAGTTTTTAAAGATGTGAAATTTAAAAAAAAAAAAAAAAAAAATGATCAATCAAAAAATCATATGTAATGGTAAATAAACTCAAGCATGAAATGAACATTGAAAAAAAAAGCCCCCCTAGGTAACTCTCATGTGCTTGCATAGGCATTTATTATGGCTACGAGGCTTTAAAAATACCTAGAACACTAACAAGCTTCCACAGCAAAGCATTTTTCTGTTAAAAAAATTTTCAGAATAGATGGATCATGGGATTTTCATTGTAAAGTTTCAATCAATATATTGAAATTGGAGACATAATGAAACAAAATCATATCAAAAAGTATCCTCATTTTTTTTTCTCCCCCCCCTCTTCGATAACCACACAAAACCATTTCAAACAAGAAGCAAACATGAAGCCAAAAAATAAAGCCATGACATATTTTAATTAAAATGTTTTTTTGACAGGGTTTTTTTTTTTAACCCATGTTTATATGGGAGGTTATCGTACTATGAATTAACACCGTCCATATAAGGTGTATTGGGGGACCGGTAACAAAGACGCTTACCGTACGATAACGGTTACGCCCAAAAATCCCGAAAAACCCTTCCGTTAATGCTTACTTTCACCCCCTTCCCGGTCGGCAAGCAAGGATTGATAAGCTTACGTTTGTAATTCGGTATTTTTAAACTCAATTCACAAGACCACAAACTTAAATAGCCTAAAATGACAACGAGTCACGACCTCATAAAACATTCCTGTTTGACAATTAACCCCTTCCTCGGGGGATAAACCCGACGAAATCAAATTAAAACAATGGAGGATGGAATAATGCAAACACTAACCCATTTGTAAGGCGATTAATCCTTCAAATTCAAACATAAATTTTCACTTTTCAAGCACACATCACGAAAAAACAATGCAAGATGGCTGAATCAATTGGCAAAATTTTCCACCTTTAACGTTCCTGCGCATGTCCGAATCGGATTACCTGATTCGTTCGATTCCAATGCTGACGTCATCGATTTGTCTTTTCGGCGTTGCCATATCGAGCGGAAGCGCGTTCAGGAATTCGGCAACAAATTTTTTTTTTTACTTTCGTTTTCTTTTTTTATAAGAAAAAAAAAAAAAATAGGTTGAATGCTCGACGCATAAGGAAAAAAGGGATTTCTTTTTCCTTAATTGAGGTCACTGTTGTAACCCAAACTACGTTCGCTTTCTTTCCCCCCGTTAAGATTTAAGGTTATGTACGGATAGGCAAAAGTTATTCAAGGCGGAGGTTTAGTTTTTTTTCATGCATTTTTAATAAGATTTTTCCAAATTTTATCCCCCGGTTAATCCACTTCATTTCCCAAAACTTCAAACCATTATTCGTTTTAATTTTCAGAAAAAATGACGCCTAGATAAAACAAAAATGATTTTGGCGGTTTTTATAATAATAGATCTGTCAAATGATATTAAATATTGATATGACTTAATAATACAACTTATGTCATTTAAAACAGAAGATTAATCTCGACTAGAAAATTAATCTGAGGGTGGGATTGTTTACTTCATATAAGTACTAAACGATTCTTTAAAGAAATCATATGCTATGGGCTCGTTTGCAAAATAAATTTCTCTTGCAAATAATCATTAAAAATCTATTAATCGAAACAATTAATTCCTGTCAAATCAAACCCATTTTTTATTTCCTTAACTATATGGAGTCTATTAAAAAATTAAAACTAAAAAAAAAAATTAATAACAAAATTATAAAATATTTTATTTAAAAAATTCAAATCTCTGATTTGCTCTCTATATATTCTAAAAAAACCTCAAACCAATTCGGAAAATGACTTAACAACATCAAAACTTTTCCTCTATCAGTTATAAAATTTTGCCATAACACTTCACACACATCATTTCTGTTTACTAAACTGCTATGTAACATCTCTACAGGAATTCTCAATAATGAAACAAGCCTGCAACAATCTTTTGGATACAAACTAAGAATGTTCAACCCAGATTCATCACAAAATTGAAATAAATCTTTGATAAAATAGTTTAAAAACTGCATCATTTTATCCTCATAATGAGTCATAATTATAAATTGATTCAAAATCAAAGTAATCATTTTAAACAATGCAGGTAAATGACCAGAGAGCCTAACGATATGTTTTATATTTACATCAAATATACTGATTTCATCTATAAATATTTGTTTGAGCAGTTTAAAAATAATTTCTTCCACATAAAAAGTTGAAGAGGTTAAAATTAAATTGAAGAGAGGGATGCATTCAGCTGATTTGGACTCAAGGCTATCCCAAATGTTCCTTATGAAACGTTTTAAGTATTGGCTGTTGTTGTCCAATAACTGACTATAAATCCATTCAAGTTGTGACAGCAATTGGGGATTGACATTGTTACTAAAGCTTATGTAACTTAAGATTGAATTTGAATATTGAAATAAAAGCTCATCTTTCCCCTGATATGCTTTCGAATTTTTTTGACAATCTTCTAAGTTTTCTAATAAAGCACTAAGAGTTAATCGATGATAAATCTTATTTTGTAACGTGACAGTAGAGGTTTTGTTAAATAAACGCCTCAAAATTTCGGAAGCTTTAACTTTTTTTTCGGTGGCTCCATACCTGACGATATTAATGATGACATCCAAAGCCTTTTGGTCGTCCGTTTCGGTGCTCGCGTCTTCGATTATCTCCACTTCCATCGTTAAAACAAATCTGGAATGTTATAATATCTTAAAGCACGGAACTTTTTCATTTTTTTGAAGTTAGGACTTACCAAGTTAGGTTACGAAGGGAATAGCGGGAAAAATAAATAGTAGGCTCTCTAATAAATAGTGGAACACTAGCGCTGCGTAGTATTGAAAAATGCAAGCCACGGAACACTACAACATGGCCGCCTCCTTACTCCTATCACAATTTTTCTAAAAATAAAAAATTGGAAAATTTAATTAGAATTAAAAGAACGCTTTGAAGAGATAATGGGAATATTGGAATGAGTGTGTATAATGAATTATAGGAAAGCCTAAAAGTTTTCGGATAGCCGAAATAAATTCCCAGGAAATTTTAGAAGATTCCAAGAATCTTAGTTCAAGTAGCTGCTAGCTGTTTTTAATTAAAGTTTTTTCTTCAAAATTTGATTATTTGACGTAATCAATGTTGTGTGTTATAATTCGATAGGTACTTCCGGAACAAATTATTTCGATGACTTCCTAGGAACCTCACAAGTCAGACTATTAAGAATTTACAGAAATGAAACTCCCAAAATTCCTCCAAAAATTTGAATGCATTTTATTATAAACAAAAATAATTTTTTTACAAAAAAAAGCAACTTATAAATTTATAATGCATATAATAGAACATTTAAAAATAAAAAATAAAGATTATATGTAGCAATAAATCGGGAATAAGTAAACAACCAAATAATATATCCAGTAAATACACCGTGTGTGAAGGATCCTCGTGTCAGGGGACCCTTTCTAAACTGAAAAAAATAAATTGTGGAATGATTATTTTTTTTAGTTAACCTGATATTACCTAATAATTTAATATATAATATTTTCTTTACTTTCATTATATAAAATTGAATATACAATTTACAATTAAGCAGTCGTACAATTTCATAATCCGCGTTTCCTTTTCCTTTTCAAGGGGAAGAGATAAAAAAATTAAAGCAATTTGGAGCAAATAATTTTGGACGGTTAAGATTTAAATTGTCAGTAAAAAGAAAATAAAAAAAAAAAAGAAAAACGCGGGAAAATTTTTAAATTACAGTGATTTACAATTAGATTACATAATTTCTTTTTTGAATTCAACAAAGAATTTTTTTTTAAAAAAATTTTGATTAAAAACTGTAAAGAGTTGAGATCTACTGTTCTAAGCAGGTTAATATTATAAACCTAATTTTATTAAATTTATTGTACTTGATTTAATTTTTTCATATAAAAAAATGTAAATTTTTTTTTCAGCAGCACCCGATTATTTATTTTTTTTGAAAAATGATTTTTGATAATTTTGCTCCATTTCAGACCACTTTTTCTTGCTACGGCATGTTATAATTACCCAATTTTTTTTTTTTTTTTTAAATAACGATATACAATTAGTACGTGTAACGATTTGCACATAGAAGCGACACACATGCGGTAGGTAAATGCTTATTTTTTTTTACGAACAATGACAGCACTTATAATGTTGTGGTCGAAATGGAAAGCGTATCTCATGATTGAGATAGTTTCTCCTCTGACAGGGTGGGCAACTCGGCATTTTCCAAAGGTCACTCTTCCTTCAAGCTTGTCAAACAGTTCTTCAGAAGCTGAACTTGAGCCTAAAAAAAGAAAAAAAAATTAAGAATGAAGCGCTGTATTAATATTTTAAGATTTTGATCTTGGAAGGAGATACTCCTTCATGTTATTTCATTAATAAATGGGGAAAAAAAGTTTTGTCTAAAAATAATTTTTCGCTTTTAAAAGTTTAATAGGGCTTCGGCGTAAAATTATCTAAACGTGACTAAGGGTGTCCTTTTCAAATAAAAATAACTTTGGCCAGACTTCGAAAATATTTCTTGGATTTTTTTTTTATTTTTAACGGTGTTGACACTCTCAAAGCTTGAAGAGCTTTCATATTTGAAATGCAATATAATGCCGAACAACATAAAAGAGTCCAAGCGGATCAAGCCCATGGTGAAGGTTTGGGGACAAAGCCCCATACGACCTACAGCTACTTAAATAATCAGTTTAGCTTCCTAGCTAGTATTTGTAGCGGTACCTTAACTTCTCTTTTACCTTACCGATCAAAAAATAATAAATGCAGATAAAACCGTTTCCAGTTAAGCGACCATTTTAATCAAATATTTTTCAAATTATCATTTTTTTAGCACCTAAAATTAATTTTCTTGTTCCAAATTTTAGCCCGAAGTTGAAATTCCCGGTTATTACTTATTTATAAAAATTCTAAAATTTTTAAAATTTATCTTACCGACCCTACGTATTTACGAGTATATTTAAGAGATCGCAGAGCAGTTACTTCTTAATTTTTTAAAGTTTTTATTAAAGTTTTTATTAAGTTTTATACACTTTGGATGCCCAGCCCTACACTCCTGAAAAGCTCTAAATGTGGGCAATCTGGCCCAATCAAGGTTATTCAGTTTAGATTGGCTTCCGCCTACAAATTAGCATTAAAATTTCCCGAGATTTATGTCTCCGGATTCTTTTTATCCCGCATTACAGCAATTTAAATGCTCAAGACCCGTATTTTTCGATCTCCAAATCACGAGAAAAAATTATTCTCGATTCTTAAGAATTTGAAAATTTCCCAAACCTGGAAATCTCATTTCTCGAAATTTTTTCCTTTTACCAAAGTGTCAAATTCGAATTTTCAACTATTCCGAAAGATCCTAGCCTTCGCTTCCACCTCAAGAAACTTTACACCTCCGAAAAATCTTAAAATTCGAAAACAAACTTTGACTAAATATAAATATTCTAAGTCTCTTATCAACATTATTTTCTTTCAAATCCCAAAAAAAAACATCACAGTAGAGAATCTCCCGGGGAGGCAAAATCAAATCAAAGAGACCTCCGACAGAGTCATTTTAGGACCACCCTACAGTCCAAACATACATTTCACAGTGTTTGTTATTCAGGTTAAAAATAGCTCGTTCAACATAGTCCCGACCTTTGCTCTTGTTAAATAAAAAAATATGATACCTTGGCATGTTTTATTTCTAACTCAGCAAGGTCGATTAAATTCTTGCGGAAGTCTTGAATTCTCCTCGTTTTAAAATCCATCAATTCCTCCTTTCCTTTGTCCGACATTTGCTCGAATAAATCGCAAGCTTTTTGCTGCACCATTTCCGCCTGAAAAAATAAATCCCAGTCGTTAACACTTAATTTTCGAAAAAAATTCATTCCGATTGTTTTTATCAAACCAAAGCATGAAAAATATTTTTAACATCGCATCTCCTTACCTCAGCGACTTCCGACGCCTTTGAAAGCAAAAAATGAGAAAAAAAAAAAAAGTCAAAAGCGATGACATGAATGCAAGCTCGTGATTTTACAGGATTGATTTAATTTTCCTGTGCTTTGCAGCTATTGTTCTTCAGGCCTTAAGCCAGATCGAGAACTGAAGGCTCCAAAGGGCTAAACCCCTTTCGCCACTTTCCTGGCTACAGGCTTGATTTCATTTCAAGTGGGCTTTGTGCTTTCACTAATGATCGAACTTGATCACTCTTAAAAATACTTACAGCGTGTACGTCTTTATTCTTCGTCCTGACTTTCTCCAAATTGCGGTTGGCGTTTTCATAATCAGCAAGGCATCGGAGTCTTCGATACAGCAGCCGTTTAGCAGCGAAGGAATCCCTCATGTAAAATCGTAATGTGTCAGATAACTTTAAATCTTCATCGGATGCAACTCTTGCTTCTAATTTCTAAAAATAAAATCAAACACAATCAAAACTACCTTATCCTTTTTTTCATCCCTCTCACATCAATCCCTTACCCTTGCTTTTTCGAAAGTCTCTGCCACTTTCGTCAAAAACTTTTCCAAATCCTTATGGTCTATGGTTGAGAGCTGAGTAAACCCGCTTGAAATTTTCAAATAACAATCCGCCACGTCCTTGTGCTTCCTTGTCATTTTATCCGCTTTCGCCGTCCCATCTTTTAAATGATTGTGATAAGTTATTAAAAAATTTTTTTCCCCTTCGAAAAATTCGCTAATGTCCTTCACTTTGGCCGAGAGGAGGTATTCATCTGTCGTGGCGGAAACGGAATTCATAAAACTTTCTATTTTCTCCAATTTATTTTTCCCTCTGACAGACAAATCTTGATCATATTCTAAAAAGACTCGGAATGTATCATCACTTCTAAATACAGGATGATTTGCCAAACGTATGAGGAACATTTCATGCATTGCAACAGTTTTCTTAAAAGTCGCTAAATATTCAGCTTCCAACTCCTGTTTCATTTTTGTAAATTCTTCCTTTGTCATGGTGCCTTCTCCCTCTCCAAGTTTTTGTAGCTTCTCCCTAGATGCATCAAAATCTGGTCGAGGAGGTGCTGGTGGTATCTGAAAAAATAGTCTACGATTTAAAAAAAACCTTTTACTTTATTTGAACATCAAACTTACAATAAATCCAACATATGCAGGGTTTTCTTCGAATCTATCATGAAGCCATACAAACTCTTCGTGCTGCCTTACAACAGAGAAACTTGTCCCTCGAAATGCTGGATTATTAGTTGTTGTGTGTACTGTGAATTTAACTTTTTCTTTTTCGCTAAGAGCATCTGAGATTTCAACTATTAAAGAATTGTTACTGAGGTCTACTGTTTCTGATTTTGGAACTTTTTTCGGATCATTTTCATTTAGTATATCTGTAACTGTGCTTTCATCCAAATCGTTCTGAAAGACAGAAAAGAAAAAGAAAAATTATTAGATTACCACAAGTCCCTCCCCTTTTCGTAATCAACTTTAATTTTCAAATTAAAGTCAGTTACAGATTTATTACTACGCCTAAAATGGCACACGACTCTTTGAATTGCAATTTAATAATCTAATCGTTTCTTTTCCGTTTTATCACCGGGTGACAACTCAAATGAACCAAATTAATATTATTAATACCAAGAGGAAAAAAAAAGATGTGATTTAAATACGGTAACCAAGTCCTCAACTTTTTTTTACAGGGAACAAATACTAACCATCATTTTTTTAAAGATATCGTTTAAGAATAACGAGACTAAAAAAAACCAAAACTAAGATTTGAGCCTTTTTAATGAATATTCCTGATAAAAAATACGCCCCTTAAAATTACTCAAACACACTATAAACGTCAGACATGTTTGATAAAAATGTCAGAGATTAGAAAAATGTGGAAGGCTGCAGGCAGAAGACAAAAACGACCATAGAGGTTTACGTTCTCAAGCCTCGTGACACGTCTTTAAGACGCCATTTTGATTTGATATTTTCGAGCCAATATTTCAAAATTAATTTCGAAAAAACGAATTTAAAAAAGAAAAAATTCATTGATTTGATTCACCCTTATAGTTGAATTAAAAAAGCTAGACAGTTTTCTAACCTAAAAAAATTATAGTCGTTATACAAGTTATAAATCGTCGGTTACAACATTAAATGAAATCCCATTAAAAAAAAAATTTTTACTTTTTAATTCTTGTCCGAATGTCCATCGTCCTTTAGTTTACGTTTTAAATGTCGATATGGATATGCTGTTATATGTGTAAGAGGGAACAGACATTTGGAATATATGCAAAACGCATTAACAATATAGTTTATGACCCGATTTCAAGGTTAAGAATACGACTCGACTGATATAATCCCAAGTTGCTTGATTTGCCAAAGCAAATTAAGCAGCTTTGTCGAATTCTTTCGTTTCTTTAGTTCCACGTTTTTTTGGTTACTTTAGTGCTTAGTACAACGAAAAAACTAGAATTTATTTGCTTCACATTATCAAACAGTTAAAACATTTGTTCCTTAATTTTTTTTTAAAGAAAAAATGTTTGTTAAAAAAAGTGAGTCAAAAAACGAAAGGACTATTATTTTCAAGATTGGTTAGTTTTAAAAACACGTAATACTGATTGAACTTTAAGCAATCACCAATGTTATCAGTTTTTTTTTTTCCTTAAATAATTTTTTTGCAAATCCGGTTTAGTTAGAATGATTAGTCTTCATTCTTGTGAAATATGAAAGCAATGAACTGAAATATTTTGAAAGGCTTGATATAGGTGGGTTATGATTAATAAATAATCTTGTGTTTGCTTAATGTCCTTAATCGTGCAATTTTTCGAATTTCAAAATAAATTTAAGTGTTTCTGTAACCGGTATGCTCAATTTTCAGTCGATTTTTTATTTTGAACGGAAAGCCTCTCTACTTGAGTATAAAAGTTGTTCGGAAAAACTTCGTATCAAAACAAAGTGATTTTTTTTTTTTTTTTTTTTTTTTTGGGGGGGGGGGGGGATTCTTCTTGAAATACATTCCGAATCGCGTAATGACACACCTCAAAAAGGAGTATCAATAGAATGATTTCACAATTTTTAGTTTTTCTGAGAGAAAAAATTAAACCGGCCGGCCGGTAAACCGGTCGGATTATCAATTTTTTTTTCTTTCGAATCCATTCATTTGCTTCAGAAAGACAGGCAACTAAGATCATGACATTAACACGATTCAGTTTTTAAAAGCCGTATCTTGTCCTTTTTTTTTTTTTTTTTTTTTTACGTCAAATAAATTGACGATAATTTAATTAATAAAGAATGTTAAATAATTAATTTATTTATTTATTTATTCGTTCATTTATTTTTCTTTATGATATAAAAAAGAAAGATCTTTGCACTTTTACCAATTCTTTCCATTCAAAGGCACAAGTACCTGTGACTTAGAAAAGTTTGAAGCTTTCAAAAATAATTGGATTTCTTCTTGAGTTTCATCACAGAGAAATGTGACAAAATGACGCGTAACCGTCGTAAAATAACATGCGATAAAATGTCCCGTAACCCTAAACTTAAGTATGGTCAGATCCAATCTAAAATAATTTAGATTGCCTCAAAAGCAGTTTTTTAGGTTTGTTGGAAAATTTAAAATAATTTACTTTGAATTATTTTTATTCCAGTTTAAAAACTACGAGAATGCTGTTTTAGAAAAATAATTGGAGATGAATTTATCTTTCTTCCCATTTATCTTTCAAATGCCAGAACAGCAACTGAGGGAGAAAATCCGTAAGGATTGCTTTATTAGCACTTTCGTGTAATCTTGTCTCACATTACTGGCATCTAAGTTATTTAATCGGAGAGGTAAGAACTACTATTTTGATTTTTAAATAAATCATATCCTTTTTATAGACTCTAACCCTAAGATAATTTTTTTTAGGGTTTAATAAGTTACTGAACTCTCTGTAATGATATCTCATTTGGATTCGAACCACTTTAAGCTGCGATTTCGCAGTTCGGCAAATTAATCTGCTTCCAGTACGAGAATCAATTTTGATAATAATATTTGATATGTAAGTAATATATTTATTTTTAGTTTTGAATATTTTGTCCTACATTAATTACGCAAAGCCCAAGTAACATCTACCATATTTGAAGGAGGGGGGCTATAAACTATAACACTGTTATCGTTAAGGTTTGCTCTCGAATCTTTCAAACAAATGAAGGGAGCTTTAGGAATCGAAATATTTTATTAGGCTAAATTATACATCCACTGCTCCAAAGAATAAGTCCGTATATATTTTTTTGAACAGTACAAAAACTCCCTATCCCAGATGGACCTTTTTGTCCCGTAGATATCTAAACATAACTAAAAAATTAGCGAAGTAATAGATATCCTGCAAATGGTTAATAGATGGCTAATAAACAGACCAATTCTTTTTAATTTTTTTCATAACTAAACCTTAGACATCTAATACAGTAGTTAAATAATTTTATTCTTTTTTAGTTCAAAGTTAATTAAAACATACCGGTACCGGTAGTTTATGCAAAATAGATATTTCATGCTTGACTATCCTTACATCCATTTTTAATCCATCCTAGTATCGGCACTTTATTCAATTGATTATTGGCATCTTATTAGGAAATCTATTATCCTTTGTGTCATTTTACTTTGTAAATATTATTAATAGAGAAACTTTTTAATTTCCGTAAACTAGTTTGCAAAACTATAAATCGCAACATAAAATCAGCGAACTGATATTTACTTGGTTTAATCATACTACATAAAACCCGAACCTAAGGGTTAAGTCCGGCTTTAGTAGCGCACTACAAATTGGCTATTTTGAAGTTTTAAAGATAGATTTTAGATATGTAGAATTAAACGTATTGTAGATGTCTATTGTGGCGGCCCGTAGCCTAGTTCATAGTGCGCACGACTCTCAATGATGAGAAGCGACGCTTCGTGCTTAGTTCGCAGCTAGGAATTTTTCTCAGGTCAAAATTAGTGCGCTAGTCAGAAAATCAACGGTCACCACCCCTCAGAAGGCAATGGCAAACCACCGAGCGGTAATTGTCTCGTAAATCTCTCAAAAATAGCCGTTCGGAACAAGCGTTAAACTGTAGGTCCCATATGCCTGTGAGCGCACGCACAGGTGTATGTGAGAGATCACCTCGCTCGTAATCGAGTAAAAACTAAGAAGAAGAAGCGGTCTATTATCGCGGAAATTTCCCGGATTATCTGTCTGTTAGATCTCTTCTAGCCATCTAATATAGCAATAGAAGTCTATTAGACATCTAGTATTAAAGTTAGATATCCTATGGACATCTGTTAAATGAAAAAGGTCCATCTGGTATCTTTTTTTTCTGTCGATGCAAATCCAATCTATTGTAGCTCTTACGATCTAAATAGATCGTTTATGGGTCGTTACAAAAAAAGATACGGAGTTTTTCAACTGTCCGAAAAAAGATATAGAGTTTCTATACTGTTCAAAACTACTAGGGACTTGTTCTTCGGAACAGTCGACGTAATTTCATAATTTGCACTCTACTTTTTCATTCTGTTCTTGATTTTTGCACTACCAGACAATTCGATTCTTCACGTAAAAAAAGAAAACTTCCGAATTTCAAGACTGATCTCTGATAAACACAAGGGTGCAACTATATTGCTTTGCAAAAAAAACTTAATACAAAACGACTTGTTTCGTATTCCATTAGGGTGCAAAATTCACTACGGAATGTTGGATTGCCATGTTGGTATGACATTCCATATTTAATTTCCACCTTTAAGAATAGGCTTCAGTGAATACAGGAAGGAATGGCTGTTTTGTCTAATACTCGATTTACGGAGAAAAAATCGAAATTCTAAGTATCTGACGAACTCCTTTGATGTACCCTGGAGTTTTTAGGGCAAGTTTCAACTTGTCCGAATCGTAAATGCAACCGGGATATAATTTCAAAAAAATTTGTAGTCGAAAAGCTAAGATTTCGTTTTCCAAGTTCATATTTACTTGAAACCAGTTGGAACTTGTATTAAAAATTCCAGAATACACCGAAGGAGTTCGTCAAATACCTGAAATTTCGATTTTTCCTCTGTAAATCCAGTACTAGACAGAACAGTCATTCCTTCCTCTATTGACTGAAGCCTACTCTTAAAACGAATTGATTCCGATTTCTACTACAAAATTTTTCTTTCCAGATATTTTGGATAGTTCCTTTTCCTTTGCAACCGCATCTGTACTGGTAACAAACCATTTTTTAGTCACTGCCGGGTTATCGTTAAGTTTGCGCATCATGGAGGAAGCACCTATAAAATTTTTACCACAATCTCTTGATTTGAAAGATAAAAATATTACTTTAGATGTAGTAACTGACTTCCAACCAAACATGTTAGATCGTCCATTCTATCCCAGCGACAAAATTTTGTGTCAGTTTTCGAATATAGCATATAAAAATCTTAAAGGCATAGAAGAGGACATGGACATCATGCCTCAAGGATGGAAGCTTGTAATAGCGGGTAAACAAAAGAGTGTGCTAAGTGGATATTTTGGAGCTGCTTTTTGGCATGAGGAAAACCAACATTTTGTCATCTGTCATAAAGGGACAGATAGTATGAGAAATATGTCGACGAATGTGAAAGGAGTTGCATTAAATAATTATTCCTCCGAAGTGCATTTGGCATGCACTTTTACTTTTGAAGCACTAAGTAAGCTGGGTACAAATCCGTTCAGCGGCTGCAGCATATCTATCACGGGTCATTCATTAGGAGGATGGCTGGCACAAGTAACAACCTTCGTAACAGAATATTTTACAGTGGAAGGACAAATTATTCGGAAATTAAGAAAAAACGAAAAAAAATATCATCCACACTGTGTTACATTCGACAATCCCGGTTGCTACGACATGCTACGTAAAATATCAAAAGATTATTTTGCCAAATTTGAAGAAAATATAAAAGGGGAACGGATTTCTGAGTTGGATGTAACAGCCTATTTTCTAGTCCCAAATAAGATCAATACATTTAACGAACACGCTGGCCATTTGAAATGCTTCGGTTTTGAAATACGGGAAGCTGATTTTACAAAGTATGGCTATTTTGTAAATAAAATCTTCGACGATAACACAGCAAATTATCACAAGTTAAAACATTTCCTGGAAGCTTTTGAAAATTGCGATGAAACAGTAACATATAAAATTTTAGATTGGCCTGAAACTAGCCTTACCAATTTTAAGCAATATAATAAATACTTTGAACTAGTAAAAAACAAAAGAAATTTTCATCCCAATCTATCAGATCTAAACGTGAATTATATAGCCGTTTCCTATAAAAGCGAAATATACGATACATCAGTATCGAAAATTAATATTTTCCATGACAATGAAATCAAATTTTTAAGGAACTGGAAGAAATTGCAAGCTGGATTAAAAACGATGAAAATCGACGAGTTTTTAACTGAAAATAACTTGGATTCCTTTCGGGATTTCTTGCCCGGCTTCGATTTGGACTTGGAGCGCCACATTTTTAGAAGTGCCAATTGTCTCAAATTGGTTAATCGAATCAAATGGATATTTCTACTTCTAGGACCTCAAGTGCAAAAAGCCATGAAAGACGACATATCACATATTCCTGAAATTTTTGAAGGAATGTATAAAACAGCCATGCACGGCTACACTCAAAAGCTTCCCAAGTATGAATGCAGTTTCAAAGATAACATAGGATTGGGAGACTTTTTGAATAGATTGAACAATGAGAGCCGTATTTTGGTGTTGAAGGCCAAGGAAACAAAAGACGAAGTTTTTCGACTTCTCAGCATTTTGAAAATACTTGTCGAATATCAAGGCAAATATTTTTTGACTAGTCTAAATGACATCGGATACCTGGAAAATTATTTGGACGTAATTAGAATATTTCAGTCTAATACAACCGAAATTGATAAAATATTTATTATCGATTTCGAAGATTCAAACGACGTCGAAATTATTAAGGGATTTCAAAAAGCAATATTGGAAGCACCAAATATCGACAAGAAAGTAATTTGCATTGTGCCAGAAGGAATTGAACTGATTGATGTGCCAAATTCTGTGGGTATCACGATAAAGAATGCTCTTATGACATTTAAGGATTTATCTGATGCAGATCAGGAAAGTGTTTTAAGTACTCCGATAATTTGTATTAATTCAAAAGAATATGCTGTAGGTGATTTTTTGAAAGATAAGGATGTGGCATTTGACACCGTAAAAAATCATTTTTTAAATCATCCAGAAATAGCTACATTTGAATTTCGAAATGAAAACTTCAATTCAGTTTTCTCTAATTGTTTTTGTTTGAAAGTGGGTAAACGAGAAAGAAAGCTTAAGTTAAAAAATTTCGAACCAATATCGGAATCGATTTTTCAAAACCAGTCTTGCAATATAAAATTTTTTGTGCTAAAAAATTCTGAACGCGGTAATGAATTTTTTAATATAATACCTAATGAGCTAATTATAGAAGGTGAAGAAAAGGAGTTTTACAAAAAATGTTTAGAAAACTTTGAGAGTACCGTTTTTAAGCTTCGGGTTACGGAAGAACTGATTGAGTGGCTTGAAGTTTTTGATAGTAATTTGTACAGAACAAGAAGTTTTTATTCAGAAATTATTTTACACAAACAACGGCTGCTTGATTTCTTAAAAAATATAAAACAAGTCAACAGCTGCTGTATTTTTATCCGAAAAAACAGTTCTGATTTGTTTAGTCAGGCAGAATACGGCAAATTAAAAAGCCATGGAATAATCAAAGAGGTAAAAACATTAGAAGAAGGCTATTCAACTTTTGAATCTATGAAAAACGTTCAACAGATTTACTTAATAGTTGAAAACGATCAAAAAGAATTCATTTTAGAAAACTATAAGGGAAAATTAGATGACATCCGGCATTTTGCTAAAATAAACGAGGCGAAATGGAAAAATGAAAATGAGTTACTATCGAATAATAAAATTGTGTTAATTTCCAACGAACCGGGCATGGGTAAATCGTCAACGTTTTTGAAATTAGCGATAAGTATTGACAAAGGGTGGGCATTTCGTATTGATCTAAAAGAGGCTTATAGGTTTATACAACTTGAATCTGTTGTGGACATTGAATGTGATTCCGTTATCAGATTTTTGCTAGATCTTAGTGGAAACTCATCGGAATTGATGAGAATTTTATTAAAATACAGCCTAGAGGAGGAAACATCAGTTCCAATATATATATTTTTTGATGCTTTCGACGAAATTCAAGACCAAGGTAATGAGGAAAAGAAAAAGAAAGCCTACATCCAGCAAAAAGTTATACAAATTATAAAATTTTTAGTCTATAAAACCAAAGCCAGAGTCTGTGTGAGCACTAGAGTTCATGCCTCCCAAATTTTAGAGAGTGAATTTAACATATTTTCCACAAAGTTTAAGGAAATAGATGACGAAGAGCAGAGGCAATATTTAGGAAAAATATGGTCCTTAAGGAATAGCTTTACGGAGAATTGGGGAAAGAACAAACTGGATGGTTACGCCAAAAAGATACTAGAGCAATTAAATAACGAAGGAATACAATCGTTTATGGGAATCCCTTTACAGTTGAGAATGATAGGAGAAGTTTTCCAATCAAAAAAAACGGAAAACCTTTCTGCGATTCCATATAATCGTAATTTAAATTTATATTTTTTGTACAAGGGATTTGTGGATAGGAAATTTGACATTTATTCAATAGAAAAAAATCCTAATTTTATTCCGGATGAACAATCCAAACGGAATTCTTTACATGAAAACCATGAAATCATATCTACACGATTTCTATTTCTGTCTTATGATATATTCACTTTACCAAGTTTAAGTTCTCAACAGGAATTAGAAATAAATCGTGTAGGTTTGGTGGAAATCAGTCTCAGATCAGTACAATTTGTTCATAGAACTTTCGCCGAATATTTCTCAGCTCATAAGGTGATAGATAAGATGAAGAACCCTTCAGACGAATTCTTCCAAAAATTTTTGATTGAAAAAATATTCTCGAAGTCCGAGTTTAAGGTTTTTCGACGTTTTATTAATGATATATGCTTAGCGAAAAATATTCCGTCCGAGATTTTCAAGTTTTTAGGGAATAGTAGTGTATCAGTCTGCGACCGGTATGATGAACAAAGTGCAGCTGGGGAATCGAATAAACAGGATATGGGATCTGATATTCGGAGTGGCAACGACCACCGGCATTGCTGTCCCCATCTTTATATTTTACACAACTTTGTTCAAGATAATTGTCTAAAATTAACGGAAATGATGCTGGAATGCTTTGAAAGTAGATGGCTGGACGTTAAGCTTATAAACGAACAGACGGTTCTTCACGTAGCCATAGAAAACTCATTCACAGACATAGCTTTGACCATTTTAAAATATGAAAACGATTTAAATGCCAAAGACTACCTAGGCAACACTCCTTTGCACTTATCAGCAGGTAAAAGAGATCTTAACATGATTTCTGTGAAATTGATTGAATTGGGAGCGAACCCTTGCACTGAAAACGACCATGGTTATTATCCCTTGTCAGAAGCTGCAAGAAACAAAAATTGGAATTTATTTTCTGAAATAATGGAGAAACACCCGAAAAATGTTAAAGACTATTTTACCTTTAAGAATAATGAGAGACATTCGGGCTTGATTTTATTTCTTCTAGCAGTCGAAGATAATCAAGCGGACATCGCTTTAAGATTGTTAAAAAATAATCTACAAAATTCCCTTGATTGCATCGATGATCTTCGTCCTCAATTACAACACCTCATCCCTTGCATAGATAACCTTCGTATTGAAATACAATACCACATCGATCGAACCCTTGACCATCGTCGTGAATTACATCTCCATCGTCGTGAATTACATCTCAATCGTCGTGAATTACATGACCTATTTTCTCGATTAAATCACCTTACAAATTCCATCGGTGACCTTCTTTCTCACATACATCATCTCACCGATTCCATCGATGATCCTCACCCACGATTGCATCACCTCATTCGTTGTATCGATGACCTTCTTCCTCAGTTACATCACCTCACCGATTACATCGATGACCCTCATCTTCGATCACATAACCTCATCTATTGCATCCATGACCTTCTTCCTCAATTACACCAACTCACCGATTCCATCGATGACCCTCGTCCACGTAAACATTATTTTACCGATTGCATCGGTGACCCTTATTCTCGATTACATCACCTCATCGATTACATCGATAAGCTTCGTCATCGAAGTAATATAGTTAAAGTGCTACCCATAAAAGACTATGGCAACTGGGATTATTTTAAATTTTTATATAAACACGGAACATACATAAAAATCCATGATTTTTCGCAGGATTTCAAAGAAGAGGAATATAATAAAATTGAATATTTACTATCAAACTACATTCAAAATAGGACTTCGGTTTTACAATTAATAGACCGAGAAGATATTAAAACGGAAGGGGAATTTCAGGAAAATTTACTTCGTTTCGCATCTACGCAAGGGCAAATTAAGGTTGTAACAAAACTGATAGATAAAAACACGAATCTGAACGCAACAGACGAAAGAAAAAGAACTGCATTACATTTGGCTGTGGAAAACAATCAGTGGGAGGTTACAGAGTTGCTCCTGCAGAATAATGCTCATGTAAACGTTTTAGATTATGAAAGCCGAACTCCTCTGCTATTAGCAGCCGAGAAAGGAAACTGGGAATTACTTATACATATGATTGATCTTATAATAAAACAATTAAAAAATTCATCTCAAAATTGGAATTTGTTAAATTCGGAAAAAAAGGAAATCCATCCATTTTCTTTTGCAAACAAAAACGGGGAAAACATTCTTCACAAAGCATGCGAGAAAAATCAATTAAATATAGCTGTAAAATTAATCGAAAATGGAGCAGATTTTAATGCACTTACAGAAAAAGGAGACACAGCTTTGTATTTGGCAGCTAAATACGGATACTGGAATCTGGTTTCGGAACTGGCAAAAAAATTAGGTGGAAGAGGAAATGGATTTTATAAAAACGACAAAACAAAAGAAACTATTTTTCATTTGACGGAAAGACAAAATTTAACGGACGTAGCTATAAATTTGATGGACGCAGGTTTAGATCCAAACATGTACGAAAGCGCATATTCCCCTTTATGTCGCCATATCGACATGCGCATGTCCCCATATCGACGCCAAAATTGGGATTTTATTTTTGCATTAGTTAAGCATGGAGCCACAGGTTCACTCTCTGAATCTCTTTTTGATGTTCCTGATTTAATTCGTATGGCCATAAAACACAATCAAATTGAAGTGATTTTAAAATTAATTGATAAAAAACTTACGAAAATAGACTATGCCGATCTTGACGGTAATACTCTTTTGTTAATAGCAGGAAATGAAGGTCGGTGGGAAATTGTATCTGAATTATTAAACCTTAATGCAGATCCCAAAATTCCAAATAAAAACAAGGTAACTATTCTTCATTTAGCTTGCAGAGACAATCAGACAGCTATAGTGTCGCGACTAATCGATGCTGGAAGTAATTTAAATGAGGAGGATTATTTTGGAAAAACTCCTTTATATGTAGCTGCAGAAAAAGGGCATTGGGATGTAATATTTCTGTTGATTGACAAAGGCGGGCATGCTGGCAGTAAGACAGATCCGTTATTTCAAATGGCTAAAAGAAATAATTGTGAAATGCGTTTAAGATTAATACTCGATCCACCTTAATTTGAATGTAATAAATAAATGCTAAGTTTCAGGAATTACTCACTAGAGAAGATTAAGGAAATACACGCTACCGATCGAACATTAAAACTATTTTTTAAAATATTTTTTATTTTCGATCCTAATTGATAATCTTTATTTTATTTTTAACGGGATATGGATCATTTTTTTACGAAAATCACGATTAAAAGTTCGTGAACTATATAAGACAAACATAGAAAATCAGTTGAAAAGTTAAATCGAAGTGGCGAAAGATGAAATCGAACCATCGACCTCTCATTTTCATGACGATTGCTCCACCACTAAGCTACTTCGACAATCTGTGGTAGCTAAGAGGTAGCTTAGTGGTAGAGCAATCGTCATGAAAATGAGAGGTCGCTGGTTCGATTCCATCTTTCGCCACTTCGATTTAACTTTTCAACTGATTTTCTATGTTTATCTTATATAGTTCACGAACTTTTAATCGTGATTTTCTTAATAAAATGATCCATATCCCGTTAATAATAAAATAAAGATTAAAACTATTATTCCTGAACCACAGTACACACTGTATATTATTAGAACTTTTAGTAATGCAGTATTTAGATTAGTAAAAAACGAGTAATAAAATTACTACGATCCCCTGGTGGAAGTTTTGAATGGCGCATCAGTATAGAGAATTAACGCAATTCGACCTCGGATAGTCATCGGATTAATCTTGGCCAAGATCGATCGGATCTCCGATCGCTGGATCGATCGACGTTGGATCAATTCTGTACCGACATCGATGATCTCAAAATTTCCGAAAGGGGATTTTTGATAAAGAACACCGGACACCATGTAAAAACCTGCGTAAGAATATAACAATAGGTTCCATATAAAAACCATACTTAACCGAAACCAATTTCCCTATTCTGGTGTGCGGTGTTCTTTAAAAAATAAAATAAATAAACATCAAATTACTATCATAACTAGTTCTAAAACAGAAAATTTTTTGGCGTGAAAATTTATAAATGAATTTCGATTGAGATTAATGATTGAGATGAATGTGACATTATGCTCAGTGTTACATTTTTGAGCTATAAAAAAACGGTTACTTTGCTGCATGACATTCAAATGTTTTAATTGTCAGATTTTAATCGGTTTATGTAGAGTGAAGTCACTATATAAAAAAAATTTTCGCTTCAGTTTTTGCAGACAGGAGTGTACTAAACTTACAAACCGAACACACTAAACTTGACAAAAATATCCAGTTTTACCTAATCCTAGATTCTATTCCGTTTGAAAGAAAGATTCTTGCAGAAGTTAATCATGACGAAATCGATTTAACGAAAAGTCTCGTTCAGTTGTACAAATATTGTAATGGTTTGGTAAAAATAGATATTTTTAGCACCAACATTCAACAAGTCAATTAATTAGGTTCATAAACGCACAACCCCAAAAATTTCCCCTCACTACCCTAACCAGTAACCATTTTTATTGTAGTGACTTAACTGTAATTGATGTTTTCAATTTTGTTAGCTTTATTATATCATTCATTTTATTTTTAATTGTACTGTATATTTACTTTCCTAATTATATGATTTTTGTAATGATTTAAACAGAAATACGATCGTTCATTCTTAACACATCTACTTCCAGCTTTTAGTTTTCAGTTCACATTTCACAAGGGATCGAAAAATCGATGATTTGTGTTTCTACTTATATTTTTGACTTGAATCAAGAATCACCCGTTCAATGATAGGAAACTTCAGCGATAATTTACCAATTACTTCGTAATTAGGTGAAAACTGACGAACATTTTCTTCTCCTCCTTTAAGCATTTGGCCCGCTTTTAATTGTAACGCGCTTGCATAATACCTGAGTAGTTTTAATGCGGCAGCTCAAGCCAAAGGTTTCAACCTTCAGTTGCAACGCATAAAAAACAGCTAAGTTAGTTTGGTAAGACTAGATGTCTTTTCTTCGACAATACTTAGCTTATCAAAAATATTTTTAAATAATCTTACCAAATTACAAACCAATGTTCATATAAATTTTAACATTATGGTGAAGGAAGAGGGTTAAAAACTGTAATCCTCTATTACAGTGGAAGAATTATAGGTTGAAAATTAACGAAAGAAATTTAAGCAATAGACTTACCAAAACTTCTGCTTCGCTCATAGCTGGAGTTTTTCATTGTTGTAACATTGGATTCATGCTCTGAAAACCCAAGCTAAACTAGACTGCGGCTTCATGTTGCAAAATTTACCAGTATGTTAATTTTTAAAAATCTGAAAACAAGAAGAAAAAAATTGTTTATCATAAAAGGCTAAATAAATTAAAAATTGGATATAAACTAATATAACGACCAAGTTTTATAAAATAAACGCAAACAATTTATATAAAAAAGATGTATTATTTTTGTACCATTTATACAATTTGGACTAGCATAATTTTTTTAAGCACCAAAATTTGAATATGCATATATTTTGTAAAAATTATGACAACTTACAAGTTTTTAAAATTATAAAGAAGGAAAATTTGAAAATACTTAAATAATACATATACAAAATTTATGCATAATTATGTTGGCGCGATTTAAAAAAAATTTCCTTTAAGTATTACGTTCAGAAATAATGGTAGTAATAGTAATAAAAGTAAAATAGGACCTTATAGGGATTAAAAAGGGGGAAACTTTCAGATTTCAATTTTAGGATGATAAACATTTGACTTGCGCAAAAAGAACAAAACAAAAAAAAAACGGCACTCTTGACCAGAAAGTCGTTTTTTTGATCTCCCGTAAAATTTTTCTATTCGTTTTAAAGCGTCCTTTCCTACGCACAGTGACAATTAGCTTCAGAACAAGAATCAAAGTTATTGTCATGTCAGTTTTTTTACTAACTCCGCAGGTGTCTACTCAGTAAGAGCCATTACCTTCCTCCCTTATTACGTACTATACTATTTTCGCCACTGCACGAGATATTGTAAAAACGGTATATCAGGTATTTTTAGATTGAAACAGTCTGCTTAACTTCATTTATATAACTTCTAAAGAGTTGATTGAAAAGACACCGTAAGGGAGGTTGTTCACCCGATGATAATCCTGTGATTTAAATAATGAAATATTTTTTCAAAATTTTTAAAGTGGATTTGAAATTGTAAACAATTTGAGAAAACCGTAAGTACAAAACGTAAGTAAACATAAACAATAACCGCTTCGCACCAAAGTCACGATTTTTTTTTTTTTTTTTTTACAGATTTTTTTTTACGGACACAATGAACATCCTCTTCCTTACGTTTCTCTTAGCTTCAACATACGCTTCGGAAATGAAACGAATTAATGGTATTGAAGGATTCATTCATGACATCGAATTTGACTGGAACTCCAACGCCTACGGAGTTGAAATTTTGCAGAGACAGATTGCACGTGAAGGCCTCTGCTTCTGGGGATATTGCATTCGCCAAAAAACGAACCAGGTTATTCGTACGGTACATAGTTACCTGTTCAAATTAGACGCGAATAAAACTGTTTTGTGGAAAAAGGAATTTGAACACAGATGGTCTGGACTGCAGGAATGGGCCCTACAAAGATCGATAGAACTCAAAATATTAATTAATCGGCAAAATGTTGTTTATTTAATAATTCGAAAAGATTTCGACTATTATGATGTGTACCGGCACGAGATTCGACAAGGTACCCCAATATTGCGAAAAATTTCGAAATTCAAAGTTCAAGACTTACTCGATATCAATTCGATTTTTTTGGTCGATGATAAAATGATTATTGTCGATACTTTAATGCATAAGATCGAAATGCCAGGGAGATCTGAGACGGAAATGGAGGATGTATCTGTAAAAGAATTTCCGATCAATGTGTTAGACACAAAGTCAGGTAAACAAATTATGATTGCTTCCGCTAAATCGAAGCAACCGTTAATTTTGAAAGACAAGGAAGAAGGCATTTACTTTACGACAATAAACGATTTCTGCCACATTAACAGGTCCATACCATGCATAGAAGAAGTTGTGCTTTTGTCCCGGGAAGGTCTAAAAAAAGAAAACTTGAAACCCCTGACAATCTTAGAATTAGACGCCCGAAGAGAGGAGGTAATCGATCTAAAGATTGGGGAAAAAAACGAACTTTATGTAGGAATTTACCACTACCCGTCTTCCACAATAGACATTAAAAAAATTGACAACAGCAAATTATCGACAATTTTCAAACGAGCCGTTTTTGCTCCTTTGCCCTACTTAGAGCCTCTCACGTACTCCGGGATCCGCCCTATCCCATACATTTCATTAGCTCCCATCAGGAACGGAGTAATAATAAAAACTTGCTCGTCGTCGATTCGAGCCTTCCAGGCAGAGTTGTTCAAGACCGAAAACGGCCACAAGGTCCCTTTACCCCCTTCGTTAAAAAACGAACACTACATGAATTACGAAATGCATTACATGCATCTCGACATAAATACTTCCATCGGGAATAGAACTGAAGAAAGACTGTCCCGGCCTCTACCTCTTGGCCGAAGAGAATATGACAGCCTTCGGTTCCCAGCACCCAGAGGGCTAGGCATCTGTTACCAGGATGACGTTTTGTCTGATAAAGACGGAAACGTTTTATTCGGCGGTACGGGTTACTTGAATACCACGGAAGACATATCCCCTCCGTTACTATTTAATCGAACTACTCGTTCTGCTACCGAAATTCAGTTACAGCCCGTGTTTAATATTAGGGAGCGAAAACCTCCTTACTATAGAACGGACATTCTGTTGACGAAATGGAAAATCTTTGGTTTTTGTCTTACGTGAACAAACAACGCATTTTCCGTATTAACGAAGTGCCCTCTGAGAGTCATTTGTATTTTTTGAAAAAAGGGTCTTTTGTTGCCCAAGAAATACCAAATTCTCAGGGTGTCACTAGGATAGTAAAAAATCGAGAGGGTCAAATTTTTGTTTTAAGTTATTCGGGTCTATTTTTTTATTCCACAAACTGATTAGCAAAAAGACTGAAAAATTAAATCTAATGAAATGCGGAGTATCAGACAGGGCTGCAATTCCGGTTCCGATCCCGATTCCGCAGGACCAAGATTATTTTTCAGTGAGATTCCGATTCTAATTCCGAATTCAATCAAAGTTAACACTGGACATAAATTGATCTTACACCCTTTCTATGGACGTCATATTTAAACTAATTTTAATTTATTTGTTGTAGCTTTGATAAAGATTGAAATATATCGAAAATATTAAGAAAAACATTTAATTTCATATATAACGCTCCAGTATTTAAAAAAATTTTTAAAAACCGATGTTGTATTCGAATTTAGGAAAAAACCTTAAGAGGACGTATTTGGTTTTCATTTTTTCTTCAGGTGCCTTCGTTGGAGAATTCTATTAAGTTCTTTGGCCACAAAACCCATGCTTACTAAGTCCGCTACCAAGTCACTGGAGACAGAATTTAAGGTACACTTCCCTGCTGCAGTAACATATAACTGAAGGTTTCAAATCGCCAATACTTTCATACATGGTAAAATTTACAATTAAGCGCGTTTAAAACGAGGAAAGCAGATCAGGTGCTGTGCTTAAAGTTGTTCAGGCCTGGTGCGACCACATAATGATAATATTTTGACATTTCGAAATCTCCAATTATATGTTACTACAGCAGGGAAGTGTGCCTTCATTTTTGTCTCCAGTAACTTGGTAGCGGACATAGTAAGCATGTATTTTACGGCCAAAGAACATAAAAAAAAGTCTCTAACGAAGGCACCTGAAGAAAAAAAAATTCTCTAGAGGCAACTTCTAGTACCTGTAAGTGTGCTACAAAATTCGAGGTATATCACAGAAATTTGAATCACCCTACCGGGTAAAAGTACAAAGTCGCGCCTCCGTACGGTCCCTATTTACGTGTCTTTTCGTAAATATGTTTACAAAGTAAAACTTCGGCGAAACGTTTTCAACATTTTCATTAATATAACAACTCGATTAAAATTTAAATAAGTGTCCCTTATTTCATGAATTTTCCATTTTTCCTGCTCTTCTCCTTCGCCAATCCTTGATATGTATATACTTTTGAAAGTATGTCGGATCAAATATACAAAAGGTGACTTTTTAACGAATGAATTATCAATTTTTAATACTCCCATACTCTCCTTATTGTAAAAGCTTGTTAATATCTCCTCTATGATAATTTAGTCTATTGGTGAATCGAAAGTTATAAAGGTTTGGAATATTTAGAATTACTTTGATTTTTCCTAAAATGAAAGCCATTCAAAGGTTATTCTGTATTTACTTCATATTAGCTATTACACTACCGAAGTCTTTTACATTTTTAAATGATAATGAATTAGCGATAGTTTTCGATCTAATAAAAGAATTAGAAATCCGCTTTTGTATACTATCCACAGATGATACAAGCCTCGATATCAATAAAAAATTTTCGACTAAAAATATACCTACGACTTGGATAAATATTGATCATTTATCGGATTACATGATAAAGATGCGTTATTACAATTGTAATCCAAACGACAAGTCCAAATATTTCAGCACTGCCGTCATTTTCAAAGCAAAAGACGTAAATGCACTTGGAAAAATAATTCAGAGATTTGACGCTGTAAGTCCTTACAATTAGGACTCTTTACCCCCTCTTTATGCCCATATTAAAAAAATTGAATATTCCCTTTAAATGATGACGTCATTTTGAATAAACTTATTAAACCTTAAAATCTGCTACAGGAAATCGACAATGTTAAATTAAGTTGGTATACTTGGCTTGTATTTCTGGTAAATTCCACGACAAATATTTATCACCACGACTTGAAAATACCAATTGATTCAGAATTTATCATACTTGAAAAAATTCATCATAATTTTTACAAATTAAGAGAAATTTATGGGTTTAAAAATACATCATTTTCGTTTGACTTTGGAACGTGGTGTGACATGAATTTGAATGTAACAGCTTTACCTCTATTCAAAAGAAGATCAAATTTAAACGGAAGTGAGATTACCACTCTGAGCCTTCGGGCACTTACAGAAAATGTAAGTAATAACCGACCTGTTTAGTGACTATCGTGCAGGGATAGCAAACAACGATTGTTTTTTTTCTGCTTTAGTTTACACATCCAAATCTTGGTTTTAAGTTTGTTTTTAATAAATGGCGATCAATGCTATTAGTGTACTGTGCTAGGGTGGTCCGTATTAGGACTCTTTCTCTCAGATCTATCTCTAAGTTATAGAGATTCGGTACCACCATTAGAGATATTTAACTATGCCATGCTTCAGTCCAGTCGCATAACGTTAACACGTGCCTCACCTCAAACGGCCCTAAAATTTTCGAAATCCCTTAAGAGCCAAAAAATCCAAAGTTTTATTTATACGTGAAAATAGTTGTTTCCTATCAGAATTTTTATGCAGATTTTGAAAATGAAGTCAAATTTCCGTATCTCAATCCGTTTTGACCTTAGAGAACAAAACAGATATATAATTCACTGCATTTGGCTATATCCACATTAATTTTAAAACCCTTTAAGGCAAGTGTTAACATTGTCCGGCAGAGCTGAACTTTGGCACAGTTAAATATCTCTGGTAGTGGCACCAAACCCCCATTACTTATACAGATACGAGAAAAAAATCCTAATAACTACCACTCGAATATAGTAGTACCCATTTAATATTTTTACTGGCAAAGGTGTTACTAAACACTTATTTTTTTGGGCGTCCCATTAGATTTTCGAACTGACCATAAAATTAATCCACAATTAAAATCTGACCGAATAATTTGAAGCGATTATATTTTATCTTTCTGTATTGTACTACATTCGTGTTTTCTGTACGGACCTGCAACTACATATATTAAAGTATGTTTACAGGCTTGTCTAAAAAAAATTGAACCGTATTGCCAACTCGAAACTCTTGTGAATGACCTAAGCTCGATGATGAATTTTAAGTATGTCAGTGAATTAATCAGTTGTTTCGATATACAGTGTATATATGATTTCATTTCAGCGTTAACCATAAAATGATTGGAAACAAAAACCCATTGTATGAGGATATTAATGACATCGTTGAGAAATTCATTGCAAGCAGCAGCCAGGATATTCTACTTTCGTTTGTTTATTTCCACGCGTACTCATATTCAGGTCCATCTATAATCGGTCCGTTATTTCCAGCTATGTAAGTTAACAAACAGCCAAAGTGTTTTTCAGTATTTAGGTAAAAAACAATTTTTCTGTTAAAGGGTAAATTGGTATATAAAATATCCCGAATGGAATTTACGGCCAGATTATTACATTCAACCCTTCGAAAAAAACTTTTGGTTTGCTATAATTTTAAGCCTTATAATCGGAACTATATTTACTCTACTCTTGCAACTAATCATCGAATCGAAGAAAAGATCTTTCGTGGACAATTTGTATTTTGTATTTGAAATATTTTGCAATCAAATGGGCAACGAAGAAATGGAAAATAATACATTAAGATTAATATGCCTGGCGATGACGATAATAGGAATGACCGTGGTTAATTCCTTTGGAGCTGTCATTACGGCCTTTTTAGCAATCGAAATCCCTAATGTGCCGTTCACCAATTTCGAGGAATTCCTTCAAAATGGGCAATATCATTTGGCAACAGACACCGGAATGGTCTACTATTATTTGAAGGTAAAATCAGCTAAAGTATCAATGCATTAGATATATTTTTAACTTATAATATTTCTTCCTTAGCTAAGTCAAGATCCGGTAACGCAAAATATTTATAAAAATTACACAGTGCTTTATAACTCTACTGACTATCATCATTACGTTGAACACATGTTTTGCAACGATACGAAAATTGCTGCTCACTATCTAAATGATGACATATACCAAGATCTCTCATGCCGCGTCTATAAAATTTCCCGACCAATAACTTTTACTCTTCATGCATTGAGTTTACAACATTGCAGTCCCTTAACGAATTTATTTCATCAGAAGTAAGAGAAAGTTTATTTTAATAATGCAAATAGAGGAATTTAAAAATGCTCCCATTTAAAAAGGTTTCAAAAAAATTTAAAAAAAAGTCAAAAAAAAAAAAAAAAAAACCAAAACTAATTATAAGTTTAAAGTATACGTTACCAAGACAGTCCGTAACAATAATTCTTTTCGTTTCTATTTTCTTTTTTTTAAAAACTCCAATTTATTGTTTACAATCTGTAAAACAATAGGTAAATGTGAATACATGGTACAGCTCGAGGGATAATTGCCTTGATAGGCAATTTTTTAAAAACATCTTGACCCGATATTCGTATAACGGCTTTTTTTATAATTACAATAAAATCGGAGCTTCAGAACTGCACTATTTTTTACAAAAAATTTACCACAGTTTTAGTCATTTAGTTGAAAACGTGAATCATAAAGAGTATCTACGTTAATTTTTTATTAATATGGAAAAATAAGACATTCATCTATAAAAGTTGTCACGAAATATGTGTACGCCTTTTAGGAAATGTACCAACTGGGAAAAGTAACTTGGAATGTTTTGTTCGTAAACAAAAATATTTTGTTCTGAACTCGCATTTCAAAATAATTTTCATTTTTTCGACTTCGTTACATACGGAAAACGTCTTAACTAATTTCGAAACCTTTTATATGGAGTAGCATATCAAAATTCGTCATTTCCATTATCAAGGGCAACTTTAAGCTCCTTTAATTTTTAAAAACTAAAACTGTAATTTATTTAGCCTAGTTCCATTTTATGAATACGGACTTCTCAAGAAAATGGACAAGATCATAAACGACTATGGACCGTCGGAAAAATTTGAACAAAACGATTTCACACCAATCGAAATCGAACAAATGATGCAAGTGTTGTCAATACCACTCATCGGAGTTTGTTTAGCCATAATTATTCTCTTAGGGGAAATTATATCTAAATTAATTGATCGTCGACTGCAATAAGTCGTTGGCGCCACGCATTGATGATGGAATTTTGAGCTGAAATTTTTAAAGGGCGTTTAAATGCACTAGAGGCAAATAACTATATGTGTGCTATAAAGTTGGATGTATGTCGAGCAAAATTGAATCCTGCTGGGTAAAGCAGGATAAAGTTGCCCCTCCGTACGGTAAGCATGTACCTTAATTTTCGTAAATATGCTTACGAAGTAAAACTTAGACAAAACGTTTTCAACATTTTCATTAATATAATAACTCAATTAAAATTTAAATAAGTGTCCATTATTTCATGAATTTTCCATTTTCGTCGCTCTTCTCCTTCGCCAATCCTTGATATGTGCATACTTTAGAAACTATGTCCGATCAAATATACAAAAGGTGTGTCCTTATTTTCATAAAAAGTGACTTCTACTAATGCGTATTGTCAGACTATGCTGCAACTCCGATTCCGCAGGATCTAGACTATTTTTAAGTGAGACTCCGATACTAATTCCAAATTCAACCAAAACTGACACTGGATATAAATTGATCTTACACCTTTTCTTTGGACGTCATATTATTTAAACTAATTTGAATTCATTTGTGATCTCATTTATTTCCAGTAGCTTTGAAAAAGATTGAAATATATCGATTTACACGTTGGTTAAAGAAAAACATGTAATTTAATAATTATACGCTCCAGTATTTTCCAAAATCGTTTAATCAATAGTTATAAAACTCTCATACTCGCGTTATTGTAAAAAAATTGTTAATATTTCTTCCTATGATAATTTAGTCCATTGGTGTTTCTAGTATTAAAAGTTTATAATCTTTAAATTATTTTTATTATTACTTAAAAAGTATGTGCGATCACAGAAAAGGTTTCATTTCTTCATAAAAGGTGACTTTTTAACGAATGAATTATCAATATTTATCCCATACTCTTCTTATCATAATAGATATTTTAATATTTCTTATTCCCATTACAGTTACGGCTACAGGTAAATTCGAAAGTTATAAAGGTTTGGAATTTTTAAGATACTTTGTTCCTAAAATGAAAGCCATTTTAAGGTTATTATATATTTACTTCATATTAGTTGTTACACTACCGAAGTCCTTTACTTTTTTAAATGAGAACGAATTAGCGATTGTTTTCGATATAATAAAAGAATTGGAAATCCGCTATTGTATACTATCCACAGATGATTCAAGCATCGAAATCAATAAAAAATTTTCAACTAAAAACATACCTACGACTTGGATAAATATAGATCGTTTATCGGATTACATGATAAAGATGCGTTATTACCATTGTAATCCAAACGACAAGTCCAAATATTTCAGCACTGCAGTCATTTTCAAAGCAGAAGACATGAATGCACTTGGAAAAATAATACAGAGATTTGACACTGTAAGTCCTTACAATTAGGGGTAATACATCAGAAATACTGTATAGAGATTTATATTTTTGGGCTATGGGGTTGTCCATCGTCATCATGATTTTTTTACTAAACAGCACTCGCCGTCAACGTCATAAAAAAATAAGTTTTCTAACAAAGATTTAATATCAAACCATCACGATCCCTTTCCGTTGTAAATTATAGGTGATCCTTTTAAATGCCTAATTTATTATCATGTCAATTTTTTGGATGTTTTACCCCCTCCCTATCCCCTTCTATTGACAAAATGGAATATTCTCTTCCAATTATGACGTTGTTTTGAACGAACTTATTTAACTTTAAAATCTGCTACAGGAAAACGACAATATGAAATTAAATTGGTATACTTGGCTTGTATTTTTGGAAAATTCCACGACAAATATCTTTCACCACGACTTGAAAATACCAATTGATTCTGTTTTTATCATAATTGAAAAAATTCATCATAATTTTTACAAATTAAGAGAAATTTATGGGTTTAAAAATACATCATTTTCATTTGACTTTGGAATGTGGTATGACATGAATTTGAATGTAACAGCTTTACCTCTATTCAAAAGAAGATCAAATTTAAATGGAAGTGAGATTACCACCCTGAGTTTTCGGGCACTTATAGAAAATGTAAGTTCAATTGCACACATAGTTCTAAGAAACGATTTATAACTAACTCAGAGGACGCTGAATTTAGATCCATTGATTCCAGACCAGTTGCTAGCTGTATAGATGAACGCAACAGGGTGTTTAGATCCGAAATGTTGAATTACTTTACTACCAACTTAAAATTACTTTTTTTCCCTGTAAATAGTTTTACGTAAAGACTTTACGTTAAAGTTATATTTAGCTTATGTGAATGTTGATTTTTCGGACCTTTGAGTGTAAAATAGTATGCAAAATAGCGGTTAAATATTAACAATTAAGTTTAGAGTCGCAAATAGGACCTCTAGGTGAATATTATACAAGGTATATAAAAGATCATTATATACAAATTCGGGAATTTTAATTAAGATAAAAATTAGGCATAAACGGTGCACTGTTAAAAAAAAAGAGTTCAAAATTGAGTTAGCATTTTGAAGGGCAGTTCGGACCGAAGACCGGACCGTCAGAGCTGAAAATGGAACACAGGAACGCTCCCAAAGGAACCATAAGGAAAAAGAAATAATC
This sequence comes from Liposcelis bostrychophila, assembly GCA_037577465.1. Classification (NCBI taxonomy): domain Eukaryota; kingdom Metazoa; phylum Arthropoda; class Insecta; order Psocodea; family Liposcelididae; genus Liposcelis; species Liposcelis bostrychophila. The sequence goes on along the minus strand of CM075214.1, from coordinate 22,457,358 downwards.
GTACATAAGCTAAATGTACTTCAAGTCCGTAATTTAAGAATGGCAATCTTCCGATACGTTTTGAAACCGCAGAAAAAATCCTTAATGATTCAAACTCTCAATAAATCTTTTTTTTTACGTAAATAGTTTTACATAATGTAAAATAACTTTTTTTTCCTTAAAAAGTCTTTACAGTCTCTTTTCGTCGAAAAAACTTTACGCGTAAAGTAAAATCTCTACGTCTAAACACCCTGGAACGCAACAAAATTCAACAAAGTTTCGAGAAATTTGCTCAGATTTTGGTTCTTGACCTGCTAGACTCTAAGGATTCAAAATCTAAAATTTTTTGCTCAAGAATCTTGGCCAAGATCTTGCGAGATCTTCTGAAATCTTGCGAGATCTTGAGCTAAGAAATTTTTGAAGCCTTCGAGTCTTATATGTCTAGAACCAAAATCTGAGAAAATTGATCAAAATCTTGTTAAAATTTGTTGTGTGCATCCGTAAGTGTTTCTGAACACTTATTTTTTTTTACCGCTCATTTATTTGTCGAACTAAACATTCAATTATCTACACCAAAAATACTGCTCGAATAATATAAAGCGACTATATTTTGTCTTTCTGTATTGTACTACATTTGAGCTTTTTGTATGTACCAGCAACTACATATAGAGCATGTTTACAGGCTTGTCTAAAAAAATTCGAACCGTATTGCCAGCTCAAGACTCTTGTGAATGATCTAAGCTCCATGATAAATTTTAAGTATGTCAGTGAATTAATTCACTGTATCAGTATACAGTGTACATATGATTTCTTTTCAGCCTTAACCATAAAATGATTGGAAACAAAATGCTTTCATATGAGGATATTTATGACCTCCCAGAAAAATTCAGCGAAAACCGCAGCCAGGATATTCTACTTTCGTTGGTTTATTTCCATGCGTACACATACCCAGGCCCAGATATAATCGGTCCGTTATTTCCACAAATGTAAGTTCAATAACAGTAACCATTTTCAGTACTTAAGTAAAAAACACAGTCTTTCTGTTAAAGGATAAATTGGTATATAAAGTATCCCGAATGGAATTTACGCCCTGATTATTATATTCAACCCTTCGAAAAAAACTTTTGGTTTGCTATAATTTTAAACCTTATAATCGGAACTATATTTACTCTACTCTTGCAACTAATCATCGAAACGAAGAACAGATCTTTCGTGGATAATTTGTACTTCGTATTTGAAATTTTTTGCAACCAAATGGGCAACGAACAAATGGAAAATAATACATTGAGATTAATTTGCCTGGCGATGACGATCATAGGAATGATCGTGGTCAATTCCTTTGGAGCTGTCATTACGGCCTTTTTAGCAATCGAAATCCCTAATGTACCGTTCACCAATTTCGAGGAATTCCTTCAAAATGGGCAATATCATTTGGCAACAGAGGACACCGGATTTGTCGAATATTATTTGAAGGTAAAATGAGCTAAGTATCAATACATGAAATACATTTTTAAGTTATAATATCAGTAGTTATGGAATAGGAAAGCTGGCTCACTCTTCCCGGTTTTCCACATCTAGGCTTCCAGAATCTTTCTGAAAACCTCGGATGATTTTCGTGACTCGATTGATGTCTGATTTTTTTTTATCCTCCGTTTTGTGAAATGTGTTGCATTTCCACCTTTCCCATCTCGGGAAAGCAGGAAAGCTGGACCACTCTTCCCGGTTTTCCACATCCAGGCTTCCAGAATCTTTCTGAAAACCTCGGATGATTTTCGTGACTCGATTGATGTTTGATTTTTTTTCCCTGTTTTTGTGAAATGTGATGCCACCTTTCTTATTTCGGGAAAGCAGGAAAGCTGGACCACTCTTCCCGGTTTTCCACATCCAGGCTTCCAGAAGAATCTTTCTGAAAACCTCCGATGATTTTCGTGACTCGATTGATTTTTTTTTCCTCCCGTTTTGTGAAATGTGATGCATTTCCACCTTTCCTATCTTGGAAAAGCAGGAAAGCTCGACCACTCTTCCCGGTTTTCCACATCCAGGCTTCCAGAATCTTTCTGAAAACCTCGGATGATTTTTGGGAACCCATGTTACCTGAACATTTTGTTTTTTATTTCCACCTTTTCCTGGCTCAGTCTTCCCGGTTTTCCACATCCCAGAAGAATCTTTCTGAAAACCTCGGATGATTTTCGGGAAGCCAGGGAAAGCCAGCTTTTTGGTGCCTGGGGGGTGGAATTTTTTTTCTTTGAGTGAGATTCGAACCTGATCTTGGTGCGTGTGAGTCGGGAACCCTTCATGCTACACTATACCTGCTGTTAGGGTTGTACGATCAATTGTTGGTATTTAAAACGCTATCGTATTTTGATACGTTTTTTTGTTCGCCCCGCCTCTTTTGTTGGACAGGTGTGTTTTTTTTGAATAATACAAGTTTGTTTTTTTGTGAAAGAAAAAAAAAAAGGTTTATATTTTTTTCTTTAATTAATGATTATTGGTTGGTGTTTGAACCGTTTCCCCCCTTTTTTTTTTTTTTTTTCGTTGGACAGATGGTTGTTTCTTAGTGAACAATACAAGTTACATTTTTTTTTGTTTTGTTATTTTGATGGGTTTACCTGAAGAAAAAAAAAAAATTCCAGTTGTCGTTAGGAAAGAGACGACTGGGAGCCAGTTGTTAATGCAGCGCGTATTAATTTATTTTGTGTGTTGATTTTATTTGCGAAGGTCTTTCTTTGCTTCTTATCTTATATCTGTTTCCTTTCTCTTTTGTTTCCACAAGACCTTCGTCAGTGTATGTATGTACGTACGATGAGTCGTTCGTCGACGTCAAAGGACGAAGGATTCGAAATTTGGGAAATCCAATGGACAATGTGGATGCGGTCAATAAAAGCTATTTAAACGAATACTTTTCTCGTTGTTTTTTACTTCTCTTCCTCAGTTTGGAGAAGAAAAGAAAAGATAATGCTCTCTTCACGATCAAACCTTTTTATCGAACTTTTTACGAACTGAATTTCAACGGTATACTCGAGGTGTCGCAGAAAAGTCCCGGTTTCTCTTCCAGTTGCATTGAGATTATTGTTAGTTCTTACGACGCGAAAAAAAAATTTCATCCAACTTTCTAAAAAGTGTGAGACCGAAGGAAAAACGTTCATCGAGGTGAAAAAAAGGTCAAAGGCTTTGCTTTGAAGGTTCCTTGCAAGCCGGGATCTTACACTGGATTGAATTTATAATTCGATTTTGATCTGCTCAGAACAAAAAAAAAGATGGGAACGAGAGAAGGAATCGTTAAAGAAATTTTCAAGCCAGCAAGAAAAAAATACCCTCGAATGAAAGTCGTTATCAAAGGTTTATACGAAACGCTTAGCGTGGACGTGTTGGACATGCAGAAGGACGCTTCGCAAAATCGGCGTTATAGATATATTTTGGTCGTTATTGATAATTTTTCCAAGTATGCGTGGGGAATCCCTTTGAAAAATAAAACCGGTCCCGCGGTGACGGCTGGCATGAAAAAAGTCTTGGACGAAATCAACGATCGTCGGAGGGTTAAGTTTGTGTTTGCCGACGAAGGGACCGAATTTTATAACTCCCACTTTAAAGCTTTGATGAAAAAGCACGGCATCACTATGTACAGAACTTATTCCGGTCTGAAATCGGTTATCGTGGAGCGTTTTAACAGAACTCTTCGGAATTGGATGGAACCTCGAATGATGCTCGCAGGCAACCGCAAATGGATCGACATCTTGCCGAACGTTATGGATAAATATAACCGGGAGAAAAAGCATAGAACAATTAAGATGACTCCTCTGGAAGCCACGAATCCGGCTCTTGAAAAGAAAATTTTAAAAGAAATTTATCGAAAACCGAAAAGAGTCAGAGGTAAACCGAAATTCAAAGTCGGTGATTTCGTAAGGATTTCAAAGCATAAACTTTTGTTTGAAAAAGAAAGCACACCTTCGTGGTCCATGGAGATCTTTCGCGTGGCTCACGTCAAGCTGTCATCCCCTAGAACTTACCTTTTGGAGGACTTGAACAACCAAGAGGTGAAAGGACGATTCTACGAGCAGGAGTTACAGAAGACGAATTATCCGCACGAGTATTTAATCGAACGATATTGGAAAAAAGATAAAGCTAAAAAAAGAAGTCTCGTTTCATTTTTGGGATTCCCTGGAAAAAAATATTGGATCAAGGATGAAGATGAAGTGAATTGACTGATGTACATTAAAAATTTTTTTTTAAATTACTAAAATAAAAAACCATTTACAAAAGACAAATGTTTAAATTTTTTTTTCAGTTCCCCTTTCTTTGTCTCAGGCTCTCTCTCTCTCCTTTTCGATTTTTTGACGTTTTTTTTTTAAATTAAACATTAATTTTAACCTTAACGTTAATTTTTACATTAATTTTAACCTTAACGTTAATTTTTACGTTAATTTTAAAAAATCTCATTTTTTCAAATCTATACCACAATTCTTTTCCAACGAATTTTTCGATATTTAAACGGCGTTGGAAAAGGGTTAAACTTTTTTCCTTTCCAAAAAGCCATGTGAAGCAAACAAGGGAAAAGGGATTGAGAAAAAATTTAAACTCACATGCGCTTATTTGAGTTTATGCATCCGGATTCCCTCCTAGAATTTTCATTACGTTTTGTCGTTCAGTCTTGGTTTTGACTAGCAAAATGGAAACACGTATTTACGATATTGGGCCGAATTTTTTTCTCACCGTGGAGTTACGCGCAGGCGAAGTTTTAGTTGTCTTGCTAGTGGAAAATTCCGAGATTGTTTTAACCGTATCGGACTGGATAAAACTTATTCAAGAATACGAGCTTATCATGCACATTTCAAAACTTCAAAATGATGCAATACGAGAAAAAAATGTGCAAAAATACAAAAATAGCACTGACGTCGTTAAGCAAGAGGTTAACATCCTGGAAAAAAAAATTAAAGACCAAGGAGAAGGAAAAAGAGACGAATTATTTTCTGCGCTCATGAAAAAAAGACAAGATTTTAAGTGGTTTCAAGCACAATTATACGGAGAATATATTGGAAGAAGGACAAAAATTGAAGTAGAGGAAAAGAAGCCGTCAGACGAAAAAAACTACGATTACGACGAGAAAGCCGCTGTGGATTTCGGAGGGCTTTTTTAAGTGGAAATACTCTCAGGACATTTTCGCTTTATTAATTGCGTTAGAAAATTTGACAAAGACGATGACTATGACTACCCTTCTTATATCACTTTATTGCCGAGAGATTTAATTAAAATATTTGAATATAAAAATCATATAGAAAGAGACATTATGAAATATTTAAAATATCGATTCATCCCTTTACTGTCTTGGGATTATTCTGAAATATAATAAAAAATCAAAAGTCATTCTTGAAAACAGGTATTGAACTAATTTGTGAGCTCTTGATAAAAAAAAAATGGTTCTACCCTTATTTGATTTCAAAAATCGAAAACGAGCCCTTTAAATTCTTTAAAAACATATGGGGGTTTTAAAAAACAGGTGTTGATTCCAATCTCTTTTTTATAATTAGGGATGATCTGGCTCACTTTAAAAAATTTTGAGTGCTAAGAGAAATCTCGTTTCCAATTCTCGTATTATTTCGTGAGGGTTGAAAAAAAAAGCAGTTTAATTGGTTTTTTTTTCTTTAACATAGATTGCGCAATCGGTTTTTTCTGGCTTGTCTGGCTGGAAATGAGATGATTTTTCTTTAATCAAATCCTTTCTGACACTCAAGATGGAATGTTGGAAAGTCGCTTTTCTGAAATTCATTCGAACCGGATCGCTTGAATATCTCACGGACGAGGAGCTGAAAGCTCTGCCTTTCGGGTATCTTGTGTTGTTTGTCACACGTTTATTCAAGTTGATACTCTTCAGATTATTCCGGATTTCATGTACAAAACATCACAATATGAGTATATTCCAATATCACATTGACGGCTTGCCCTTGAAACGCTGTAAAATCTGTCATGACGTCTTAAAATTGCCTGGTGAGGACATAAAAGACCAGTGCCGACGTTTAAAAATAAAGCTTGCAGAGGATAGAGAAGGGAGAAAAAAAGAATAAGGAGCGGATATTTTCCTAGACAGTTCTACGTTAGTTCTCGAGTCAGTTCAACTTTAGCTCTGGCTCCGTGCTCGGAATTTTCTTCATTACGAAAATTATAAAGTGCTTACATTTGTAAGGTTTTATTAAATAAAAAGACAATTTTTTTTTTAAATAAAAAAAAGTTAATTTATTTCTCTTTATCCTTCACAATTTTACTATCCTAATCGCTGTATTTGCAATTGAAATATTTTTTATTTTTTTACAATTTTACAATCCGGTTATAAAACATGTCACACTCGAAAATTTTGTCGTGAATAATTAAGCAGTAGGCTGCCGTATCCTGCGGTATATTGGCTGAAGTTTCAAAGTCGAGTCGGATATCAATCGCTCCAGAGGTGATTCTTTCGCTTTGTCTGGTTGTGTCAATTACCATAATGGGTGCAATATTTTTAAAGTCTTCCAGAGATAGGGCAACTTTGGAGGAATCCTTATAATAAAAGGACTCTTGGAAGCTTTTAAACATGTTGTACATTTGCGCATAATGCTGATGGCTGAAATCTACATTCAGCGAATCCTGGGGGTAGACTTCAGAACCGATGTAGGCTCTTAAATTTGTTAAATTGCAGGCGTCAAAATAACTGGCCTCTTTTTTAACGTTTGCTTTCCTGTCGGTTTTTAATCCGAAAATTATATATCTCGGTTTTTCCAGATGGGTTGAAGTTTTTACATTCCAGTTATGCGTCTTCGTTTGTTGGAGAAGGGGATATTCAAACATTTCCCAAGATCGAAAGTTTATTTTCAACGGCTTTTCCAACTGGAACATTTTTATGAAATACAGTTTCTCTCGTTCTCCGACTTTGACTAGCGGCAATCGCCAAATAATTTTTTTAATGACAATTTCGCAATCTTCTTTCGTCTTTGTTTTATCTTTCAACTCGTAGCAATCTTCGTCAAAATTACTTCGTGTCAGTTTTAGATACAGTTGACAGTTCAAGAAAATTTTTTTATAATCTTCAGCTATGCCGAGTAAACGATTAAGAGGCAGAATGCCTGAAAAATCGCCGTCGCCGTTGGCCATTTTTTCTCCTCCTGTATATTTGTTATGATGGTCCCACATGCACATTGTCATCGACGCTGTCTCGTCCTGGCCGACGGAAATAAAATTTTTAATCGAGGTCGTTGTGCCGAGATATCTGGTTTTGTCAATTTCCGTGTTGTTGATTTCAAAAGAAATCTCATCAAAGAGGAAAGCAAGAAAATTGTTGCTAAGTTTCGAGTCAGCCGCTTTTCCGCCCCCCTTTTTTTGAAATTTGCCTTCAATGTAGATGTAACTTTGCGAAATATGTGTGTAAACATCTTGATTTTGAATCAGAAAACCGATGGTTGAAGACTTATCGTAATTTGTGCCAGTGACTGGAAGGAAACTATGTTCCTTGTAGCTGGTTATGGATTCGTCTCTAACGATCGGAGCGCCAACTTCCAGAATACTTTGCATGGCAGAGGCAAATGAAACGACGAAACCGGAGTTTAATACTTATAATAATTTTTTTCAATTTTTTTTGCCCCGTTTTTTCTGACTTTATACCCGAGAGTTCTCAAAAGCTGTCTCGGATCAACGGCGTTTGATGATTTACGTTTTAAAGCAGTAGTTGTTTCTCCGACGACTGAACTGCTAATGGCCGCTGAAGCCTGAGGCCTTTGATTATAAATAATCATACTTTTTTCAAATGTAATCTGACGGTGATATTTTCTCCTCGAAAATTGACGAGATTATTATTTTGGTCAATTATTTTAACTAGTAAATAATCGATGCTCTTGACGGTGACCAAATGATAAATGAGCGTTTTTGGCTTTTGTGATAGAATATAGCCTGCTGGAACGTCCGGTATGAATCCGAAAATCGAATGAGAGGGCTCTCCTTTCTCGAAAGACCCCGCGGCAATGTTGCAATGAATTCTAACGTCGGTTACTTTGAAAATGTTGACTGGAGAGTCCGAAACGTGCTTTATATTTGCCGCAAGTTTCTTTTGCTCTAAAAATCCGAGTACAGGACCCAAAGTACGCACCTCGATCGGTAACGAGCTTTTGATCTCGCATTTAAGAGTGTTTGAATTGCTTTTGAGCACGATGCTTTGCTTAGAATCAACTTTTTTTAGCTCTTCATCGATATATTCACCGATGTCGTCCACTTCATACGTGCCTTCAGGGATCCGAATAATATGCTTGTCGATTTTATCGTATTGTTTGTCGAGTCGATATTTGGTATAGAGTTATAGTATGAAACTCAAGCAGCGCGATCATCCATGTTCCTTCTCCCAAATTGATGGGTGGAAAATACGACTGCTGCAATAAGGAGCTTGTTGCGTTCAGCGTCAACGTAAAACTCATTTTGCCGGTATTTTAGGGAAACATTCTATTTTTATTCTCGTAAAGAAATTTTAGGCATAGATGTCCGCACTTGTACGCGTTAAAGTTTTGCTCTCTTTTAAAATTAAATTCGACGTTGCATTTAGGACCCCAATATTTAATTAAAAACAAGGAGGTTTTAAACCCGAAGCTATCGTAGAATAAAACTTTATTTCCGTTTTTCAAGTATGATATCCAGTGGTTCCCGCTGCCCTACTGCTGTCTAAATAACGACCGCTGTCTCCTTGACTCTGACCCTTGTCGGCAAGGTGTCTCTCATAAAGACTCCTCGAAAATTGGGAATGTCTCCGGCGTATTCCAAGATGTCAAAATTTGATAGGGCTTTCCGAGGCAAGCTTTCTAGTTTTTTGAAGGCTTTAAATTTAAACCTCTACCTTTTTTATTTTTCGATAAGGCTTGACTTAATATCTTCGCACCTGCTGCTGCTGCCAAGATGGTCGGTAAAGCCAGACCGTCTCCCGATTTCCAAGGCTTCATGTACAACCCTTTTCCTTTTCCTTGCTTTGCGATTGCTTCCATTTCTCTGTTGTGACGCATAGTTTCAGATATTTGTTTTTTTGATGCTTTATTATCCAATATAGTCTTTGCGACAGCTGCCGAACCGCCCGCAAGGGAACCAAGAGCGCTCAGTCCCGCGAAAATTGGAAGCAGCGGTAAAACACCGCCTTTTGCAGTTTTTGTAGGTAGGATTCTGGGACGCTTGTTTGTGCTTTTTCTTATCGGCTTTTTGGCAATTTTCAACGATTTGACGTTTAGAAGATTTGGAATATTTTTTCCCGTTTTACGAGTTGCTTTTCTTTTTCCACCGCAACTTTTTTTTTTGTCCCCAACGCCCATACCGAGTTTTGCTTTTGCTTTCATTATATTTGTGACTAACCACGCGGCAGCTTTTTCTCCGAATCCTGCGTCTTTCGAAATAACTCTTTGCCAAGCTTCTTCAGCAAGTATACTGTCGGCTACGTTTCTCTGTGCGACGTCCTGATATTGAGAATAGGCAATATCGTGTCTTTTGCAGGCTTCGTCCAAAGGGTTAATTCCAACGTCTCCCCTTGCTAGCCTTTTTTCAAGCTTCGTCCCAGGCCCGCAGAACCGATACCGCTTTCTAAGTCCTGCTGGCAAATGTGCTTCGAAACCTAAAGAGTTGACAGCGTTGTTCAAAAGCTGCATAACGACTGACTTGATTTCAAAAATTTTAAACTTTTAAATAACAAAATTTTTCGCGTTTTCAATCAGTTAGATTAACAATGAAGTTCGTTAAACATCGAATATCCCTACCGTTCAAACCACGATTCGATTGTCGGGGACGTACGGGTCAAAAAGAAGCACAACGACCTATGGCCCGATTCTATACGCTGTATAATTGCGGGAGGCTCGGTTGCGGAAAGACCAACGCGCTTTTTTCAGCCTTGATTCATCCGAACGGTTTAAAGTATGCAAATATATACGTGTATTCAAAATCGTTACACCAACCGAAATATAAAAAACTGGAGGAGATAATAAAAAGCGTAAAGGGCATGGGATATTTCTCTTACGGGAATAACGAAGATATAACCGATGACCCGCTTCCCGATAGTATTTTCATATTCGATGACGTTGCCTGTGAAAAACAAGACCGCATAAGAAAATATTTTTCCATGGGTCGACATGCTGGAGTTTGTTCCTTTTACTTGTGCCAAAGCTACACGATATTATAATATTCGGGACAACGCAAACATGATTGTCTTATTCAAGCAGGACGACTTGAATCTAAAACATGTATTTCTTGAACACGTAAATAGCGACATGAGTTGGGATCAATTCAAAGAAACGTGTTCAGCTTGCTGGAAAGAGAACAAGTTTGGATTTATAACGATCAATAAAGACGATAACACGTACCGAAAAGGCTTTGATCAAATTCTGGACCTAAAGGGTATTTAATTCGTTAAAAATTGAAAAATTCACCTCAGTCTTATAAAAGAGGAGCTCGCGTAAACATGGAAGTGCTCAAAGATCTCATTGAGGCGAGGGAAGCCGTCAGGCGGAAATTTTACGCTTTAAAGCGCGGAAAGTCGACGTTATCGTATTTGGCTGAAGAGTCTTTAAAACCAGTGACTGGGAAGTTGAAAGAAATTTCGGAACATGCGAAAACAACGAATGAAGTTTTAAAAACTCAGAAGCAGCCGTCTTTCTTCAGTCCGATTGCATCAACGGGTCGAAAATTTAAGCGTACGTCTTCGCCTCTGTTTTCGCCCCCCACCCCCTCAACTATAAAACAAACCTCTCTTTTACAAAAAGTTCTTCCTTTTTCTCCTCAACAAAGCCGGTCTTCATCGCCTGGGAACCAAAGCGAGGAGGACACTGATGACGAATCAGCTGGGGCAACAGGGGGCTTTTCCAAAACGGCAATAGATTATTTTAATCAATACCTAACCGATCCTGGCGGTGCAGATTACAATTGGGGGGTTAAAATAACACCTCAGGGAACATACACGTTGGGCTCGAAACCGATTGCCTTTCTTCAAAACGACGACATCATAGTTGACGAAACGACTTATAAAGGAACGCCTGGACTCTACGAGCTTTTAACGAGAAAGCAGCCTGACAAACAGGTGTACACAAACGAAGATTTAGCTGCTTATAAAGAGATGTTGGAGAAGACGAACGCTCATAAGAAAAAATACCATCCAGACGGACCGCTACATTACAACAGCACTCCGAAATACAGAGACGTAATAAGAGGGTTATTCAAGGGAAAGGGACTGTATAAAAAATTACGTTCCGACGTTGATTACGTCTGGTACAGAGATACCAACGAATTATTCAAGAGATTACAACTTCTCATCGCTGCCCGTCAAGCCGGGAACGACGGCCTCGAAAACGAGATCGAGTCTATATTGCAGGAACTCCAAGAAGAAGGAATAATAGAGAAAATATGATCAACAAATTCGGGGGCTCCAGTCGTTCAGGTGGGCAGAAAGTATCTGCTTACGTAATTTCAAAACTCGTCGAAAATTTTTTGAAAGCCAAAGACTTTTTAGTCGCAAGAGAAGGTCGATATGATGCCCGAGGAAAAAGATTAACAAACCTCGGGCAAAGTCAAGAAAAAGACGATGCAGCTTCAGTATCATACGTCGAGGAAACGCTGAAAAAACAGCTTGAAGAAATAAAAACTCGACTGGGGAACGAAGTGAAAAGTTTCATTGAAGGAGTGGTAAAGCCTCAACTCGCACAATTAAAAGTCGAGTTGGAGAGAGGTCTGAAATTCAGTATTGGTCAAAGTGAAAAGAAAATACTCGGTGAAACGTTACGAGAAATTCGCTCAAGTAATCAAAACTTCGTTTCGAAATCTTACGTAGATGATTTGCTAAAGAACCAGAAGTCTGAAATGATAAACTTAATCGATATCAGTAAACAAGAAATCAAATCACCCACCTTGGTGTATAAAGTCGAAATTGAAGAGGTGAAAACAGCAGCACAGAAATCTTTACAAGCAGTGGAGTCTGATTTGAGACGCTCCATATCCGAAGGGTTAAAGCAGCTCAACAATCGGATCGATCAGATCCAAAAGAAATCAGATCCAGATCAAGTTGAAAAGCCCAAGTTCAGACAGTTAATCCTTGATCTTAATCAACCGTCATCAGGAGTGATTTGGAAAAAAGAGAAGGGATAAATAAAAAGGGAGGTCACGACAGTTGACAAAGAAGAAGCAGAAAACCTGTCAAAACGAAATGAGTATAATTGTCGAATTTCAAAGTTTTTTCGACGACAATAACGAGTACATAATAAAAGAAATAAGCTTCGCCCCTGTTGAGGATGGTGAAGATAAAATCAAAACGTATTTATTCCGTCCTCCAAACCTTAAACGAAAGTTGAAAGCAACAGACGTTGGGGTAAACCGTTGGCTCACTCGGTTCTATCATAAAATCGAGTGGAATGCCGGTGAAACTGAGTACTCGGAATTAAAAAACATTTTAAAAAAAGAAACAGACAATTACTCTGGGATAATAACGAAAGGCAGTCAGAAAGCAAATACCTTGTCAAAGCTTTTAAATCGCGATGATATAATCGACGCCGACGAAATTATAGGAGCAAGACTGAAGGACGGATCTTTAACCGATAATTTAAATTGCGCAAATCACCGTCAAGTCACCTCGCACTGCTCTCAAAATAACGCGCAAATAATAAGAAACATTCTGAGAAATCCTCTAGCAGTTATTGAAGCCGACATTTTCAAATAACATGAATATTCGTCAACCTCGAGAAAAAAGACGTAGAAAAAAGAAAACTCACCAAGTCGAACGCAGATTTTTTAAAATCAATCGGGCAAAAAGTAAAAAAAAACAAACCAAACGAAAGCGATTTTTCGTCAGACTTTATTTAAATCAACGAAAACTAAATTGCAGTTTTCATGGCGAACATGCTGAACGTAAGCAAACCACTCGGAGAAGACGATTCGATCCACCGGTACCAGTATCACATGGTAGCACCGCAAACAGGGACAAGTTTCGAGAACAACGGGGAAATCATCCTGGAGATCAACAACAAGAACCTTTACACGTTATCCTCGGAAAGCTAAATTTATATAACGGGGAACTTCACGAAGGCCGGGAGCGCAGCAGCAGCTGATAAAATCACATGTGAGCAGTAATGGCACATCGTCGTCTTAAAGTAGAAAAATTAATGTAAAAATTAATGTTAAGGTTAAAATTAAGCTTAAAATTAATGTTAAATTTAAAAAAAAAACATCAAAAAATTGAAAAGGAGAGAGAGCCAAAGACAAAGAAAGGGGAACAGAAAAATAAAATGTAAAACATTTGTCAACTGTAAATGGTTTTTTCTTTTAATAAATATAAAAAAAATTTTATTAAATTGTACATTAGTCAATTCACTTCATCTTCATCCTTGATCCAATATTTTTTACCTTTTTTTTCTTTTTTTTCTTTCACAAAACAAACTTGTATTATTAACTAAAAAAAAAAACACACCTGTCCAACAAAAGAGGCGGGGCGAACAAAAAACGTAGCGTTTTAAATACCAACATTTGATCGCATAACCCTAACAGCAGGTATAGTGTAGCATGAAGGGTTCCCGACTCACACGCACCAGGATCAGGTTCGAATCTCACTCAAAGAAAAAAAAATTCCACTCCCAGGCACCAAAAAAGCTTCGCTTTCCCAGGCTTCCCGAAAATCATCCGAGGTTTTCCGAAAGATTCTTCTGAAATCCTGGATGTGGAAAACCGGGAAGACTGAGCCAGGAAAAGGTGGAAATAAAAAACAGAATGTTCAGGTAACATGAGTTCCCGAAAATCATCCGAGGTTTTCAGAAAGATTCTTCTGGAAGCCTAGATGTGGAAAACCGGGAAGACTGAGCCTGCTTTCCTGCTTTTCCGAGATGGGAAAGGTGGCATCACATTTCACAAAACGGGGGGGAAAAAAAATCAGTCATCATTCGAGTCACGAAAATCATCCGAGGTTTTCAGAAAGATTCTTCTGGAAGCCTGGATGTGGAAAACCGGGAAGAGTGAGTCTGCTTTCCTGCTTTTCCGAGATGGGAAAGGTGGCATCACATTTCACAAAACGGGGGAAAAAAAAAATCAGACATCAATCGAGTCACGAAAATCATCCGAGGTTTTCAGAAAGATTCTTCTGGAAGCCTGGATGTGGAAAACCGGGAACACTGAGACACCTTTCCTGCTTTCCCGAAATGAGAAAGGTGGCATCACATTTCACAAAAACAGGGAAAAAAAATCAAACATCAATCGAGTCACGAAAATCATCCGAGGTTTTCAGAAAGATTCTGGAAGCCTGGATGTGGAAAACCGGGAAGAGTGGTCCAGCTTTCCTGCTTTCCCGAGATGGGAAAGGTGGAAATGCAACACATTTCACAAAACGGAGGATAAAAAAAAATCAGACATCAATCGAGTCACGAAAATCATCCGAGGTTTTCAGAAAGATTCTGGAAGCCTAGATGTGGAAAACCGGGAAGAGTGAGCCAGCTTTCCTATTCCATAACTACTAATATCTCTTCCGTAGAAAAGTCAAGATCCGGTAACGCAAAATATTTATAAAAATTACACAGTGCTTTATAACTCTACTGACTATCATTATTACGTTGACGACATGGTTTGCAACGATACGAAAACGGCTGTTTACGATATGAATGATGACATATACCAGAGCGTCTCATGCCGAGTCTATAAAATTTCCCGACCAATAAGTTTTGCTCATACAGCATTGAGTTTACAACATTGCAGTCCCTTAACGAATTTATTTCATCAGAAGTAAGAGAAAGTTTTTAATACTGCAAATCGAGGAATTTAAAAATGCTCCCATTTGAAAACGTTTCAAAAAAATTTAAAAAAAAAAAAAAACCAAAACTAATTAAAAATTTAAAGTGTACGTTACCAGAACAGTGGGTAACAATATTATATTTTTTATTTTTTTAAAACTCCAATTTATTATTTACAATCTGTTAAGTAAAATAAAATAATAGGTAAATGTGAAGACATTTGAACAGCTCGATTGAAAATTGCCTCAATAGGCAATTTCTTTTGGACCCGATGTTCATATAACGGCTTTTATTTATAATTACAATAAAATCGGAGTTTCAGAACTGCACGATTTTTTACAAAAAATTTACCACAGTTTTAGAGCCACTTCGTTGAAAACGAGAGTCATAAAGAATATCTGCCGTTACTTTTTTATTAAAATGGAAAAATAAGAGATTCATCTATAAAAATTGACACGAAATAAGTGACTGCAATTAATTCTTACACTTATTCATTTTTCCGATTATTTTCTTCAAAATGTACGAATCCTACGTTCGTTACATACGGAAAACTTTTTAACTAATTTCAAAACCTTTTACATGGAGTAGCATATCCAAATTCCTCATTTCCATTATGAAAAGGCACTTTAAGCCCCTTTCATTTTCAAAAACTAAAGTTGTAATTTATTTAGCCTAGTTCCATTTTATGAATACGGACTTCTGAAAAAAATGGACAAGATCATAAAAGACTATGGACCGTCTGAAAAAAAGGAACAAAACGATTTCACACCCATCGAAATGGAACAAATGATGCAAGTGTTGTCAATACCGCTCATCGGAGTTTTTTTTGCTATAATTATTCTCTTCGGGGAAGTTATATTAAAATTAATTGATCGTCGACTGCAATAATGGTTCTGTCTTGGAAAAAAAAAAAAAAAAAAAAAAAATAGAGCCAGGCTATCCCAATATTACGCCAAAAACATTTTATCGATTTTGCTCAAAATACTGTTTTGTACAAAGATGCGACTTTGTAACCACGGGCCGACTTTGTACTTTTCGAAAGGTCGATTAGAATGCTAACAAATTAAGATCGCAATATGACATCTTAGTCAGAATAAAATACAAACATTAGCTAATGCAGTGATGCCCCTTAAGCAGAACATTAACGCATTTATTAAAAAATAACAATTTAATGCTCTTGTACTACATTATTTTTCAGCCCTGATAATGGATTAATAAATTAAAATGAATCCTTGAATATAATTACGAACAATTTATAAACTCGGATTTTTTATCCGTCGAAAAGTCCAGTCAAGATGTAATTTTAAATCCATTAGTTAAATTATTTAAGTAAAATTAAAATAAATGAACGTATGATTATATAATTATATAAATAATTAAAATGTAAGTTTCGGAACATAACCCTATTTGTTCACTTACAATTGAATCGTTAATTTGAAAAAAGGGGACATGTCTCGTAAGGTGAACAAATGTTATGTCCCCTTTTTCAAATTAAGGATTCAATTAGAATACGATAAAAATCATCAATACGTCACGTAGTTCTAAATATAAATAACAAGAATAGACTTGTCTAAGCATTAAAATTGTTAAGCATTAAGCATTTTAATGCTTGTCTAAGCATTAAAATTTAATAAAAGTTAATATTGAATATACACGGTGAAAAAAGTTTTCTTGCTTGATATTATTAAGGTAAACAAAGGAAACAGCTATAAAAAGTAACCCTATATTTTGTTCGGGATTCTAGAACGCTTGAAAAAACAAAATATAAACAAAAGATTGTCAAAGTCGTCATGTTGTAAATACGCAAATAAAAACGTTTATTAAGTTGACCCGCAAATCGCGACTTTTCTTTTAAAAATATTGTACTAAGTCTAATTTTTACGTCTTTTTACAAACATATTTCATTTCACCAGTTTTATCGAAGAAAAAACAATCATGTTGATGATCGATTAAACGAAAAACAAATAAGTGGTGTTCATTTGATCTTGATAATTTTGGACATTGAAAAGGGTAAGCCTATCATCATAGCCTTTTATCATTTTGCAAGGAAGTTTCCTTAATTATTAAAAATTAAGGTAACGCAATGCGTTCCTCCCACATTTGATTGCTGTTGCTATCAAAGGTTCAATGATGTCAGTTCTTTTAAGCTGGTTATTATTTCTAAATTTATTTCCTTTCCAAGCGTTTTCCTTTCTCAACGAAAACGAAATCCAGATCACACTGGATATCTCTCAAAAATTAAAATTTAACTATTGTCTCTTGGTGCAAGAGAAAGAAGTGACGTTCGATACTATTCGTATTACAAAAATATTTTCTCATAACAATATATTTGTCACGAAACTAAATCGCTTTGAATTAATTAAATTTATCAGGAAAAAAGAAAAACGTTACGCAACTGCCGCCTTGATTTGGAAAGAAAGTTTGTTAAATGTGGAAACATTTTTGAGCAAAATTAATCACGTAAATGCAGTAAAAATTCATTGAAAAAAATTGTCAGGGATATAGACGTATATCCGCAAGATATTTCGAAGAACTTCGTTGTTATATTAGGAAATGTAAATTGTTATGGTCATAGTTTCGGTGAATTTTTTGTTTTTTTTAAAAACGATTCGTGAAATGTTGGTATGATTCGTTTTTCGTACGAAATGTTGTTAAAAGGCATAATTTAAAAAAAAAACATGTTAACATATTCGTCATTATCCGTTATTATTGAAACATTTAATTAAGCTCAAGTATGCTATGTTCTTTATAATAGTTTGTGGAAAAAAATATCAGTGTTAATTATGTCGTTAAAGTTAATACTTGGTCCGATGTTTGCTCAAAAATCAACGATGCTTTTGCGCGATAGATTATTGGCAGTAAATCGGGGACGTAAATGTGTATTGATTAAAAGTATTATGGATAATCGTTACTCACAAACAGAAGTAGTGACGCACGATGGAGAAAAAATGGCAGCTACCACGGTCGAATTTTTAAAGGTACCCATTGGAAAAGGTAATTAGAGTTGAACTAAATCTACTTTAAATTTTCGTTTTCATAGGCTGCGGAAGAGGACGTTTGTAACGCGGATTGCGTTTACATTGATGAGGGGCATTTTTTTGCCGATGCGGGAACTGCGATTGTCCAATGGGTGGACATAGGGAAAAATGTGGTTGTGACAACGTTAAATGGGGAAGGAGATCGTTCGGCAATGACACTAGTGTCCCACCTCGTCCCACATAGCGATAATATCGTTGTTCTTTTTGCTCGTTGCGATGAATGTCAAAATAACGCTTTGTACACTCGACGAAAAAGAAATGACACAGTAAACGTGGTAGGAGGAGCAGAAACATATACGGTATTGTGTCGTACGTGCTATCTACGTAATCCGAATCCATTATAAAAGACAACGAATAAAGCACAAGTCTACAATAACAATGTCTTGAAATAATATATTAAACAATTTTAAAAATGTGGTAAATTTATATGGAATATTATATTTATGTTTAATATACTGAATCTCTGAAATGTCTTTTTTTTTTTTGTTCATTTTCAACTGCAATTTTCAAGTTAAAAAAAAGCAAAAGTTTAGACTTTGCTATCGTGATGTTTGTTTGTCATTTAATTCGAAAATCTTAAGAATCGGAAAATCTTTGGAAATTTTAAAAAGAACGATAAAAAGCTAAGAGTTTTTTTTCGCGGATTTTACGCTTTGATTTTTAAATTAGCATGTGTTTCATAGGCCTTTGTTTGACCAAAAATAAAATGAAATAGCAATCGTAAACTAAGAAATTATAAAAATATATTAGACCGAAAAGATTAACTGATAAAGATATAAAGAGTGACCGAAAGAGATAAAGATTAATCAAAAATCAAATTAAAACCCTCGCAAACGCCAAAAGGTATCGCCGTCAAAAAAGAAAGTAAGTCTAAATAAATGTTATTCTTTTTTTGGTTTTCTACGGCGAATCCTTTTGCCGTTTGTGAGGGTTTTAATTTGTTGGTTGAGGTCGGCTAATTTTCGTTTTTTGATACTTATAAATTTTCGGTGGGTTGCCAAAAGGTTATCCCGCTCGTTGAGGAGATCGGCTAGATTTGAAGGTCCGGGAACTGGGTTGTTAGGTAAATTTGGGTCTGGTTGTTTAAGGTCTGGGTTGTCCTGCTCGTTGAGGAGTTCGAGTAGATTTTTTGAAGGTCCGGGAACTGTATGGGTAGGTAAATCTTGGGAAAGGGTTGCGTTCGATGGTAATTTAGAAAGGGTTGCGTCCGAAGGTAATTTAGAAAGGGTTGCGTCCGAAGGTAATTTTGAAAGGGTTGCGTCGGTAGGTTCTTCACTAGGAAATTTCGAAAGGCATTCTTCATTGGTGGAAATGTCGGGGTTATCTTCATTTTCTTCATTAACGTTTTGGAGACTTCGAAATTTGGAACTTGACATTTTTAATTTAAAAATAATAAAATTTAAAATAATGATAATAATAATAATAATTTTAGTTTAAAAATAATAAAAATAAATTATCGAAAATAAACGAGCAGAAAATATAAAAATTTTGAAAGGATGAAAATAATAATTGCCAACTTATGACTTTTGTTTTTGGAATGGTAGAATGCCAGAAAAGGGGGGAAAATTAAAAAGTTTTTTGCAAAATAATATCAAGAATTTTTCTAGCTATTTGGTTTTGAAGAATGCGTGGTAATTGTAAATGTTCTTTGCAAAGAATTTCGAATATTTCTAATAAAGGTTTGTTTTTTTGATACTTCCAAAGAATGATTTTATTGCCATATTTGAACTTCAGGATTTCCGGTCTATTGTCTTCATTATTTAGATTTAATACTTCAAATTTGTCTGATATAATGTTACTTATTTTCGAAATGGTTAACTGAGTGAGACTTTTTGGAAAATTCATTTTTGGAAAATTAATTTTGAAAATGTTATAAAAATTTTAAGAAAATTTAAAAGAATTTTTAGCTAATAATAATATCTTTTGTCTTGTTTATGTTTGGAAATTTTCTGTTGTATTTTTTTTTTGTTTTTGGAAAAGAAAATTCGAAATTCTTGGTTTAATTCATGACAAATCCGGAGATAGATTACCTTGTTGGTAATATAATGCTGTATTTAAATTTTTTGTGTTTAATTTGTTTGTAATATATGGTCATCATTGTTTTATAACGTAATGTTGTATTTAATTTATTTAATATTAATTTATATTATAATATTTATATTTATATATATTTTAAATAATATATATATTTTAATTTATTTATATTTGGTTTAATTCATGACAAATCCGGAGATAGATTACCTTGTTGGTAATATAATGCTGTATTTAAATTTTTTGTGTTTAATTTGTTTGTAATATATGGTCATCATTGTTTTATAACGTAATGTTGTATTTATTGTCTGAAAACGGAAGATTTATGTTTTAATGAAATGGCTGAGAACCGGTTAACTAATGCGGAACGACAAAAATTATTTCGTATGAGGAAAAGACGATCATCAGGAGAAGACAATACAGGTATGATGGATAGTAAAATCAATTTAAATCAATAAGTTAATGGATAGTAAAATGTTTAATGTAGCGAAAGTTATAGACTTCTGCTGTAATGAATATATAAATGTCATGATATTTATTTGATTTTTGGAAAAATCGTTTTTGTTGAAAAATTGTTTATCGGTTTAGGAAAAAAAAAATTTAATTTTTAAAAATTTTATTTTTCAATGAAAATATTTATATTTTTGCAACTTTATAAATTATAAAATATATAAATATATAAATTTTTGAAATTTTAGAATGAAAATTTGTTTTTTATTATATATTAATAAATTATTATTGTTGAACTTCACGATTATAAGTCTCGCAGAGAACATAAGATCATAAGAACATGTTTTTAACTTTATATGAATAAAATATTAGTTTAAAATGGATATAAAGCATTTATAACATGAATATTTTACAGACAGAATAAAAAAAATAAGGAAGCACCAAAATGAAGATATATCTGCGATGCGTGGATCGGTGAATGAAAAGCTGAATATTGCAGGTCCTTCGGATAGAACAAACGAGTTTTCCATGAATTGGGAATCGATTAATGGTGAACGAAATGCAACTGCATATGTCTCAAATAACGTGAGTTTATGCGAAGAATATGATTCCGGTGATGAAGAATCAATAGCAATTGAAACAAGTTTTGCTTGCGCTGAAGCGAGTAATGTCATATTTCAACAGATGTTTAATGATAATGATTTCGGATATGCCTGTAGTGTGTGTGATCGACTTTGGTTTAAAAATGATCTGCGGGCAATAACTGAGGTTAGCATGTTAAAGTTGTTGGAAAATGAATTTCCGGAACAAAGGGTTAGCGAATTTTTACTATGCAGTACGTGTAGGCAAACGGTGAATCGCAATGTTATTCCATCTATGTCAATCTCGAATGGATTTAAGTATCCGGAGAAGCCGATTAATCTACCAACACTTGATCCGATAAGCGAAAGACTTGTGTCACCTAGGTTACCGTTTATGCAGATTAGAAGGTTACGATATGGTTATGGAAGCCAGAAAATTGTGGGACAAATTATCAATATTCCAGTTAACGTCGAGAAAATGGTGACGCAGTTACCAAGGAATTTGGCGGATGACCAAACAATAAATGTTAATATAAAAAAAAATCTAATGCACAAATCAACGTATCTGTCAGGAATGGTTCAAATTTCTACTATTAGAGAATGGACAAAATATCTTATAGAAACACCATTGTACAAAATGTATCATATCACCGTGAGGAATAATTTTCTAAATGAAGTGTGTAACACGACAGATGATGCAAATCAAATGGATTTGGAAACATTAAACGAGACAAACGAACACGATTTATTAATTAGTCAGCAGCATACATTACTATGGAATGAAAACTATTCTTTAAATATTGCCCCCGCTCAAAATGCCGTTCCTTTGTCTATAATCTATGATACACATGCTGAAGAGTTGTCCTTTCCTAGTATTTATTATGGCTGTCCGAGAATGTTCAAACCAGGAGTGCATGTGACACCGTTTATGATTGCGAGCAGCGAATTGCGTAGAAAGGATAGACGTGGTGCAAAACCGAATCACGTGTTATACATGAGCATGAAAATTTTAAGGTTAAGAGTTTCACAAGCATTGACATCTAATTTTCGTTGTCTGGGTGATACCAGTCAAATTACGCGACAAATGATTGAGGATAAAAAATTTTTGGAGTTCTGCATAGAAAAAAACCTTTGTTTCCTAAAATCGATTCCCAACTCTATTGAATATTGGGCTGGCAGAAAAAAGGATTTATTTGCCCTTATCCGACAATTAGGAAAACCTACTTTTTTTCTTACAATAAGTGCAAATGAAGTTCGATGGTCGAATTTACTGAAAATATTGCATCGTTTGAGCACAGACCATGAAGATCATATGCTTAATGATCCGATAGCCGAATTAACTTCTTTTCAAAAAACGTGTCTCGTAAGCGATGATCCCATGACCTGCTGTGTATATTTTAATAAACTTGTTAATGTTATACTGACATTGCTCAGGCTGAAAAACGAAAAAACAAATCCCTTGGGTAAATACAGAGTGTGCGACTATTTTAAGCGTATAGAGTTTCAGCATAGGGGGAGTCCTCATGCGCATATTTTATTATGGTTAGAAAATTTCCCTCACGAAGAGCTTTCTGAAAACATGCCGATGACGATTGACGTAATTAACAAGCTGTGCTCTGTATCAAAGAATGATTTGCCATTGTTTTACGAGAATCAAGTACATCGTCATACATTTACTTGTTTTAAAAAATCGGAGAAAAAATGCAGGTTTAATATACCTTATTGGCCGATGAAACAAACGAGAATTCTTTTTCCTATTAACAAAGAGGATGGCCGAAAAGAAGTTTTGCGACAGAAAGGTTTAGTTATACAGAAGAAGCTCGAAACCATAAAGTATGAATCGATCGAAGATTTTTTTGTCGATAATGACCTTGATGAAGATCGTTATTTAATAATAATTCGCTCAGTTATTACGAGACCAATGGTGATTTTTGGCCGAAATATGCAAGAGATATGGACAAATACATTCAATCCTTGGATTGCCAATACTTTGAATTCAAATATTGATTTTCAGTTTATTCTGGACGAATACAGCTGTGCTGCTTACTGTGTGGAATATGTGAATAAGTGTAATCGTGGATTAAGTGATTTGCATCGGGAACTTATATTGCTGCAAGATCAATTTCCCGACCAAGATTATGAAGGTCTTTTAAAAAAACTAAGCATCAACTTATTGAATAGTGTGGAAATGTCAGCACAAGAAGGTGCTTGGTATCTGCTCAGACAACCTATGTCGGACAGCAGTCGATACATTGTGTTCATACCCACTATGTGGCCTCACGAAAGAATAAAATCACACAAAAAAAAAAAAACAAATGGATGATGAACAAATAGACCAGGCTTCAACCGACGTTTGGACCAGGAACATTATTGAGAAATATGAAAATCGACGCGATTTAGAAGATATTTGTCTGGCAGATTTTGCTTCGTTATATACGGAAATACGAGAAAAAAAAAACCAATATAGAAAAAGAGAACAAAGACGAGTTATACGATATCGAGATTATGATGTTACAGAAATAAATGAATATAAACGGGAAATGGTATTATTGTATGTGCCGTTTAAAAACGAGCACGTGGACATTTTAGATCGCAACATTTTTCTGAAATTGTACGAAGATAACGAAAAGTATATTTTAGAAAAAAGGAGAGAATACGAAAGCGATCTGGATCTGGAAAAAACGATTGAAATAGTAAAAAATATGTGCGATAACGAAAGGATCGAATTAGATATAAAACAGGAAACATTTAAGAACAGCTTGGAAATGAATATCGCAAACATGGATGACATCAATTTTATTACTACAGGTTAGGTAGTGAATTAATTGATATTCTATTATTATTTTTTATTATTTTTTTTAGTATTTTAGTTATTATTCTTTTATAGATATGATGTCTGTTGTTAAAGAAAGGTGTTGCGTGATGAACAAGTATGAATATTGCAAACAAATTAGGGAAATGAATGAAGAACAAAAAGAATTAATTCTGCATAACATCCACGGAATTCACAAATCTTCGACCGATCGAGTGCCGATTCAAATATTTCTTACTGGCCCGGCGGGATGTGGCAAAAGTTATACTTTGCGAGTGCTCATGGAAACATATAATCGTTTCACGGAATCGTTGAAAAGTAATATAAATGCGTACATAGCTTGTGCATCTACTGGGAAAGCCGCTGTGGCAATCAATGGTACGACCGTTCATTCGGCTTTTCGATTAACATTATCAAAACGCAAAAATAGCGAAAACACTTTAGCACAAGATAAGCTGTATATATATAGAAGCATTTTTGCTACAGTGAAGATTGTGATCATTGACGAAATCAGCATGATCGGAGCGGATCTTTTACAGCGTTTACATTCTCGATTATGCGAAATAAGTGGTAATTTTCATTTGCCGTTTGGCGGCATGGACATTATATTTACGGGCGATCTTCGACAATTACCGCCTGTGAACGCAAGAGCCATATTCAAACCACCAAAAGATTCTTTTTGTGGCTCCGTTTTATGGCAGCAACTCCAATTTTACCCATTAACTACAGTCGTACGGCAAACCGATATACTGTTTTCCACAATCTTGACAAAAATTGGTAATGGAGATGCTCTTTTAGTGGATGAAATTGATATGATAAATAGTCGTTTTCGAACTATCGAGTATTGCAAAACACACTTTCCTGACGCCATACGATTATTTCATCGTAACATAGACGTTGATAAGTATAATATCGAAAGTTGTTCCTTACCGAATGCAATGGATTGTATCGCAGAAGATACGTTTTCTAATTATAAGAACGATGAACAGTTAATAAATTGCAGAACGAAAATCTATAAAATGAGTACAACGGAAACCGGAGGATTATCATACATCGTAAAATTAGTACCACAAAAACCATATTTAATCACGACAAACGTGGATGTACAAGACGGACTAGTCAATGGTACAATCGGCAAGCTTATGCACATAGAAATGGAAAATGGCGATATTACACGTCTCTGGCTGCAGTTCGATACAACATCTATTGGCAGTAAACAACGAATCAAATGCAACCATATGTTCATCTCAGAACCCACTTTGAAGAAATGTTGGACCCCAATTATGAAACGAACAGCAAATATAACACTTAATTCCAGGGTAAAATGTCGACGAATCCAATTTCCGCTGGTACCGGCAACAGCGATTACAATTCATAAATCACAAGGGGCAACGTTTGAGCAAATCATATTCGATTACAATCGGAATCAAGATCAACAACTGGTTTATGTTGCTTTATCTCGAGTCACGTCAATCGACGGTCTTTATATTACGAACAAGGATAATGATCACCATTTCTATCATGTGAACAAGTCTAACTCTCCGAAAATAAGAGAAATCCAATCCGAACTTCAACGTTTGTCTAATCATCCCTTGAGGACCATTAGCGATGATATAAGGGAATTTATTTCACAAGACAAAAACGCACTTATTGCTTTACTATTTAACGTACAAAGTTTAAATGCTCACAAAATAGATATCGAAAACGATTCTGTTTTACAATCCGCGCATTTGCTACTTTTAACTGAAACTTGGCTAAGAAACGAGGATATTCTTAAAATAAATGGGTATGAGCTGATAATTCAATCTCGACGTCCTAACGTGACGGCTGGCGGAGTAGCTATATACCAACAGGAACATTCAAAACTAACATTTCCTATCCAAACACGTTCACAAACCAAAGGAAGATACAATTCTAGAGATGAATCTGTTGGTGATATTTGCAGCATCGAGTTTGCTTTTAACGACACAATAATATTGCTTTTTTGTGTTTACTTCCCACCCAACACATCATATACGAACATAATGTCTTTTCTCAAACAATATCTACCATGTTCTAACTCATTTACGCAACCCATTATTTTAGCAGGCGACTTTAACATAAATATTCAAAAACCAGAAAACAAAAAAGTTTTAGGTTTGATGTATGATGAATTTCAATTAACGCTTGCATCTAACAAACTTAATCCAACGACATTAGGTGGTTCCACCATTGACCTGGTATTTACTAAAAATGTTACAACCAGCTGCAAAGAATTTATAAGTTATTTCTCTTATCATAGACCAATTTTCATACGTTTATCTTGACAAAATTAAACCTTTGGTTTTGCTGATATGTATTAAAACCAAATACCCGCGAAAATTTAAAAACAAGTAAATTTTTTAATGGTGATTAGTGTAATTATTGAAAAACGTTAATTTATTCTCCAGAGACTTGTATCAATGTTGATATTTGTTAATCGAGATATTAAAAATTCTTATGCTTGCTCATTATAAAATTTTTCATCCCATAGATTTAACCTAAAAAAAAATATCGATTAAAATGTATTTTATGATCGTCGTAAGCTCACTTCACTTACTTGTTTACGTCCTGTCCTTTTGCATTTGATAAACCAAATGAATATGACTTATTTTATATATAACTGTTTGGATAACTGTATAACGATTTTCATATGTTGATATCTCACAGCGACTCTCGTGAAATACCATTCTATACCATTCCATTCCATTTCGTAGCGATCATTACCAAAGTCGTTAACGTACTACCATTCCATTTTATTCCAGTTCGTAGCAATCATTAGCAAAGTCGTTAACGTAATACCATTACATTCCATTCCATTTCGTAGCAATCATTACCAAAGTCGTAAACGGTTTTCCCTAAAAAAAAAAAAAAAAAAAAAAAAAAAAAAAAAAAAGAAAATAAATAAATTAGCAATTAAATAAAGAAATTATTTCCTTTAAAACAGTTGTAATAAAAGTTACTTGTAAATGTGTATAAATACTAAAAATATTATAATTAAAATAAGTAATAAATTTTCATATTCTAAATTTTCATATTCTATACTTTGCTTAAAGCAGAAGTTATACGTTTCCATATTTATTTGTTTTTGAAAATCTATTTTTTTTTTTCGAAAAATTGTTTTCAGCTTTTTTTACTTTAACCATTTTTTTTAAATATATCAATATGAAGATTTCCGAATTAACCCCCGGAGAGTACGATGATGCCATTACCGTGAAAATTTTAAAGATGAGTATTTCACCAAAATTACTTCGTCTTCTCGGGGCTGACGAAAGTGCCGAGTTAAATCTAAATGCATATAATTTCGTAATGAAAAAATTTAAACATTGTTTTAACATTGGGGATGTATATGAAATTTCAAAATTCACTGTAAAAATATCCAAATTTTCGAATAATTTGGAAATCTTTTTAAAATTTGGAACATTAGTTCTTCGCAAAGAGATTCTGATTGCTATCCCAGAAAAACCATTAACTTCGTTCACAAATATTTCAAATTTATCTGATGGCGAATTGATTAGTAAGTTTAGATATCTTTTATATAGATTTTCTTAATTCCAATGCTAATATGTTACGTGATATAGACGTTCGCGGCATTATTATGGACGTCATGGAGACTGAAAATGTTACGGCGAAATCCGGAAAGAAATTGAAAAAAAAAGATATCTTACTGGCCGATGAAAAAGACAATTACGTATGTAATCTCTATGTAATTTAGT
This sequence comes from Liposcelis bostrychophila, assembly GCA_037577465.1. Lineage (NCBI taxonomy): Eukaryota > Metazoa > Arthropoda > Insecta > Psocodea > Liposcelididae > Liposcelis > Liposcelis bostrychophila. The sequence continues at coordinate 22,429,995 of CM075214.1, read as the reverse complement.
ATAATTATATACAATTTTATTTAGTCAAATTTAAAAACTCTAATCGATACGGCAAAACATTAATTATTATTATTTATATATTCAGATAACTTTAACTATTTGGAACGAGCACTTGGAACATACTTTTACCGTTAAGGAAGTTCTAAACGCAAATCGCATCAGAGTCTCATCTTATCTCGAAGAAAAGGTGTTGCAAACAATCCAAGATTCAGATTTAGCAGTCATGAACACTCCTCAACAACCGTTTGAGGGAATTACCCATGAAGAGAGTCGCAAACGTCCTCATTCGGCAACAAGTATTACTCCAGTTACAAAAAAAAAAACGAATTAACCCTGTTCCTTCATGATTTTAAAAACGAGGTAATAACCTAAAAAAAAATTTATAGGTATCCCTCAATAGGTTGTTGCAGAATGTCCATGACGGCTATTTCCTAATCTTGAATTGTTTGCAACGGTTTTTTATACTTTTATTGTAATTTTAAAACATTATATTAAATAATTACCTGTCCATACATCCTGACTTTTCGTTCAATAACATCCATTTTTCCTTATCTGTTTGTTTGGATTAACTACTGCATCAAGTAAAAGGCTCATGTCCAATCGTTCATGTCCATTCAGTTGCAACCAATTCTTTTACCTTATAAATGCCAGTTAAATTTACACATGTGATGTGTATCATTTGAAAAACGAGCTAAAAAAAAAAAATTATTAAATAAACAAAAAAAGATAATTATATTATTAAGGAATTACCTATGCACACATGCACTTTTCCTACAATGCCATCCACTTTTCCTTTTTCCAACACCAGCATGACTTTTACTACAATGCCATCCACTTTTCCTTTTTCCAATTGTAAGTTTGAATTAGTTAACCTCCTTCAAGTAAAAGAATCCAACATCAGCATGACCAAACAATCATCTGTACCATGGATGCAAGCACCAGCAGATACCTAAGAGTTTACAAGTTTGCTTTTGCCATATCCTCATTATTTCTCATATACTCGGTAAACTGTTGTGTTTCAAATCAACGCATTATTTGAAACATGTAATAATGTTTACTTAATCCTGACTTTTCGTTCAATAACATCTATTTTTCCTTATAATTTTTTAATTATCTGTTTGTTTGGATTAACTACTGCGTAAAGTAAAAGGCTCATGTCCAATCGTTCATGTCCATTCTGTTGCAACCAATTCTTTTATCTTATAAATGCCAGTTAATATTATTGATGTGATGTGTATCATTTGAAAAACGAGCTAAAAAAAAAAAATTATTAAATAAACAAAAAAAGATAATTATATTATTAAGCAATTACCTATGCACACATGCACTTTTCCCACAATGCCATCCACTTTTCCTTTTTCCAATTATCTCTTATGTTTGAATTAGTTTATATAAGTTTGAATTAGTTAACCTCCTTCAAGTAAACGAATCCAACATCAGCATGACCAAACAATCATCTGTACCTTGTATAGAAGCACCAGCAGATATCAAAGAGTTTACAAGTTCTCTTTTGCCATATCCTCATTATTTCTCATATACTCGGTAAACCATGCATAGTTGAAATCAACGCATTATTTGAAAAATGTAATATCAAGGTAAACTCCGTAAACCATGTGTAACTGATAAAAACACTGTCACAAGTACACTATCACAAGTCATTGAACACATGTATACTGTCACAGAACTATTCATGCGACATTTTTATTTGAAAAAAAAAAGTCACCTGCAGCCATAGTCTTTTAAACAGGTCAGGAAACTCCTATCTTAAATATATGGGAGATGATGTCCGGCTTAACTGCACAGATTTTAGTTCCACCCAAATACCACTCGTAGCGCTAGTTGCATTCAGGACGCTTTTCATTGGTCGTTGCCATTTCAAAACAAATATGGAGGATTGAGATTATTGTGTTTGTAATCTCTGAGGTGATTTTTTTTTTCAGTATTAAATGTTAAATATAGTGCATACGCATAGCAAAACGCGTAAACAGTTATTTGAAGTATATTTAAAAAGCAATTAAAGGTTTAATACATCAAAAAATAATACGCGTCATTTGAAAACATTAATTACAGAGGCAACTATAATCGGTTTGAATGTACGTCCCGAAAGATCGCTGCGCCATCTGTTGCCTGCTTCACCGAACTAAAATTCGTGTACTTAAGCCGGACACTTTCGGGGGGGTAAGTTTCCTGACCTGTTTAAAAGACTATGCCTGCAGCAAAGTGAATCCATCCGTATTTCGCGTATTGACCGTTTCAATAATCACTGGTTTAATAACATCGGCCAAGTCCTTAATACTAAAGATTTCGAATAATTCACACACTCGCTCATTCGAATTTTATACAGACTCCGTCGAATAACATAAAAATACACAATTTCCTAGACATTTCATTTCACCATTTTCCTAACCCACTGCCCTCTATTATCAACAAAAAAAACGTGCCAATTTTCGCATCGGCAAATTTAAAGACTCGAAAGATGCATTCTGAATACATTAGAAATAGATAACACGGTGAGTCTTTCTATGGCTTCACTCAATTCAGAGCCAACTTAGTATCGTTCGGTATAGTACATTCTCGGTCGAGCATAGCAAACGAATTTATTGCTTATTTTCACAGCGTTTTTGCACGTAATTTCAAAATGCCTAATTACTTAATAATTAATTTTTACTTAATAATTATTAAATTATTAATTATTAAAATATTAAAATATTAAATTATTAATTATTAATTATTAATTAAAATTATTAAATTATAATTTAATAAATAATTCAATAAAATTAAAAATATAAATTAGTAATATATGAATTAATTTTTGACGTAGGACTACGTCATACCCCGTAACCTGGATATTTCGGTTTGTTTATTTATATATATATACGGACTTTCAAATAAATTAGTCAAAATTTTAATTAAAATAATCAACATTCGCTAATTCATGTTTTTTAAAATTTTAGTTTTGATATCTTCTTTATTTGTGTACCTATTTATTTTCCTATTTTTGTTTATTTTATTTTATTAACGCTAAGATGGAAATCAATGTTAATGCGCCTATTAAAGAAAACAACACGAAAATTTTCAACGACTCACAAGTCTCGTGTTTTACCGTTGGCGACATCGACACTACACCAAACGACGCGGTTGTAGGTAAATGTAGTATTAATATTTTAGAAACCGAACTTTGATATCATATAATATTTATGATATCTTTTATTATCAGGGAATGTAATTAATGCTGATTTAACATTAAAAATCGAAGAAAAAAAACAAGTGGCTCTTTTAATAAGAAAATTGAAAAGTAATAAAACGAAAGCAAAAAGAAATAAAACACCATATACCATTAAGGACAATACTGGGCGGCGTTTCCTGCACGAAAATCTCATTTGATGTAATTTTACATTATTTTTTTCTGTCAATTTTTTAAAATTTTCTCCCTTCACAGCTGCTTTTTACTTATTTCGCCACACCCCTATATATTTCCTTTTTTTATTAACTCCGTTAACTCCTTCATTTAATTAACTCAATATGCATTTTGTTGTTCATTTACTTTCGGGCAAAAGTTTATAAAGTTAAAATTTTAATATTATTTAAATTTTTAACTTGGAAAACTTTTAATTAACTCCTATACTTCAATTTTTAATTATTTCCTTTTATAATTACCTCCTATACGACCTCTTTTTCACTTCTTTCGCGTTACGTTTTCATTAACTCCCATACGACCCCCCTTTTAATTAACTCCTATACGACCTCTTTTTTAATTATTTCGCGTTACGTTTTCATCACCCCCCCCCCCTCACACAACACCCCTATCTACCTCCTAATTTAATTAACTCCTATACGACCTCTTTTTTAATTATTTCGCGTTAATTAACTCCTATACCACCTCTTTTTTAATTATTTCGCGTTAATTAACTCCTATACCACCTCTTTTTTAATTATTTCGCGTTAATTAACTCCTACACGACCTCTTTTTTAATTATTTCGCGTTATTTCGCGAATTTTTTAATTAACTCCTATACAACCTCGTATTTACTTATTTCGCGTTACGTTTTCACCCCCCCCCCCCTCACACAACACCCCTATATACCTCCTTTTTTAATTAACTCCTGTACGACCTCTTTTTTACTTATTTCGCGTTACGTTTTCACCCCCCCACCTCACACAACACCCCTATATCCCTCCTTTTTTAATTAACTCCTGTACGACGTAAATTTTGTTAAGGGCTCTTTTTTACTTATTTCGCGTTACGTTTTCACCCCCCCCCCCTCTTACAAACCCCCTTTATACCTCCTTTTTTAATTAACTCCTATACAAGCTCTTATTTACTTATTTCGCGTTACGTTTTCACCCCCCCCCCTCACACAACACCCCTATATACCTCCTTTTTTAATTAACTCCTGTACGACCTCTTTTTTACTTATTTCGCGTTACGTTTTCACCCCCCCCCCCCTCACACAACACCCCTATATACCTACTTTTTTAATTAACTCCTGTACGACCTCTTTTTTACTTATTTCGCGTTACGTTTTCACCCCCCCCCCCCTCACACAACACCCCTATATACCTACTTTTTTAATTAACTCCTGTACGACCTCTTTTTTACTTATTTCGCGTTACGTTTTCACCCCCCCCCCCCTCACACAACACCCCTAATACCTCCTTTTTTAATTACTCCTGTACGACCTCTTTTTTACTTATTTCGCGTTACGTTTTCACCCCCCCCCCCCTCACACAACACCCCTATATACCTCCTTTTTTAATTAACTCCTGTACGACCTCTTTTTTACTTATTTCGCGTTACGTTCTGGCATTCGAGATAAACGAAGTTCTTCGTTAAAAAAAAAAAAAAAGTTTTATAATTAACTTTAATTTTTCGCTTTTTTTTGGGGTGGAGGTCGAGGACAGGTACCAACTAAGTCAATTTATTTGGATGGTTTTCGCGGATTCTGAGAAAATTCAAAGTTATCATTTGAACATCCCTTACGACTGTGACTTCATTATTATTCAACATTAGACGGGCTTTCTTATGCATTAACGGAACTTTATCAGGTCGAAAAATCGATCTTTTACTTAGATTTTGGAAACTGGGCCTTTAATCGATCCAGCATCACAAACAAATTTAAATACCGCAGGAGAGCAAACTTGAATGGCACTAAAATCCTGTTGGTATCATCACCATATGTAATTACCTACCATCCTTGATTTCTTTTACCTGGGCCATCGTAACGTTAAAAAATTCAATTTTTCTTTTAGAGGTCTGAATCTTTTGAAGATCCTAAACAGCGTGTTGTAAACGAAATATTCAAGGATTTTTCCCAAATCATAAACCTTGTGTAAGTTTTTATATTTATTACATTAGTTGGTATTTACGAGCCCGAAGCATAAAGTTTGCTCGGCTCGTTAATTTTCTATACTTCCAATACATTAAATATAAGGAATAGTCGAACCCTCTAATACTGAAAAATTTGCTTACACCCTAGACTACCGTTTACGACTAGGGGTTAGCACATAATTTTATGATCATTCTGCTATTTTCCAAAGGTTTAAACGAGTCGTTAACTGGATGGGACCAACAGATTATGGAGGTATTTTTGATGCTGAACTGGAAAAGCATTTATATGTCTACGAGTTTCCATCACTTTGGTCAGCTTTGGGCTTGAACTATATCCAAAATGTAAACCCAATATTTAAAATGACGTAAGTGAGTGTTCAAATTGCAAATTCACGAAACTGGCGTGGCCAGGAGATTATTAGATGAAAATCGCTGACGGAACCGCGCAAGTCAGGTGGCTTAACGGCCAGAGACCTGTATTTTCGAAGTATTTTGAAATAAAAAAAGAGTATTTCGCTCGACTCTCAATCATGAGATGCGTCACATCTCATGACTAAGAGTCAAGCGAGCTACGAACTAAGATACCGGTCATCGCAAACATATAATACATGTTGCGGAAGCCCTGGTGGGTCACACAACTTGATTATGGTCACTATCAGTTCCGGAACTGACAGTACACATTTACTACCTGTTCCGGAACTGGCAGCGCAACTTGTTTATTGTTCACTGCCACTTCTGGAACTGGCAGTGAACAATAAACAAGTTGCGTGACCCTTCAGGGCTTCCGTAACATGTTGTGCATTTCCAAATTGCGTTGGGGATTCGGAGTGATGATTGTCTACACTTTTTCTCTTTCTTATAGCATAAATTGGTACATCAGATATCCGGACACTAAATTACGTCCAGATTTTTATCTACAACCGTTTGATTCTCAATTATGGATCCTTCTGATATTTTTCATCATCATAGGAAGTATTCTTCTCATTTGTGTGCACAAAGTTATAAACAGACAAAGTAGCTTTTTAATAGACAATGCGCTTGTAAGCTTCGAGACATTCTGTAATCAAAGTGGGAGCGATGACGTGAAAAATATTTCCGCAAGAATCATTTGTATTTCGCTGCGGATCGTCTCGATCATTTTTACGTTATCTTTCGGAGCTGTTATCACGTCATTTATCTCTGTTCCGATAGTGAAAGCACCATTTGAGAATTTGGACCAATTCCGTGAAAATCAGGAATATAAAGTGGGGGTTTACAGAGGTGTTTTGAATGAATTTTTGGTAATCAATTAATGTGCTATATGTAAAAAAAAAAAAAAAAAGCACTATCGTGAGCCTTTTCTATTTTCTAGATTAGGCTGGATCCGGCGAAATTTGGAAATCATTCTTTCAAAAATACTGTTAGTTTTAATGTACCAACGGATATCAGTCAGATTTGCCATGAAAAATTGGCTTATGCGGAATTCGATAATGATATTTTTAAACTATCAAATGTTTCGGAATCTTGCCACCTTCTTCAAATCAAACATCCAATAACAACCCTCTGGCTGGTGCTCATTTTGTCCCCGTCTAATCCTTTAAAAGGCCTATTTAACTACTTGTAAGCTTTGGATTTTGGTTAGCAGGACGGTGTACATGACATATTTAGCTACAGAGCAATCCCTGAATCAGCTAAACTTATGAACACCACTAGGTCTTTTTAACATAATGCGTTCAGTGGAATAGATCATGACGGAAGAAAGGCTTTTACCGTATGACCATATAATATCTGCCCAAGTCACTTATGAACCATCAATGGTCTTTTTTTGTTAAGGTCCTTATGAGAGTTTTTCGATAGAAGTTGATTTTCAATTTTTTTATTTGTTTTACTTCCGATTAGAGCGGCCGATTTGAACGAACTAAACGAAAAAAAAGCTCTTTCTAAGGTTAATCTAGTGACGTAGGTTTTTGCATTCTGTGTAAACGAATGAGTGATTAGCCCCTCCATGAGGACTCAAATTAAACAAAGCAGAAGGTGGTTCATCCTATTAAATTTAGGCAAGTTCCTCTGAAACAAATTACGCTCAATTTCAAAACTAGAGATGTCACTATACCGTTCTTTTAAATCTAATCATAAAAATTTCCAATGAATGATAACAAGTCTCTTCATTTTCAGCCTTCTTCGCTTTTACGAATCGGGTGTCCAAAGCAAATTACAAAAAATTATGACGGATTCTCCAATTGACATCGTGGAAGAAGATTCATTTAGACCAATTGTCATTGAGCAAATGGTCCAGGTCTTGTCCATGCCCATCATAGGTGCAGTTATAGCCGTCATTGTTCTTGCCTTCGAGTATTTTTACATTAGTCGAAAAAAAATGGTATAGTCAGTCTTTGAGAAGCCATGTAACGAAAAAACAGTTAACAAAAATTGTTATTAAAAAAGATCTTACGAGGTAATTTAACAGAAACATCTAATTGTAACATGTACTAACATGAAATGTAACAATTGTGGGATATGAGCAGGGCTGCGGTGCCGTTTAGATTTTAAACGGAATCGGAATCACTATCGGAATCATTTGGTTCAAAAGCTAAATGGAATCGGAATCGGAACCCTAATTTTTTTTCAAGCAGTTGGAATCGGAATCGAAATCGGAATCTGGCTCAAAAATTGGCCGAAATCGGAATCTTAATCGGCATCGGAATCGGCATCGAAAAATAATTTTGATTCAAAATGAGCTGAAAAGTATTAATAAAAGCTTTTTATGATTTGTACATTTCTGTAAATATCGGAAACAGAATCGGAATCGGCACCACTGAAATATTTTCTAATTGGAATCAGAATCGGAAACTTCAATTTTTTTTTCTCGAGTCGAAATCGGAATCGGAATCAGAATCGGCCCGAAAAATATTGGAGAATCTTGGGAATCGGCATCGGAATCGGAAACGGAACCGCAGCCCTGGATATGAGTTTCGCTCATTTCCCACTTTTACCTTTCAAAACACAACCGACCTTGTAGGCCTGCAAACTAGTATCAAATATGCCCTCGATTCGGATCGGCATAGGATGTTTTGATAAAATATCAAAACATCCTATTTCGATCTCCTATATAATACCGAGGACATATTTGAGTCTTTGCCAGTATTTTCGGTGTTAAAGATGAGTTTTTAGGTTGGCAATATAAGAAAAAATATAGATGGCGCCTTGTTCTAGAATGTTCTTTAGTGTTGTACGGTTGTATATATGAAAATATAAAGTTGTATAGTTAGGTTATAGTCAACATGTGACAGTTTACTTTTTTATTATTAAAAGCTCCATCCTAATAGGTTATGGGCTGGCTTTCGTATTATGTTAAGCGATCTCTGTAAGATTCAGTTAAGTAAAAGACAAAACGAAATGTTCGAGGTAAATCAGATAAGGTTGCCGCTTTTCGACGGGCATAATTTTTCAAGCTGGAAATTTAGACTAAAGGCTGTTTTAGAAGAGAAAGGCGTATCGGAAGCGATTGAAGAGAATTTTGATGAGACAACGGCCGATAATAAGAAAAAAGATACGAAAGCGAAATCGACGATAATTCAGTGCCTTCATGACAAGCACTTGGAATATGTACGAGATTCGACAACGGCTAAGGATATGATTAAAAAGTTGAAAAGTGCATTTGAGAGAAAAACCACATTTAACAAGTTATATTTAAAAAGGCAACTGTTGAGTTTAAAGCTAGGACCAAATCAGAAATTAGAAGAGCATTTCACCCATTTCGATAAGTTAATCAGACAGCTAGAAGAAGTTGGAAGTAAAGTTGATGATTCTGACAAGGTAGTTCATCTGTTGTTGACTATACCTGAGGATAAATATGGTAATGTTATAACTGCTATGGAAACAATGGTGGATACTTTAACAATCGACAAAGCTAAAAGTACATTGTTGGATGCTGAGTTAAAATTTACTCGTTTGCCTGAAACAAGTGAAACTAATAATGCTAGTAATTCACAGGATGAAGCAGTAGGTTTTAGTACGAATTCAATTATTTGTCATGCTTGTGGTGGAAGAGGACATATGAAAAGACAATGTCCAACCAAGTCTCGGGATCAAAATGCTAGTTCTAGAGGCAGACAGAATTATAGGTCAAATCGAGGAAGGTTTAATAATTTCTCAAGAGGAGGATTTCGAGGAAATTCAAGAGGTAGAGGGGCTTATCAAACTCAGTCTCAAAATCAAAGTTCAAGAGGTCGCCAGGATCAAACTTCTAGAGACAGGGGTGGAGCTTATCAGACTCAAGATGAACCAGTTTGTTTTTTGCTAAGTAGAGATGATGAACCAATGGCCATGTCAAGCGATAATACTGGAGACGATCAGGATTTTTATATGGATTCTGGAGCATCAGAAAATTGGCTAAAACCAAACACGGAACAGTATCTGCAGGATGTTGAAACTTTGGAGCATCAAATTCCCATAAAAACTGCCAATAAAGAAAAGTTGTATGCTGAAAAGAAAGGAACATTTGTCGGTTATTATAAAAATCAAGAAATAAGAGTGGATGGTTTCGTAGTTCCGGGTTTACAAGAAAATTTATTATCAGTGAGTAAGATAACCAAAGCTGGTTACAAAGTTATTTTTGATGCGGACTCTGTGACAATTAGCGGGAATGGGATTGAACTTTCTCATCCAAAGGTTGGCAACATGTATATCTTGCCGCTATCAGCTGTTAAAAGTATGTCAATGGCAGCAAACGTCGATTCGAGTATTTGGCATAAAAGATTAGGGCATTTAAATCGAAAAAGTATGATAAAAATGGGATTTTCTGTGAGTAAAAAGCCATGTGAGGAATGTTTATTAGGTAAAGCAACGAGATTGCCTTTTCCACGAGTTCAAAAACCTCAATCAAGAAAGATAGGGGATTTAATTCATACTGATGTATGTGAAGTGAAACCATTGACATTTGCTAATGAACGTTACTTTCAGGTTATAGTGGATGATTATTCACACTTTTTAGAGGTAAATCTGCTTAAACATAAATCAGAGGCAACGCAAAATATGATTAATTATATCAAACGATTAGAAACTCAATATGAGACAAAAGTAAAGAAAGTTAGATGTGACAAAGGTGAATTGATATCAAATCAGTTTAAAAATTTTTGTATGGATAATGGTATTATTATTATGGATACAGCAGGTTATTCTCCTCAGTCGAATGGTGTTTCTGAAAGGATTAATCGTACTGTGTTAGATAAAGCACGTACACTGATGCTTAATGCAGGTCTACCGAAATCACTTTGGGGTGAGGCTGTCAGGTGTGCAGCTTATTTGCTAAATAGGTCACCGACACAAGCACTTGGAGGAAGGATTCCAGCAGAAATATGGTATGGTGAACCAGTTAATTTTGATAAATTAAGAGTTTTCGGATGTGATGCTTATATGGTTTGTTTACCTAAAGGAGGTAAAATGGAAGCTCGTGCAAAGAAATTGAAAATGGTAGGATATGCTCAAAATGGATACCGGTTGTATAATCCTCAAACTCATGAAATTAAAATATCAAGAGATGTTCATTTTGATGAAAGTAATTTAAAAGTGGACTGTGTTGTGCCTAATGTTGAAAGTGAAAATAAAAATAAAAATCAGAATGAAAGCCGGGATATTATTTTAATTGACTCAAATCAGCTGAACGATATTGAAAATAAAAATGATGATAAGGTTAATAACATGACTGAACAGCAACAGGATGATAATCCGAGGAAAAGAATAATCAGGAAACCAAAATATTTAGAAGACTATGATTTGAACTACTATTCCTCATTTTGTTTTTTGAGTAATCAAGATTGTGATCCTACCACATACGAGGAAGCAATCAATGCAGGGGAAGAATGGAAGCAAGCAATTGCCAAAGAAATTCAATCCTTGGAAGACAATGGGACATGGGAAGAAGCAGATCTCCCACCAGGAGAGAAAGCAATCGACACAAGGTGGGTCTTCACTACCAAAAGAAATGGAATAAAGAAAGCAAGGTTGGTCGCAAAGGGTTATCAACAGGTAAATAATTTAAATGATAGTAATTATGCTCCTGTGGTTAGGTTATCTACAATAAGAATGTTTGTATCTTTTGCTTTATCAAGAGGCCTTGAAATAAAACAGTTAGATGTCCCATCAGCATTTTTGAATGGAAAATTATCCAAGCCTGTTTATATAAAAATTCCAAAAGGTGTTAATAAAAATAAGAATAAAGTTTTAAAGTTGATAAATGCTTTATATGGTCTTAAAGAAAGTCCAAGGTGTTGGAATGAAAGATTTGATGAATTTGCTAAAAGAAATAATCTTGTTAGGTCTGATTATGATTATTGTTTGTATTTCAATGAAAATAACTGGCTTTTACTCTTTGTAGATGACAAACTATTAGCAGGAAAAGATTCTGAAAAAATTATTGAAAATTTAAAGAATGAATTCAAAGCCAAAAATCTGGGGCCTTTGGATAATTTTATAGGCATTCAATTTCACAGGGAAGGAGATAAGATAGAAATGAGCCAGAAAGACATGATAGAAAAAACTTTGTGTATTTTTGGTATGCAAGAATGTAAAGGTCAATCAACTCCCATGGAAGCAAATTTTAAGTATAATGAAAATGAAGAGATTATTGAAAATAAGCCTTATAGGCAATTAGTAGGTAGTTTATCTTATATAGCTTTGTCAACTAGACCTGACATACAGTATAGTGTTTCTTATTTAAGTCGATACTTGGATAAGCCTACTGAAAGTATGTGGAAAGCTGCAAAAAGAGTGTTGAGATATCTTAAGGAAACAAAAAACATGAAGTTAACTTTTTATAAAAATGAAAATATTGATCCTAAATTAGAAGTTAAGGGAGAGTTGATTGAGCTAATTGGGTATTGTGATAGTGATTGGGGAGCTGATATAGATTGTAAAAGTACAAGTGGATGTGTAATTTATTTTCTTGGAAATCCTGTAAGTTGGTTTGCTAGGAAGCAACGTGTTGTAGCACAAAGTTCTTGTGAAGCAGAGTATATCTCAGCGTCTAAAGGTGCATGTGAATTAATTTCATTAAAAGGTATTGGGGAAGAATTGTTAAAGAGAAATGTTACAGTTAAATTAAACGTTGACAATATAGGAGCAATTCAAATGTCAAGAAATTATGAAAATAGTCAAAGAAGTAGACACATTAATATAAAGTATCATTTTATAAAGGATTTAGTAAATAAGAATATTATTCAGATTGATTATGTCAGAAGTGAAGATAATATTGCAGATTTATTAACAAAAGCTTTAAATAAAGAAAAATTTTTGAAGCTAAGGGAAAAATTAAATTTATACTAAAATTGTAATGTTTTGTATTTTTGTATTTTTTCTTTAATTGTATTTTTTCTTTAATTGAGGAAAGGTGTTAAAGATGAGTTTTTAGGTTGGCAATATAAGAAAAAATATAGATGGCGCCTTGTTCTAGAATGTTCTTTAGTGTTGTACGGTTGTATATATGAAAATATAAAGTTGTATAGTTAGGTTATAGTCAACATGTGACAGTTTACTTTTTTATTATTAAAAGCTCCATCCTAACATTCGGTCATGCTGGTCCGGTAGGGTCGAAGCCTTTTCCGATCGTTTTCAAAACCCCCGACTTTTCTTTATTCCCGCTCGGCTATCCTACACAATTGTGCTAACATGTAAGATTACGGTGGTTCACTTTTTTGTAAAATTTTAATGTGTTGGTTATCGACGCTATATTTATTGATCGATTGAAGAAGCCTCGACGTTGGTCCAATACAGACGGGTTTGTGCATGACACACGAAGTACCCTTCGGTAGATAAGCTTACGTAATAAAACGATCTTATACACTGAAAATCGCAATCTAATTAATATTAAATCCATTAGTCAACTTTAAATGATTATAAAAAGCCGTTTCGCGTATATGGCAAGAGAGCATTTTACATTTTGAAACGACACAGTCCTCCTGGACGAAAATATTATCTGACTAAATCCATAGAAAAAAACTGCTAATGCGGCTTTGATAGGAAACATATTAACTACCAAATCAAAATATTGCCCGATTGTCTCCCCCTACGCCCCTACAACCCCCTTCCCCGTTACCAGAATTTTTTTTCAAGACTTGTTTCACATCAAATGAAAGCACATTGGAGATGCTTTAAATTGAGACTGCCAAGGTTTATATCTTTTACTGGAACGGATGAGGTATCATAGTTTGGATAGCCCAAATGTTAAGAACAATCGAACAGTTTAAATTTGAAAATAAAACAAAAGAACAAAAAGACGATTATTTAGTACTGAAAGAATTATGGATTCAAACCCGGTATTCGCGAAAAAGTACTGTCATCAAGTTTCTGACTATGTTGCAAAAGGCTACGCGGTAAATTAAACAAGGGAAGGATTAGGTACCTTCCGCATTTTTTTTTTTTCAAATTTAAACTGTTCGATTGTTCTTAACACCAAAATTAGGCGTATAATTTTTGAAAATGCATTTTATGCCAAAAATGGACATGTCTTAAACGCGTTCTTGTTGTTTGGGTAATATTTGAATTATTCCAAATTTCAATTATTATACAGTTTTATAAAGTTTAAATTTTTTTTCATTCTATAGTATTTTTCAATACAAGGAGTGCAAACGACAAAATTGCCCGTCGAGACTGAGTTTTAAGCCCGAGCCGAAGGCGAGGGCCTTAAATAGGTCGAGACGGGCAAGTCGTTTGAATTTCTTGCGTTGAAAGATATTTTTTATCACAAGGTACGGCGTAAAATAGTCTGTAAATAAACTGACTAGTACTGAAAAGTGGACTTTTCAGTACCGTGTGATGAAAAAAAAAATTAAGCACACAAGAAATTTTGAAAACAAAAATTGGTTTAAAAATAAAAATTTGGGTATTAAACATTATCTTGTTTTATTTAAAACGAGTAATGTAAGTATTTTAGGTTTTTTCAAATCCCTATTTTTATTTTTATATTCATAACCACAACTTTTTTTTGTTATATATCTATGATATTGATACCAAAGTCTGGTAATAACTATGAAATTTCCTTTAATTCCACTCTAAATCCTGGTAAATATGCTTACTAAATATATAACATTTTCATTAATTTAATAAATCGATTAATAAAGAAGGAAGAATAAACGAATAACAATTAAAGACGTTCGGAGAGAAGTGTTATTTGATTATTCCTCCTGCATAATTCACGTGGAGAATCGCACAATCTTTTGCTGATAAGTTCTGGAAAAGATGGCAGAAGGAGTACTTAATAAGCATAAATAAACGCCCTAAATGGAAAAAGATAGGAACTTCAAAACAACTATTTTAGATGCAAGAAGTTCTTTAGAAAAAGAAGAAAACAATGATTATGGAGAAACCCACAAATATACCAAATTGCGGCAAGAAGTTTCAATAAAATTTTCCGAAATGTTGGTCAGAAAGGCGGACGAAAGTCAGACGTTAAAGTCAGATTTCGACATACGCATGTATCATGGACTACCAACCAAAGACCATAGGATGTTCCTAATTCGTGGGAGAATGCACTTCGAAGAATCATTGAGAAATTTAGAACATTGTAGGAAATTTATAGCACAAGACAAAGGCTACTACGTACAAGAAAGTGAAGGAGAGATTGTTGGATATCTAAAACCTGATCTGCTAGTTCGCGAAATTTCTGAAAATAACTTGGGACTGGATGAAGATCAGATAAAGCCTGCTTTGGTATTGGAATATTTGTCAAAAGCTAGTGTTCAAGCTGATTTTAAAAAAAAATTTGAGCTGTACGAAAGCTTTGAAATACCTTACTACATTATGATCTATAAAAAAAACTTCGCAATTTTTCAATTTTTCGAAAATATGTATAGATTGCAATGGGATTCAAACTTAAAATTGTCAGAAAAATGCACCATTACATTTCCAAATAGGTTGATTAAAGAGTTCCAACTGAAACAGATTAAATGCATGGAACAATGGCTTAAGGTATGTCTCCATTGGTGAATTAATTACATGATGTAATTAATTACAGGATGTAATTAATTACAGGATGTAATTAAATGATTTTCGAAAGTCCTAAATCGTTGTTTTCGATCTTGCTGGATAGATCTACATTATGAAAAAGGATATTGAGCACCAAAGATTTGAAAAAAAAAATTAACACCTTTGTAAACCGTTTAATTGCATTCTGTAATTAATTACATCATGTAATTAATTCACTAATGGAGACATACCTTTATAACTCTAAAAAAAAAAAAAAAAAAAATTAATTACAGAAAATCTAAAGGGTGAATTAATTGATTTCTACATGGATAAAATATTCAAAAATTGAAGATATTGTATTCACTACATTTTATTCTCAGTTAATTTAAACGTGCCTTGATATATATTTTAAATTCTCTTACCCACGATGGGAAATTGTTCAAGGAATAAGCCGGAGGTTTTGGTTGTTATCTGGATTATCAATTGAGGATCATCGGTCTAGGATGACTAATTCCCCGAAAAATACGTCAGGGGGATCGCCGAAAAACACGTCATCGGAAGGGGGACCGCCAAAAGGAAAATGCGCTTATCCCTATTGTACGTTATTGGACCCGATTGATAACTCGGAAGGAATTAAATGTTCACAGTGCCAAAAATTATTTCATTTTTTATGTGCCGGCTAACTGAGAAAAGATAACAGAAATCATAACAAATAAAAAAAAAGGATTACGACCGATATCTTGAAGTTTAATATTTTTAATATCTTAAATATAAATTCTTCTTTTTAGTCCTTTACTCGATTACGAGCGTGGTGATCTCTCACATACACCTGTGCGTGCGCTCACAGGTATAAGGGACCTACAGTTTAACGCCGGTTCCGAACGGCTATTTTTGAGAGATTTTACTAGGCAGTTACCGCTCGGTGGTAGAAGAAGAAATGTAAATTAACCAGTATTTATTAAATAACCAGTATTTTCCCTTTAGATGTTTTCATTCGCCGATTCTTGATATACATATGTATACTGTAAACTGATGTGCCAATAAAAGAAAGTTTTAAGTTTTTACTAAAATAAAAAAAGGTGACTTATGAATACTTAAAACTTCCAACTCTTCTTATTTGAATGAATTTTCTTATATTTCTTTCAATTAGAATTTAAGTCTATTGCCATAATTCGTGAGACTCAGAGATTTCGAATTTAAACTATGTTTACTAAGTTTAACATTGTCAACATTATCAATGATTTAATAAATCGATTAATATTTTATCTTTAATATCCTATACGAATCCTTATTTCATCGATTTTTCATTTTCACTGTTTTCATTCTCCGACTCTTGATATATGCACTGTGGGACTGACGTGCCAATAAAAAAAAGTTTAAGTTTTACTAAAAATATAATAAGTGACTTATGAATATTTAAAACTCCCAACGCTTCCTACTGAAATGAATTTTCTATTATTTCTTTCCATTATAATAATGTCTATTGGCAAATTCATGAGGTTCAGAGGTTTCAAATTTTTAAGCCATTTTCGATTTTCCAAAGATGAAAGTCGCACAAAGTACGACATATATTTACTCCATATTAGTTATCATTCTGCCGAAGTCTTTTGCGTATTTAAATGAAAACGAATTGGCCATAGCTTTTGATTTAATAAAAGAATTGGAAATCAGATATTGCATCGTATGCACAGACGACACAGGCATCAATGACATTAAAAGATTTTCAACTGAAAATGTACCTACTACTCAGCTAAATATTGACCAATTATCAAACCAAATGTTTTCCACGTATACTCAATATGGTAATCCAATCGACAAATCCAAATCTTTTAACACAGTCGTTTTTTATAAAGCAAAAGATTTAAATTTACTTCAAGGAAAAATAAAGGAATCTGAAGACGTGAGTTCGAGCTATTACTTCGTTGTGCACATATGCCACAAATATAAAGATTTATAGTTTAAAAAAAATTTTAGACTCTCCTTTCCTTTTAATTCTTATCAGTCCTAAAACGCATCCCTTTTTTAATCACGACAGGAAGAATCATCACCACGGTTTCATATGTTAAGGGCCCATTACGCTTAATATCAAAATTAGAGACCCTAAATTAAAAGAGACTGGCAAAAAAAATTGGCGCGAAAAATCGGTGCCCACGGATCATGCGCACTGATGTGTTGGAATTTTCGGAATTTTGGCAAAACTGCCGCTGCAAAATGCAGCACAGTAAAAAATGGCGAATGTTTTTGTTTTGCTCTCCATTAGAAATTTAATAAATCCGACTTAATTGGTGGCTTTCAGTAATAACTGAACAGCATTAAGTGTTTTGTTGTCTTGGTAAGCACTTTCAATGTTTGCGTTCAAAATCTGACTCTTTTTTAAGGAGTCGGTAAACAAATACACTTTGAATAAACAAAAACAATCGCCATTTTTGACTTTGCTGCAGTTTACACCGGCAATGTAACCAAAAACTTTCGAAAATCAGTGCGCATGATCCATGGGCACCGCTTTTTCGCGCCAAATTTTTTTGCCAGTCTCTTTTAATTTAGGGTCTCTAATCAAAATCTGTTGCAGCGAAAACTAAATTATAGAATAAGTTGGTACACTTGGATTGTGTTCTTGGACAACTCAACGGTAAATATTTTAGATTATGACTTGAAAGTACCGATCGATTGCGAATTCATAATAATTCAACCGACCAATGATGATCTCTATAAATTAACCGAAATTTATAAATTTAAAACGACATCATTTTCCTTTGATTTTGGAACGTGGCACGGAGCGTTGAACACTACACCTATTTCTTTTTTTAAAAGAAGATCAAATTTAAATGGAAGTAACATTACAATTCTGAGCGTTCGAACAGTAACAGAGAATGTAAGTTGCTTTTAGCACCTGATGCCATTTTCTTAGTGCTATCGGTTTTTTACGTTGCAGGCTTGCGCAAGAAAATTGGAAACATACTGTCAACTCAAAATTTTATTATACGATCTCAGTACCTTAATGCATTATAAGTATGAATCTTAAATTAATTATTTAAATGCATAATTTTAGGTTGCCAGTGTGCATAGTTTATTTTTATGGTGCAACCCCCTCAAAAATCTTTTTAAAAAAATTAAAAAATTATCGAGTGTAAAACCTGAACTCTGCATCTCCACTCCAACACACTGCTTGAGAGTAGTGTGTTGGAGTGGAGATGCAGAGTAGCATAGATAGAGTTCAGATTTTGCGTGCAATGCAATTTAATATTGTATTTCGTACTTTAAATACATTTAAAAATATTTCGCTCCTAGGGTGAATCATAAAATGATTCAAAACAAAAATCTTACAATTGATGAAGTATCTATCCTGCAAAAACAGTTTAAATCAGACGGCAGCGATGATATTCTGCTTGTATTATTTCACTTCCATGCGTACACTATCCAGGTCCATTTGTAATCGGTCCCTTATTTTCAATTATGTAAGTAAAAAACCAGTAAACTTTTACAGTACTTAAATAAAAAGCGATCATTCTGTTAAAGGATAAATTGGTATATAAAATATCCTGAGTGGTATTTACGCCCAGATTATTACCTTCAACCCTTTGAACGAGACTTTTGGTTAGCTATAATTTTAAGTCTCATACTCGGAACTGCTGTTACTTTACTTTCGCAAAAAATCTTCAAGTGGAAGAAAAGATTCTTCGTAGATAATTTTTACTTTGTATTTGAAATTTTTTGCAACCAAATAGGAAATGAAGAAATGGAAAATGTTACGTTGAGATTAATTTCTTTGGCAATGAGTATCATAGGAATCATTACGGTGAATTCTTTTGGGGCTGTCATTACGGCTTTCTTAGCCGTCCAAATCCCTCATGTGCCGTTCACCAGTCTGGACGAATTCCTTCAAAATAGAAACTATCGTTTGGGAACAGATATTGGATTTGTTCATAAATATTTGCAGGTAAAATCCCGAAAGAATGAGTACGGTGCGTGAAATATATTTCTAAGTTATATTTCTTTTTTAGGGCAGTCACAATCCTACAGTGCAATATATTTATCAAAATTACACGGTGGTTTACAGTTCGGCTCATTATCATACCAACCTTACAAACATAGTATGCAACGAAACCAAAACTGCAGTTTGGTCCGCAAATGAACGTATTTACAACCACAGTTTCCCGTGTCGTATATACGAAATTCCTCAACCTATAACTTTCACCCATATGGTAATGAAATTGCAATCTTACAGTCCCCTAACGAAACTATTTAATCAAAAGTAAGCGTCAAAAATCCTACGGAGTTTTTATTACGAATGCTTTTTAATCCAAATGAGGAATTTAAGAATGGAAAATTTCAAAAAATTATGTAAAAAAAGTAACCGTCAATGCCACCAAAAATGTTAGCAACGACATCTATTTATTCTAAATTTTTTCGATTTCTTTTACAACAAGACTAAAATTCAGGTCCTTAAATATGTCATTTACAAACTTTTAACCAAACCAAATAACATTTCTGCGGCTTAATCATGCATCTTCGATTAAAGTTGCGGAATTCCTCTTCGAGAGTTTTTTCATTTTTTTCTCAAACCTTTTTGAATGAAAGCGCAGCACCTCTAAATTCCTCATTTTCATTATCAAGAGACTTGCTAAAAAATGCATTTTTATTTTTTATATATTTTTTTTAATTTAGCCTTCTCTTATTTTATGAATCCGCACTACTGAAAAAAATGGAAAAGACCATAAACTACTTAGAACGGATGAAAAAATTGCTGAAAGAAAACAATTTTACTCCAATCACACCAATAGAAATGGAACAAATGGTGCAAGTTTTCTCAATACTCCTATTTGGCGTTTCATTAGCTATAGCTTTTCTAATAGGAGAATTTCTAGTGAGGGAGGCACTTGGATAAGTAGAGACCATTGACAATACACCCAAAATGAAAGGAAATGAATAATAATAAGAGCTAAAAAGGGGTAAAAAGTGATATCAGAGCCACTTCTGATTTTGAATCATTTGTTCATGCATACATGATTAAGTTAACTAAAATGAAAGTTCAACATTTTCACTATTATAAATCGATTAATATTTTTATTTTAAATAATTCTTCTTTAGTTCATTAATTTCCCATTTTTTTTTTTAAAAAGTCTCCTTTATTTCATTAATTTTCCACTTTTTCTCTTCTAATTGACACATTTTTTAAGAAAGTATGTTTTGGTAAATTAATTTAATCTAGAAATAATGTGAAAATAAAAGGAAGTTTAAGTTTCTACTAAATTTATATAAAAGGTGACTTATGAATATTTAAAACTCAAAACACTTCTTATTAAAATTAATTTTCTAATATTTCTTCCATTATAATTTAGTCTATTGGCAAATCCAAGACGTTCAGAGGTTTCGAATTCTTAAGCCATTTTGAATTTTCCAAAGATGAAAGTTGCCCAAAGTATAAAATATATTTGTTATGTCTCCATTGGTGAATTAATTACATGATGTAATTAATTACAGAATGCAATTAAACGGTTTACAAAGGTGCTAATTTTTTTTTTCAAATCTTTGGTGCTCAATATCCTTTTTCATAATGTAGATCTAACCAGCAAGATCGAAAACAACGATTTAGGACCTTCGAAAATCATTTAATTACATCCTGTAATTAATTACATCATGTAATTAATTCACCAATGGAGACATAACAATTTATTTCATATTAATTATCATTCTACCCAAGTCTTTTGCGTATTTAAATGAAAAGGAATTGGCGATAGCTTTTGATTTAATAAAAGAATTGGAAATCAGATATTGTATTCTATGCACCGACGATTCAGGCATCCATGACATTAAGAGATTTTCAACTGAAAATTTACCTACGACTCAGTTAAATATTAACCAATTATCAAACCAAATGTTTTCTACGTACACTTACTATGGTAATCCAATCGACAAATCGAAATACTTTAACACGGTCGTAATTTATAAAGCAAAAGACTTAAATTTACTTCAAGAAACAATTAAGGACTTTGATGATGTGAGTAAGAGTTATTAAAATATTGTATTGAGCACATATGCCAGAAATATAAAAATTAGTAGTTTAAAAAAATTTCAAAACCCCCCTCTTTTTTTTCCGACTCTATCATTCCAACAAAAACAAAATCATTTTTAACCGCAACATGAAGAATCATCACAATTTCATACGCGAACGGCTATTTATTTATGCTTTAAATCAAAATCTGTTTCAGTATAAACAAAATTATAGAATAAGTTGGTACACTTGGTTTGTATTTTTGGACAACTCCACGGCAAATATTTTTGATTATGACTTGAAAGTACCGATCGATTGCGAATTTATATTAGTTCAACCGACTGATGATGATCTCTATAAATTAACCGAAATTTATAAATTTAAAACCACATCATTTTCCTTTGATTTTGGAACGTGGCACGGGATGTTGAATATTACACCTATTTCTTTTTTTACGAGAAGATCAAACTTAAATGGAACCTCCATTACAATTTTGAGCGTTCGAGCATATTCAGAGAATGTAAGTTGCTTATGGCACTGATGCCATTTTTTTGTGCTATCTGTTTTTTACGTTGCAGGCTTGCATAAGAAAATTGGAAACATACTGCCAACTCAAAATTCTGTTAAATGATTTCAGCACCTTAATGAATTATAAGTATTAATCTTTAATTAATTATTTAAATGTATAATTTTAGGTTGCGAGGGTGCGTAATTTATTTTTGTGGTGTAACCCTGATATTAATTTTCCTTAAAACATTTCACGCTGAAGCTCCTATAAAAGATAGAATTAATGTATTTTGCTTTTTCAATATTTCGTTTCTAGGGCGAATCATAAAATGAGTCAAAACAAAAAAATTGCAATCGAGGAAATGTTTCACTTGCCAAAACAGTTTAAATCAGACAGCAGCGACGATATCCTGCTTCCCTTATATCACTTCCATGCGTACACATACCCAGGACCATATATAATCGGTCCATTATTTCCAAATAAGTATGTTCAAAAAACAGTAAAAGTTTTCATTACTTAGCTAAAAAGTAATCTTTCCGTTAAAGGATAAATTGGTATATAAAATATCCCGAATTGAATTTACGCCCAGATTATTATCTTCAACCATTTGAACGAGACTTTTGGTTGGCCATAATTTTAAGCCTCATACTCGGAACTGCTCTTACTTTAATTTTTCAAAAAATCATCAAATCGAAGAAAAGACTTTTCGTAGATAATTTTTATTTTGTATTTGAAATTTTTTGTAACCAAAGAGGCAGTAGTGAAGGAATGGAAAACATTACATTAAGATTAATTTGCTTGGCGATGAGCATCATAGGAATAATCGTGGTTAATTCCTTCGGAGCTGTTATTACGGCCTTCTTAGCCATCCAAATCCCTCATGTGCCGTTCACAAATTTCGACGAATTCCTTCAAAATGGAAACTATCGTTTGGTAACAGATATTGGATTTGTTTATCAATATTTGAAGGTAAAACCCCTAACCTATCGGTACAGCACATGAAATATATTTCAAAGTTATACTTCTTTCGTAGGGCAGTCAAGATCCTGCAATGCAAAATATTTATCAAAATTACACAGTGCTTTATAACTCAACTCATTATCTTACCAATATTCCAAACATAGCGTGTAACGACACCAAAACTGCGGTTTGGTTTCGAAATGACGAAATATACGAATACAGACTCCCGTGTCGTATTTACGAAATTCCTCAACCAATAACTTTTACCCACATGGTAATGAGTTTGCAATCTTACAGTCCTCTAACGAAGATATTCAATCAAAAGTAAGAATCCTACGGAGTTTTTTAATATGAATGCTATTTAATGCAAATGAGGAATTTAAGAATGTAAAATTACGAAAAAATTACATAAAAAAATTAACCGTGAACCGATTGCATTTCAAGTCTATGCTCCAAAAATGCCGGCAACGAAATCTATTTATTCTGAATTTTTTCGACTTTTTTTACAACAAGGCTAAAGTTGCCTTCAATATCTCGTCATTTACGAAGTTTTAACCAAATAAAATAACATTCTGCAACTTAATCAAGCATTTTAGAATGAAGTTGCGGAATCCATCTTTGAAGGCCTTTTCACTTTTTTCCCAAACCTTTTAGAGTGGAAGCACCTTTAAATTCCTCCATTTTATTACCAAGAGACTCCCTAAAAAGATGCATTTTTATTATTTATGTAATTTTCATGTTTAGCCTCCTCTTATTTTGTGAATCGGGACTACTGAAAAAAATGGACAAGATCATAAACGACTATGCACTATGGAAAAAAATGGAACAAAAGGTTTTTACTTCTATCACACCAATTGAAATGGAACAAATGGTGCAAGTTTTCTCAATAACCCTCATTGGTGCTTTATTAGCTACAATACTTCTTATAGGAGAATTTATAGTGAGGGAGGCACTTGGATAAATAAAAACCATTGACAATACACCCAAAATAGAGGGCAAAGCTCGATAATGGGAGCAAAAATGGGTCTTACAAATATGATATCAAAGCCACTAAAAACACTAATGAATTTTATAACTTTATCCAAACTTTTGAAATATCCGTCAATTTCGCTCTAAATTAAATACTGTATTCATGCATTCATATATATGTATACTAAATAAATAGGAAGTTCAACATTTCCATTATTATAAATCAATTAATATTTTAATTTTAAATAAGTCTCGTTTATTTCATTAATTTTCCATTCTGACTCTTCGAATCGACCCATTTTTTTTTCAGAAAGTATGCTCTGGTAAATTAAGTTATATAAATTAATCTACTATAGTACTGACGTGCCAATAAAACAAAGTTTAAGTTTTACTAAATTTATATAAAAGATGACTTATGAATATTTAAACCTCCTAACTCTTCTTATTAAAATGAATTTTCTAATATTTATTTCCATAATAATTTAGTCTATTGGCAAAGCCAAGAGCATCAGAGGTTTCGAATTTTTAAGCCATTTTCAATTTTCCGAAGATGAAAGTCGCACAAAGTATAAAATATATTTATTCCATATTAACTATCATTCTACCGAAATCGTTTGCGTATTTAAATGAAAACGAATTGGCGATAGCTTTTGATTTAATAAAAGAATTGGAAATCAGATATTGTATCGTATGCACCGACGACACAGGCATCAATGACATTAAAAGATTTTCAACTGAAAATGTACCTACGACTCAGTTAAGTATTGACAAATTTTCAAACCAAATGCTTTCTACGAATACTTATTATGGTAATCCAATCGACAAATCCAAATATTTTAACACAGTCGTTATTTATAAAGCAAAAGACTTAAATTTACTTCAAGAAACAATACAGGACTTTGATGATGTGAGTTTGAATTATTACTATCTTCTTCTTTTAAGTACCAGCTCGGCGACGAAGCTCGGCTATCATCTGAACGATTTGTATTTTATCGACCTCTCCCCCAAAAAGAGCCAAGGAATCGACACCAAACTGACCCCGAGATTTTTGAGCCACGAGGTTTTCGTACCACCCTGACCGCTCTTTTATCCTCGATCTTTCCCTCCATCATAAAAGTTGAAGGAGGTGGTAATTTACCCTTCGAATTATGTGACCTAAATAATCAAGCTTCCGACGCTTGATCTCGTATAGCACTTCCAGTTCCTTCTTCATACGCGCCAAGACGTCAGCATTTCTCAACTGACATACTAAGTAATTTTAAGTATTGGACGGTATATCTACATCTGAAAAGCCTCCAACTTCTTTTCCAACGTCATTCGCACTCCTCGTGTCCATACAAGAGCCCGGGAAAAATTATTACACGAAATTAGTACATTCTTGAATTGTGTACAGTAAATATGCCAGAAACAAATATTTGAAAATTTTAGACCATCAACTTTCATTTTAACTCTATCAGTTCAAAAACGCATCCCTTTTTAATCGCAAAATGAAGAATAAGCCCAGTTTCATATGTGTACTTATGCATAAGGTCAAAATATCTGTTGCAGCTAAAACAAAATTATAGAATAAGTTGGTACACTTGGTTTGTGTTTTTGGACAGCTCCTCCGTAAATATTTTTGATTACGACTTAAAAGTGCCCTTCGACTGCGAATTTATAATAATTCAACCGACCGATGAAAATCTGTATAAATTAACCGAAATTTATACATTTAAAACCACATCGTTTGCCTTTGATTATGGAACGTGGCACAGGATGTTGAACATTACACCTATTTCTTTTTTTAAGAGAAGATCAAACTTAAACGGTACTAACATTACAATTCTGAGCGTTCGAGCAACATCAGAGAATGTAAGTTGCATATGGCATTGTAGTGATGCCGTTTTTTAGTGCTCGGTTTTTTACGTTACAGGCTTGCATAAGAGGCTTGGAAACATACTGCCAGCTCAAAATTCTACTAAATGATTTCAGCACCTTAATGAATTATAAGTATGAATCTTTAATAAATTATTTAAGTGTACAATTTTAGTTGTCAGGTTGCATAATTTATTTTTGTGGTGCAACCATTCAGAAATCATTTTTCAAAAAACCAAAAAAATATTATTATTTAATTTTTTGGTTCATACGGAATTAGAATTTCGGAAAAATTGTTTCAGGTTCGGAATCCTCCACCCCGAATATATTCTTAAAAATACTGTTAGTTTTTCGTTAGCTCTCACGAGCAATCCGCAAATCAGTACGGCCAAATCGCTTTTATGACGTAATCGATTACGTCATATCGTGACGTTTCAAAAGTTGGAAATATCGATTTTTAGCTCTATACCCATATTTTTAGCCCTGGGCACCGTTTGTAAACCACTCAACGGAATTGAACCAAATTTTAATGGTAGCGTATCTTGATGAATATCTAATGCAGTATGAAAATTGACCCCAATCTGTAGCTGCGTTCCCGATTTATAGTCAAAAAAGACCTAAATATTGTCGAAAATTTTACATTTTCACTTACTGCTTCCAATCGCTGAACCGATTTGGCTCAAAAACTAATCAGCATCTACATTTTACTAGAAGTTGCTACCCACCGAAAATCATTGAGATTCATTGCTGCTTTCCGACGGATGCACATTAACACACAGCATCCTTTTGCTTTTTTCGGCCTCAGGAGACCTCCAAACGTGTAAAAACATCGAAAACAAAAAATCTAAAATTTGCGCTAAAAACGATGCTTTACTCTCTCCGCGATCGATAAAGCAAAAAATGGCAAAATCGAAGTGCTTACAAGCACGTCTACCAGTCGAGCGGAGATACAGAGTTTAGATTTTGCATGAAATGCAATTTAATATTTTATTTGGTATTTTAAATACAATTTAAAACATTTTGTTCCTAGGTTGCATCATAAAATGATTCAAAAGAAAAAATCTGCAATCGACGATATTGCTAACCTGCCAAACCAGTTTAAATCAAACAACAGCGATGATATTCTACTTGCCTTATATTACTTCCATGCCTACACATATCCAGGTCCATTTGTAATTGGTCCGTTATTTCCATTTATGTAAGTAAAAAACCAGTAAACGTTTTCAATACTTCTGTAAAAAGCAATCTTTCTGTTAAAGGATAAATTGGTGTATAAAATATCCTGAGTGGAATTTACGCCCAGATTATTACCTTCAACCCTTTGAACGAGACTTTTGGTTAGCTATAATTTTAAGCCTCATACTCGGAACTGCTATTACTTTACTTTTGCAAAAAATCTTCAAATGGAAGAAAAGAATTTTCGTAGATAATTTTTATTTTGTATTGGAAATTTTTTGTAACCAAAGAGGCAGTGAAGAAATAGAAAGTGTTACATTGAGATTAATTTCTTTGGCAATGAGCATCATAGGAATCATTACTGTGAATTCCTTTGGGGCTGTCATTACGGCTTTCTTAGCCGTCCAAATCCCTCATGTGCCGTTCACCAGTCTCGACGAATTTCTTCAAAATGGAAACTATCGTTTGGCAACAAGTGATGAATTTTTTTATCAATATTTGAAGGTATAAAACTTCTAAAATATGGGTGCAGTAGCGAAATATGTTTTAAATTATACTTCTTTCCTAGCACAGTCAATATCCTACAATGCAACACATTTATCAAAATTACACAGTGCTTTATAGCCGGACTGATTATTTTATGAACATTCAAAACATAGTGTGCAACGATACCAGAACTGCGGTTTGGTTCGTTGATGACAACATATACGAAAAGAGATCCCCTTGTCGCATTTACGAAATTCCTCAACCTTTAACTTTTACTAATATGGTTGTGAACTTACAATATTACAGTCCTTTAACGAAGCTGTTCAATCAAAAGTAAGCGTCAAAAATGTTACAGTGTTTTTTAATTTGAATGCTTTTTAATACAAATGGGGAATTTAAGAGTGTAAAATTTCCAAAATTTATGTAAAAAAATTAACCGTAAACCGATTACATTTGAAGTATTGCCACCAGAAATGTCGGCGACGACACCGTTTTATTCTAAATTTTTTCGACTTTTACAAGAAACTAAAACTAAGATCCTAAAATATACATGCCACTTACGAAGTTTTAACTAAATCAAATAACATTCTGCAACACATGTTTCTTAGAATAAAGTTGCGGAATCACTCCGTGTGGGTTTTTCCACTTATTCCCAAACGTTTTGGAGTGGGAGAGAGGGACCACCTTTAAATTCCTCATTTTTATTATCATGAGACTTGCTAAATAGATGCATTTTAATTTTTTATATAATTTTCACATTTAGCCTTTTCTTATTTTATGAATCCGGACTCCTCAAAAAAATGAAAGAGACCATAAACTACTTAAAACGGGTGAAAGAATTGTTAAAACAAGACGATTTTACTCCAATTACACCAATTGAAATGGAACAAATGGTGCAAGTTTTCTCAATAACCCTCATTGGTGTTTCACTGGCTATAATTTTTCTAGTAGGAGAATTTATTGCAAGGAAGGAACTTGGATAAATAACAACGTTTGACAATGCGCCCTAAATGGAGGCAAATGCTCAATAATGTGGGCTAAAAATTGCTAATAATAATAATAATAATAAAAAAAAACATCAGACACGCGATTTTGAAACGTATCCATCAATTTCGCTCTAAATGCTGCATTCATGCATTCATAAATATGTTTACTAAATAGAAAGTTCAACATTTTCATTTTTTGACAATTTTAATCACGTTCCTTTTTATGATAAGGTGAGGATTTCATAATTATCGGAACAATTAGAACTATGTTTTTTTACGCATAAGGAAACGGAGTTTAAGAAAGCGTAGACCTAATTGTTCCAATAATCAAGAAATCCTCACATCATTTTCATTATTGTAATAAATCCGATTAACATTTTAATTTTAAATAAGATTCCTTCATATCATTAATTTCCCATTCTGACTCTTCGAATTGACCCATTTAACTTTAGAGTAAATTAATTTACTCTAGAACTGATGTGCCTAAAAATAAGTTTAATTTTTTACTAAATATATAAAAAGTGACTTATGAATATTTAAAACTCCAACTTTTCTTAATAAAATGAATTTTCTATTATTTCTTTCCATTATAATAATGTCTATTGGCAAATTCATGAGGTTCAAAGGCTTCGAATTTTTTAAGCCATTTTCGATTTTCCAAACATGAAAGTCGCACAAAATATGACATATATTTACTCCATATTAGTTATCATTCTACCGAAGTCTTTTGCGTATTTAAATGAAAACGAATTGCTGATAGCTTTTGATTTAATAAAAGAATTTGAAATCAGATATTGCATTGTATGCACAGAAGATATAGGCATCGATGACATTAAAAAATTTTCAACTGAAAATTTACCTACTACTCAGCTAAATATTGACCAGTTATCAAACCAAATGTTTTCCACGTATACTCAATATGGTAATCCAATCGACAAATCAAAGTATTTTAACACAGCCGTTATTTACAAAGCAAAAGATTTAAATTTACTTCAAGAAACAATACAGGACTTTGATGATGTGAGTTTGAATTATTACCAGATTGTGTACAGTAGCCAGAAACATAACAATTTATAATTCTGGAAAATTTTAGACCATTCTTTTTTTTTTAAAACACTTATCAGTTCAAAAACGCATCCCTTTTTTAATCACAATTGAAGGATCATCACGATTTCATATGCGAAGGGCCCATTATACTTACAATCAAAATCTGTTGCAGCTAAAACAAAATTTTAGAATAAGTTGGTACACTTGGTTTGTGTTTTTGGACGACTCCACAGAAAATATTTTTGATTATGACTTGAAAGTGCCCTTCGATTGCGAATTTATAATAATTCAACCGACTGATGAAAATCTCTATAAATTAACCGAAATTTATAAATTTAAAACGACATCATTTTCCTTTGATTTTGGCACGTGGCACGGATTGTTAAATATTACACCTGTTTCCTTTTTTAAGAGAAGATCCAACTTAAATGGAACTAATATTACAATTCTGAGCGTTCGAGCATATTCAGAGAATGTATGTTGCATGTGGCACTGATGCCAACAGTTTAATGCTATCTGTTTTTTACGTTGCAGGCTTGCAGAAGAAAATCGAAATCATTTTGCCAACTCAAAATTCTACTAAATGATTTCAGCACCTTAATGAATTATAAGTATGAGGGTGGATATCAAAAAAATTGTAACTTTCGAGAAAAAACAAAACAGAAATTTTTGCACTCGAAACTATGATTGTGATGTATCAAATTAATCGTTATCCCATTTAGTTTTGAACGAGACCCGAGAGCAGCTTTAAATTTACAAATTGATCGAATAAACGAGATTATATTGAAAGAGAAAAAATCATGTAAACAGACCTTAAAATTTTAAATGATGCAGACGACTCTATCTTGCTAAATGTAACGCAGACGATTTTCTTCGTCTGATAATGCCCCTTTCACATCCAAATACAATATTTAACGGAATATTTATATATTATATATAATTCTATCGCACCTCAAATATCAGTAAAATGCAGTTATTTTAGCTTAAAAACAGTTAATAGGTAATTGGAAAGATAATAAGCCGAAATCGGATGCTCATATTTATCGTAATATTGATATAACCGAGTGACAAATATGGTCATGATCTAGGGGACATTTTACAAAACCAAAATGTTGATATAATCATGAAAATCTCTTAAAATGATGAATTTAAATAACTGGATGAAGCTAAGTATAAGAAATAACTCTTCGATCTTTCATTTCAAATGGTAAATAAACGTAATCAAGTTTCTAAAAGCATGGAATAACCAATGAATCTAGGGGACATTTTTTTTGCCACGTTCCGGATCGAAATAAAAAAACTTTAATTTATCGTTTCTGCTTATTTATAAATAGGTAAACAAACAATGTATTTGCAGCTCAGAAGTTGGAAAGTAAGTTTTGTTAAGATTTTTGTTCATTACATTTCATTTTTGGAAATAATGTGCATTCGAAAAAAAAGTTAGCGGAACGAGAAAAAATCTTCCTATGGATTTAAAGCAGGGCTGCAAACCGCGAGGAATTTTTGGGTTTGGTTCGGGTTCGGTTCCGATATTAATACAAAATGCGGTTCAAGTTCCGGTTCGGGTTTCAGTTGCAAATTTATAATTTTCGGTTCGGCTGGGTTCAGCTCCATTCGTTATGAAAATTTTGGTTCAAATTCCGGTTCGGGTTTCAGTAGCAACCTTATAATTTTCGGTTCGACTGGGTTCAGCTCCATTCCTAGTGAAAAATACGGTTCAAGTTCCGGTTCAGGTTCCGGGAAAAAGGTCGGAAAAACCTGGACTTTGGTTCAAGGTTCGGTTCGGCTTGCAAATTTATAATTTTCTTTTCAGGGCTTCCTGCCCTGATGTGGAGCTCCTCGAGAACCCTGATAGGCGGAAGGGGTCTAGTTCAGAATCCCGAATAAGGTCTGCATTCTAAGCCTTTTTTATGTACTCAATTGATATTTTACTCAACTATTTGCACTATCTATTCACACAATAGTAAAGACAGTGTTGCCTATTGCAAATCTCCTGATATTACATTTAAATTTATATTTTAACAGAAAGTCCAATTTGGATCAAATTTTTTTTCCGGTTCAGGGTTCAAGGTTTGGTTCGGGTAAACTTTTTTCCCGGTTCGTGGTTCAAGGTTCCGGTTCGGTTAAAATTTTTTTCCGGTTTAGGGTTCAAGGTTTGGTTCGGGTAAACTTTTTTCCCGGTTCGTGGTTTAAGGTTCCGATTCGGTTAAAATTTTTTTCCGGTTCAAGTTCCGGTTCAGGTTCCGGGAAAAAGGTCCGAAAAACCCGAATTTCGGTTCAGGGTTTGGTTCGGTTTGCAGCCCTGATTTAAAGGCCTAATACTAGTAGGATAAGTCATAAATCGAGGTAATGTTGGGTTTCCCATGTTTCTTTATGCATTTTACAGCTATTAACGTTTTCATTTAATCATTCGTTCTCTATAAGGGTCAAAAATGTTACTTCAATTACGAAAAATGTCTCCTGGACATCCATTTTTTTTAGTGTTTTTTCCAATATTTTTAGTTTTTCCCTGGTTTAGATTGTTCGGCAGTTTATAAAAAATATTTGACAATGTTGAAAAAGTAACGTAAAATATCTCGAGCTTTCATCATATGCGAGATTTACCTTTCATTAGAAAATAAAAATAGTTTTATTCGAAAAAAAGTTGTGTTTTAAAAGTTACAACTTTTTTGATAATCACCCATGAATTTTTCATTTATAATTTCAATGTATAATATTAGGTTGCCAGGGTGTGTAATTTATTCTTCCGGTGCAACCCCCTTTAAAAATCTTTATAAAAAAATTAAAAAGTGTTTGTGCAAAACCTGAACTCTGGATCTCCACTTCAACCCCTGCTTGTGAGAATTGTGATTTTCTCATTTCAAATACAAGATTTTCCGATTTTCACATTTTTCCCCCTCTGAATCACACATACGAAAATTTCACTACTGAGTCTACTTACTAAGGTATTTATAAAAATTTCGGGAAGGTAGCGGAGCTGCATCCAATTTAAAAAAATTGCAAGATCAAGGAAAATGGAAAGATCTGAGGGAAGCCTAAATTCAGAAACGGATGAAATAGAGACTACTGAAAAAAACGATTCAAACTAAATCACTTTCTCATGGGATAAAAATTCTATCTCCTTACTCCTTTGCTCTATTACGAGCGTGGTGATCTCTCAGATACAGGCATATGGGACCTACATTCTAACGCCGGGTCCGAAGGGTTATTTTTGATAGATTTACGAGGCTACTACCACTTGGTGGTAATATACACGTACGTCTTAATATACACGTACTGAGAAAACTACTTATGCAAGTAATAACTATATTGGTTCAATGACATCTGCATAATCCACAGAGAAAAACATGACAAATCCAAGTGCTTACAAGCACGTGTTCCAGTCCAGTAGAGACAAAGAGTTCAGGCTTTCCATGCATTGTAATTTATTATTGTATTTTGCATTTTCAAGTATTCCGTTTCTAGGGTGAATCATAAAATGACTCAAAACAAACAAAATGTACTTGAGGATCTTATTAACCAGCACATACAGTTTAAATCAGAGGGCAGCGATGATATTCTGCTTAACTTAGCTTACTTTCATGCGTACACATATCCAGGTCCATTTATAATCGGTCCGTTATTTCCAGAAATGTAAGTTAAAGAACAGTAAATTTTTTCAGTAACAGTTCATGAACAGTAAATGTTTTATGTAAAAAGAAATTTATCTGTTAAAGGATAAATTGGTATATAAAACATCCCGAATGGAATTTACGCCCAGATTACTATCTTCAACCCTTTGAACTAGACTTCTGGTTGGCTATAATTTCAAGTGTCATACTCGGAACTGTTCTTACTTTAATTTTGCAAAAAATCTTGAAATGGAAGAAAAGATCTTTCGTGGATAATTTGTATTTTGTGTTTGAAATTTTTTGTAACCAAAAAGGCAGTGAAGAAATGGAAAATATTACATTAAGATTAATTTCCTTGGCGATGAGCATCATAGGAATGATCGTGGTTAATTCCTTTGGAGCTGTTGTTACGGCCTTCTTAGCCATCCAAATTCTTCATGTGCCGTTCACCGATTTCGACGAATTTCTTCAAAACGGAAACTATCGTTTGGCAATAAATGAAGAGTTTGTTTACCAATATTTGAAGGTATAGAACTCCTAAAGTATGGATGCAATATATGAAACACATTGGTCATTTAGGCCTATATTTCTTTCTCAGGGCAGTCAAGATTCTACAGTGCAAAATATTTATCAAAATTACACAGTGGCTTATAGCCCGAGTGATTACGTTAATAATATTCAAAACATAGTGTGCAACGGCACCAAAACTGCGGTTTGGTTTACAAATGACTACATATACGAAAACAGTTTCCCGTGTCGTATTTACGAAATCCCTCAACCTATAACTTTTACCTACATGGTGATACATTTGCAATTTTACAGTCCCCTAACGAAGCTATTCAATCAAAAGTAAGCGTCAATAATCTTTAGTAATGTTTTAATATGAGTGCTTTTTAATACAAATGAGGAATTTAAGAATGTAAAGTTTCGAAAAAATTAGGGGAAAAAATTAACCGTAAACCGGTTACATTTGAAGCAACCGGGTACATTTGAAGTCAATGCCACTAAAATGTCGGCAAGACATTTATTTATTCGCAATTTTTTCGACAAGAAGCTAAAAATCTGGTCCTTAAATATATGCCTAATGGCCCGTAGACTGATTCATAACGAGCTCGACTACCAATTATGATATGCGACTCGTCGTGCTTCCATTCTAGATCACAGCCAGGCATTTTTGCTTTGCTTCCAGGAAGGTGGCAGCCCCTTTTAAGTTCCTCATTTCCAATTATTAAGAAACTCGCTAGAAGGTTGCATTTTTACTTTTTATATATTTGTTTTTATTTAGCCTTCTCTTATTTCATGAATCCGGACTACTGAAAAAAATGAACAAGATCATAAACGAGAATGCACTGTCGAAAAAAATGGAACAAAATGATTTTAAATCAATTACCAATTCCATTGAAATGGAACAAATGATGCAAGTTTTCTCAATACTCCTCATTGGCTTTTCATTAGCTATAATTATTCTAATAGGAGAATTTGTTGTGAGGAAGGCACTTGGATAAATAACAACCATTGACAATACACCCAAAATGCAGAATAATGCTCAACAATGGGAGCTAAAAAGGGCTAAAAAAATTACGTCAGGGCCACTAGTGTTTTTGAAATATTTATCAATATCATTCTAAATACTGTATCCATGCATTCATAAATATGTTTACTAAATAGAAAGTTCAACATTTTCATTATAAATCGATGAATATTTTAGTTTTAATTAAGTCTCCTTTATTTCATTAATTTTCCATTTTCGCTCTTCTAATTGGTCCATTTTTTTAGAACTTATGCTTTGGTAAATTAATTTAAGTTGTTACCATTGTATTAAAAGCGTTTCCCTTTTATAAAAGATGACTTTTAACAATTTAATGATGGATATTTAATATTCCTATACTGTCCTTATTATAATAGATTATTCAATATTTCTTCCTATTATAATTTAGCCATCAAGAATTCACGAAATACAACAGTTTTGAATTCTTAAACCATTTAGATTTCTTCAAAATTGAAATCTCCCAAACCCCATTATATATTACATGTAAATATATTGTATATTGTATATTTCCTACATATTAAGTATCAGTCAACTTAAGTCTTTTAACTATTTAAGCGATAACGAATTAGCGATAGCTTTCGATTTATTTAAATAATTCGAAGTCCAATGTTGCAGTTTATTCCCTGTTGGACAGGCATCGATATCATAAAAAGATTTTGAATTATATTGAAGATTATGATCCTCATCATCGATAATGCTAAGAGGAGACTTAGCATATAGAGATCCTAAAAGAGATTAGGTGTAGTTCCGTTTCTTCAACATTCTTCACCTGAAAATTATTCGTCCATTAAAATTTTTTTGGGAAATTGAAAATGTAAACATAAACAAATGAAAACTAGGTATACTGAGAAAAATAATGGCGTCGGTAACACCGGTAAATTTACTATAGAAGGATTAAGTAGATCTGACGGTAATTATAGTAAATAAAACTATAACTACGACGGGGTCATGTAAATTTTACGTAAGCATGTTAAGGGGGGGAGGGGGTCTCGTAAATGCTTACGACACCTTACCAAAGGGAGGCGGGAGTCTCACACTTCCTTACGTAAGCTTTTTTCTACTCTGATCAGGAATTTTTGAAAATAAAACAAATAATTAATGAAATAATTTCATGTTTTTTTTTAAACAATGTAAATAACATTAGAGAATAATTTCTATAAAAATTCAATAGGGACTTTTAAGGCAAAAATTTACAAGTCAAGTGCCGTTGGCTCCATTAAAAAAAAAAAAAACTTACATTTTTAGTACATAACCCCTACCTACTGTCAAAAATACAGTATTTGAAAGTAAAAATTATATACCTTTCTAAGATTTTTATTAAAGTAAAAATTACTTTAGTACAGTAAAAACAGCGATACATTACAGTAAAATCTGCACTACCCTTTAAAATCAAACAGATAATACTTTACATTACCGTAAAATTATAGTAAATTTTACAGTAAGACTGTATTAACCACTTTAGTTGAAGTGAATGTAGTATAAAGCGGCAAAAGTTAACGGTAATATATGGTCGGTGTTAACGGTAATACCGAGGCTCATTTTTTAACTATAATTTACCGTTGGTGTCGACGGTAATACGGTAAACTTACCGGTAGCATTTTTCTCAGTGTACTTTGTAAACTTCCAAAGTTCGAAGGTTAATTTTTCAGATTTCTTGAAAAGCCGGAAAAGGCTGAATGGCTACTCTCTTTTAGGACCTCTATTTCAATAATGCTTCCCTTTGCGGATTTATCGACTTTTTTTTTCCTTTTTTGAATTTCCTTTAACTTCCTTCTTGCATGCAGGTACTCAAGAGCAATAAGTGCCAAAGCTGAAATCAGACCGACGGAAAATATCGCCAACATGAGCACCACATGTTTTATCTCGATCGGTTTAAACGAATCCTCTTCGACGTTTTGAATTGGAGCATCAATCATCATTTTTTGAATTTTTCTCTGAATTCCGTACTCGTAAAATCGTACAAGACTAAAATATAAAATAAGAGTTAAATACAGTAGAATTCGGTTATATCGAAGTTTCGGTTTTAGCGAGCCCAAGTAGCCGGTTTCGGTCCCAATCCGTACATAAACCATGTATAAGGTATCGGTTGTAACGCACCGATTTTTAGGAAAAATGACCGATTTGAGAAGAAACGACAACAACGAACCACTTTTAATGGGTCCTCTTGAGTTCATTATAACCGAGTTGCGTACTGTTTTATATTCAGATAGCATTTCCAATCCATTGTACATCCTGTGGATTGCCCATTAGATATCCACAGGGTATCCAAATCCATGGAATATCCATAGGACGTTCAAAGGACGCTTTTGGAACAGTGTGGATATAGGATAATCCCAATGGATATCCAATAAATATCCTCATGGCGCCCTGAAGACATCCTCGGGATTGGATAGACTTTGCTATCTGGGTGACTCGGGTTTTGATTAAAATTTACTTACACATAATCAAGAAGTCCTTTCAAAGGATTATTCTTTGACAACTTAACCACAAGCCACAACCATGCTAGCGGATGTTTAATTTGAAGGAGATTACATGGTAATGGTGAATCTGATATTCTGTATAAGTCGTTGTCATATTCAACATAAGCGACTTTTTTGTTGCATGTGTTCAAAATCTGCTGCACCCAACTATTTGAATCCATGTCAAATTTTGATAGTTTTGGATGCATGTCGGACTAGAAAAAAATCAAAAAATTAGCTTTTCCACAGAGGAAAAAGAGGTTTTTAGTTACCAGTATTATCCGCCCACTTCCGCTACGAATTTCTACATTATATTCCATGTTTTGAAAAAACTCTTGGAGATCTGAAAACGGTACTTTCGGTATTTGAGAAGAAAAAAAGGAAGTGATGACAGCTCCGAAAGAAAGCGTGAGTATCATTGACGTCATTCTTAATGCAATACAAATGATTCTTGATGAAATATTTTTTACGTCGTCGCTTCCATTTTGGTTGCAAAACGATTCGAAACTTATAAAAGCGTCGTCGATTAAAAAGACGGTTCGATTTTTTACAAGAGAAAAAATCAGAAGAATACTGCCGATAATGACAGTAGAGACCGAAATCGACCACAACTTAAAGTCAAATGGACGTAAAAAATAGTCTGGTTGCAATTCGAGCTGGGGGTATTTTATGTACCAATTTATTCTGAAATACGATGCAAACGAATTCATTATTTTTAAAATCAGTTCTGTACCTCAGTGCAGAAAACTCGGGTAATTTTCGCTGATTTTGCTTACGTTGTTTTAAATAATGGATTGATTATGTCTTTTGAATACAGTTCGGCTGACCATAGTCCCGAAGCAAGAATTATATGTATATGTTTGATTATTTCATTGTAGAAGAAGCCGTATTCCCGGGAAGCTGAGACACCACTTTTCTCCTTTGGAGGCGAAATTTTCCGATACCTTATGAAACAATGTAATCGGGTTCTAAATTCTACCTGTCAATATATTTGACACCGAATGGAGATCTTACCTAATATTTATAATGCGGCCGAAATCATTCAGAATTTCATTCAACAATGCGGATCTTAAGCTGTCTACCCCTGAAGCCTTAAAAAGACGTAACAAAAAAGGTAGAAGTTTCTTTTGCACAATTCAAAATCGGAATTGATAAAGTCCATATCGGTCCTGCTACAAGAAGACATGCTCCGAAATGTGGTTGACTATGATTTTCTTACAACAAAACTTTTATGGACTTGGCTAAATTTTGCCCTACGGTTAAAATTCTTTCATTCTTTTTCTTCCCATTACCTCCTCAACGATCATATAGATGATGGTACGATTCAGATTTAATCTTCTTCGATACTTATAACCGTCCGTAATGTTTAATGGGCCGGGTTTGCCATACGCGAAATCCAAACAAAAGTCAGAATTTTCTACACTGTAGACTTCTACCAGTTTATAGTGGTTTGGTACGGTTTGTTGAATAATGAATAATTCACAATCGTATGGAACGACAAAGTAGTGGTTATGTATAGTTTTTTCGTTCGTATAAACCAACCATGTAAATACGCTCAATCGATAACTTTTTTCCACCTATAACGTTCAAATAATAGCTAGAAACGATTGCAGGGCGCAAATGATTACACCCTGCAAATTATTTATGTTTTGTTCTCTAGGATCAAAACTGGCTGAGATACGGAAATTATAACTTCATTTTCATAATCTGCACAAAAATTCTGATAGGAAACAACTATTTTTAAGTACAAATGAAACTTTTGATTTTTCGGCTCTGGCACAAATAAAACATGGGGTGACCTGTACTCTGTAGCCTGGTTCATAGCGCATTCGACTCATAGTCATGAAATGAGACGCGTCGTGCTTCTATTCCAGTTCACAGCTAAGAATTTTTCTCAGGTCAAAACAGTGCGCTAGTCAGAAAATCAATAGTCACCACCCCTTGGTAGGCAATGGCAAACCACCGAGTGGTAATTGCCTCGTAACCGGCGTTAAACCGTAGCTCCCATATGCCTGTGTGCGCACGAACAGGTCTATGTGAGAGATTACCACGCTCGTAATCGAGTAAAGGAGTAAGAAGAAGAAGAAGAAGACAAATAAAACGTACAAATAAAACTTTTGAAAATTTTTAGGCCGTTTGAGGCACGTGTTAACTATGCTCGACTGGGCTGAAACTTGGCACAGTTAAATATCTCTGGTAGTGGTACCGAATCCTTAACCTACATACATCCTAGAAAAGAGTGCAAATAAGGACCACCCTAACGACCCATTTCCTTTAATATTTACCAAGGAAATCTCTTCCAGAGACTTTTCAACAGACAACTTATTTTTTTCGTTGAGGACAACTGCTGTACTTGCATAGGCAATTTCCGTTTCAGTAATAAACTTAATTAGTCGAGTATAATTCCATTTTGTTGCAAATATATAATTATCCGAAAAGGTTTTAATATTCAAAGCGTTACCGTATACCTCTTCCCCGTTTTCAATCAAAATGCAGTTATTAATTTGCAGTTTTTGTGAAACATCCAAAGCTATTTCGATTTCGTGCCTGCTTAGGTAGGAGTCTACCTCACAAAAAAAGAAAAGTAACATGGTATACAATACCGACATTACGGTTTTAAAATCTGGACGTAAAGTCTGGTTCGCGGTAGTTATTTTCGATAAAATATTAACGAGATCGATAATATAACGGACAATTTTGAACTAATGAACATGTAATTAATCTGTAAAGTCTTAAGTCTCGGTTAATAAGGACAAGATTTTATTTTAAATATTTATGAAGAAAAAGTTCAATGTAAAATCAAGTTTTAATTATAAATTTAACAGCAAAAGACAGCTAAGACGTTGACGGTCGTTTCAGACTTTGTCATGTTTTTAAACATTCCTGACAGAAAAGGGTAAGCGTGGCATGCAATGCAGGATGAAAATTTAAAGTCAAGGCAGACTATCTTCAATCATATATTTACGATGGAGATACGTCAGTTGATTTCCAGAGCACGGAAATATTACTACTCGTGTAGGTCCCCAGATAGAATTTTCAATCCATTGGACATCCTGTGGATTGTCCGTTGGATATCCACAACATATACAAATCCATGGGCAGCCATAGGACGTCCAAAGGACGCTTTTTGGATCAGTGCGGACATAGGTAAATCCAATGGACGTCCAATAAATATCCTCATGATGTCCTGAGGACGTCCTCGCACAGTAAAAAATTTTGTGTGCTTTTAACGCAATTTATATTTAAAAAACGGTCCACACATTTTTAATTGTAAATAACACGACCAACAAATATTGTCTAGCAATGTGTGTCAAAATTGACATTGGACATTATGAAATTAACAAAAACGGAAAACTCCATTATTTATTTGATTTCCGTTCAGAACTTATTTCGTTTGATTATTTCCATTAAGATTATCAGTGCACCTAGCAAAATCCCTACAAATGGTATCGATAAAATTTGCATCATCTGGGACATCTTAATCGGTTGAAACATGCTTTTTTCCATTCCATCTAAGGCAACATTTGCCTTGATTCTGAATCTCATTTGAATGCCATTCTCAAAAAATCGAATTAAACTGCAATTAACAAAATAAATGAAGCCACTGAAAATCAACTGACGTGTCTCTATCGTAAATATGATTGGAGATAGTTTGCATTGACTATTTTTAAAAATCAGGTGATTTCAAGTTTACGCGAACATGAACGGGGTGTTTCACATGATTTTTAACAGGAACAAAACAGACTATCTCCATAAACTAATTATGATGGAGATACGTCAGCTAACCTCCGGTGTATGAATTTATTTATATCGCACACTGTATCTCACTTTTTTTGGAATACATTGGTGAAAGGACTGTTCCATGTTAATAGTATGGAGTGCCAATAAAATCCAAAAGCTTCAGGAATTTTAAAAGCTTTACACGTCAAATTGTAGTGATAAATTTGATTCAAATTTTCTGAATCGATTTGATCGGACGCGACGAATTTCCCGTGGCATATTTTTTCAAATAACTCTTCACTGAGATTACTGTCAATAACTTCAGCATATTTTTTCATGAAGAAGCCGACTTCATCTCTTCCCAAATTCCCCTGAAAAAATATATATGTTTTTTTAGCTTTGCGTATCAGAAAGTTATTTTTAGCTTTTGTTTTTTTTGTACACCTGCAGCGATTTCAAACTATAGTTTTTCTTCAACAGAAATTTATATTCTCCATTAGCCATAAAATCTTGTCTATTCGTAAACGGGGGTTTAAAGACTTCAAGAGCAAAAAAAGATGTGACGTTAGCTCCGTATGAACCTATTACAATTACAGCTGTCCAACGAAGGGAAATGCAAATCAGTCTTAAATGACCATCAATATTGTCATTTCCGCATTGATTACAAAAAGATTCAAATGCCAAAAATAAATTGTCGATGAACGGTCGTTTTTTATTCGGAATCGAATTACAAGAAAGTAAAATAAAAATCGTTCCGAGTAATCCGACGGAAAGTAAAGCAAGCCTTACAGATACATTCAGCGGTTGAAGATAATAATCGGATCTTAATTCCGTCCTTGGATATTTCATGTACCAGTTCGTTCTGAAAAATATTTTTAGTTTTCATCAGCGAAAGCCAAACGATGTAATCATTTTTTAATCGTACGTTTCCTTCCAAAATGGACCAACTTGATTGAAAACAACATAATTCATTCCTAAAGGAACAGGATCGCCTGAGATATCGCCGACGTTAGCTCTTAGTTTCAGAGCCATGAGTCCTGACGAGTTAGCATAATCCTCAAATTTCCTTAAAAAAGAAGTGGATGTGTAAGTGTCGTCTTTTTTTTCAGCCTAAAAGATAGGCCTATTAACTTACGTAATGTTCATCATGGCCGAAAATCCGTCAATTATTTCATTAAGTAAAAGAATCCTCGGATGGGTCCGGATTAATTTCTGTTTTGAAGACAATTATTATATCATATTTATCTTTTTTTCTGTTATATAAATTCCTACCGATCTGAGGTCATATACAATCCGAATTTCGCTTCTTTGTAAATTTAATCTCCTGCGATACAGACTGAAATTCGAAATTTTAAAGCCGAAATCCTTTTGCCATAATCCGAAAGCTGTAGAGAAATGTTTTTTCTTTATCGTATATATTTCTGTAAGTTTGTATGTAGTCTCGTTTTCTGGTTCAATTGCAAGAAATTGACTATCGTAAGGGATCATCAACCTGTAAGACTCTGGCGTCCGGCTCATTGGGAAAGTTATCCAAATAAAATTATATAATTTTCTGAAGTAAAGACGCCCTCTTCTTTTCTGCCAAAAGTTTATAGGCTTCATTATTACAGATTGGAATATTGAACTACTTTTTCGCAATCCCAAAATCCAAGGATTCCCGATCGTGAAATTTCAAGGTCTTTAAAACACCTGGGATTTCTGGATTGTCATCTGTATCTCTCACTAATTATTAGAGTGGCCCTTATAAAATATGCTGTAGCCACTGGGGATGGATACAGTAACAAGACAAGAATTGAAAGAACGAGACAAGACAAGACATTACTGCAAGAATTTTTACAAATATTTTACTAGGAGTAGCGATAATACTGATCTGTCTGTAATCGCTCACAACGTTTCTGTCAAGGCCGTTTTTAGAAACAGGATCTGTCTTGGCAAGCCGAAGGGAACTCGCATTTACTCAATCTGAGGTTATAGATACATCGGAAGGGGGCTATAACGGCTAAGCGCAGGCGCTTGAAAAGGAGTTCGCCGAAATTCAAAAATTCGGTAACATAAGGACCACCCTAATTACTTGTAATTAATAATAGTATATTAATATACTATTTTATAACTAACGCTATTCATTTACTTGTTTAAAAAGACGAGAAATTTCCTTTAACAAAAAGGAATTTTCGTCTTGTAAAATCACGCCTATTCGGAAGTAAACATTTTCCAATTGTTCAACATAATTTGCGAACTGCCGATGATTTAAATAGAAAGTCGGAATGTTCGATGAAGAAAAATTTTTAATTACAGAAATTTGATTCTCATGTGTTCCTGCAATTATGCATTGACGAATGCCCAAATTTTTTATCAAGTCCAAAGATAATTGGATTTCACTTTGATTTAAAAAACTAGAAATTTCTACGAAGAGAAAACAGTAAAAGAACGCGTATTGTGAAAAACTCATTTTCCTTAAAAAAAATTATACACTCCGAGTTCAAGTAATAACGAACAAGTGGTTATTATTTCAGTAGTTCAATGTTATTATTTCAATGTATTATTTCAATTATTTAATGAAAGTGGTTTCCAATAAATGTTTCATCACAAGCTTTTATAAAGATTCCAACTTTTACATTAATTTCAACTTTATATGGATGACCCGTAAGCAAACGAGGAAATAGGAGGAAATTCTCTAGGAGGAGGTGGGGAAAGGTTTCAATAGACCCTTACAACTGCAGGTTGGAGAAAATAAGCAGATCAGAAAATTTTCTAGAGGATCAATAGGGAAGAGTCTGCAAAAGTTCCAGGGAACTAATATGAGAAAGGTCTCAAGGAAGAATGATGTGGCGGGGCACTATCCCCCCTTGTCAAGAGATATTTAAGCAATTAATAAAAGCCCAATCGATTTAGCTCTAAATGTTATAGGCATCCTTTCGTATAGTTGGAATTTTGTTTTACCAAATAAGCCCATGAATTCTAAGGAGATTCTTTAGGTGAATTTGAGATTCTTAACTGATCATTCTCCTGCAACTTAAACATAGGCGAAACTTTGTTTATTTTTGTAGAAAGGTTTTTCCGCCTACAAAAATTTATTTGAAATCGAATATTTTTTTTTAAATCATGGGAATATTCCTCTTAACATTCTACACAACTCTTGTGACATGAAATTTTGATCCCTTTATCATTTATGGTGTTTTTGTGAGATTTTCCCAAAAAAAAGTCAAGTGTTTATGAAAAAACCATTAGCATGTTTACAATTTTTGAAGATAATTTTTGTAAATAGTTTAAAAACATTTTAGTTAATAATAAAAGGGAATTTTCGTGTCACAAAAGTTGTGTAGAATGTTAAGAGGAATATCCCCATAATTTTAAAAAAATTATTCGATTCCATTAAAATTTTTGTAGGCGGAAAAACCTTTCTACGAAAATAAACAAAGTTTCGCCTATGTTTAAGTTGCAGGAAAACGATC
The DNA here is from genome assembly GCA_037577465.1 of Liposcelis bostrychophila. Classification (NCBI taxonomy): domain Eukaryota; kingdom Metazoa; phylum Arthropoda; class Insecta; order Psocodea; family Liposcelididae; genus Liposcelis; species Liposcelis bostrychophila. The sequence goes on along the minus strand of CM075214.1, from coordinate 22,385,958 downwards.
AGTTAAGAATCTAAAATTCACCTGAAGAACCTCCTTAATTAAGACATAGAGAAGATTAAACTTTCATTTTTTGAAACAATCAGTAAATCGATAGAAACTTTCTTTTCCATTATCATATTAAATAGATTAGAATTTTATCCTATTAAGTATGCATTGTCTCCATTTTACAATTTATTGCATACTTTAATAAATTAAAGACTATCATGTGATAGTGAGTGGGTAATTATTTTAAAAAACGTACCGCAACGGGAGAGGACAAATATTGCTTCTTTCGGCAATAAAAAAAAGTTAAAAAGTAATTCAGTTTCCCTCATAGGAAGGGATATCGTTTTTTACCTCACAAAACTCGAATTCACTGCAAAAAAAAATTTTTTTTATAACTTATCGATGGGTAGGGAAAGCAGTTTTCCCGTTAAGGAACTCGCCATGTTCTTCGTACATGTAAACAAAGAAATGCGATTTTTTTTAAAGAGAAAAATCACTTAAAAAGTTATTTTTATTCGTTATAAAAAATATCTTGTTATTCTAGGGTGGCAAATGAATCTTTCCCTTTCGGTTTCCATTAAAACTCTCGCTTCGCTTGGGTTTAATGAAAACCTCGACGGGAAAATTCATTTTCCACCCTAGGTAAACAATATACTTTTTATTTTTTTTAAAAAGATATTCTTTACCTTCTGAAACTCAAATTGACTGTAATTTTATTTATTTTTTTTTCCAGTGCCTTTTCGATAAGATGTCAAGCAATACCGCATTGTCTAAAAATAAAAATTAGGGATTTAAAAATACCAACTTTTTCCAATAGGGAGCGTTCAAGTATTACGTAAGACCGAAAGGGGGGGGAGGGGGTACTAGAAAATCTTACGATTTCTTACTAGGGGGAGGGGGGGAGTTTGGCAAATCTTACGTAAGAATTTCCATTATGACTTATTGTTCAGAATTTTTTTTTTTTTTTTTTTTTTTTTTCATTTCAAAAATTATGTTGTTTTAATTTTTTTTCGAATGTCTAAAGTAGAGAAATTGAAACTTTTTTTCAAAAAATTTTAAGAAATAAAAATTTACTTTTTTGATGAGATTTTGTGCCAATTGTAGCCATCTTCAGGGATATGAGTATGAACTATAAATCTAGATTTAAGAAAAATATTATTTCAATTTAAAATTGGCGCTAAAAAAAAAAGGGGGGGGGGTCCGCGAAAATCTTACGTAATATAATAGGGGGGGTTCAAAGAAATCTTACTAATTCTTACGAAGGGGGGGGGAGGGGGTCCAAAACCCGAAAAAAAGTCTTACGTAATACTTGAACGTTCCCATACTGGTACTACCGTTAATATTGAAAATAGGGTTGTTTCACACAATTTAATTTAATGTTTTAAACCGCTTAAAAAATTCGAGAAAAAAATACGAAAGCATTTTGCAATGGAATTTTCTAGTTCCAGATTGTCATTAGCTGAAAAGAAATAAAAAAAATTGGGTCAAAAATTGATGCATTTGAAATGATTTCGAAAAGTGGGATGGCCTTTTTTGAACTAATTGTTTTTATCGTTCTGCACCTTGAGAATTAGCGACTATGTATTTCTTATTATGCACTGACGGCAAATAACAGAACGATAAAAACAATTGGTTAAAAGAAGGCCGTTTGTTTTTGTCCCGTTTTTCGAAATTTGTTTCAAATGCATCAATTTTTCGCCCGTTTTTTTTTATTTTTTTCGAGCTAATGACAAGTTAAAACAAAAAAATTACAACTCAGAATGCATTTTTATTTTTTCCTTTAACTTTTTAGGCAGTTTAAAGAATTTAATTTAATTATGTGAAACAACCCTATCTTTTTTGAATTAATTGCAAACGGAATCTTTTATTTTGGGACTATAAGCAATTTTTTTTATTGCTACTTGCTCGGAAGTTCCGAAAACACAGCAATAATTATAAAGGTCTGACTGAGTAAAAACAAGCAGAAAACAAAAGTCGGCGCTTTGAATAGTGTAATATCAGAATACTGTAAGGGCTTCCAAGAAAATACAACCGAAAATACGGAGAATGCTTTGAGCAAAGCCGCATCTCATGAGTCAACCTGACCCGCACCCAATCAATTCGAAGAATTTCCGCATTGAAAATTTGAAATAAAAATATAAATAAAAATAAAAATATGTAAAAATTTTCTAGTAGAGATAGCTTCGCATCAAAGATAAAGCGCCGTTTCTCATATGACTTAACCCAACAAATTCGAAGAATTTCTGAAGTAGAAATAAAAATAAAATAATAATTTAATATTTTGAATTAAACTTAACCTTATATCAATTTTTTCATTTTTTTAAAAAACCGGCAGTATCGCAACGGTGTTTTAATAGCAGTACCGGTATCAAAATTAACCAAAATACTGGTACTACCGGTTTCAGGAGTAAAAATGTAAATTTTTTCAAGAACTAACCGAGTATGTTAAAAACTTTTTATATTTTTTAAGCTTAAGGGCAGTCTCCACTTGATGACGTTCACGGCATTCGCGTTGTCCGTCATCACGGTTAACGTAATCGCACCGGAAGTACTTTGCAGGTTTTGCTCCCGTAAACGTTTGTGGCATAAAAAGAGTACCGTATATTTCATTAAGTATACAAAATTGGCTTACCCAGAATTTGTTTTGGAACAGATTTATTGTCTTCCCCATGCCCGAATTAAAATTTTTCTTTTTAAATCCGTAAAAACATCTTTCAAAACCGCCATTTTTAATGTTTGTAAATAGAAAAAAGCAGAAGATGATCAAAAAAATCGTGGTAAAAGATCCACAAAACTTCCGGTGCGATTACGTTCATCGAGAAGGCGGATAACGCGAATGCGGTGAACGTTATCAAGTGGAGACTGCCCTTTAAATTTTTATATTCAAAATTCTCTATACTTCTAAAAAAAAAAAAAAAATTATGTTACGTTTGTACTAACTGCAGCAAAATTAGCTGCAGTTAGTAGCAAATATACGGAGTTTATCACAGTTATATTATTTGAACATTTAGCAGACTGCGCTAAAATCTTTACTACTCAACGCTTTCCTTTATCATTTCAAAAAGCATCAAACTCTTAAAATTCCTTATAACTGATAATTATGAGGACAGAAACTGTTTCATTAATGATTCCAGGTCTGACGGATGTTCTATACATTTCAGCAACACATTATAAATGTTCTTCCTCGAAAAATCTGTATCGTCTACGATTTCTTTTGATTTCCCGCGGCATTTAATAAAAAACATTAATTCCTCCAATTCTTTCTTATTCAATAAAACGCAACGAAACAATTCCAAAAAGCATTCTAGGTACGGCCAAGTGATTAAAACATGCTTCAAAAAAATCGCTCCGTTCCTCCGTAATAATCCGTTAAAATCATCTCCATGATATGGAGCTAAAAACAATACCGTCTCAAACATTTTGTCCCTTTCGTAATTAAAAGTGGAATTGGACTGATAATAACTGAATTCCGTCATGAAAACTCTTACGAATCCGGTTAAAGCAAGGCAAGAGGTTGGAGTACCATCACGAGCCATGGCGTGCCAAAAATAATTGATAAATTTGCTGTAGCCACAATATGCACTGACCACTATAGGGCGAACCATGTCAAACATACTACGCGAATATTTCGGCAAACACTTAACAGCAGACATGACGCTGAATCTTTTTGAAAAATATTTCACTGTTCGGTCCATGCACAGCACCGACCAAATGTACATTATGAAAAATGTGTATTCATTTTCGACAATTTTAAAAGGGCTTAAAATCTTGTTGGTCTCTTCGGTAATTTCCTTTTTATGCTCGTTAATGAAGTCTTGCTGAGCGAAAATCGCAGCTAAGTAATACAAAGGGGGACTAGGCAATTTATCGGATTTTTTCATATTTCGAATGTTGGCATCTTTTTCCCAATAAAGCTGAAATATTTTGGACTCGTCAATCGTTCCTTGATCCGTCCAGTAGATCTTTTCCGTGAATGAGATGTCAAGGCCTAATCTCGTGACGAGCCAATTTATCCAGTTCCGTATTTTTTCCCCGATGAATAAGAGGATGTCCTCAAATTCTCTCTGTATTCTACTTGGTAGCTTTAGCGAATGCAAATTAGTGATCACGTGTTGAGTTATACGATGCCAGTTCTTGGAATCGACGTTTTTTCTGTCTCCGAAATGTTCGTCGATTTTTTTTCGAATTGCCGTGTTGGACCATAAATTAATTGCTGCTTTGATCATTGACAGACGTTGGAGATTCATGTTAAATTTAAATTTTAGAAATTCCGTACCCATTTTTTTAAAAATTTATTTTGATTCACTAAAGTGTAACATACCGAATGTTGACAGCAAAGCACAACGTATAATAAACAAATGATTTTATAGATAAGAGCGCGTCACATATGAAGATGTGGCTACAGAGATTAGGAATCATTGATAACGTTATGACGTAAACGTCGTCTGCTTGCCTCTATCCGGGCTTTTTGAAGATAAAATGCTACACTGATTTCAAAAAAAAAAAAAAAAAAAAAAAAAATCCCTACGGTCTGAAAAAAATAGTCAAAACTGGAGAAATTCACGCTTTGCATACCGAGTTTATTTTATCGGGAATGATCGAAAAATAGTATATTGTTAACCTAGGGAGGAAAATTCATTTGACTTACAGATTGGTCCGGGAATCCATTTCTTCCCAAAAATATTTCCCAGGAACTTTTTTTTTTTAATTGTCGGAAATTCAGCTCCTAAGATCGATAAGTATTTTCCCGGGAACTGGAATAATTTAAATTTTAATCAGCTTTTTGGCGATTTATCACATAAAATTTTTAATAATTTAGAAAAAAGTTACAAAAATCCAAAACATTTTTTTTATGGAATTTCTTTCGACATGAACGATAGGCGTAGAATAACATCAAAATCGTTAAACTAAACCTAAAATGGAAAATTAAACCTAAAATATTTGAAGACTCCACGGGAAAAATGATCAGATTCCATTTTTTTGTTTACACTTAGCTCTTATGTTTACCTTTTGTCAAAACAATCAAAACAAAAACATGGAATCTGATCATTTTTCCCGTGGAGTCTTCATTTATTTTAATTTTTTTTTCCTTTTTTTCTTGGAAAATTTTATAATGCAATTTATGAAGAGAGAAACTGTTCCATTACTGGTTATGAATCTGGGTCTGAAGTCGGATTCTCAATACGTTTCAACAAAACATTATAAATCTTTTTCCTTCGAAAATCCCTAAATACATGATTTTCTTCTGATATCGCACGACATTTTATAAAAAAAATTAATTTTTCAAGATCATTTTCTGTCAATGTATCTGAAGCATAACGAAATAGTTTTATAAAAAATTCTTGATAGGGCCAAGCAAGTAAAACATGTTCCAAGATAGTAATATTCCTACACATAAACCTGTCAAAACAGTCTGGAAAATTAGGACCTAATAATAATATTGTTTCATACATTTTTTCTCTTTCGTAATTAAAAGTAAAATTGCACTGATTGTAAAGAAACTCTGATATGACAGAATTGAAAAATTCTATCGAAAAAAAAGCAGTGGTTGGAGTACCATCAGCATCCCAAAAATACTTAATCAAATTAAAGTAACCACTGTATGTACAAGTCACAAACTGACTTTTTAAAGTAAAGTAAGAACCACTGTGTTCTGGCAATTTCTCTACAGCAGATAAAATACTGCAATCTCTTGAGAAACACTCAACAGTTCTACCTGCACATGCAACACTCCAAACGTACATTATGTAGAAAGGCAAAGTATTTTCATCAATATTACAACTAGAACTAGTCAAATGTTTATTTGTCTCTTCAACAAACTCTTTTTTATGCTTTTTAATAAAATCATCTTGTGCGAAAATTCCAGCTAAATAAAACAACGGTGGCCCAGGTAACTTTCCACACTCCTTCATGTTTTTAATCTTCTTATCGTTTTTCCAGTAGAGTTGAAATATTTTAGACTCATCTATTGTACCTTGATCCGTCCAGTAAATTTTCCTTGTGAAAGAAACGTCAAGTCCTAACCTCGTGATGAGCCAATTCATCCAATTTCGTATTTTCTCTCCGATGTATTTTACAGCATCCTCATATTCTCCATGGAGATTTTTGGGCAAGTTCAACTTGTGCAAGTTTTCGATTACTCGTTTAACTATAGGATACCAGAAAATGGATCTGACCCTACCGTTGCTTCCAAAATGGTTATCGATTATTCTTTGGATTTCCGGATCCGACCACAAAGTGATCGCTACTTTTATCATTGACTGATTTTGTGAATCAATCTTATAATCTAATTTTAAAAACTTGCGTGTGTCCTCCATCGTTAGACAATTCATTTACTGGCACATCTATATAAGTAACATTTACCGTTTTATAAAGACGTATAATGGAGCTTTATAAAGATGCCATTACCACTTTTTAAAAACGTATACTTTCCACCGATATTTAAAAAAAAAAAAAAATTCTCAACTTTTCATCTATAAAAACAAATTTACGTAATATTTTGAAACTAACATATGATCTTGACAACACGTCTAATGACAACAAGAGGCCCCGCAAATAAAAACGCGTCATGCATCGGCAATGGATAGGATAACGCCTATGAAGTTGTGGATACCGAGATTATGCGTGACTGATAGGTAACGTGTATAATTTAATTATCGTCTGCTTGGCTCTATTTCCGCTTTTTAAAGACGTATAATCCACTAATAAAAAAAAAAAAAATCGCAACTTTTTATCCATAAAATAAAATTTTAATACCCAATTTTTGCAACTCTGACCTCTTTTCCTTGATTAAAATTCTAGCCTTAAATTCCCCACGAAATCGATGCTACACGGTTATCGACTGGATCGGCCATATTTTTGTTTTTTTAATTGATTAAAAATTTGAAATTTTTAATCAATTTTTAAAAAAATTGACATCGTCCAAAAATTTGAATTTAAATTTGAATTTAAATTTGAATTTAATTAAATTTTTTACTTTGGAGAACTTATCAAGTTTCCTTAATTTGGGTATCGACAACGTTCACTATATCGAAACGTTCAATTCGATATGAAATTCATAATTTGACATAATGATAACAAAAGAGAAAAAAAAGAGCCACGAAATGTAAATACTTATTTCTCTTGTCTGCACCAAAATGACTCATCAAACAATCCGGAATGTGAGATAACCATTTTCGCTGACAGCTCAGAAAGCAATATCTACTTGTATATACAAAAAACAAAGATAAGAACAAAAAGTTTAGAAATAGTATTTTTCAATACAAGGAGTGCAAACGACCAAATTGCCCGTCGAGACCGAGTTTTAAGCCCGAGCCGAAGGCGAGGGCCTTAAATAGGTCGAGACGGGAAAGTCGTTTGCATTTCTTGCATTGAAAGATATTTTTTATCACAAGGTACGGTGTAAAATAGTCTGTAAATAAACTGACTAGTACTGAAAAGTGGACTTTTCAGTACCGTGTGATGAAAAAAATATTCCCGTTCCCGCTTTGTTAAATTTAATATTATACCTTTCGAACGGCTGCCGTTCTGCTGTATGCGAACGTATTTAGACCATAATTTATACAGTTTTTGTCCTTAGTGCCCCTTTTTATATCCCAAATTTGGGACCGATCGGGCTCAAATTGCGTCTTCAATCAATGCATGAAAAATGAGGACGGGCGGACGGACGGACATGTTTAAATAGCTTTGGATTGAAAAGTTACCCCCGGGCAAGTGCCGTTCGTTTTGCTCTCCGTTCAATATTAACGGAGGTACCCTTCACTCAAAACCAAATTTAATATACTCTTCTTATGAAATTGAAGAGTATAAAAATGAAATTTTTTAGAAAAAAAAGAGCCGAAATGAAGGAAAAATGGGGTTAACATAGGGTAAAAAATGTTTGGCGTCGAAATTACATTTGGGGCATTATTTTAACATATTTTGGGCACATTTTGGCTATTTTCGAATTTTCAAAATATTTTGCCCTTACCCTGTTATAGCCATTCCCGTTTTTCTACTATAACCCTGTCTAAGAGGCCAAAGAGTCAATATTTTCGAACAAAATATTTTTTTTTAGGAAGCTCGATACATATCTAATATATCCTAAAGGACAATTTTTTATATTAAAAAGTGTCAATTGGGCGAATTTTTGAAATTCGTCCCTGGTACGCCTAAAGGCGAAAACCAGGATCGATCCGAAACCCGGATCCGGTCCTGAAACTATATCGTCGCCGAGACGGGGAGCGTGAGACGCTGACTTAGCGGATCTCACGGTCCCCACTCGTTGAACCTGCTGAATCAGCAGGTACATATTTGTATTTTGTATTATATCTTATGCGACGAATATAGAGAGAGTTAGTTCCCAACCTCCAAAGAGTTCGTTCTTTCGACCCCCTTACCATCCCCATTTCGGCCCTAAAAACTTCAAACCCCTGGGCCTGGGCCAAAAAATTTTTTTTCGACCTAAAAAAAAATTCAGGCTTCTTTTTACATATAAATGAATTATTTTTTGCCCAGGGATCGAAAATTAAAAAATAGACGTTCGAAATGAGCCACCCTAATATGACATCTGACAACATTATCCCTTTATTTACTTATTCCGTTCATTATTATACTTATGTATTTGATTCTTTCTGCAGGTGAAATTATTAACAAAGAGGTTTTATCAAAGCATTGAAGAAATGGAAATCGGGATTGCAGAAGATGATGTGGATGAACAGGAGAAAAAAGATAAGTTTTCACAACTACTTGGATATATGTTACCATTAGAGACCCCGCAAAGTGTTCGATGCTTGGAAGAAAGGGGAAAATGAGTCTCACATCTACCAATATGTACCTTGTTTTTGAAAGTAAGTTTTTGAGCATTAGGCAATTATCGTATACTAACTGAATCTTTTTCTTTTCAGAATTAGCTACAATTGTAGCAAAAGGCTAAAATGGATAACAAAAAAATCTCAAAACAATGTTTAATTGCAGCTTTAAGAAGCTTTATCCTGTCATTGGATTAATCCACAAAACAGAGGTCACATGATTAAAAGGAAAAAAAAAAAAAAATCTACAGGGGTAAATTTTTACTCAGAGGACAGAGCACTATTTGTTCCTACAAAAATTTTAAACCGTCCAGGGTTAAGTTGTGAACAGGTAGCAGTTGAGAATACCTTTAATATGAAAAGTTCCAGTAAAAAAATTTTTTATAACAAAAGAAAATTTATTTGAATTTTTTTTTCATATAATTTTAAAGCATGAAAGTTTAAAAATCCTTGACTAGACTATTTATGCGGAAGAAACTGTTTCATCAATGAGTCTGCATCTACAGTAGGATTTTGAATATGTTTCAACAAAACATTATAAATCCTTTTCCTTTGAAAGTCCCTAAATAAATTATTTTCTTCTGATATCACACGACATTTTATAAAAAAAATTAATTCTTTAAGTTCACTTTCTGTTAATTTATCTGAAGCATAACGAAATAGTTTTAAAAAAAATTCCTGATGGGGCCATGTAAGTAAAACATGCTTCAGCACCATAACATTTCTACGCATAAATCTGTCAAAACAGTCAGGAACATTAGGACCTAATAATAATATTGTTTCATACAGCTTTTCTCTTTCGTAATTAAAAGTAAAAATACACTGACTATTAGAAAATTCTGATATGACAGAATAAAAAAGATCTCTCGAAAACAAAGCAGAAGTTGGAGTGCCATCAGCCCTTGAAAAATATTTAATTAAATTAAAGTAACCACTGTATGCACAAGCCACAAACAGATGCCTTAAACTAAAGAAAGAACCACTATGTCCTGGCAATCTCCTTACAGCAGATAAAATATCGCAATATTTTGAGAAACGCCTAACAGTTCCACCTGCACATGCAACACTCCAAATGTACATTATGTCACACGGCAAAGTACTTTCATCAATTTTAGAACTAGAACTAGTCAAATGTTTATTTGTCTCTTCAACAAACTCTTTTATATGCTTTTTAATAAAATCTTCCTGTGCAAAAATTCCAGCTAAACAAAATAACGGTGGTCCAGGTAACTTGCCATACTCCTTCATGTTTTTAATCTTTTCATCGTTTTGCCAGTAGAGTTGAAATATTTTAGATTCATCTATTGTACCTTGATCCGTCCAATAAATTTTCCTTCTAAAAGAAATGTCAAGTCCTAGCCTGTTGACAAGCCAATTCATCCAATTTCGTATTTTCTCCCCAATAAATATGACAATATCCTCAATTCTCCATGGAGCTTTTTAGGCAAGTTTAAAGTGTGCAAGTTTTTGATTACTTGTTGAACTATAGGATACCAGTTGATGGATTTGACAGTTCCCTTCCTTCCGAAATGGTTATCAATTTTTTTTTTAACTTCCGTATTTGACCATAAAGTGATTGCTATTTTGATCATTGACTGACGTTGCAAATTAATCTTATAATCCAATTTTAAATACTCATGTAACTCCTCCGTCACTGGATAATGGAAATTCACTAACAAATCCATTATGATTCGGTAACATGTGATCTTGACTTTACAACATCTGATGAAAACAAGAGACCCCGTTGATAGGAACACGTCACGAATTGTGAGTGGAGTGGAGTGGATGTGGATGGCAGGCGTCTGCTACCACGTTAAATGAACTTTTCCCGGTTTTATTTAAACTAGTTTGAGATAAGAGAGCATAATGAAAAAAGAAAGGCCATCAAATATAGTTTACACATCGCTGAGTTACAATCGCTGTTCCTTCATTTTTGAGGGGCAAATTTTTTTTCAAGCAGACGACAGAAACCAAAACCAATTTAAATCAGTTGCTCATATTCACATTAGGCTAAATGAACAACTTTTTTTTTTTTTTTTTTTTTTTAATAAAACCAAAACCCGGTTCAATGGAACCAGGTTGTTTTTTTTATCATTATTATTATTTTATTTAGATTCAATAAAGGAATCAAACTTTTTCACGAATTTACTTCTAAGAATCCTCTGCATCCAACGAGACAAATCTCCACAACAATGACCTACGTGGGAACTAGAGTTTTTCGGAAAACAAAAGGAACGAGTTGAATTTTTCATAAAATAGGCTTGCCATTTTTTAAAACTAAAAAAAGAGTATATGAATGTAAGAAAAAAAGAGTATAATTAGAGTATGAAATTTAATTTTTCAGAGATTTCCTACCATTTTTCCAAATTTACCAAAAAAAAAAAAAAAAAAAAGAATTCCTAATTCATTTTTTCTAAAAATTTTGGCTCCTAAAATTGTTTTCCTAACTATTTTTTTTTCTAATTTCTAATTTCCCTTAAATCTTTTGATTCCTAAAATAAAATTTCTTAAAAACTCTAAAATAAAATTTCCTAAAATCCGTAAGCTTAAAATAAAATTTTCTAAAATCCCTTTAGGATTTTAAAAAAATAGGAAAAATATTCATTTTAGGAATTAAATACCGGTATTTATTTTATGAATCAAAAAATTTTCAATTTTAGGAAAATTGAAAATTTGGAAAAAAAATTAGCAATTTATTTTTTTTAGGAAAAATCGAGGGAAACGTTTTTAGAGTATGAAAAGAGTATAATACAGCCATGAAAAGAATATAAAACTTTAAGAAAAAGTTTATGGAAAAAAAAAAAATTGATTGAAGTTTATTGAAAAAAAATTGATTTAACTATGAAAAATAAAATGACGTTTTTCGCAAAACTAACGAAGATAATTATTTTTAAAATTTAAAATAATTAATTTTTTTATTTCAATCACACCGCGGGAGATAAACTCCATTGTGAGGGTCTCCAAGCCCCCCCCCCCCCTTATAATTTGCATTTTTTTTTCTTTGATTTCAGGAGCAGCCAACTTCAAGGTCCGACTTCAGCCATTGTCCAGGTCAGTCAAGTATTGTTGTAATATATGTTGTATTGCAGTCTACAAGGTACGAGTTTGGTAAAGGTTTAGCATGAGTTTGGTAAAGGTTTGGCATGAGTTTGGTGAAGCTTTGGTATGAGTTTGGTAAAGGTTTGGTATGAGTTTGGTAAAGGTTTGGCATGAATTCTTCAGGTTTGGTCTTCTTTCACACTTTATCATCTTACCTTCATTCATTTTTTATTTCTTTCTTTATATAATTATTTCTATCTAAGAAAAAATTTACGGCCCAATACGGCCTTCTACAACTTAAAAAAAACGTGATTTTAAATAACAGCAGCATAATTTTAAAAGCTGTTGGCTAAAGTTTTTTCGAAGCGGTTTAGCGATTCGCAAAAAAGATCCGAAGTCATTTTACCGGTAAAGATTGTCCAAGAGTATAGATGACAATCTTGTCTTGTATGAATGTCCAATGCCGTACATTGTACATTTGTACAATCTTAATTTAAGTTTAGGTTAAGTTTAGTAACTAGTATTGTAAATTAGGATAGTATTGTACATTGTTTTGTAAATTGTATATAATGTTGTATTAGTTTTAAGTTGTCAGCTAGAGGAGTAAAGTCCTCCTTACGTCATGCGGATCCAATGTCGTACAGATCGATGTGAAAAGAACGTCATTTTTATGTCGACCCGTACGGGGTTGGTGACTTGTGCCGTTAGGAGGATGTGATCCTTGGAAGCTGGCTTGGGGGGACAACTCGGTCGGGCGCGGTCTCCGAGTTTTCCCCCCAACCCGTGTGGGGTTTTTGGCTAGTCCCCCATCGGGCGCCTCCCCAGGTGGCGGATAGGGGAACGCTCTCCGAAATCGGAGAGTATGAGGATTTATTCCTCAGGCGGACCAAAACTAGCCACAACAGAACAGCATGTGAATCTGGAAGATTTTCTAAATTTTTCAGGGAAAAGGCATGGGAAAAGGCTAAAAAAGACGGTTTGGGGCTTTTGGACATTACAGCATGACGAAAAGTTATATGTGGTGGAATGAGTTTGGGAAAAATTTGGCATGAATTCTTACTTCAGGTTTGGTCTTGCATGAATCGTTCCGCCTTTATATCTTTACAATTATTTATTTATTTTTCCGACTAATTTCCGATTAATTATTTATTCCGATATTATGATTCCGATTATTATTTATTTATTTTCCCGATTTCAAAAAGAAAAAAAAAATTTCCCAAAATATTTTTAAAAAATCTAGCTCGAAATTAGCTTCGAAATGTGTTATGACTCGACCCTCATCTAGCTCAATTGCAAGTCGATTTTTCGAAAAAAATCAAAAAAATTTTTCGAAAAAACTCAAAAAGCAAAAACTCTGCACAAATGTTTTTTTATTTCACTATCAGGCATCGAACCCAATTCGCCCAGAAAAATTAGTGACTTTAGGAACCAAAAATGGTTTAAATAGTGACTTTCAGTGACCTGACGGAAGGAATTATAGTGACTTGAAATAAGTATATCCAAAATTTTTTTAACGTATTAGATGTGAGTAATTACATTCCTTATTATTTTTATCAATTTTTCCTAAAAATTTTGGTTCCGAAAATTTTTAGCCTAACCATTTTTTTTCCTGATTTTCAATTTTCATAAAATTTTTTAATACTCAAATAAAATTTCCTAAAATGAATATTTGTCCTAATTTTTTAAATCCCTAAAAGGGTTTTAGAAAATTTTCTTTTCCTTTTAGGAAATTTTATTTTAGGAATTTTAAGAAATTTTATTTCAGGAATCAAAAAATTATAGGAACATTAAAAATTAGAAAAAAAAATAGCTAGGAAAACAATTTTAGGACCTAAAATTTTTAGAAAAAACGGATTAGGGATTTATTTTCTTTTAGGAAAAATGGTAGGGAATCTTCACAATTTTACATAAAATAATTTTTAAAGATGGCGTTTTAGTGAAAAAACCTTTTTTTCGATAGAAATTTTTTAATGCAGAAAATTTTTAAAAATCCACCAATTTATCAAAAAAAGTAACTTTTAGTGACTTTTCTTTAATAAAGTGACTTTCAGTGACCTTTCACAAAAAAAGTGACTTTTAGGGGAAAAAAGTGACTAGTTCGATGCCTGCACTATTAAATTTCCTTTGTTAAAGAGCTCTAAAAAAAAGTCTATCGGACCTTGCGTCGGAAACGAGGGGGCAAGAAAATTGCGTAATGAAGCAAGACATAGTAGTGATTTCTAAGGACGGAGACAGCATGAAATACTAGACGAAAACGCAGATGGGATAAAGAATACGCATGAAAACCATACGAGAAGAAAGCAAAAAAATAACCGAAATCATCAAGTGAAAAATAACACCACTGTACGATGCAAATATAGAGAGAATCAATGAATGGATTTATACTGATTGATGAAATGTTCAAGTTCCTAAAAAATTCGTAGGCTACGGACAGATCAAAGACACTCAAACGATGGTACAACAGCCTAACAATTGTAATTAATTCTCCATCAGTTTTTAGGGCAAAAAAAAAAAAAAAAAAAGTAATTAAATAAAGAACTCACCCAGGCTTGGAATCCCTGATAAGTCACCGTGTCAATAGGCGCAATTTATTAGTGTAGCTGTCAATATGTGTCGCCTAGCTGCGGTACGGCTTCAGGTCCTATGATAGCTTAGCAGTCAGAAAAGCTTGAAGCATTTGAGCATTGCTTCGCCGAGGGTTGCATTATTACCGAACACTCCCGAACCGCGCACCAAAAGACTACTGTATTAAATTTAAAAAATTAAAAAATATTTAAATAAGAAAGCGTACTTTAGTTCCCTAACCCTAACTTGGACCTAACCGAACGCGACCCGAGGTCCATCACCCGGTGCCAACGGAGCACGAACGACCAGGACTAAACCGAACCGAAGCCCCCACGGTGCCATCGGGGCACAAGACGATATACGAAAGAACGAGCTAGAAGCAACCCTCGAAAAAATTTGACGATCATCATGCGAAGCGTCTGAAAAAAAATATGAATGTTTTTATGGCAAAAATGCGAATGCTTTTGAACCCCACCTTGACGTATATATTTGTAAAACTTCTACAAAAATTTGTATTTTCGAGCAATATTTTAAAATCACAATCTAAACTGCCCATAAATGGGCTTACGTGGAACTTTGGAAAACCTACTCCCCTATCGTAAGCAGTAAGGGAAGATTCTCCGAACACTCTTGCCTCCCCCAACAGTATTTACGTAAAAATGAATTTTATAAACTGCTAACCTTGTGCAACTTATGATTTCCCTGCATAGGAACTGCTGTCATCTAACGAAAGCAAAAGAAGCGCGATCCATTTCGGTGTCGGAAACGGAGTCGTAGAATCGTTTTCATCTTTTCAATTGGAATCGTCGAGTAATTGTATCATGAAGCAAAAGAGGCACTATGCTAGAAAGCACGAACGGAGGGGAATCTTACATCCTGGAAAGGAAGTCAAATTATATTACTTTTTTTATTTACACACAAAAAAAAAAAAAAAAAAAAAAAAAAAAAAAAACACTTACGTCAAAAAGCAGAATCAAAAGGTGTCATCGAACAGATACTTTTCGAGCATTAACTGAATCTACTAAACCTTCTTGCAGGTTGGTTACTGCCATCAAGTAAGGTGGTTTTCACCTCTTTAAACATCTGACCCATTTGAATTGATAGCTGAAAATATTTTTAAAAAAATGTTAATTAATGTTAAAAGACAAATCATTTTTTTAAAAATAAATTTTCCTTTTTTCTTGACT
Organism: Liposcelis bostrychophila; assembly: GCA_037577465.1. Taxonomy (NCBI): domain Eukaryota; kingdom Metazoa; phylum Arthropoda; class Insecta; order Psocodea; family Liposcelididae; genus Liposcelis; species Liposcelis bostrychophila. Next base: position 22,370,393 of record CM075214.1, on the reverse strand, counting down.
TACATCTTTACACAGCGATTTCCAACATACTTTCACACAGTGCAAAACCATTCCAGTTGCAAATGACCATAAGCAAATCGCAGATCCGATAAACGGTTTCCGGAAGATTTTCTAGCACCTCCAGACAATGACTTAAAGCACTATCGTTGAATTGGTTCTCTGTATCTTGCGTCAGCCGAAATTTTTAATGTCGTTGAGCATCTAAAACAAAAAAGAAAACAAAAAAAATTTTAAAAAGTAAAAAACAAATTTCTTTAATAAAAAAGTGCTTACCTCAGATTCACGATCTGCTAACGCCATTTCGGATCCCCACTTTTTTCTCGGTGTAACGACTTCGACTTGAGACGATGATGCGCCCATTTTTTGAGCTGTGAACAAAAAAAAAAAAAAAATAGTAAATTAAAAATTTTTTTTTCAAACATCGAATAATATGCAATTAAAATAAAAAAAGAAAAAGCATTTTTACATTTCTAAAAAAGTTAAGAAAAAAAAAACTAACTCAATGAAATGAATCCAACATTCTGCCGTGAAAAGGGGAATCGACCTATCGCACATCTCTGGGTTGGCCATGTTTGTTTATGTTTAGCTTATAAACAAACATGGCCAACCCAGAGATGTGCGATAGGTCGATTCCCCTTTTCACGGCAGCATTACCTCTTTGGAAAGGAGACGAGTTAGGATGAGTTAAGCAGGATCCCTCGAGGAACTTGCCAAAACCTCCAATTTTTAATTGACTCGGATACAATAAATTTTGTTCAATACGTTCTACCAATGTCAAATCTTCTAAACCTTCCTGATAAGCTGTTCGATTATTTTCGATTAAATACTTAATAGCCGATTCGATGTATCGCGATTGAGAAGGGCTTCAATGGTTGCGTCCCAGGAAAATCCTATGTAGCAAATTTGGTTGAATAAAGTTTCGCTAATGTGAGAATATTTTCCTCCGATTCGTGTAGGTGGTACTTGTGGTCGGGAAAGATAAACTGCTTACTGACGGGGAACTTTAGAATCTGCCTCCGTATGCCGGACCTCCCCGAACATGATCGCTGTACGTTGTTGAACTGATTTGCTTCGACACTTCCAGACCCTCCTAAAAGCAAAACAAACATTTCATTTTATTTTAAATTTTTGAACTAAAAAACCGAAAAAAAGCAACAAATTATAAAATTACAGGTGATGAATTTTTTCACCTGATGAATTTTTTCTCCAACTGGAATGAGTTTTAATATACAGAGCAAACGGTCAGTTCTGCGAAAGCCATAGCCTTTCAGCGGCTTTATACAATAGGACCCAACAGCCGATCGAAAATATTTTCGAAATATTGTCACTCATTGTCCTACTTTGTAGATTTGATGCATACATTTTTATCTTCTTTAGTTCTCCCTAAGGTTGTTGATTCTCAAGTCGAAATCGGAGGGATGGAGGGGTCGTCTTTAGCGTCCAGCAGATTGAAAAGCTTAGTTTGCAAGTCCTTTAAGTAAAAATTATAACACCTTTAAAATTACAAAAACTCAAACGTAAAAATGAATGTTGGTTGGGAGCTTACTTGCAATGAAGCAGCAGAATCGTCAGCAATTTAGATATATCTACTCGTCTCAGTTAGAATTGCTAATCTCCAGAACGGCATTGGCACAAGGACACCAACTGGCTTGGGTGATCGGTCTTGCAGAGTGCATGGTAAGTCGTGGCGATCGGAAAGATCAAGCATCGTCAGCCCATAAATAGTTCCGTCAAATGATGCATGAATCTGAACTATATAGCTATTGTATGAAACTTCAAAAGAAATTAATTAAACCGTGGAAACGTTTTTGACTATTCCTTTTACATAAAAATAAAATCAGAGTATGGTCCACTAGCATGCAAGACACGTCAAAGCATTTAAGATATGGCAGTGCATTTGTACAATGCACACCAATAACCGAAGTATAAAACTTTGCCGTAAAAGCGTCCATTATTTTCTCTCTGAGGCTGAAAGTTTGAGGTGCTTTAATTTGAAAAAAATTAATAAATAAAAATAAAATAAAATAAAAACTACAAGTTTGTGAGACCTTGACTCAGAACATGGCTAATCAAATAAGGATTGGTTCATTCACGTTAATTTTATTTAAAAAAAAAAAAAAAAAAAAAAAAAAAAGATTAAAAAGATCTATTAAAATTTATAGAAGAATATGCTACTAGAACCAGTGGTGTTGGAAACAACCGCACGGTATTGAATTCTGCATGTCAGTGCAATAATAAATCTCCCAAAAACGCAATAAAAATTTAAAAAAAAGTAGAGATTAAAAATATTGGCTACGATAAAAAAATAACTTAAAATTTTTTTTTCGTCGAGTATGAAAAGCATTTATAGCATTCGATTTGTTATTAATAAAATCTTATAGTCCAAGAAAAAACTTGGCTGTATCTTTATCAATCCTGATGCTCTGGTTGTCTTTCTTAATTGTTTTGGTTTTCTGGTAGACTTTCCCGTCACAGCTCCATTTTCTTACGAAGTCAGTCTTATCTTAGCCGGCAAAGTCTAGGATCCGCGGCCAATTTGTATTGGTAGGTGGTCCTTAATAAATGTTCTCGCTAAAACAATAAAGAGTACATTAAGAGGACAGGCTTTAAAATAACAACAATGCAGCCTTTATTGTTGATATATTCATTAAATAATTATTAATAGAATTACAATTTATACAATCCAAATGAAAAACAACAATTAATTCGAAAATCAAACAGACATACATTTAATGCAAAAAAGCGCGTGAGGGTGTATGTGAGTTCATTTTATTTAGTTCTTTTAAAAGTGCTTGATAATGAAACCGTATATTGTTTTCTAAGCATTTACGTCTTATCAACAAACATATATAATTCAATGCCTTCAATACTCCTTTCACTTTAAAATAGAATATTTTCCATGCATAATCACCCTAACTTCCTTAATATGTAAATCATTTTTTGAATAAGAATCAGAATCAGAATATATTGCTTCTAAATTTAAATACAAAATTTTTTTGTGCTAGTCACAAGCATGGAGAGGAAGGAGAAGAGAATTTTACATAATAAGTTTACAAAGAAAAGTCGAAGGTTGTCTTAAATGATAATGCATATATCACTCTATATGTCTAGTATTTTCAAAAAATTTATTTACTTTCATTTCGACACCCGAGAAATTACAATAATATACTTCACAATGGGTTTTTAAAGGGTATAAATTCAGCCAGAATTCAAGATTATTTGAATATACTTGGATTCACAAATAATGTTTAATTTTTCTTTTCGGAGTTTCAAATTATTTTATTTTTACAATTTTTTAATATTCTTAAATTGATTTAATCATGCTAATATCTTATTGGCTATGAGGTAATGATTATCTCAATAACTGCTCCTCGGATCAGAATGAGCCTCCCACCAATAGTCCTAATTAATTATGAAGACGAAGCATCTTAGTAGGTAACGCTAAACGTGGAAAAGTTAAGAGTTTTAACTCTAAAAGTTGATTCTAAAACAGAGAGATTAATATAATTAAGAGGCTTAAAAAAAACACCATTTGTGCTTTTAAATCGCGTTTTCATATATTTGTAAAATAATTAGAGTCGACAATTAAACCCTGAAAAATCAATTCATAAGAAAAACATTATATTTTTTTTTTTCTTTATTTTAAGTTGACGTTAAAACAGAAAGATTAAATTAATCAAGAGTATAGCCTTCAAAAAAACACTCGTTGTGCTTTGAAATCGCATTATCGTATATTTGTAAAATAATTGCAGTCGACAATTAAACCCTGTAAAATCAGTGCACAAGATCAATATTTTTTTTTAAATTGACGCTAAAACAGAGAAATTAAATTAATTAAGAGTATAGGCTTCAAAAAAACACCATTTGTGCTTTTAAATCGGGTTATCATATATTTGTAAAGTAATTAGAGTCGACAATTAAACCCTGAAAAATTATTGCACAAGATCAAATATTTTTAATTTTTAAGTTGACGCTAAAACAGAGAGATTAAATTAATTAAGAGTATATTCAAAAAAACACCATTTGTGCTCTTAAATCGCGTTATCATATATTTACAAAATAATTACAGTAGACAATTAAAACCTCTAAAATCAGTGAACAAGATCAAAAAATTCATTTTATAAAATAAAAATTTGAAACTCCGAAAGTATTAGTATATAATCTGAATCACAAAAAAAATTTTTAAAAACTATTTTAAAAATGTGGATTGAAATAATGATAAAAAACTAAGAATATCCCTAAGCCAAAAATGAATTCATATTGGTAGGCGCTACATCAATTCTTTGTAAAAAGTTACACGAATTTAACTTCATACTAGGCATGTATTTCTTTTTTTTTAGCTTATATTGGAGTATTCATCTCTTATTTCACTTCTGCCTTTTTAGGAAAAGTGTTGAACGCTTATTTATTCCCGGAAAATCTCAACCGGAGTTTTAAAAAAATTTCTTCGCGCCTACGCTTCCAGGAACCTTTTGAACCTGTTGTTTTGTCAATAAATTTTGCTCAGAAATTTTTTTTTTTATACTTGCAAAACCTTTTCTAGTCTGTACTGCATAAAAACACCAGGCGTTACAAAATCCCAGCTCAGAATTCAACTGATTAAAAATACCATAATAATTTCTCATTCTAATATAAACAACTGTCCGCATGACTGAATTTAAAAAAATAAAAAGAAGAGCCATAAGGTTGCCTGAACGGAATATAAAAATTCCAAACAATTTTTCAAATGTAAAAAAACGTAGACCGATTTTGCACGCTCAAAATTCTTCCAACACCACTGAATTATTAAATATAAAGTCATACTCAACTTTTTTTACTCTCTTATCTCCTCTATTAAGGATAACTAATAAGTAAGTATTAGTTATTTGGCCCTATTCTTATAGCATAATTATAATGGAACAGACTTACCTTAATCAGCATCAATATTATTTGCAATGAAATACCTGATAACGGTACATGCATATCTGGTCCATCCTATGTCCGACCATACCTCCAAATCAGGATGATGTTTCAATCGATCAAAGTCACAATATCTGTAACAAAATAAAATTCTGAGTATTAAACTAATGAACCAGCTGTATATCAAATGATGGGGTAACAGAACTCCCTAGCAATTAAAGAGCTTTTGCTTACAACATTTCATACATGAATCAATCAGCTAGCCCCAAGCATTTTTCTTTAATCAAACATTGCCCTGGCATCTTAGCATCAACCAAAACTAACAAAATTATCTTTCCATAAGTTTTTCTACCCACCCCTAATGCTGTATTCCAAACATTATCATCAATTAACAAAAATTTACTAAAATTTCTAGAAATTAATAAAAGCCTTTTCACGTAATACTTTATTGTTTCAATCAACCAGTTTCTTACATACAGCCATTTTTCTCTAGTAAAAAAAAATTAAGAATCACACATGTTTTTCCCAACAAGGCCTAGCTTAATTTACATTGACTCTCAAATACATCAAGTTGAATTTACGTTATTTTAATGCGTTATTCCCGCTTTTGGAAAAAAAAAATACGAAAGTAACTAACTGTTATAGCTTTCATTCGTTTAACCGTTTTCAAGGACGCCTCAACTGATGTCACGATACCCGTACCTCTCGATAAAATTCTTGAAGCTTTTTTAAAATTAAGTTTCATAATTCCGCTTTTTAACCTAGCACTATTTTATTTAAGCGTTAACAATTAAATAAAACCGTACCTCTATGATAGAAAAATGCACAAGCTGATAATAAAACAAAATTTGAAAAAAATCTCTTCCGTTACTTGCACATGCACACACGCCAACTGGAATTACGGTATTTAAGATTTCAAAATGGACGCCGTTATTCGCAGAGTTGTCAGTGCCAAAGGAGAAAACCCGTTTCCCGTACTACCGTTACAATTTTCCTATTCATTGCAAACTAAATCGAACTTTTATTTCATAAATTCCTTCCATCAAATGAAATCTGTTCCCTTTCAGCTATGTAATTAATGAAAGAAAGATTAAATGATTCAAAATTCCCTTCTTCTTTTCGTTACTTGGAATTGACGCCATGTTCTTAAACCTTTAACGGAGTTTTATTCACATTTTACGTTTGTCCAGAAAACAAGAAATATAAATGCTTTGATCGGCTTTATTGTCCTTTAATTTATGATCTACTAGACTTTAGAAAGACTTTCTATTTAAAAGAATTCGAAAAAAACCATATTTACCTCATGAATCCGTTATTAAATAAAAAAATAACAATTTCTGACAGGTGAGAAACGACTCGACGTTGTGAAAGACAGTGAAAGAAAGAAACGAAGCCAACCTGCAACCAATCTCGGCATCTTACCGCAGCGCCATCTTTCGAGGTTTTGGTAAACTATCCTGGAACGATTTTAATAATTTTTTTCTTATGGTTTACTAAACGAGCATGTTTTATCATAATCTACCTTCTAACCAATGGAAACATACAAAAATTCTTCCCATTAAAAAAATTCCGGAGAAATTAACAGAACATTTTGAATTTTAACTGACAAAAACTTTGACTAATGGCATAGCAAAGCACATGAAAACTTAGTGATCTACAATACCACCATGTAGAAAGTTTTACTTTCTGTTCATGTGCTAGTGCTGCAATTACAGGTTCACCATTGCTTTAGCTAAAAGAAAAACAGTAAAATATGCAGCAATTTGCCTTGATATTTTTCATTATTTTTAAAGCAGCATCAGCAAATGTTGAACAAAAAGACAGCTGACCCAAGCATTGGTTATTAAAAGAATTGTTTCTTTTTTGAACTCCTCAAACTTTATTTCATAGATCGATTTTAAATTTGCTAAAACAGTTGTTCTGACAAGACTACTTGCTTTTGGCATAAGTGCAGCCAGAAAAGTTCATTGTTGTGTACATCGTTTATTCCAAGCAAGCATGATCAGTATCCTCCTTACAAATTCTTAAAACAGTCTATCCTATAATATCTGTTCTGGGCCTATCATTTACCTAAGTTTTTTTTGTTTTGGCAAAGAAAAACTTTGCTTGTCTAAAATTTGACTAAAAAACATTATAAGCTGGCATTGCAATGAAGCTAAAGGTTTGGTAAGCACTGTACCTTCTGGTCCTCCTGGTTATGTTTGCTATATTTGTAATAAACAGCAGCAATCAATTGTAGTATGCCCACATCTACTCATTGAAAGTTTAATTTCATTAAATGTAAACATGAACGAAGTTCGCAGTGATTAATAACATTCTGTTTCAAAACCATTCGATATCTCGAAAGATAGCTTCTAAACACGATATTGTGTTATGCCGTTAAGCAAAGTACACCGGAGAAACAATCTGATTTTCATATCTTAAATTGTGAAGATTTATTAACTAGCAATTAATTTAATATCCATTTCAAAATAAATCATCAATCGATGTAATTATTTAAGACGTGAAGACGCCATTTTTTTGGCGGTTTGTTTTGTTTCTAAACCATTGTTTCAAAACTTGCAAAATTTACTCTGAAGTTTCCTTGAAATTTCTGAAGGTCGTTAAAATAATAAAATACATCATTTTTAATATAAAAAATTAAATAGTTTTTCATGGCGCACGCGTCACCTCTACCTGATGCCTAATTTCCGCTTCACTTGGTACACTTTACTAGTGCAGTAAACGACATTCCAAATTCTTTCGGTAACATTTTTTGGAAGATGTCTTCTGCGAGCTTGTCCGTTGTACTGTACGCATTAAGCTGTGAAGATTAAAAAAAAAAAAAATAAATTAATTAATTAATCAAAAAAGTGTATTGAGAAACTTGAAGAAAGTTTTTGACTCGCCCTATATATCAGCCAGCTTACTTTTAACACATATCTTGATTATCTTCCATATATATTCTCCAAAAGATGGAACGTTGTAACTGTTGCTGTATTTAATACGGATAGGGAGTCCGGATATAAAAGATGTTGTCATTTGTCTGATGGCAGTAGGTGTTAGTCCTTTTACGTGAGCGATACTCCAGTTCATTGTTTACAATAAAAACAAATCTCACATTCCCATTTCCAAAATTATTTTCCTGCAAGATAAAAAAATTAAAAAATGACAAAATCGGTCACCGGGGAGATTCCTTATGAATATTCGGTAGGAGCTTTTGAGTGAAGAGATTCTGGCATGGAATTTTTTTATGATTAAATTAAACAAAAAGTATTACAGTATGACCAAAAACAAAACCCGCTCATAATTTTTAGCTGAAGTCCTGATCATTTGCAGAGTATCAATTTTGAAATGAAAAGAAAAATTCAGATAAGTGTTTTGGGAAAAGTTCTTGTAAAGATTTTATTTGGCCTTATTAGAAAGAAAGTTGCGAATAGATTCACAGGGAGAATTTTAAAATTTCCGCGCGTACGTCATCGATCAGGTTAGGTTATATTTGCGCTCGTTCAAACACACCTTGAACATACGTACGTTCCTTCATATTCATAGAGTAAATAAATAAGGGTTAGGAAAAAGTTTGACTAATGTTATTTCTAATATTTACATTAATTTTCGACTACTTTTGAGTCATTTAATCGTAATTTCCAACCGAAAAAAATGGCTCACGCGGCGGGGGTGTTATCGTCGGATATAAGTCGTAGGAATCCACAGGACGAATATGAATTAATACAAAGGATTGGAAGTGGAACGTATGGAGATGTTTACAAAGTAGGTTTCTTTCTTTTTTTTTTTTTTTTGGAAATCTCCCACTATACAATGAAGCCTCCCCAAGGGGTCCTCTTTAACAATAAACGATGCACCTCCGTTTGGGATTTGATAAACGTTGAAAGTTTCATTGGGATGATGAAGTCATATTTGCTTGATCAATTTCCTGTGTGTGCTTGTTATTATACTTAATTATACTTATTTCCAGGCCAAACGACTCTCAACAAATGAATTAGCAGCAATTAAAGTCATAAAATTAGAGCCCGGTGATGATTTTCAAATAATCCAGCAAGAAATTTTGATGATGAAAGATTGCAAACATCCAAATATAATTGCATATTATGGAAGTTATCTTCGAAGGGATAAATTATGGATTTGTATGGAATATTGTGGAGGAGGTTCACTTCAGGACATTTATCACAGTATGTATTAGTATAAAATTCATGCATTAGGACTAATTTTGTCATGAATGATAGGCATATTACTTCCTTTCTAATAAGATGTGAATTCTTAAGGTTTCATTAGTATAAATGTCAAAGACTCCAATCAAATTTAAAGCTCTTGGATATTCCCTCCTTCATTAAAATTGCCAATTTGGGAGACCTAGAATCTACATCCTTCAGACAAGCAGTAAAATCCTGTTTTGTTTAATTTTCATTTCAGTTACTGGACCTTTAACGGAAAATCAAATAGCATATATGTGTAGAGAAACATTAGAAGGACTTAAATACTTACATAAAATGGGTAAAATGCATCGAGATATAAAAGGTGCAAATATTTTATTAACAGAAGTAGGAGACGTTAAATTAGCCGATTTCGGAGTGTCCGCTCAAATAACAGCAACAATAAATAAAAGAAAATCGTTTATCGGGACACCATACTGGATGGCTCCCGAAGTAGCGGCTGTCGAAAGGAAAGGCGGCTATAATCAATTATGTGATATTTGGGCAATTGGAGTCACCGCTATCGAATTAGCGGAACTGCAACCACCAATGTTTGATTTACACCCTATGAGGGCATTATTCCTCATGTCAAAAAGTGGTTTTAAGCCCCCAACGTTAAAAGACAGAGATAAATGGAGCCCAACATTTCATAATTTTGTTAAAGTGGCACTTACTAAAAACCCAAAGAAAAGACCGACTGCTGAGAAATTGTTGGAGGTAGGATAAAAATATTCAGGATTTTTTTGTTCTGGCATGAATCACTGATTTTAATTGTTTTTTTTTTCTTTTGCAGCATCCGTTTTTCAAAGGGGAGATGAGCAAAAGACTGGCTTTAGAATTACTCGCAAAAGTTAGCAATCCATCTCATATGTTTACTGATTTAGAAGCAGATGAAGATGGTTCAGTACCAAATGTACCACAAAGAATAGCTTCCAGGCATACATCACGAGCCAAAAGTAGACCACATTTGTCTCCAGATGCATTACGTAAATATTGTAAATTTTTTTATTTTAGATGAATTAAAAAGTAGCCTAAAAGGTCTTAACATTTTTGTTTTTAAATTTTCAGTTGACAGTCCGACAGAAGATTCCATAGAATCAGCTGGTCCAGCTGTTGCAGGTCCTCAAAGCTTTTCAGAAGTGGAAAGAGCTTGGCACATACTTGAATATATTAATAACGGAGACGTAAGTGTTTCACAGAAGAAATTTATTCCAGACTTTCCTTTGTCCGTGTTTAGTTGTATTTTTCTAATCATTTTTTTTTTTTTTCTAGCATACTCAAAACTGTGATTATAACGATTGGAGCAAAAGCAACAATTCCTTTGATGATATTTTAAGGGAAAGCGAAAAGTAAGTTCTAAAAATTAAAGCTCATTAATTTATTAAGTAGAAAAAAACATTTTTATTTCGAAAGTTTTTTTAAAAATTTAAAAACGTTAAAATTGTTAGCATTGATCGTCCTTCAAGTAGCGAGACATACAATTACCCGTTAGAAAAATCAAGGAGACGTCCTCGACTAACGGGCACTGACGTTTTTAATATGTCTTTAAGGTACACAATAAAACAAAATAATGCGAGTGATTTTATTTTTTGGCAGTTAATTGATTGATGAAAAGAGTTTTTTTTTTTTAGTGCCCTTTTTTTTCAAAATGCTTGAATAACGTGATAAATTCATTCATGCCTAACTCATTCGATTTGCTTTTATTAACAGATTTTTTTTTTTTTAAACTGTAGAGAATGCCCGTACTAATTTTTTTTATGCATATTTTAACTTGTTAAATTTTGCTGTTAGAGTTTGACGAATTTGCAGGTTTTTGATTTTTTAAGTTTTTTATTTTATTTAAGAGTTTATTTTATTTTATTTTATTTTATTTCTTTTCTCTCTTTTTAGCATACTTTCTTTATCGTTCAATGTACATTTTTGTTTTTATTTTCATTTCTGTTTGTGACAGGAGTCTTTTGCAGTACATTGACGAAGAGCTAGTGGCCAGGTACGAAATATTAAGAAAAAGAAACTAAATTTTTTTTAAAATTGGTTTTGGGATTTTTTTTTTTCCGTCGAGTGAGCTTTTTGAAGAATTAAAAATACGATGAGACGATTACTTTTTTGATTTTAAGCGATTTTTTTTAAAAATTATTACTAAAATATTTAATCCTAACACGAAAGGTGATGGGATCCGGTTTAATTTTTAAATTTTTCGAATTTATATAAATAGACAACCAACCTAAATTTTGAAGCTCGCAAGAAAATAAAATAAAAGTAAGAATTGGACTAGCAGGAATTTTAGTCTCTCAAAAAATGTAGGTAGTCACTTGTTCGGCTTAAACAAGGAAAAATTGGTCTCTAGATGGCGCTGGTTGTCATGGCGAACTTGGAAGTATAAATTAATTTTTTCTACTTCATAATTATTGGGAAATGGTTACCGTTGTTTCAGGGTAAAGAACCTTGTTATTACCTGGTTATTTGTAGTAAATTTGTCTTTGCCTAGAAAATCTGCATAGCCAGAGAGATTACAGAGTGAGCCAAAACAATCGAAAGCTTTTAAATTCATTTTGTAATCATAAGAACGGAGCAAGTCGGTACACGGTGGAACAATTTTAATGGCGGTGTTTCTATGTTTACGTCAATAAAAACACACAACAAAAGGCGTTTCAACCTTTTTATTACCCAGTCGTTTGAATAATGTACATTATGTAAAAATTTCTATGACTTCGGATTATTTCCTACTGGCAAAAATTTACAAACAATCGTGGCTTGTAAATGAGCTAATTTGTAAATAGCAGAGCGCTAGTGTCGTCACTTGCACGGTCTCTGCACTGCATAAACTCTCACCTGTAGAATTCAAAATGGCGTCGATAAGAAGTGCAAGGTGGCAAACAATTATTTTTCTCTTTATTTTTTTTTTAAACCGATGATCAGAAAAATTTTATAACTTTGAGCCGAAATGTCGAACTCAGAAATTCAAAATGTGTGCTGAAGCATAAGAAACGGTTGCTGTTCTGTTCTAAAATTCGATAGGGACTTTTCGGACTTGATAGAACCTGTAACTTGCACTAGTACGCGGTGGTGACGTCAAGTCAAGTTTTATTTCGTATCTTCCTTTAGGTTGGTTGTCTTTATTTTTCTAAATTAAAAAAAGAAATTGTTTGTAGTTTTCATGTTCGTACAGTTCTTTTTATTACCCAGTCGTTTGCTAACATTTATTATGAAGCTTACAAAGATTCCAGTTTTAAAACAAAAACGGAAAATCAGTGTTTAGCACTTAATTACCGTTTTTTATATAGCTTTGATGCAAACTTTTCTTTTTCGCAATTTTCTCGAAAACTCTCACTTTTTTTTCTCATAAAGTTAAGACTCACGCAGTTATCAATAAATCCCCCACTCTTAACGTCTGAGACAATTTAAATTAACCTATTAGAAGTGTCAGTTTATTTTTATTATTAGACACTTGAAGGTTAAAATAGGTCTTACACTTTCTTTTTTTTTTAAACACAATTTTGTGTGAACTGTACGAAATTTGAAAATCGGTCTATTCCAAATTGAATTAATGAAATATACTAACGGTTTTGGGATTTTTTTCCCCTATTTTTTTATTTATTTTTATATTTAAATCACTAAAATCTGCTTTAGCCCAAATTCAAAGACGCTTTCCTTGTGATTTTTTTTTTCAAATTAATTTGTTAAAAAAAAATTTCGTCCGTTTTTTTATTTGTTTATTTATTTTATGTTTTTGTTTTGTTTTTTTCTGGGTTAATAGGGGGACATGCGTCCGGCCTTTGTCCCCGAAAGAAGATGTTTTTTCCCAGCTGTAAGTAATTCCAGTGAATTATTTATTTATTTTTTTCTCCATCTCTCCCCTTTTCCTTCTTTTTTTTTCTTAAAAAAATAAATCGTACTCACAATCACAGTCACGCTTCTCATGAATAACTTTTTTTTTTTTTCTAAAGTCTGGGAAGCCTTTTTACTCACGTATATATGTAAAAATTCATAGACACATATGCACATGATATTACCGCTGAGAAAAAAATAAAATCAACTTTTTTTTAGAGGATGTTTAAAATAGCTTTTAAATGCCACGCGCTTATTTTTTGTCTCACTTTTATATTATTCATTGTAAATTTTGATTTGATTTGGTTTAATTGAATTAATTTGGCTGATTTTTATTTCTTTCAGAGCGACTTTACCAATGAGCGATACAAATCAAATTTCATCTAGTCTTCAATGCGATATTCATAGATCCTACAATAGCGGTGGTAAATATTTAGAAATAAAGTCGCTTTAGCTGGAATCATACGCATGATGGTCCGGTGGGGTAGCTCATGAATCTTGCAAAATATGATACCAAGGTGCAGTTTTGGGGATATTCTAGAGATAGGTGATAAAAAACGCGTACATAGTTCATCCAGAGAGATGATTACGTTGGAAAACGGGAGTAAAGCTCGGTCTGATTGGGACAATTCTTTTTGCCCTTTCCTTCTTGGTACAGCCATGAGCAGATCTGTATATGAAATCGGAATTTCATTTGTAAGATTTAGCAGGTTATGGGCCCAAAACTATGATGCTAACTGTTTTTTGAGCTTTTTCCTAGTTGTCGTTAGAAGCCCATAGCCAGAACGACGGAATAGCATGTAAAAAAAAATTGGAATTTGTTTCTTTTTCTGTGGTTTTCCTCACTCCATTTTTAGAGCACCAGAGGACTTCACTACTTGGAAGGCTTGGCGTTAGGTTCCAAGTCTATATGAAATGCAATATTTTTAATAAAAATGGGAATCATTTCCAAAGCTGCTACTTGGTATCATATTTTCCAACATAACGCGTATATCATACAGAATGTCTAAAAAGTGTTCTATGGGTAAGGTGTCCTCACCCTGGGGAACGGCCCCTATTTAAAAGGCTTGTAAGGGGTATTAAAAGTGTAGAGCTGTATTTTAGAAGTATACTGATCACTTTTTAGACATTTTGATGCGTATTCATTGACTATCATAAATCATGGGATCATCCATAAGGGGCCGTCCATAAATTCCGTAAGCATGAAAAATAATAATCAGGCAAATGATGCTTAATTAATTTATGGACGACCCCCCATACATCTTCCATGTTTTTTTTTTTGCTTTTAACCCGCCGGACAATGACTGACCCTTCGATGTCTGATCGCACGAAATGAATTTCATCCACTAATGCTTCGCTAATTAATTTTAATGTCGACATCTTTCAAAAAAAAAACTCTTAAATCTCAAATTTAAAAAAATAAATAAATTAGGATCGAACGGAAGTAGCCAAAGACGACATTCATCCGTGGATGAAATTCATCGATTCATATCCAGAAACGATCAGCGTCAAAGATCATTGTCAGCTAATCAATTAGAAAAAATTAGAGGTAATTTATCTTAAAACACACCCCTCTCAGCTCCTCTCTTCCCCCAAAAAAAACGTTCACTTAATTTGTATTTTTTACAGATGAAGGAGGATCCGGCCCGGAGCCTGATCTGTTATCCGACACTCCGCCTGTCCCTCCGAGGAGAAGAGAAAAGAAGAGGCATACCCCTCCCAGGCCTGTCAGCAATGGTTTGCCGCCGACACCAAAAGTTCACATGGGAGCTTGCTTTTCTAAAGTATTCAACGGTTGTCCGTTAAGGATTCACTGCACTGCAAGTTGGATTCACCCGGACACGAAAGACCAGCATATTTTAATAGGAGCGGAGGAGGGGATTTATAATTTAAATTTAAATGAACTGCACGAGACGGCGATGGATCAATTGTATCCCAGGAGGACGATATGGATGTATGTGATTAAGGATGTTTTAATGACCCTGTCAGGTGAGAAAAAGATGAGGAATCAATCGAATTTTTGTTTTTAAATTCAAGTAAATTCTCGATCGAATGCGTGTTAAATCTCAATTTAATTTCCAATATCATACGATTAAATTGCGAATTGAATTGAAAATAATTTTTCACAGAAATTTTTCAACGAAACTGCGTTAAATTGAAGATTGAATTAAATTCGTTTAAACTTCCGATTAATTTTTTAATGCAATTTAATTAATTTTCCACTTGAATGCGATTTAATTAACATGTTATTTTTTATTGAATTGTAAAGTGAATTGAATTAAACATTTAATTGATTAAACTCGATTAAGTCACTAATTGAATGGAATGGAATTGAATTTTTAATTTGATTTATTCAATGCAGATTAAATTCACTTCAATTAGTGACTTAATCGAACTTAATCATTTTAATGTTGAATTCAATTCACTTTACAATTCAATGAAAAATAACATGTTAATTAAATGGAATTGAATTAAATTTATAATTAAATGCGACCGAATTTCCCTCCAAACTCGATTGAATTACTAATATAATGGAATTAAATCTCAAAATGTTATTCAATTCTATTCAATTGTTAAGTAAACTGAATTCAATATTCAATTGATTAAACTCGATTAAATTACTAATTGAATGCGATTATTCACTAAGTGAATAAAATGGAATTCAATTTTCAATTCGCTTTTTTGAGGCCGCATCAAATCCCAGACGCCGAGTCTCCCAGACTCTACTCCCGGGAGAGCAAATCCTAGAATATATCATTTATTTATTTGGTCTATGATTTGGGAACATAGAGTACTACAACCGAGACCAAAGAAATTAATAAATATTTAGAAAATAATAATAAATTAATTAACTAATTATGGTCTATGTTTTGGGCTACCGGGTGTTTCTTTGAAAAACTTAGAATTTTAGAAAACTGCTTGGCCAAAGACGAGGGCGTAACGCAGTTGGGGTCTTTATTATTTATATCAAAATTTAAATAATATAATTCTGCTTTTTTTTCTCCCGGGAGTAGAGTCTGGGAGACTTTACTCCCGGGAGAGCAAAATCGGGATTATATTATTTTATTTTTTTGGTCTGGGTTGTAGGACTCTAGGTTCCCAAATTATAGACCAAATAAATAAATAATATATTCTAGGATTTGATCTCCCGGGAGTAGAGTCTGGGAGACTCGGCGTCTGGGATTTGACACAGTCTCGCTTTTTTCAGTTGCAAATTAAATGAAATTAAATGGAATTGAATTAAATTTCTAATTAAATGCGACTAAATTTCCCTGTAAGCTCGATTGAATTGCTAGTTAAAATGAATTAAATTTCCAAGGAAATTAAATTAAACTTTCAATTGAAGTAAGTAATTAATTGAAGTAAATTAAATTTTTTATAAAATTCAATTACATTTTTAATTAAATTAAATCAAATTTCCAGTTAAGTGCGATTAAAATTTCAATGGAATGCATTAAAATATTGTAAACTGAACAGAACTGTATTTACAATTGAATTGATTAAAGCTCCAATGCACCGCGATTAAATTTCTAAAATTAAATTATATTAAATTTTCAATTGAACTGGATTTAGTTGCTGATTGAATTAAGTTTAAGTTCCAATAAAATTTTTTAAAACTTCCAGTCTGTATACTAGTGAATTAAATTTCATTTGAATGGTAATAAACTTCCAAGGGAGAAAATTTAAATTGCAATTGCATCTGATTAAATCTCCTGTTGAATTTTCAACTGACCAAAATTTAGCTTTTGGTTCAATTCATTAAAGGTCCTGATAAGTTCGATTATGTTTTTGATTAATTGAGTTAAAGTTTTAAATTCAATTCAATTATATTTTTCAGTTTAGTACAATTAAATTTCAGTCAAGCGTAATCCTGTATCTCAGAGCCAGAAAGTTAAACAGGCATGGCTGTCTGTTATGATTAAACAATTTTTAGGGGCCATCTTTAGTTTGCATATTTAAATTTTTGGCTCTAAGCTACAGAATTCCAATCGAATTAAATTCAACTTCGTCTCCGATGAAATGAAATCATTTTCTCAATTAAATGCAACTAGTAATTAATCTCAATTAAATTAAATTGAATTCAATTTCAATTTCAATTCTTTTTATCCAATAAAATGAAATCTAGAAAAGAGATATTATTTTTTGCCTAAATGTAAATCAAATTTAATTAAATTTTGATTTATGGAAATTAAATTTACCATTCAATTGTATTCAATTCAATTTTCAATTTAAATCAAATTAAATTTCTAACTGAATTTTTTGCGATTTAATTTTTTTTTTTTTCAGGGAAGACACCTCAACTCTACAGGCATGACCTCCTCCAGTTACAAAGCAAGCAAACCCACAGGTTTTCAATTCACATGAACAAAATCCCGGAGAGATTTGTTCCTAGGAAATTCGCACTGACAACCAAAGTACCGGAGACTAAAGGTTGCGTCAAATGCTGCGTAGGGAGGAACCCTTATAATGGTTATAAGTATTTATGCGGGGCATTACCCACTGGAATTTTCTTAATGCAGTGGTATGATCCGTTGAATAAATTTATGTTTCTTAAGGTGAGTTTCAATTTAAATTGTTGAAATTAAATTAAATAAAGTAAATTCAGATCAAATCTAATTTAATTCGAATAAGAGTTTAATAGGCCTACCAAATTTTATTTATTTTTTTTTTCAGCAATTCGAATGTACGTTACCGTCACCACTTACGGTGTTTGAAATGGTAATCACACCGGATTTGGAATATCCGATGGTTTGCGTAAACGTAAAGCAATCGTATGAACAAGGGAGGCTCAAATTAGATTTAATTAACATGAATCATAAATCAAACTGGTTCCACAGCGATGAACTCGAGGAAATGGACCGGAACGCGACTGTAGTGCCGAGGAGGGAAAATTTAAGGATAATTAAAGTTCATCAATTAGACAAAGACGCTGTATTAGTTTGTTATGACAGTGAGTATTAAAATTCTGTTTTAAGAGTACGCATCAGTCGTGGCAGCAGATAAATCATATTTTCCTTTTTACGGGAGAAAGAATTCAAATGTTGAAAAAAGAAAAATTAAGTAATCTTCAGAAAAAAGTTTGGAAAATTAATTTTTTATTATTCTAGATTTTTCTTCGTTTTTCCGTAAAAAGGAAAATGCGATTTATCTGCTGCCACG
Organism: Liposcelis bostrychophila; assembly: GCA_037577465.1. NCBI lineage: Eukaryota > Metazoa > Arthropoda > Insecta > Psocodea > Liposcelididae > Liposcelis > Liposcelis bostrychophila. Next base: position 22,352,316 of record CM075214.1, on the reverse strand, counting down.
ACTGATGAGCACTTTTAATCAGAAATAATTTTTTGCCTGGAATTCAGTTTTTATTCTGATGAATTTTAGAATTTCAATTCAGAATATTTTATCAGGACGAACCGTTAAATGCATGCAGCGCCCCTGACGGAGCATTTTTTCCCTTAATCGATTTTAAATTCATCAATTAATTTCTTTTGTTTTATTTTCAGATATTATTAAAATAGTCACATTATTAGGAAAGCCCAAAGTCAGCAGGAAATCTGTAGAGGAATTATCATTTGACTCTCAAATAGAATCGGTCATTTGTTTATCCGACAGCGTATTAGCATTCCATAAACACGGCGTTCAGGGTAGAAGTCTGAAAAATGGCGAGATTACACAACAAATAGAAGATAAAAGCAGGACCTACAGGCTTGTCGGAGCCGACAAGTAAATATCAAATTTTTTTTTTCAAAAAATTAATTTCCGAAATTATGAATCGATTTTTCTTTTTTTAGGGTCGTCGTTCTCGAAAGTCACTTAAGCCAAGAAATAACCCGAGGAGGTACCCTAACGGAGGACCCTGGCGCCGATTTATATATTTTAGCAGGACACGAGGCTAGCTATTAATTTTTTTTTTTTAATCAGGGACGTACAAAGAAAAAGCACTAGTCGAATAAGGAAATATCGAACTTTTAATTTTTTTAAAATTATTGCTCATTAATTACCAGTTCTGCATTTCAATTAATAATTCTTTGAAATATTTAAAAAAAAATTCTTTTATAACGATTCTCATAAGTTGTTAATTAAATCGATGTGGATGTTTTTCTTTTTTTTTTAAATGTTTTAAAAAGAAACTAAAGATTAAATGTTTAATCAAGCATGAATCGGTCCTGAGATTAATTTAATTTATTTTAATTTTTAAAGTCTGAAACAAAAATCGATTTTAATTTATTTCTTTCCTATTTTTAAATCATTTTTTTTTGTTTGCAGTCGTTTTTCCGTTTATTTTCATGCATTTCTCTGTTTAAAGACATATCTACGTACGGATTTGTTGAATTCCATTTTTTCAGGAAAAAATTTAAAAAAATTATAAAATTTGTATATATGAAAGTGTATTTTAAAAAACCAAAAGTAATTACGATGTAATATTGTATTTTATAGTAGAATGCTGTTCAAACGGTTGTATTTTCTTAATTGTCCTTTTAAAATTATGATCTCGTTATTTTCGGGAATCGTAGTTCATGTACACACAGAAAAAAAACTGAAAAATTAAAAAAAAAAAATGTTATTAAAAAAGTCATGTACTATGTATTTTAAATGTACAGTTTACAATAAAATTAATTCTCAGTTTATAGGATTAATGCATTGCTAATCACTAAAAATTTTTCGGATAATTTTAGTTTATTTTTTTTAGCGGAATTTGTTTGGGAATCCCTAAATTTTGTTTTTGAATTAAAGAATGGGGTAATCTCCGTTATTACCGAGGAATTAAATTTGGCCTGCCAGTTGTATCATTGCCAATGAGACTCATGCCGGCATTTGGCAGTGATTCTTTTACATTTCGAATTGACCCTTTATTTTAAAAAAATATTGAACCCGGTTGTGCTCTTGAAACATCGTCTAAAGTCTTTTTCATTAAAATTTTTTTTTGTTTCCGTATTTGAAGCGTCATTTTTATGCTTTCGTCTTTATTAATCATGGTGTATTTTATTATTACTTATGATAAAAAAAGAAAATGATGTAGCTTTTAAAAAAATGTAATCACGGGTATTTTAATGGTTTTCCTCGCGGCAGGGCTACTAATTTAGTCCGCAAAAATTTAATAATTTCCGAGCTTGTTTTTATTAGAAATTTGAATAAAAATCAAATCCATTTGAGCGTTAAAACCTGTTAAGACCCGAAGAGAAAATTAAAAATGAACCGAAATTAACTTATTTTTCTTCAATTTCACTTTTTTTTGCATAAGAAAATTAAGGCCCACAGCCACAAGACAAGGGGGAGGGGGGGCAAATGTTGCTGAGTACTTCTGCACTTAATTTTGTACAGTTCCTATCGAAAAAGGTCATTTGGAGCCCTTCTCCCCACCCCATTAAAATATTGGCTATGAGACTGGATAAAAAAATTTTCTTGTTTTTGAACAGAAAATGACTGATAGCGACTCGTCAAAAAATAAATAACCTTCTAATTTTGAATTCGAGCCCCCAGGGACATAAAAATTCTTTTGAGAAAAGCAATTTTACAGAAAAAAAATTTCATTTTCATTTTTAAATCCGATTTTTTTCCCCATTTAACCATTAGTATTTAAATTAGCATTTAATGAATGAGTTCAAAAATATGGCCAAATTAATTTTAATAAAAAAAAATAAAAAAAATTCCCGCTTTTTTAAAAACGACGCTTGCGCGAATTCCCTAAATCCTGCGCCCCGCGATTCTTGGCCGGTTTCCCTGCATTTTCCGCAGTCGTTCAGCGACAGCTGAGGATGGGAGTCGTTTTGGTTTTTGATTAAAAAATTTTTTTTTACAAAATTTACGAACTCGAATACGAAAAGTTTGGTTTTTTTTTCGAAGTTTTTCAGTTTGTTTACGAGTGCGGTTTTTTTTAAAGTTTTTTTTCCCCTTGGTTTACCTTTTTTTCGAAAAAAAAAAAAATCCTTCCCCTTTTAACGACCGCAATGAAATTGCGGAAGTATCACGATAGTTTTTAAAAAGTTTAGTGAAAGTTTATAAGAAAAAAAAAGATAGAAATCATAAAAAATGGCAGAAGCGGAAGGAGGCTCGGAGCAAGATGACGTTTCATTTCTCCGCACGGTAAGACTTCCAATAATTTTTTTTTTTAGTCATTAAAAAAATAAACTCAAAAGAGCATCTGTTCTTATCAGGGAATGGGGCTACGTGCTCTGAATGAATTTTGACGCGAGGAATAAAAACATTTGAAATGAAAGGGAAAAAAATTAAATTTATTGTTATTTATAAGAAAGTGAGCTCCCGTTCGCTTCTAACTTTTTTTTTCTAAAAATAAAATCTGCCGGTTGGGTCAAGTTGGAACTTCGAAAAAAATATACGATGAAATTGGTCCAGAGGAAAATGATATTTCCCTGCACTCCGTGCAAGTCCTCCAGAGATTTGAGGTTTGGACCGTAGATGGTTTTGAAATAAAATTATCCCATTGTAACCCAGTTTTCATTCGAACATTATCTGTAAATAAATTTTTTATGGAGTTTACGTTCAAAGGAATGATAAATGACCATCTTTGGAAAATTATAAAGACTACCCTTTTTTTCTCAGAAAAAAATGTCAATTAAAAATCCAACAAGTTTTTTAATCCCCATGCAGAGGATTTTATAATGTTTAATTAATGAAGATATATTCCGGCTAATCCTAAAATTAATACGGCTATCGATAATTTATCCTTATGAAGTTTTCACGCGACCCTGGGAGGTTTAAAAAAAAAATGTCTGATTAATATGCAAACCGTAATGAATTTCCATTTTTTTTCTCACCTTTTGAAAGAGCGCGACAAAGCGACTTTCAAAGTTAACTCGTAAAATATCATTTTTCTTATCCTACGAGATTTTGCATTTAACAACGAGCTCATCCGTTTTGATTTCATGAAGTATTTATCTTCGTTTAAGTCTTGTCACGAAGGGACTAGCTCAGAAAACCTTGTTAACAATTCTAATATTCGCATCATCACGACATTCAAGGGAGTTAAAGTTAAAACTAATCAAGGGATATTATTTACATTTAAAATATTTTGCTTGGGATTAGGAGGTTCTACTCGAGATTCCGCTGAATTCAATTTTACTAAATTGTAATTTTTAGCGCATGTTAGTACGGCAATATTCTGCGTTTTTGGCTAAAATCTAACAAGATTGCCGCCATCTTTTTTAACTGACATACTTAAGAGGCCTTGTATCAAACAAGGAAGGACATCATACCTGATGTCTATGTTTGCCTTATGGAAAAAAGTGAAAAATCAGCTATGCTTGTCATGCTGTAGTTTGTTGATGACTCCTATAAAGCGCCACTATCGATTCTTCTGACACGATTGAAAGTAAAAATGGCGTCGGTACCGGCAGTGTTTATCGGATTTTTGATATTTCACGGTTTTTTTAAAAGTATATCGTTGTTTTTGTGTTATGAATGTTTGAATTATGAGTAAGGCTCATTAGGTAGTTATCAGATAGATATGGATAATGTCAGGATGAAGCCGGAGTATGTCTTTATGCAAGGTAAATTTTTACATTGCACTTGTTGAACGTATGAATCATCATACATGATTTTTGAATTGCTTGTGCTTATAGTTCAGCTGAACGCGTCTTTGACATGAATTAAATGATTAAGGAATGTAAACTGCCGAATTAATTCATGGTTTAGCTTATGCTGTTAATTTGAGATAATAGTATTAGTACATTTAGAGAGTTAAGAGGCAACCTTCCTTTGTCAACATGTAGATTCTGATATAATTTTCATTTGAACATTGTCTTTATTCAGTCTGTGACTGATAAAAACAACACTCGCTATAAGCCGTTTCTACTGTAATTTTATTAGTGCTTTTAATTTCACATCGTTTTAATAGCTATTTCAAATTTTAAAAAATCAACTTTCAGCTTTTTTAAGCAACATGATATTACCCTTTTGTATGGCATATAAAAGTTCTGTTTTTCCTTTTGATCGTAGACTCTGAAATTTTTAGGATTATTCGGATGTCTGGTGTAGCCTTTTAAGGTATCATTATTGATTACGGTTTTTCATGCAGGAAATATGTGACAACTACTGCATTCAGTCAAAAGTCAGAAAATCAGGTTTCATTTATAAATATTCTTTTAACTTTATTATTTTAAAAATTCTGATGCAAGCATGTAAAAAGCATTAACTCAGGGTCACAAAGAGATAAAAATTTTCTCATGCAGGAATTCAACAGGAAATGTTCAAATTTAGCAAAAACCATTAAGGACGTTGTGTCTCTTGGTTTTGTGGGAATGTCCTCCCCTGTCGTAAAACCTCTGCAACTGAATAAAATTCAAAAAGTACTTTTTTTTTTTGCTTTACCCTCATTCCCCAAACGAGAAAAACCGCAAATCGGAAAATCACCTGACAGCGATCTTGAAATTTTAAACAACTGGCATTCTGCCTCGATTTTAAAAAACCGGGAATCGAATTTCGATGTACTAAAATAAAAAAAAAAGTAGAAATTTCTTCCTTTCTCCTTTTCGAGATTTGTTGAACGGGGAGGTTACCCTTTTTAAAAAGGTCGGGAGCGGCAATAATTCTCCAGGAAGGAGGTAATAATTTTAAAACTCGAGAAGTCGAACTCGCTACCACGGAGAATGTAGAACTCGAAGTTTTTAACCTTAGCAAATTAATTTTTAGAGATTTTCTAACTTAAAAACATGTGTGAAGTTTCTTCTTTAAAAAGCGCATTTCATCATTTACGGGAACTTTGCCAGATTTATTAATTATGAAAAAAAAAATTGTTGTTACGATGCAATGCTAAAAAATTTAGATATATTTTTTCAAGTTCTTTTTAGCGTTCTTTCTCGTTTTTCCTTTTCTTTATTTTCTTAAATTTTCTCACTTTGCTTTTCCTCGATTGAGAGAATTTGTTTCCATTATCATTCCGAGCCTTTGAGAAATGCTCCGTGTTCTTTTTATATATTCTCACTGTCTTTTTTTTTTTCTTTTCCGTTTTTTCAAGATCCGGGTCTGGCTAGCTGTAATTTACTGGAAAAAAAAATGGATGTGAAGAAAAGAATTTTTTTTTTTTTTTTTCGAAATTCTTTTTAATCTCAGACTTATAAAATTATATCCATCTCTATCTAGGTCAATGCAACCGTAACGGAAATTATTATTGAGACAAAGTTGAAATTCCATCCTTCGCAACTGAGAAATCATAATATCATCTGAAATTTCCTGTTGCTTTTACATTATAAATGCTGTTTCGATGGTCGTAATCTCTTGCTAACTATCAAAGTTTCGACTTGGTGCTTTTGGATTATAATACGTAAGGGGATAATTTCATATTTGACAATGTATCGAAATTTTGTTTCGAAATGAGTTTCAAAATTTTGTTTCTGCACGGGCTGCGGATCTGCGAGTTGTTGATAGGCCTAGTTTCTTATTCGGGACGCTTTTGTTTTATCAAACCCGCACTGATCAGTTTTTTTTTTCTGTCAGATTAATTGATCAATCTGATTGCATTTGATCAGCTTCATTTTAAATAGCTAAAATTGATCGCATTTTATGTTGTTCATCACGCATCATTGAGTTTGATCATCATCATATAATCTTAACCTCTTGCGGGCGGGTGTATCATATTTGATACAGCAGCGATTTAATGTAAAATAGTTCATTCAACGATGCTGTATTGACTTATTTCTGTTGGTATGAGGTCAAAATGATCAAATCTTGAAATTTTAGTAAAAATTAAGTTCCTATGTTTAGCTTATGGGAGTATTATTACTTAATTAGAATATTAATTAATGGCATTAAAATTATGTTTTTGATAATAATGCAAATAAATATGTTACAAACTACTGCAATATGGCCAAAATTAAAAATTGTGAGCTGACATGTTTATCACATGACGAATTTATTCCTCCCATACTTAGCTTATGGAGCTAAGATAAAATTAAACTTTCAGAAGCGAAATATGACAAAAAAATTTCATAAGCTATAAATTTTGATATCAATATCGATTCCGAGACTTGTTATCTTGATTTTACTGCATTTTATACTTCAGCTATTAGTTTTGAGCGATTTTTGTAAGATTTAATTAAAAATATTTTTTTCCATAAGCTAAACATAGGCGACCAAATTTTTTTTAGCTTTACTAACTGCCTCTATGGATCATACTATATCAAAATATTGCTGAAAAAGACCAAACAGAATCTACGCCCCTAACGCTTCTAAGGAAAAAATAGGCTTCCGGCAGCAAAAGGTTAACAGGGAAGATTTTATGTTTATTAAAATCTTGTCTTTGTTCCTTTACTTGCGTAAGGGAAAGGACAAACAAAAAATTCTCAAGTTGCACCATGACGCAGTCAAAAAATCAAAATCATATTGTTGGACAATTTTTTTTTATTGTATCTTGCATAATCTTGAGATTACGCGACTCGTTTTAATATTTTTCCCATTTAAACAACCCCTTAAACTTCAAAAGAAAGTTATTTTTTATAATATCGAAACGGCAAAGACTTAGCTAAAAAAAAAACCGCGAGCCAAAAAATCAACGCAAAAACACGAATTTCCCATCCTTTGATTTAATTTTTTTTTTTTAAAGCAAAAAGATGTCCCATTTTTTTTTTTACGTTCATACTACTATACATGCTCAGGATTTTCCTTCGGGATTTTCATCAACAAGACTCGCTTCTTTCGCAAAGGGAAAGGATACTTTTATTATTTAATAAAGCGTGAAAAAAAGTGGTGGTAACTATTTCCGTTTACATTCGCGTGATATTTTGAAATTTGAATTTGGATAAAAAAAACTTTTTAAAAGGAAATATTCAACGCCTCGTTGAGTTTCCTTTTTCGAGGTGAAGGAAAGCAGAAAAACGAAAAATTTTTTTTTCCTTCTTTGAAACATTTCCCATTTCTTTTGATCCGATAATATGTTTTTTCTTCTTTGCTTAATTAATAAAGTACTTTTTATTTTCTGGAAAAATTTAATCATTATTAAGAAAGAAAAAAGCCTGAAGGGACGTGTTTTTTAATCTTTTAAAAGTAATAAAAATGCTAAAGACATTAAAAACGGAAAATTGGTACTGTCAGTCATTTCATGTCACATGTATAAGCCGCCTAATTTCGGGTTTCCCTGACGTTTCAAATGCAAATTACGAGTCTCGGCGAGGTATATTACACACTCCATGAAAACTCATTGTCATACGACCTGGGTTGACACTTTTCCTTGAAACGTTATTAGTTTCCGTTGAAAATTACTTTTTTTTTTTTTTAGAAACGAGAAATTAAAAAGGAAATTTTTTTTTTTTATGGCTGAAGGTTTGGAATTTTTTTAGGAGGGACCAATAAGGGCTTGTCCATAAATTACGTAAGCATGTTTAGGGGGGTCTGGGAAATCTTACGTAAGCTTAAACTTCAATTTCGCACAAAATACATTTACTGCAATTAATTCCGATTTTTAAATTTAATTCACTTGAGTAAAAAAATTTTTCTATGATAAATTTTAACGTGTAAACAATTTTTTAAAAAAACACGATTGAAAAAATCCTGTTTCGATAAATGTTAATTAATAAACGATTTAAGATATTTTTTTTAAAATAATTTTATTTTTCGTTTAAAACTTTAATTGTTTTTTGTATGTGCAGGAAATATTTAATGTTCCTCATATTTATTTTGTTGTCTGGTCAAAAAAAAAAAAAAAAAAAAAAAAAAAAATTAAAATTTTTAAAAGCCAAATATTAGGGTCGAAATGAAAGCCGTTTTTGAGGCGGAGATGGGAGTGATAATTCAGTTTTTATTTTTTTGGCAGAGAATGGGTTGTCCGATTGAAGAATCCGAAAAACGAAAAAAAAATCTCTTTCAAATTTCTAAAAAAAAAACTAACGGCCTAAAGTAACCAAAATACATAAATTTTGGGTCAATTTTTACAATTTTTTTTCGTACCTTCAACGTGGTGATAGTAAAATTTTGAACCAGCCGGGTCTTATCAGTGAAAAAAATTTTGTGCGATTTTTATGATTTTAGCCATTAAATTTGGCCACTTTCGCCCTTAGGGTTCCAAGGCGAAATACATGATTTCGGGCCAATTTTTTGCGTACTTTCACATGGTGAAAGCGAAATTTGGGTCCAGCGTGGTCTTCGGGGCGAAAAAAATTTTTTGAGATTTTGGCCATTTTATGGGCACTTTGGCCGTTGGAAAAAAAACCGAAAAAATACGTATCTGGACCAGTTTTTTGCGTACTCTCACGTGGTGATAGCGAAATTTGTGTGCAGCGTCATCTTCGCAGCGAAAAAATTTTTTAAACTTTTGGCCATTTTTTTTTTGCCACTTTCTTGTTGAAAGAAAATTTTAGAAGCTTAAAAAAGCTTAGGCTAATTTTTGACGTACTTTTTGACTGTCATAGCGAAATTTTGGTCCGGCGAAGCTAACATTAGGAAAATAATTTTTTTTCTCTTTAAAGGGCCATTTTGGCCACTGGGCAATTTTTTAAAAAAATAACAATTATGCCGTTAGATAGCCCTTTGAAAGACCTTTTTTTTTTGTTTTTTGGATTTTTCAATCGGACAACCTATTCTCTGTTAAAAAAATTGAAACTGAATTAGCACTCTCATCCCCCGCCTCAAAAACAGGTTTCATTTCGACCCTAACATTTGACCTAATTTACCCCCTCACTAGATCCTATCAGTGGGTAAAAATCCAAAAAAAAAATTTAATTTTGGGGCACAACCCTTATGGTATCCCGGTGGCAGCCTTTTTTTTTATAAATATTGAATTTTTTGAAAATTTTTACTTTTTAAAATTTTCGTGCTAATTTAAAATGGCAATCAGCAATGGTGTTAGGTTTACTAAGGTTAAAAAAATTATGTTCGATGAAAAACTTTAGGGAGCGGGTTATAAAGGTTATATAGTGTAAAAAATGGAGAATTTTTATCTGCTGAACTCCAAAAATTTTCAAGTATCAGAAATGATTAAAATTAGTGGAAGAATAATCCCAGAATTTAATTTTTTGAGAGGAAACCTATTTTAAAAACAATTTTTAGAGGGAATTTTTAATTTTTTTTTTTTTTTTTTTTTTGGCAAAAAGCTGTAACGGAAGAAAAATAAGGGGCATATTTTTGGATTTTCGCTTAGAAAAATTCCGATTTGCACATTCAATTATTCGTTAATTTTTTTTCATTTTTACTGTCTTAAGCCTTTAAAGGCCGAATTTTGAAAAATTTTCCCGAAAAAGAAATGAAAATTTCCCAATTTTTTTTTTTAAATGATTTTGCACTTTAAGTTAACGTAGAACACATTAGAAACCCGCACTGTCCGTTAAAACCCATATTTTTTATTATATATTGTATTATTTTCAGTATATGCAACCCGCAACACATACATACAATACAAAATGTCCCACAAAATTTGTTTCCTTCCGTAAAATGATCGGGAAAACGACATCCTATACGTTTTCGACGTCGCTGATTCCAAATCTGACTTCAGAATGATGTAATTCCACTCGGCATTAGGTTAGTCGGTCTGTAAGGGTTAAATGACTGATTTTACTTGCAGTTTAAAATCAAATCTGCAACTATAATTTTTATACTGACTCTGACCTTCAAATATTATACTGACCCTTTTATTTTTTAAACTGCTATTTATCGACTTAAAATACTTTACCCATAAAATAGCTCTCTTTTCAAAATACGTCACTTTAAAAGGAAAGCGGAAATTAAGACCTGAGCAAGTAGAGACAGGAATAAGGAGATGCAGTCGGACAAGGTGAAAAACAAAATCCCATCCTATTAAAGACAATACTCACGTATCAGCTGCTACTTTCAAACCTTTTTTTCCCAAACCGTACAATTAAAAAAAAAGCAGGGAAGAAAATAAAAAATTATCCGACGTTTTTACCTCATTTCAAACCCCGAAGCCATGCTGTAACTGAAACAAAAAAAAAAACATCAAAAGCTTGGTATTTGATCCCTTTCGAAATCTCGTCCTTTTTTTATTTTTTGTTTTTTCCGAAACTGAAATCCGATAAAAATGGGGGAAAAAGGTAATTTCGACTATTTTTTTTTATACCAGTCAATCAATCACCTGAATGGACGACATGAAAAAATAAAGAAAGAAAATCTCATTTTCCTCCGTAATTGGCGCTTTTTTTTCTTCTCTTAATTAATTTAATCCAATTAATTTTAAATAGATTTTATTTCTTCGCTTTTCTTGCGGAAAGAATAATATTTTATTATTTGTCTCTCCAGGGAAAGCCATTAAAAAAATTAAAATTCAGAGATAAAAAGACATTAAAATAAAAAAAAAAAAAAAGGAGCGAAAAAGTGAACGAACCCGTAGGTCCCAAAGGACGCGATGCCCAACTGAAAAAAAATTTTTTTTTACAGGATTCCCCGACTTTGTAACTTAATTTAACGAAACGCAAGCTGTTGTTTCCCATAAAAACGTAATCATTTTATTTACTTTTTTATTTTTTTTTTTTCTTCCGGGCCGGCATTTATCAGTCGAACCGAGGAATCGATTACTTAACCAGACATTTGGATAAAAAGAGACGTGCTGGGAATATTTTTTTTTTTCAAATCTTTACGTATTGAAGCCTGAGAAAAAAGCAAAGTTTTCTGCAATTCCCCTCCCGTCCGAAAGTAATATTCAACATATTAGACGGTTTTCTATAAATAAATTTGGCAGTCAAGCTAATTTATTTGGTCTGGGTTTAAGCGACGTGTAATGTCCTTTCTTCCTTTTTTTTTTTTTTGTTCGTCAATTTCGATTCCATGAATCAACGTATGAAACATTTATACGCTGCATCGTCCTTTTTAAATAGGTCAAATGCTCACCTGCATTGACAGTTAATGATTAAAAAAAAAAAAAAAAAAAAGGGTAAACGAGCTTTTACTTGTTTTTGTTGTGTAATGTTTATCCGAAATGCAAAGGAATCGTTTTTCGTTTGGGAGGAGATAATTAAACATAAGAAATTAATCTTCTTAGGTAAAGTGTATTAGGGCGTTAAGCCCGAGAGAATTACGTGAGGCCTATGCTTTTGTCTTCTGCTAATCGCATTAGGATGTCAAGCGGCTAAAGAAAATTGCTTCAAACATGTTTCTCGGCGGGTGTATAAACATAATTTTTACACATATATCAAAAGCGATTTGGAAATAAATTATTTCGGATAATTAAAGCTTTTAAAGGTTTTTTTTTTTTAAAAAATGATGCACCGTTGATGTTCTCCGGTATTATCCTCCGTGTTTTAACCTTTTTATTTTCACATCCCGGCTAAGGGATGTAAGATTATTGCGAATTTTTAAATTTTAAAAATTTATTTTACGAATTTTTAAAATTTCGGTGAAAGAGCCCCCTAATTGTTTTATAGTAACAGGGAGAGGATTGCCAGTTTTTTCAGATTTTTAGGACGTCGTTTAGCCATGTTTACGGAAACCTAGCCTTTTGCTGTCGGAAGCCTATTTTTTACTTAGAAGCGTTAGGGGCGTAGATTCTGTTTCGTCTTTTTCGACAATATTTTGATGTAGTATGATCCATAGAGGCAGTTAGTAAAGCTAAAAAAATATTTGGCCGCATATGTTTAGCTCATGGAAAAAAAGATATTTTTAATTAAATCTTACAAAAATCGCTCAAAACTAATAGCTGAAGTATAAAATGCAGTAAAATCAAGATAAGTCTCGGAATCTATATTGATATCAAAATTTATAGCTTATGAAATTTTTTTGTCATATTTCGCTTCTGAAAGTTTAATTTTATCTTAGCTCCATAAGCTAAGTATGGGACGAATAAACTCGTCATATGATAAACATGTCAGCTCACAATTTTTAATTTTGGCCATATTGCAGTAGTTTGTAACATATTTATTTGCATTATTATCAAAAAAATAATTTTAATGCCATTAATTAATATTCTAATTAAGTAATAATAATACTCCCATAAGCGAAACATAGGAACTTAATTTTTACTAAAATTTCAAGATTTGATCATTTTGACCTCATACCAACAGAAATAAGTCAATACAGCATCGTTGAATGAATTATTTTGCATTAAATTTAATTATTTAATTATTTTGCATTTATTTTCATTATTTCCACAAATAGTTTAATGTTCCTGAAAAAAAAAAAACAGTTAAAAACATAATAAACAAAAAAAGGAAAAGAGAAAAAAAAATAGATGCATACTTAACAGTCGGAATGGTGACTTGTCCGTGTAGCGGTTTGGCTGATCAATGAAGTTAAGCAGCATTGATGCGGGCCAGCTTCTGGATGGGTGACCGCACCGACACTCTTCCCCTCTGGCGGGGATCGCGGGAACTTACAAATGCAGTCATCTTAACCTCACTGTACGAGTTAGTTGTCGCATGCCAGAAAAAAAAAAAGTACCTGACCTGCGAAAGCAGTTAGTAGAATACAGAAAAAAAAGACCTGCGTTAAGCAGTTAATCAAATGGCCGTCAATTGTCATGATAAACATGATACAATGACAAAACGTACGGTATATATTGTGGAAATCTCCGGAAGATTAAATTCAGTATAGCGAGATAGGAATCTGATCTACTCTTGAGTTTTCTCCTTTACTAGTGCTTGGTTTGGGTTTGTCCATCTCAATTTACAATTTCTTCCTAAAAATAAATGAAGAATTTTCAAATAATTAACAAATTAAAACTAATAAATTATTACAAAGGTTTTATATATAAAACCTTTGTAATAATTTAGGAAATCCTTATTTGGAATAATTTAGGAATTGTAGGCTAATAATTAAGGAATCCTTTAATAAATTATTTGTTATAACAAATAATTTATTAGTTATAACAAATAATTTATTAGTTATAACAAATAATTTATTTGTTATAACAAATAATTTATTAAAGGATTCCTTAGGTTTTAGGTTTGTAAATAGAAGGAGTATCTATCAAAGAATAATTCCTTTTTATGCTTTACCAAAAAGCTTAGAGGCAGCTCCTGAATCAGCAATATCAAGTCCTTGGTCAGTAGTCAATCGAATTAGAACAAAAGTAAGAAACTATTTTCCTAGACCTCGAGAAGCCAAAAGAGTCAAATGCTATGGGTGGAAAGCCAGATTATCAACAAAGGGTGGAAAACGTATTATCATGAGAAGGATTTAAAGAGGAAGATGGTATCTGACTCACTAAGTGTGAATAATATAGTTTAATTATTTAGAAAAACTGAAACAATTTAAAAAGTTAATATGAATTTTGAAAAACTGATGTTTACTATAATATCGTCTGTGAAGTTACATTTTCATTTTTATTAAAAATTAAATTTATTCAAATCTGACTGTTTTAGTTAATTATAGAACTAGAAGGCACATTTTAGGGTACGGGCAGCAGGTTTTTAATTGCACAAAATATCGAAGCTTTCGACACCTTCATCTTCTTCCCAAGTTTCGCACAGACTTGGAAATGAGTTTTGGCCATTATTTTTTTTTTTTTTCCGGACCACTATGCGCTCTATAACAAGGTCATACGTACAAAAAAAATAAGTACAAATTTTTAGACAAATAAAACTCATGAAAATGGAAGGTTGGTGGTTCAAGTCCACTTTTCGAGCATCTTTGGTGTATTCTTTTACTGAAAATCTTCCCGGTTCCCTCTTTGATCCCTATGTCGATAAATCCCAACTGAGAGTATTACACCCCCCTGCCTTAAAGCAGTTTTAGGTTTGTTAAAAAAGTTAAAAATAAAATTTTTGTTAGTCACTTTTTGAATTTTGACAAAATTCTACAGTACGTAGGTAAATAACAAAATTAAAAAATCTTGTATTTTCTCAAATCTCAAACTCAATCTCGATTTTTGGGTGATACTTATTTGATCTACTTTAAAAAAAAATGATATTCTTGTTAGCCAGTTTCAGAATTTTCACAAACTTTTAGGAACGCAAATCGTTTTTTTTTAAAGCCACTTTTTGGATTTTAACTTAAATAATTAAAATATTCGTATATTCGGAGTATTCGTTATGCATTTTTTGAATTTTCAGAAACGTTTAGGCACACAACAAAATTAAAAAATCTTGCATTTTCTTGACAATTCCAATTAAAAAAAAAATAAATAAATAAAGAAAAAGTGAATTTGTTGTTATTTTGTGGTGCTTTTCAAGTGATAGTTTTCTTAACTGTCACTAGAGACATGACGTCGGCTGAGTGGCGAGCGTGCTCGACTCCGAAACGAATGATCGTGTGGAGTCTTGGTTCGAACCTGATTTCAGTCAGGATTTTTTTCCACCAGCATTCACCTCTGATACTCATGTGTGTATCATGTGAAGAAGACCGATGTGTCACAGGGTTCGGATTCCCTGTCTAAATAAAGTAGGTCCCGCTCATTCGTAAAATACCTTTGCGATGAGATTGCCCCGTCTTCGAGCTCGTCACTCGATACATTAAGGGGTATGACGTAGTAACGCCTAAATCTTACACCAGAAGCCGAACTTGGTACAGGTAGGCGCCTGGTCATAGGGCTTCATGTCCTGATTACGCCGAAAAAGAAGAAGAAGAAATGTACACGATAGAACTAGCGAAAACTGTGGCTACTGCTTTCAGACGCTCGTGCCATCGAGCATAACGTTCATAAAAAACTGCTCTCTCCTCGAATTTCTCCAATCTTCGTTCTATGTATTCCAGCTTGATAGTCGTTTTATTTACACTGTTGGACAAACTAAATATTTTAGGAATCGCATTTTTCCGCCCTGTAAAAAAAAAAATTATTAAAATCAATTACAAGTGTTTCCCACCTTCACAGACTACGGATTAAAGCAACTCCTTTATGTGATCTTTGTCAGGAGACGGAAACAATAGAACATCTTTTTTTTCGATGCAAAAAGTATTCAACGCAGGCCAGATTGAAAATGATAAGAGACATAACAAATGCAGGGTATTCACCATATGATCTGAACAACATACTTCAAATGGATTCAAAGGAAAAATTTCAAATAGTGAAGAACTTTATTATTCAATGTAAAATATCAATTTAAAAAAAAAGAAAAAAAAAAAAAAAAAAAAAAACTATTGTAACTGGAGAATGGTTGCATAAAGGTTCTAGTTCCTTTACATAACCGGCCGGTCAGCCGGGCGGTGAAAATTTTTTAACAATAAAAAAAGTTTAATATTTTTTTTTTAATTCGGTTTTTTACACATGAAAATGACATCGGATCGCACTGAAACCGTGGCAAAACGTTTTGTTATGCTTAAAAGGTAAAGATTCGATATTGAAATTGCATGAAAAAGGCTTTATAGTTCCTAAATTTGATAATTTTTTTAAATGTTTTCGAAAAAAAAAATAAGACCGCCATTTTTCTTTTTGTTGTTGAAACAGTTCGCGGATTCACCGCTAGAGCGCTGCACTAGTCTCTCGGAAACAAACATTTTTTTTTGCTGCGCAAACATTTAAAAATTATGAAATATAAGAACAATTAACTCTTGTTCATGCATTTAATGTCGTGGATCTTCATCTCTGAAGATAACTAAACGTTTTGGTACGGTTTCGGTGAAGTTAGACCCCGTTTTCATGTATAAAATATTGGATTAAAAAAAAATTTTTTTAATATTTTTTTATCGTTAAAATGTATACACCGCCCGGCTAACCGGCCGGTTATGTAAACGAACTAGAACCTTAACTAAATCCAGTAAATTTAATTAAAAAAAAAAAAAAAAAAAAAAAAAAAAAATTACAAGTGTTGATAAAACAACAAATTTCTTTATATCCATATAAAAAAATCGGGTTATTTTGTGATATAGTGTTACTTATTTAAGTAACACTATATCACAAAATAACCCGATTTTTTTAGGAATCAAGTTTTACTTACAAACATTAGCTCCGTAAGAAACAACTTTGTTTTCTTCTGCACATCCATTAAATACTTTTTTTTAACGACACGAGGATTTAGAACGGGGGAGGGCTCCAAATAATTTTTTCGGTAAAGGGAGTTGCGGAAACAGAGTGTGGCTCAAAAATGTGTTTGAATGAGTAAAATATTATGTCTGTTTTTGCAACAACAGATATTTGTGCGAAACAAATTGAAATAAAAATTCGTATTCAAGTTTGAAACTTTCCCCTAAACAACAAAACTACAAAGCTGAAAATTTTAATTTCATCCCTTTCTCTGTTGTGTAGGAAAACTCACCAAAATTAAAATATTCTTAATTAACTTAGTTTAACAAGTATGTACTCTTTTGTTTTTCCTTTTATATACTTTCCGAAACTTCTCCCCCAATCATAAAAACGACCCACAGAGAAAATTCAATTGTTGTCTACCTTCGACTGTATAAATTTCCTTTTCTCACGGTGTTTTGGGTCAAGGGAAAACCTTTTCTTCCCGGAGAAGATGAGGGTTTTCCCAGCCATTCAAACATAAAACCCATTCGACCTCCACCATCCATTATCTCTTTTTATTCATCCCGAAATGTTGATTAATAGCAGAGTCTTAAACCATTCACATCTTCATTTTTTTTTTTTTTTTTGCTGAAATGGATAAACAAGGCCGTGTTTTCCCCCCCACACGAAAAAAAAAAGTAATTCGAAAAAAACCATTAAATATTCAACGTGTTGAAAACTGGGTTACGCGGAATTCATGTCAAAATGTGAAATGAATCTGGTTAACTCGGAATTTCACTTTTTCTTCCCGCTTTTCCCTCTTTGTAAATGCCCGAAGAATTCGGTGTGGGCTCCGATCTTTATCGATTCTGTGGGAATTGATCGGTTTCCGGAAAATTGGGGGGGTTTGATATTTTTTCTCGGGGGAATCAGCCCCGTAAAAAAATAAACGACTTCGCCTCCCGCTTTCGTAAATAATTCAAAACACGTTTTTTTTCTTTTCAAAAATAAGGAAACGACAAGAATTAATTAAAAGCTCATTTTCCGTTATCTTTAAAATAGTCTTCTCCTTTTTGTGTGGGTAGGGAAAATTTTTGATGAAAAGTAAAAATGTCACGCAGAGATGAAACATAAAATTTAAGTGGAAAGTTTTTCCCAGCTTCTTGTTCTTTTTTTTTTATCGTTAAAGAAGATTAGGCTTTTGTCAAAGTGTATTGTTTTCATCTTTGGGAATTCTTTGCCTCACTTAATATGTATGAAAGTTTAATGCTGAATATCGCTTTAAAATTCCGTTTTTCTTTTTTCAATTTTATGTTTTGCCGCGGAAAATGTAAATTGAATTTTCATTTAGCTTCTTTAAAAAGCTTGTTTTCCTCATGCAGGGAATTATAAAATGGTTTTTGACGTAGGACTACGTCTTGGGGGTCGACTTTCTTATTTTTCCCCCCTTCTTGGGGGGAAAAATAGTTTGTGCGGATCGTGTAGTTGCCTCTTAACGAAAAATTATTATTATTATTAATTATTAACATTAAAATAAACTTTCTAAAAAATTTAAAAGAAATTTTCTGAAAAATATAAAAGAAATTTTCTGAAAAATTTAAAAGGAGACTGTGTCAAATATCCCAGACGCCGAGTTTCCCAGACTCTATTCCCGGGAGATCAAATCCTAGAATATATTATTTATTTATTTGGTCTTTAATTTGGGAACCCAGAGTCTTACAACCCAGACCAAAAAAATAAAATAATATAATCCCGATTTTGCTCTCCCGGGAGTAAAGTCTCCCAGACTCTACTACCGAGGAGAACAAAAGGCAGAATTATATTATTTAAATTTCGAAATAAATAATAAAGCCCCCACCTGCATTAAGCCCTCGTCTTTGGCCAAGCAGTTTTCTAAAATTATAAGTTTTTAAAAGAAGCACCCGGTAGCTCAAAACGTAGACCAATTAATTAATTATTTATTATTATTTTCTAAATATTTGGTAATTTCTTTGGTCTGGGTTGTAGGACTCTATGTTTCCAAATCATAGACCAAATAAATAAATAATATATTCTAGGATTTGATCTCCCGGGAGTAGAGTCTGGGAGACTCGGCGTCTGGGATTTGGTGCGGCCTCATTTAAAAGAAAGTTTCTGAAAAATTTACAAGAAATTTTCTGAAAAATTTAAAAGAAAGTTTCTGAAAAATTTAAAAGAAAGTTTCTGAAAAATTTAAAAGAAATTTTCTGAAAGATTTAAAAGAAAGTTTCTGAAAATTTAAAAGAAACTTTCTGAAAAATTTTAAAGAAAATTTTCAAAAAAATTTAAAAGAAATTTTCAAAAAAATTTAAAAGAAATCTTCAAAAAAATTTAAAAGAAATTTTCAAAAATATTTAAAAGAAATTTTCTAATATAAAAAAAAAATTTTCTAAAGAAATTTTTCGAGAAAATTTACAAAAAATTCTAAAGAAATTTTCTAAAAAATGTTCTAAAAAAATTACAAGAAAAAAGTTAAAGTAAAGGTATGTCTCCATTGGTGAATTAATTACATGATGTAATTAATTACAGGATGTAATTAAATGATTTTCGAAGGTCCTAAATCGTTGTTTTTGATCTTGCTGGTTACATCTACATTATGAGAAAGGATATTGAGCACCAAAGATTTGAAAAAAAAAATTAACACCTTTGTAAACCGTTTAATTGCATTCTGTAATTAATTACATCATGTAATTAATTCACTAATGGAGACATACCTTAAAGTTTTATTTTAAAATTACATGACATGAACGAAAGCATGGACTTAAAAATTTTAAATAAAATGTTCACTAAATTTTTTAATTTTGTCCCTTTACCTTTAGCCAAGAATATGAGCTTAAGCAATATTTCAATATTAAAATTTTAACTCTGAAGACTTTAATTAAAATTTTAACTAATTTTTTTCAACTTTGGACTTTTTTTTAATCAAGAATTTCAAGTTTTTTTCGTGCCAGAAAAAAAAAATTACATTTTTATCAAAAAATTCAAAAAAAAAAACGAGGAAAAAAAATGCCTTAAATTTTTTTTATGTGACAGGAAAAAAAAAATATATTTTTATCAAAAAATTACGTAGTCCTGCGTAGGGATATGCCCCCATATCCCAGTCTAATTTTTTAAAAGTTGTTCGAAAGCTTAAGGATGTTCTACCGATGAGATTTTTAGTTGATTGTTCTCCTGCAACGTAAACATGGGCGCAACATTGTTTATTTTTTTGAAGAAAGGTTTTTCTTCCTGGATAAATTTAATTGGTTCCGAATCATTCTTTTTCCCTTAGGTACCTGTTGCAATTAAAAATCCGCGAAATTAATTCGCCTAAATTAACTCACTTTTAAAAAAATTTAATTTTTTTTTTACAGGAAGACATGGTTTGTCTTTCGTGCACAGCAACAGGAGAAAGAGTTTGCCTTGCCGCTGAAGGATTTGGTAATCGGCATTGTTTCCTGGAAAATATCGCTGACAAGGTAAAAGTGTTAACCTTTTATTTCACCGACCCTCACCCCCCCCCCCTCCTTTCTCTTTAATTAAAAATTACATATCTCGATCGGAATTGACAAACGCTTTTGTATCACGTACATTAAAATCCAACTTGGTTTTAATGATTTACGACTTTTTAGTCATCCGCAGGTTTTATCATCCCGCTAAAACCATTAAATTAATTCAGCAATCAATTTTTCCTTTTCTTTTTTTTTTAAAACAGAATATTCCTCCGGATTTATCACAATGCGTGTTCGTCATCGAGCAAGCTTTATCAGTCAGAGCTTTACAGGAATTGGTAACGGCAGCTGGGACAGAATCCGTAAGTATTTTAATTTTTTTTTTCTTTGTGTCACGTAATCGTTTTTCATGCATGCCACCGTTGTTTAAGGGGACTTTCTTTTTTTTTCCGAAAATAGCTTAATATCATTTAAATTTTTTAAAATTAAAGTCGGAATCGATTTAAAGCGGAAGGTTTAAAATCTTTTCAAAGGGCAGTCGCAATTGCATGATAAAAAATTCATTTTCGCCCCCGTATTTTTTTTTCCTTTTTACCTCCTTTCATCTGTATTTATTGTGTTTGAAAAAAAAACGAAGCTGTGTGTCTCTTTTGCTTAAAAATGGTCATCTATCTATATATATAAAAGATATTTGGGTTAAAAAAAAAAAAAAAAAAAAATCTTAAAAAAAATCGACATTTTTCACATCCGAAATATTTTTTCTAAAGGAAAAATGTCGGGCAAAAAAAATTATAATATTTAATCGCTCAGGGCTTTTTTAGCTCACTTCCCATTCGAAATTTTTTTTTCTACAGAAAAAATATTTCGGACGTGGAAAATGGATTTTTTTAAAAAAAAGGGTTACCATAAGGGTTGTGCCCCGAAATGAAATTTTTTTCTGACTTTCACTAGGTCCTATCGATACTAGGTCCTACGATTACCCCCTCACTAGGTCCTATCGATAGGTGAAAGCCCAAAAAAAACAATTTAATTTTGGGGCATAAAGCTTATGGTAACCCGGTAACAGCCTTTTTGCTTTAATTTCGAATCTGAAAACAATTGTTTTTGTATTTCGTCCGGTTTATGAGAAAAACAATGAAAATTGTTGACTTAGTGCGTTTTGTCACTTTTCTCAATTTTTTCGTCTTGTTTTGGTTACACATTTTCCATGTCACAGCTTCTGAAAGATTTTTGGTGGTCGTCAGGTAGTTTCTGCAACAAATATTCGCGAAAGTTCTTCCGTCATGCAATTAAACGAACCTTAATCGAATCACGTTATCCATAAAAAGAAAAGCTTGTTTTGTGTATGTGCTTTCTCTTGTTTTTCTTCTCATCTTCATTTCTTTTTTACTTATATATTTGTTTCAGGTACTGTAATAAAAGAAAAAAAATTCTATTTTTAACTTTTTTTATTTAAGTTTTGGGCTTATTGTTGCATAACAAAAAAATTCGCTTTTTTTTTAAACACTAAAATATTATAGGTGAGTTTTTATTTTCTGTTTTTTATTCGTTCAGAAGTTTCAGCTGAATATACGGAAGAATAAAAAAATAATATATTTTTTTATGACAATTTGATATCAATGAAAAAAAAAAAAAAAATCCCGGTTTAGATTTTGTAATTTGGCGTTTTTATTAGGTCGCCTATGCGATAGCACACTTGACTGAAAATTGCGAAACCCACACAATGAGAGGTTTGCGTGATCAAAAGATAACTTGTCAGCGCCCATCCAAAACGAAAGCTTTATCCGACATCGAAATTAATAAATAATGGGCCTAATAATTTTTTTCCCTTTCCCTAATTTTCCTGCTCTTTTTTTTCGTGTGCGTGAGTGTGCGTGTTGTTTTCTTATCTCCTTTTCACAGCAAATAGGAATCACATTGTAAATATACGTAAACGACCCACTCTCGCTTTTTTGGAAAGCTTCCAAAATTCGAAGATTCCGAATTTGATTTACTTCGTGTTAAAAAGCCGGGACGATATTAAGATTGGATTATAAAAACGTTAACCTGGAATGTCTATAAAACGTGGCTTCCACCTGTAGCGAGCTCCCCCCATTTCTCTCGTCCTTTTTTTTCCCGACAAAAAAAAAAAAAAAAAAAGCGGTGAAGACGAAATTTTACGGTTGTAGAAAAAAAAAAGGAGGGAACGGGGAAAAAGTTTGTTCGCATACACACCGCAATATTTGCTTTTTTGGATTAGGACCAAGAAGTCACGGCCGTTTTCACATAAGAAAAATAAATTCTTTCTT
The DNA here is from genome assembly GCA_037577465.1 of Liposcelis bostrychophila. Lineage (NCBI taxonomy): Eukaryota > Metazoa > Arthropoda > Insecta > Psocodea > Liposcelididae > Liposcelis > Liposcelis bostrychophila. The sequence goes on along the minus strand of CM075214.1, from coordinate 22,330,117 downwards.
TTTCGAGTTTGACATATTATTTTTTTTGTCTTATCCGTGTATACGTTTTTTTTTCTCCTTCGTTTGGCGGGTTTGTTCTTTCATCTTCCAAGTTGTTGATTTAATTTCTTTTTTTTTGGGGGAGCTTTTATTGTTCTTAAAGGAGGAAAGAAAAAAATTTTTCGAATTTTTTTTGAAAGTTTTCGAAGCGAACAAATCTGAGTTTAAAATGTTTTGTTTTGGTTGTCGGTTTGGGTCGGTCAAGACTCAAGAACGTTTAATTTGCGCACAGGGGCGTAATGTTAGATTTTGTTTGGGGAGGACAAGGATGGTCGGTACTAAGATGTCCTGGTACAAGAGGAGTTGGGATGCTCCGACTTTGCGGGGAAGACTAAAGATATGATTCTTGTACTTCTCCTTATAAAAGAAAAAAAAACCTGGGGAGGGGGGGGGAAGCCCTCCAAATGACGCTACTGTTGGGGTTGTTGGTTGTAAAATGTTAGGTAACGTTTCGGAGGAGAGGGAGTGGGAGTTTAGGAGAAGAGAAAGATTTAGACTATGCATTTATATTTGTTTTGATAGGGAAGAGAGCAGTCAAAATCAAAAATAAGTGAAATTTGCTTTGCACATACATTAACTTACATTTTTCCGCTATATTTTGGAATTGCTTTCTGAAGCCGTCTAATAAGCAGGACCGTTTTTACTAAAGTTAATCTCTCTCCCCGTGCCAGTCCCACATTCATAAGTTTCTTCTTGACGAAATTTCAGGAAATCGGAACAGTCAACTTTTGGAGTCGGCCCTCGACTTTTGTACTGCGCACATCTGGCAACTCTTGTAAGCCTCGGATAATTCTCTGCAGCTCGCTGATGCAGCCGCTTGAGAGCATTTTTCAAGGACTTTAATCCTGCATCGGCTAGGTACCTCTTGATTTTTCCCGGAAATGTACAGAGCCATTTGGTAATAACGTAGAGCTTTATCGTATTCCGCGGCTTTCATGGCTTCGTCCCCTTGATACATTAAATTTTGAAAAGTCCTGAAGTCCGCCTTGTTTATTTCAATTTTGTCTTCTTGTATTTTTACAATAGTTTCTTGAGTGATTCCAAATGAATTAGCAATGGTTTTTAACTGATCGAAATACGTTTGGAACTTTTTCGCGGTGAGTTTATACGTCGGAATGTGCGATAGCTCGTTCCTCATTTCTCTTAAATTTCTGCAGTCGTTGTCCATCGTCCACATTTTGCTGAATTTTCTGAATCGCTGCGGTTCGGTTTCACGCATTTTACTGATTTCGAATTGGACGTTGGGGTTTTTGAAAAAATTCGCGCAAACCTTCGTCAGCAGGGCCACGTCCCAATTTTCAATGGGGTCTGTTATTTTCATTTTTTCGTATTGTTCCCTGGGTATGTACCCCCAATCGAGATTTTCGCATCCTGGCAATTGGCGGAGCTCGTATAACGTCCCTCGAATACCTTCCCCTATTCTGTCGATTATTTCCACTATTAAAAAATAGTTTTCCGATCTTAGCTCTTCCTCGGAAAAGCCGAGGACGCAAGGTTCATTCGAGTCATCCGCATCGCTTGAAGTTGTAGGTTCGACCTTTGTGTCTTCTTGTTGTAAACCTGATGACCTTTTCATTTTTTGCTGAAACTTTTGTAATATTTTTCCCGCTTTTTTTTCTTTTTTTACATTTTTTTTTTTTTTTTTTTTTTTTTTTTTTTAATGTTAAAAGAATTTAAAAACTGAAAATTTTGAATCCGTTTTGCAAAGCCGAAAAAAACCAAAACAAACAAAGAAAACGTCTGCTTTTGAAGTTTCGATTTTCGCCGGGTTGGGGGCGCTGCGGTCGTGGAGCGGTCCAAGTATTTAAAACTTTTACTTTTTAAAAACGTCAGTTATTAATTTTCCTTGTTTAAAAACGTTTTTATGCCTTCCTTTTTCCGTCTAGTTTTAAAAAACTTTAAAAATGTTTTCAATGTTTGAAATTCGTTTAAATTTCCCTTCGGAATTTTTAAAGCTGCAACTTAATTTTTAAAATCTATACCTCTTATTTCTCTTTGTATTTCTCCGAAAAATTCAGGCACTTAAAAAAAACGTCTAAAATAAGTTTTTCGTAATTGACGCCATTCGGTTCTGTCAAATTTGAGCTTTGAAAAAGCATCCTTCCTCAACCACATAAAAATTTTGATCATGCTCCTCAGTTTAAAAGCCCAAAACTGTCTCTTTTAACCCTTTTCCCTGAAAAATTAAGACAACAGATTGATGCTGTTCTGTTGTGGCTAGTTTTGGTCCGCCTGAGGAATAAATCCTCATACTCTCCCGATTTCGGAGAGCGTTCCCCTATCCGCCACCTGGGGAGGCGCCCGATGGGGGACTAGCCAAAAACCCCACACGGGTTGGGGGGAAAACTCGGAGTCCGCGCCCGACCGAGTTGTCCCCCCAAGCCAGCGTTAAAGGATTACATCCGCCAAACGGCACGAGTCACCAACCCCGTACAGAGCGACATAAAAATGACGTCCTTTTCACATCGATCTGCACGACATTGGATCCGCATGACGTAAGGAAGACTTTACTCCTCAAGCTGACAACTTAAAACTAATACAACCTAAAACTAATACAACATTTTATACAATTTACAAAACAGTTTACAATACTATCCTAATTTACAATACTAGTTACTAAACTTAACCTAAACTAAAATTAAGATTGTACAAATGTACAATGTGCGGCATTGGACATTCATACAAGACGAGATTGTCATCCATACTCTTCGACAATCTTTACCGGTAAAATGACTTCGGATCTTTTTTGCGAATTGCTTAACCGCTTCGAAAAAACTCTAGCCAACATCTTTTCAAATTATGCTGCTGTTATTTAAAATCGAGTTTTTTTTAAAATTTTTTAAAGGCCGTACCGGGCCGTAAAACTTTTTTTGAGATAGAAATAATTAAGGTGTTTCGATAGTAAAAGCCAAAATGTTCCATATTCTTCAAACTCGCACAGATGATATATCAGGTATCCGCGGACCTCCCTTAAAAATTTAAGCAAAAGTTACTTTCTAGTTAACGAGTTAAAAATTTCTAAAAATATAAAAAAATACATGGCGTTATATGGGAAGTTCCAAAAAATAAACAAAGCGTTTTCATTTATTTACAAAAAAAGCCTATTTCTAGATGTTCCGATTTTTCCAAAAACTAACATAACATCTGTTAATAGGTATCGAATTAATATTAGCTTTAAAAAGTGAATGTAACTTTCTAGTTTGAATGTTTCAGCAAAGAAAATCGGAAGCTTTGTTTATTTCGTGGAAAAAAATGGATGCCATTTTTTTCTTTTCCGTAGGCTAACAATAGGATAAAATTTTTTTATTTTTTCTTAAATTTTAACGAAATTATAAGAAGACCGAAGAACGATGCTTTTTTAACTAATAATGAAGCGGTGCTATCGAAACACCTTAAATAAAGGAAAAAAGAAATAGAAAATGAATGAAGGTAAAAAGATAATAAAGTGTGAAAGAAGACCAAACCTGAAGAATTCATGCCAAACCTTTACCAAACCCATACAACCCATACAACCCATTTAACCCTTACAACCCATACCTTGTTGACTGCGTTGAACCTTGACTGACCTGGACCTTTGCTGACTTCGGACCTTGAAGTTGGCTGACTTCGATGTGGCTGCACCTGAAATCAAAGAAAAAAAAATGTAAATTATAAGGGGGGGGGGGGGGGAACTTGGAGACCCTCACAATGGAGTTTATCTCCCGCGGTATGATTGAAATAAAAATAAAAAAAATGCAAAAATTCAAAAACGTTGAAAAACAAATTTCGGATTTCCAGGCGTAAAAGCTTAAGACCTTCCGCATTGGACCGGCAGTCTAGGGAACTATGCCATCAGAGCTTGCCGGAGACCTATCGGCTTTAACTCTACATATGTACAGTTAAGGCTTGCGGTGCGCCAATAACCTCGGACACCCAGTCATCCGAAAAGAAACCCTGGAGACTCTCACTATGGAGCTTATCTCCCGCGTAATCCATGATCGAATCGAATAGAATACACAGCCTAAATAAACTCTGCAGCTCCAAGAGAGGGGCTGACTCCTAACATATAACGATTTGGGGGGGGAACTTAACACTAAACCCTTAACGCTAATACCACACAAGGCCAGTCGCTGGGTCGATACCTAGGCCTTCTACGGTGGGAGACCAAACCTCCTGGTTTGCCTCCAAGCCGGACCGATAATAGTAAATTAAAAAAAAAAAAAAATTATATACCGTATTTAAAATTTAATAACTAAATTATTTTTAAGAAAATAAAATAAAAACCGAACACTATTTTATTTAAATTAAATAAAGCCCGAGCTAAAAAAATAATTGATTGAAATTAAAGAAAAAAAAATGCACTCACGGACGCGGGCGAAAAAGACCGATCCGACCCCTTCGGAAGATGAAGTCGGAATGAAGGTACTGCTCTGTGATGTGAACTCTCAAACCTCGTTGATGAAGCTTTTGGACTGCGTTGCGGCTGCGACGATTCCTCTGGCTGCTACTGTGAAAACTGAAACAAAAAAAAAAAAAAAAAAAAAAGACGATTAAAAAAGGGGGGGTTGGAGACCCTCACAATGGAGTTTATCTCCCGCGGTGTGATTGAAATAAAAAATTAATTATTTTAAATTTTAAATTGTAATGTTATTATTATTATTACTATTTTTGTTTTTAAATTAATATTTTGAGATTATAAAAAAAATGCAAAAAAGCAAAAAAATTTCGGATTTCCAGGCGTAAAAGGTTAAGACCTTCCGCATTGGCCCGGCGGTCTAGGGAACTATGCCATCAGAGCTTGCCGGAGACCTATCGGCTTTAACTGTACATATATGTACAGCTAAGGCTTGCGGTGCGCCAATAACCTCGGACACCCAGTCACCCGAAATGAAACCCTGGAGACTCTCACTATGGAGCTTATCTCCCGCGTAATCCATGATCGAATCGAATAGAATACACAGCCTAAATAAACTCTGCAGCTCCAAGAGAGGGGCTGACTCCTACATATAACGATTGGGGGGGAACTTAACACTAAACCCTTAACGCTAATACCACACAAGGCCAGTCGCTGGGTCGATACCTAGGCCTTCTACGATGGGAGACCAAACCTCCTGTTTGCCTCCAAGCCGGACCGATAATAGTAAATTAAAAAAAAAAAAAAAATATACCGTATTTAAAATTTAATAACTAAATATTTTTAAGAAAATAAAATAAAAACCGAACACTTTTATTTAAATTAAATAAAGCCCGAGCTAAAAAAATAATTGATTGAAATTAAAGAAAAAAAAATGCACTCACGGACGCGGGCGAAAAAGACCGATCCGACCCCTTCGGAAGATGAAGTCGGAATGAAGGTACTGCTCTGTGATGTGAACTCTCAACCTCGTGATGAAGCTTTTGGACTGCGTTGCGGCTCGCACGATTCCTCTGGCTGCTACTGTGAAAACTGAAACAAAAAAAAAAACAAAAAAAAAAAAGACGATTAAAAAAGGGGGGGTTGGAGACCCTCACAATGGAGTTTATCTCCCGCGGTGTGATTGAAATAAAAAATTAATTATTTTAAATTTTAAATTGTAATGTTATTATTATTATTACTATTTTTGTTTTTAAATTAATATTTTGAGATTATAAAAAAAATGCAAAAAAGCAAAAAAATTCGGATTCAATTTCCAGGCGTAAAAGGTTAAGACCTTCCGCATGGCCCGCGGTCTAGGGAACCATGCCATCAGAGCTCGCCGGAGACCTATCGGCTTTAACTCTACATATGTCAGTTAAGGCTTGCGGTGCGCCAATAACCTCGGACACCCAGTCATCCGAAATGAAACCCTGGAGACTCTCACTATGGAGCTTATCTCCCGCGTAATCCATGATCGAATCGATTAGAATACACAGCCTAATAAAACTCTGCAACTCCAAGGGAGGAGCTGACTCCTAACGTAACAATTCGGGGGGAACTTAACACTAAACCCTTAACACTAATACCACACAAGGCCAGTCGCTGGGTCGATACCTAGGCCTTCTACGATGGGAGACCAAACCTCCTGGTTTGCCTCCAAGCCGGACCGATAATAGTAAATTAAAAAAAAAAAAAAAAATTATTTAAAAAAAAATTAAAAAACGACGCTAATGTAAATTTAAATTAAATTAAAATAAATTAAAAACCGCACTAAAAGTAGTATAAGTTAAAAAAAAAAAAAAAAAAAAAAAAAAATTAAAATTAAAATCCCGATGTGACTCGTCCGAAAGACCAAGCCACACTGAAAGTAGGAACCCGAATCAAGATGGCGCTTGGATACGTCATGCGCAGACATCATGCGCAGTCAAGCATGCTCTGCTCAATCCAATATGGTGGTTTAAAAATTTTAGCTGTAAATTTTTGTGGAACTGACATTTAAATAATTCGACTAAATATTAGATTTAATTACATTTAATTAAAGTAACATTTCGAAATCCTTATTTAACTGTAGACCTTTAAAGCAGGGTTGCTGTTTAAAACATTTTTTAATAAAAAACAGTTTAAAACGTTTTATATTATTTTCCCATGTTTTAAAACGTTTTAAAACGTCTTAAATTCGGCCTGGTTTTAAAACGTTCAAAACATGTTTTAAAACATGTTCAAAATGTTTTAAATAGATCTTACGCCTATTCTGACGTCAAATGACGTGACGTCACGACCACCATTTTTCCTACCAACTCAGTTTGAAAAACGGGCTATCTACCGTAAAAGCTTGCGAAGAAAACGGATCATATCTGTGTGGAAAATGTTAACCACTTAGAATGTTTTTCTTCTGAGCTGTGGTTTTGGACAAACATTACACATTTCCGTGCGCGACAGGAAATTTTCAGTCAAATTGCGGGCTCGGGCCTCTTAAAAATGCATTTTACAACGTATTTTATTCACTTAATAAAATACGGTGTTTAAAACAGTGTTTTAAAACGTTAGTGTTTTAAAACGGTGTTTTTTATTCAAATGTTTTAAAACGTTTTAAAACACCGTGTTTTAAACCAATTTGTTTTAAAACAATCATCCCTGCTTTAAAGAACGTAATCGATGAAAAAAAAAAAAGAAAAAAAAGGTGGGGCGGAAATGCTACTTTGAATTTTGTAAACAAACCGCCATGTTGACGAAATTGTTGCTTTTCGTGAACGTACTTCTAAACATGGCGGCCGGTCGGATGTTTTGATTCAGTGAATGGTTGTTTTTTCATCTTTATTTATTTTAATTTCGATATTTTAAGCGTACAATCGCGTTTGAAAATGTAAAATAACTTTTATTTAATCGAAACTGAATAAATCATTGTTTGGTGAGTTCGTACAGTTAGTAGTTTATTTTCTTTCTGGATTTTTTTCGGTTTTTATGGTGGAGCAGTAAACATTGTGTAATCATGTTTTTGATACCAAAGTCAAAAGTCTCAAATTAAATTAGCAATTACCGTTCAAGTTTTTTGGTTAATTGTGTTTCTTCTGATAGAATTTGTAAATGTGTATGAAGAAATAAATGCTGATGGATTGTGTTGTGTACCTTATGAACCATGGATATATCTTTATTGGTTTTGAATGCTTATGACTTCGGTGATTGTTGACTCTGTTAAAGGTGATTCTTTTGCAGAAAATCAGATACTTAAAAACTCATCAAAGTATCAAAATGGATAAGCCATATAAACCAAATAGCAATTCATAATTGGGAACAACTGTATTACTCATAGCTGCTGCTGATTGTTTTCGAGTACTTTCAGCTCAGAGAGCAGCTGGTTGAGTCTGTATTCCTTGTAATGCTGCGATTGATAACATTTTTTTTATCTTCTTTTATTCACATCTGAGATATGTAAGTCAGTTTTTATAAATACCTGCTGTATTATTGTTCACATAACTATAATCTAGTTTTAAATATGAAGTTTTAAAATATTATACAACATACAGTAAATAATTTTTACATTCATTATTCTGCAGTTTTTAGTTGCAGACTGTTGTGAAGCAGTAAAGGGTCAAATTAATCATCTCAATTCAGGGATTTCAGTTGAAATGTGAAAGTTGTTATTGTGCCTTGTCCGTATTCCTTTTTTATAATTTTGACATGGGTGTTAAATATTAAGCCGAATAAGAGAATTTTTGGTACTCGAAGGGAATGAAGGAAAATGGCTTTAATGGTATTATGCCGAAGAGGAAAAAAATTATGTGGACCGTTTTCAAAAAATTGTTATTAAAACTTTATTGTACCTGGTTTTAGATTGCTCCAGTGAAATCTTAGAAGATTCTAAAGCGTAGAGGAGACTTTCAGGAGCAGTTGTGGATGTATTTTTATAAAATTTTAAAACTAAAAACTTGGATGGGGTCTTTTAACAACGAAATGCATTTAGTGCCCTATTTGTTGTATTGTACAGTGAAACCTCTCTATAGCGGACACTCACGGGACCAGACATTTTGTCCGTTATCGGGAGGTGTCCGTTATGGAGAAGTGGCTTTTTTTTTTTTTTTTTTTATTAAAAATAGGCTTCGTCAGAAATTTAATTGAAAATTATTTTATTTAAGTAAATTAATATTTTAAACGCGTTTAAAGTTTGGTTGTTTGGTTGTTTGGAGTTTGGTCGTTTGGTTTTTCTTTTTGCTCATTTCGATTATCTCTTGATTAATTAAATGCCTTTCTAAATCATAAATTTTAAGGACCGCGTCACCGTCGTTTCTTGAAAGTAAAAATTTTTTTAAATCATTTGCCGCTTTGATTGAGTCAAGAAGAAAGTGTAAATGCAAAGAAAAAATATTACTATTTTCCTAATTATTTTTCAAGGTTTTGTCCCTTATAGAGGGGTAAATTCTTCGGAAAATCGTCAATTCGGGTGTCCATTGTCCTTTAAGGGAGGGTCCGTTATGGGGGGGTTTTTTTAACATGGGCTCTTATGGCGGCCAACCAAAATTCCAAAAAATGTCCGTTGTGGGGGAGTGTCCGTTATGGGGAGGTGTCCTTTAGTAGAGGTTTCACTGTAATACTTTTTATATTATTCGAGACTTTTCCATGGGCTTTCATTGAATTAAAAAAAAAAAATGATTTGGGAATATGGTTGACCTAGTATATCTGACCTCTGTAGTGGCCTGATTTTTGGATTTTGGATTTTGAATTTTGGATTTTCAAACGAAAATTCGGTTTAAGCCTTTTCAGAAATTTTGGTTTGTTCAGGATTTTTGGAAAGTAAAATTTAAAAATTATTTTCAGCTTTTTTGAAATTGAAAAATTTATTTGCAGCTTTTTCGAGTTTTTTAAAATCCAGTTTTTTTAAAAAAATATTATATTTAAATTTTAAGTATCTACGCCTTTGAAGCATTTACTGCTGCGTGTTTTGCTCGGTTTTTTTAAGTTTTTACACCTTCAAAATATTCGCTCCTGTGCATTTTTTTTCTGCCATTTTTTCAAGTGTCTACCAGAATGAAGTTTCACTTTATGCTTCTGTGCACACCATTTTTTTTTTGGTCACGTATGCTCTTATTAAAAATTTAAGTAGATTTGGTCTTGTAATATTGCGCCTATGTTTAGCTTATGCAAGCCTCACCATAAATGTTCATTCATGAGCGTTATTTATATACTAACATTTACAAAACAAATTGATTAATGAACGTTTCTAGGGAGGCTTGCATAAGCTAAACGTAGGCGCAATGACGTATTTAATACATAATGGATTACATGCGTGTAATGGAGGTTGCCTGTACGAAAATCTCGTAAGAGCTTTTTACAGGTTTAGACGCGCAGCACGGGCCCAAAAGGTTTTGTTTTGCAGTCGCTCGAAATAACTAAAAATAAATTGGAAAGAAATTTTTCCGGATTTTTCTGAAAATATTCCTTAATCCCAGACTTATAAGGCTAGGGTTAAACCTCTATTGCCGTAGATACCTCCTTTTTTTCTTTCATTTTTATTATTAGATCCCGAAACTTCATGCAGGTAATTTTAACAAATCATCATTTTTTTTTTTTTTTTTTTAACAAAAAAATTACAAAAATCTCATTTAACCCGCAGAAAGAAGCCTCATTAACGTCACTTTAGGGGAAAAGCGAATGAAAGTTCATTTATGATATATTCCTAGAATTTTCCTTTTTCAGCTCTTTCCTTTTTAATATATAGGTGCATTAAGCCTGTTTGAGTGTGAAATTATTTTTAAATCCCAAAAGAATCTAAGCCGGGAAATTGTTTTAACTTCTCTTCATTTTTCTTTTTTTTTCTTGTACAATTCTTTCTTATAATCCCTTTTCGGAGGAAAAGAAAAAGAAAGTTTCAAGATCATCATATTTTTTCCTTTTCACCTGCTGTTGCGGTCAAAAAAGGAAGAAAGGATTTGAACTTAATCTTGAATCTTTTTTTTCGCGTTCAATTTCCTCCTGCATTTTGATACGATTTTCAGTATCGAATTTCAGAATTTTTAAGATTAACTCTTTTTTTTCCAGGACGGGGATTCACTCGTAAGTATTTGGAAAAGGAGACGTTTTATTTATTTATTTTTTTGTGTTAAATAACACTTGGCCGAAGCACTTTTTTTTTGGATTTCGTTTTTTCTCTGATCGGAAAAATGCTTTTGTAAATGGAATAAAATGGAAGAGATTCGCTTGCAGAAAGCAGAAAAATTTATTGTTTTCACTTTCGGAACACTTTTTTTTTTTTTTTTTGAAAAATGGAAAAATGAATGCACCTCTTTGTTATTATTTTCTTAGGCTTATCTCCTGTTTTTCTTTTTCATTATTTTTTTTCGAGCATCGCCTCCGTTCCCCGTTCTTTTTTTTTTAATCCCTTTGAATTTCGGTCTGGGTTTTTCCTCTTTTTGAAAATTTAATGAAGGAAAAACCGCAGCCAGGCCAAGTTTTTTTTTTATAATAATTTTCTGCAATGCGAAAGTCTTTCACTTTATGAAATAAGTTTTGATTGTTATTCGATGTCGATGGGTTGTTATAGATGAATAGGATGTGCAATTAAACTTTTTCATCTAAATAAACAATTAATTATTTTTTTTTTTTTTAATAAAACAATTTTTTTTTTTAGCTTTTTTTAAAAAAATGCGGAACTTCGGTTATTTTATCTTTTTTCTATCTTCTCTTGTTTTTGGATAATTTTTAAAATTTTTATTTTCTTTTCAATTTTTTATTTTTCAGATTTTTTAGTTCTTTTTTTTTTTTTAAAGGAATGGTTAGTGCTGTTCGAGTTTAATGGAAATTTAGATGTTTAACAGTTTTTTTTTTTTGGAAGAGTATTATGAAAAATAAAATAAAAAGTAGATAGTTATTTTTTTAACAGTTTTAGTTTGAGTCATAACTCTCATACGAGAATAAAAAAATTTTCGAACTAACAAAAAGAAATCAAAGGACAGTTTAGAAATTGAAATTTTGATGAAAGTGTGAAGTGAAATTCCGTGCGCCGGAGATCAATTGACGTATCTCCATTATATATATGATTGGAGATAATCTGTTTTGATTCTTTTTAAATATCATGTGACTACACGTTTACGTCGGCGTAAACATGTGGTCACGTGATCTTGAAAAACGAAACGAAGATGGCAAACCGAACCGAACCTAACCGAACCGGACCTTTTGCAAAATTTTAATTCAAAAACCGAACTTAACTCAAAGCAAGAAAAGACCTCAACCGAAACCAAAACCAAACCGAACCGAAGAACCAAATCGAACCAGAAACCAAAACCGAACCGAACCAAAGAACCAAATCGAACCGAAAACCAAAACAGAACCGAACCGAAGAACAAAATCGAACTGGAAACCAAAACCGAAGAACCAAATCGAACCGGAAACCAAAATCGAACTGAACCGAAGAACCAAATCGAACCAGAAACCAGAACCAAACCGAAGAACCAAATCGAACCAAAACCGGGTTATTTTTACAAAAAAAGAAAAAAAACGAACGGAACCGAAGAATCAAATCAAATTGAACCAAAGCCGTATTATTTTTACAAAAAAACGAACCGAACTGAACCGAACCGAACCGTTTTGATTTTTGGAGCGGATTGCCATCCATGAAACGAAAAGACTATCTCCAGTCATAATTATGATAGAGATACGTCAGTTGACCTCCGGCGCATGGAATTAATCGAGAAATTTGAATAATGAAGCAATTTTCGGATTAATCCGCAATTAAAGACACGACTTCATATTTATCGATTGCTTTAAAAAAAAAAAAAAAAAAAAATTATTCAATGCGGTCGGCTATCTGATGATATGCGGGGTGTTTATAGTGAAAAATTCTTTTATGATTAAAATTAATCGTTCCTTTGATTTCTCTTTCAAAAAAAAAGAAGTCATAATTAATTAGATTTCATTTTTCTCACGGGAGAAAAGAAAAGATTAATCGGTGACAGCTTAGATGTTAGTTTGACTTTAATACTTTTTAAAGACTTTATAATAAAATTTTTGTTTTCTTCGTTTTCAGGGGAAAGGAACCGGATCCGGTCACAGGACACTACTATACGGTAATGCCATCCTTTTAAGACATCAGAATAGCGATATGGTAAGTTAAAAAAAAAAAAAAAAAAAAAACTTAAATCAAGACTTCCTTTTTTAGTTACTTAAAACCATGCAAACTTATCGTAAAACAAAACTACAAAATTATGCAGTAAATCAAGCGAAATTACCGGAGAGAGGAAAGTAAACTTTGAAAGTTGAAAAGAAAAAAAAAAAAAAAAGTTTTTATAGCGCGAAATGTTTGTTGGGTTAGATGCGGCACTGCGAAATTTCCCTTTATATGGACCGTATAATTTTAATATTTGAAAATCCCCCGAGTGCTATTTATTTTCCGATATAATATTTTTTTGAAAAAAATATACGTAAAATTTATAAGAATTTCGAGACGGATACAAAAGCCATTTCGGTCGCGGGAGGAAACAATATTTTCAAATATAACAGAAACCCCGAATATAAACAGATTAAACCGAATTTTTTTTTTTTTTTTTTTTTTTTTTCCAAGTTGACTTTTTTCGATCCTTAATGCACGCATTAAACATTCAGCAGTTGCCATTTGATCCCGGTGAAGTATAATATATCAAACTAAAGTGATAGAAAAAAAAAGAAGAATCCTTTTGAAAGGATTCCCATTTATACTGTACACACTCTCGATCGTCATTTGTTTTTTTTCCCAGAGGAAAAAAAACAAAAATTAAAATATCAAACCGAGCTGCTTTTTTTTTTTGTTATTTCATCCGACTTTGCATTCTTTTTTGCAGTATTTGGCTTGTTTATCGACGTGTTCTTCCAACGACAAACTTTCATTTGACGTCGGTTTGCAAGAACATTCCCAGGGTGAAGCCTGCTGGTGGACCGTTCATCCTGCCTCGAAACAGAGATCTGAGGGTGAGAAAGTTCGAGTCGGTGACGATTTGATTCTTGTGTCCGTCGCTACAGAAAGGTATTTGGTAAGTATGTTAAACGGAGTTGGGTGGGTAGTAGGGCGGATCGAAAAACACGAATTTTTGAATTTGAGTATGCCACACAGCTCAGAAAAGATGCATTTTAGCCTCCATATTAACTCTAATTTTTTTTCCAGATTTTTTGGAGCCCGATTTCTGCTGCCGCCAGAGGCCTGAAGTTTTTCCAAGTCTCAAAAGGCCCGAAAAAATTAAAGCCGTATTTTCATGCGGAAGAGTTTATCTCCTATCGGAAATTTTCCGGAAGTTTTAAAAATGAAGACTGTTTTACAGAAATTGAAATGTGTACGAAATTGAAGCCATTATTTATTTATGAGCAAAAAACGGCTGTTGTAAACTCCCGGTAGGAGAAATTCAAATATTACGTCATCATTTTTTTCGATATTTTAGATCCCCCCTCCTCATCAAGGAATTTCTTTCTTTTTCAATAGATTGACAAATTTAAATTATTAATACGAAATATTAACAAAAAATAGACCTGAAATTTGAAGGTGATTTAAGTTACAAATTAAAATTTATATGAAATTACTTATTCATTTGTTAAAAAAGCTATTTGGAAAAAAAAATCATATTTTTAAAGTTTCCCATATAATTAGGCTATGTCTAGTGTAAATGATGACATCAGCATTACACCAATACCCCCCCCCCCGTGAAATGATGACGTAATCTTTCGGCTCATATATAAAAAATGACTTGAATTACTGTAAAACTGACTTTATTTTCAAAATTTCTGGAAAATTTCCGATACAGAATAAACTCTTACTCACCAAAATACTGCTCTAATTTTTTCGGCCCTAATGAGACTTTGAAAAACTTTAGGCCTCTGGAAGAGCAATAATCGGCCTCCAAAAAATCTGAAAAAATTAGGGTTAACATGGAGGCAAAATGCCCGAGCCCAGGTAGCTAAAAAAACTTAACCAAACCGGAACAAGGGTTTTAAGGAGATAATGAAAAAAAAAGCCGAATTCGAAATTGGTTCCTACGCCAATGGATTCCTGTCTTATTTTTCCCCCTGATTTTTTACATCTTACCAAAAAAAAAAAAAAACTTTTTATTAGATTTGACTTTAAAAAATTAAAACTTTTTTTATAACTAATTTTTTTTTTCCGTTTATGTAAATCAGTTGAATTAATTTGTTTTTCAAATTTTTTTTTCAGCACACTGCTAAAGAAAATGAGCAATCCGTCGTAAATGCTTCTTTCCATGTCACTCATTGGTCGGTCCAACCTTACGGCACCGGTATTAGTAGGATGAAATATGTCGGCTATGTTTTTGGCGGCGATGTCCTTCGATTTTTCCATGGTGGTGACGAATGTTTGACGATACCTTCCACGTGGACTGAGGAAGCGGGTCAGAAGTGAGTTGAGCTTTGAAAAAAATTCAAAATTTTTGGACAAAGGGAAGGGGATTTCTTTTTGTTTTTGCAATTCAATTAAATTTTGTTGACTCAATTTTTCTGTTGCCGATAAATCAGTCAATATCTATGATTTATTTTCGTGGATTTTTTTAAAAGATTTTTTCTACATTTAGTCTATTTAATTTAATTTAATTTAACTTAACCGATCAATTGATTGTTTTAATCGATCGATTTATTTTTTAATCGATCAATTTAATCTTGTGATCGACCTATTTATTCTATTAATCGATCTATTTATGATTTTAATCAATCAATTTATTCTTTTAATCGATCAATTTATTCTCATAATCGATTATTTATTCTTGCAATCAATCAATTTATTCTTTCAATTCATCGATTCATTGTTCTGATGGATCAATTTATACTTTCAATCGATCAATTTATTCTTATAATCGATTATTTCTTCTTGCAATGAATCAATTTATTCTTCCAATCGATTGATTCATTCTTCTAATCGATCAGTTTTATACTATCAATCGATCAATTTATTGTTATAATCGATTATTTATTCTTGCAATTGATTGATTCATTCTTGTAATCGATCAATTTATTCTTTTGATCGATCAATTTATTCTTATAATTGATCAATTTATACATTTAATCGAAAATTTATTATTTTGATCGATTTATTATTTTAATCAATCAATTTATTCTTGAAATTGATCGATTCATTCTTGTAATCGATCAATTTATACTTTTAATCGATCAATTTATTCTTTTAATCGCTCAATTTAATATTTTCATCGATCAATTTATTAGTTTAATCGATCAATTTATACCTTTAATCGATCAATTTATTCTTATAATCGATTATTTATTCTTGCAATCGATTGATTCATTCTTCTAATCGATCAATTTAATCTTGTAATGGATCAATTTATTCTTGCAATCAATCAACTTATTCTTGCAATTGATCGATTCATTCTCGTAATCGATCGATTTATTCTTTTAATCGCTCAATTTAATATTTTCATCGATCAATTTATTAGTTTAATCGATCAATTTAATCTTGTAATCGATCAATTTATTCTTGCAATCAATCAATTGTTTCTTGAATCTTGAAATTGATCAATTCATTCTTGTAATCGATCAATTTATACTTTTAATCGATCAATTTATTCTTTTAATCGCTCAATTTAATATTTTCATCGATCAATTTATTAGTTTAATCGATCAATTTATTCTTATAATCGATTATTTATTCTTGCAATCAATCAATTTATTTCTTGCAATCGATTGATTTATTCTTTTAATCGATCAATTTAATCTTGTAATCGATCCATTCATTCTTGTAATCGATCAATTTATACTTTTAATCGATCAATTTATTCTTTTAATCGCTCAATTTAATCTTTTCATCGATAAATTTATTATTTTGTTCAATTTATACTTTTAATCGATTAGTTTATTCTTGCAATCGATCAATTTATTCTTTTAATTGATCAATTTAATCTTATAACCGATTTTATTCTTTTAATCAATCAATTTATTCTCAATTCATTAATTTTATCAATTTATTCGATCATTCATTAATTCCTTAAATCAGTTGATCTATTCATCTATTATCTTCATTGGTTAAAGAATCATCGATTAAAAATGAATCGATTATTTCTTTTTTAATCCTTTTCTTAAAAATTGGTCAATTTATTCTTTAATCGGCCATTTTATTTATTCTTTTTGTTTCCAAAGTAAAAATGGAAGAAAATGCTGACACTAATTTATCGAATCAATGAGATTCATTGATTTAAGTTTTTTAATGATTTTATAATGTCCTCTTTCCTTTATTTCATATAACTTTTTCTTTTAACAACCGATTAGCAACACTACAGTATTAATCAATTAATATTTCTTCCGAAGTTGATTGATTTATTCTTTTCATCGATTAATTTTTCTCAGAATTTTTTATTCGATTGACTCTTTTTTTTGCGGATTAATTTTTTCTTTTAATCGATGAAAAATTACGAAATAAGTTAATGACTAAAAATTAATGATTAAGGAATAAATCGGTTAATTCTTTTTCTTTTTACCAATTGGTTTGGGGGTTGACCAACTACAGCATAAGAATCTTCATTACTCCTGACGTTTTTTTTTTTTCTAACCGTAATCTTTTTTGTCATTAGCATGGTCGTTTACGAAGGAGGAAGCGTAATGAGTCAAGCGAGATCCCTGTGGCGTTTAGAATTAGCAAGAACCAAATGGTCAGGAGGTTTTATAAACTGGAATCATCCCATGAGGATTAGGCATATAACGACGGGTCGTTATTTGGGCGTGAACGAAAGCAACGAGCTCATTCTCATCCATCGGAACGACGCAACGACCGCCCTTTGCACTTTTTGCCTCCGACCCGAAAAAGACGATCAAAAAGTCATTCTGGAAGACAAGGATCTCGAAGTCATCGGCACTCCCATTATCAAATACGGAGACAGCACGGTCATCATGCAGCATTACGAAACGAGCCTTTGGGTATCATATAAATCTTTCGAAACGAAGAAAAAAGGCGTGGGGAAAGTCGAAGAGAAGCAAGTCATACTCCACGAGGAAGGGAAAATGGACGATTGTTTGGATTTTAGTAGGTCCCAAGAAGAGGAATCGAGGACGGCGAGAGTTATTAGAAAATGTAGTTCGCTATTTACGAAATTTATCAAGTAAGAAATTCGAATTGGTTTTTATTTTTTGAGGAAAAAATTTTGTTAATTAGTTCGATTTCCGTTTCAGGAGTTTAGAAGAGCTTCGAGTTAACAGAAGGACGTCTTTATTCTTCGTTAACGTGAATTTGGCGGAGATAGTCATGTGCCTTGAGGATTTGATCAATTATTTTGTACAGCCGGAAGACGATATGGGTAAATTGAAGATATTTTTTAAACGATATCAACAGACACGGACTGGGAATATTTTATGGCTCGAGCTACTGACTGGAAAGAGCGCCAAATGTTTCAATAATTTAAATTCTGAACAGGCTGATTGAACAGAATTAAGGGCGACAGGGTGCCAAATCCAGGAAGGCGCACCAGTCCGTGCCTGGATATCAATGAGGGCAGGTGTATGATCTAAACTATCTATCTCTAAGGTCTATGATATAAACAATCTTGACTTTGATGTTCATATGACTATTCAGCAGATGACAGCACTCTAGCGTGCCTCCTTTTTGTTACATAAAAATGCTCCTATCCCTTGAATTTTTTTTTCTCACTTTTTTTTAAAAGTTAATTTTACCAATTAATTTTTTATAATTTTATCCATGAATTATACGGTTAATTTCTAAAATATTTTCATTCATTAGTTTTCATGTAATTGTAACTCTTTTTACGGAGTATTTCCGCTTCCGATTAATTTATCTTGTAATTCTTTTTCTTTTTCAGAACACGAGGAAAAACAGAACAGGTTGAAAGCTTTA
The DNA here is from genome assembly GCA_037577465.1 of Liposcelis bostrychophila. Taxonomy (NCBI): domain Eukaryota; kingdom Metazoa; phylum Arthropoda; class Insecta; order Psocodea; family Liposcelididae; genus Liposcelis; species Liposcelis bostrychophila. The sequence goes on along the minus strand of CM075214.1, from coordinate 22,311,884 downwards.
AGAAATAGGCAGGATCTATTTCAAGAAGAAGGAATATTAAATTTAATATTAGATGCAATCGACAAAATTAATGTGATAACCGGTCAAGGATTTTTAGTCGCTTTGGCTGGAGAGTGCGGACAAAATTGGGAAGCAATATCTAGTTACTTGTATCAGCTTTTAGGTAAAAGAAAGAAAATCAAACTTTAATTCGAATTCAAGTCTTTAATTTTTTTTTTTTACTTTTCTAAATTCGCAATTTTTTTTTTTTAGCTGCCATAATCAAGGGAAATCATACGAATTGTAAAGAATTCGCTAGCTCAAATCGTTTGAATTGGTTGTTTAGTCGTCTTGGCTCACAAGCTTCGGGAGAAGGTACGGGTATGCTGGACGTACTTCACTGCGTTTTAATAGATTCTCCGGAGGCTCTGAACATGATGAGGGTAAGTTTTACTTTTTTTTTCAATGCGGATTTAATCATTGTGGGAGGTAGCATTGCACACGGAAACTCATTCAATCAAAATAATTCACGGTAAATCATTCAGGCCGCTTATTAAGCAAATGTCTTGTAAGATCAGATAGTCTTTGACGCTGTTTGCCGTCTTTATCAAAATTTTCCGGACTGAGCCATTTTTCATAAGCCGTGCGTAATTTCGGCCATTCGGAATCTAATATCGAGAACCAGGTAACATCCCCATTTCGTCCTCTGTAAACAATATGTTGTCGGAACGTTGCTTCTGAACGAAACCCAAACCTCGCAGCTGCTGCCTGTGACCTTAGGTTTAATAAATCGCATCTGTATGCGTAACGGCGATAGCCCAATTCGTCGAACACCCTTCTCATCATTAAGTACATCGCCTCGGTCCCCATCGTCGTCCGTTGCATAAGAGGCGAGAATTTCATGCCTCCGACTTCGATGGACCCGTGGTCAGGTTCGATGCACGTGTAGCAAATCATTCCGACCGCTCGGTCTGTTCGTCCGTCTGTAATAACATAATCCAGACGATTCTTATCGGCGGTAATGTCTTCGAGCCATGCATGAAAACTTGGAAAATCGGGGAAAGGGCCGTCTTTTAAATTGGTCCAGTTTCGCCCTTCCGGGTCTAGGCTAAAGGCGTCGAATAAATCACGGGCGTGAGTTTCGACGTTGAGAGGGTCCAGGCGGCAAGTTCGGCCGGTTAAAGGCGTCCAAGGTGGATCCGGACGTCTAGTCCAATTCGGAACAGGAAAACCTACGGGTTGGCCGAGAGTGTTGATCACTACATCTTCGCTCATTTTGGCACCTCGTTGGTTATCTGAAAAGAAACAAATGAAGGTTATTAGGTGCTAGGAATGCAGTTTACGATTAGTATAAGTGTCGTGTGCTGATTGCAGTCGGCGAACTTGGTATTTTTTATTCGAATCATTTGGTACCACTTGACTCTAAACGTGGGGAATAAGAAAAAAAATTGAAACCTGACATAAGAAATAAAACAATTACGGCAAGCTTCAAATTTTTGACATTTTTATTGATTAAATTTTGTGAAAATCAGTCGTTTTATGAGAAATCATCATCGTGGCAACAGACTAATCGTATTTTACCTTTTACGGAAAAACGAAGACAAATCTTAAAGCAAAATATATTAAGGAACTTTCAGGAAAATTCCTTAATATTTTTTGTTTCGAGATTTGTGTTCGTTTTTCCGTAAAATTTAAAATACGACTAGTCTACTGCCACGACTGATGATTCCTCTTAAGTCCTCTTGTATATCGTAGGCAATGCCAACCAAAATGAGTTAAATGCAGTCAAATTTAGTTAATATAACTTAGAGACAGTTAATCCAATTGGAATAAAATGCAGGCAATTTTACTTAAAGTTAGTTAATTAAGTTAAAATCAGTTATTTTCTGTAGCCTTAAGAGTACGCATCATCGTGGCAGCAGATAAATCGTATTTTTCATTTCACGGAAAAAGGAAGACAAATTTTGAGAAATGAAAAGCAAAGAAATCATCAGGAAAAGATTCCATTTAGCTTTTTTTTTCAACGTTTTTCTTCGCTTTTCGTTATTAAGACTGCGCATCAGTGAAATTTAAGCGATCATCGATTCATAAGTTAAGCATTAGCGGAAATATTGAATCGTGGCAGTATACAGGTGACTGATGCGTACTGTTAAGAGCACGCAGTACCCGTGGCAGCAGATAAATCGTATTTTTCATTTTACAGAAAAACGAACACAAATCTTAAATTAAAAAAAAAAACTACGAAATCTTCAGAAAAAAAATTTGAAGATTTGTTAGTTTTTCTTTTTTTAAAATTTTCTTCGTTTTTCCATTAAAAAAAAAAAAAGAAAATACGATTTATCTGCTGCCACGACTGATGCGTACTCTTAACTAACATATGAACGGCAATATCGCAATAAGTTACATATGTGATTAAATTCAGTTAATATCAGTAATTTTCAGCACCCTTGGCTAGCTAGGGAATAGCGGAATTTGTTATTTTCAAAAAAAACTCTGCCAAAAGTACAAATTAATTATTTCTGGTGAAAAAAATGGTTATCCCAAATGCTACCTCCAATTATTTTAATTTTTTTTTTTTCACTTTAAATTACTTTTTAATTTTGGTAGGGTCTAGAGCGAATACTTAACTGTATGTGCGCTTGCTTTCACTTCTGTGAATATACTAAATGTGAACCGTTATCAATTGACCTCTGATCGACTTATCTTAAAATCAAAAACAGCTGTCACGTCTGAAACAAGTGTTTAACTGATCACCCTGCCATCGACGTTTTAAGTTACGTTCTATGTGCTGCAGTTGCTATTGAACTGTTTTACCACCATCATTTCTAATAATCGTCGCACGCTGAATCGAATTCAAGAATTTGACCAGGACAAAAGTTAATGCCGTTATTTTCGATTTATCGATAAATCAAGGCAAAAAATATCGATATCTTTTCGATATTTAATGTGCTGATTGCAATCATTGGTAAACTTGGTACTTTTTCTTCCATGCACTTGGTACCACTTGCCACTAAACTTGGTAAAACGAAGCGCCATCATGGTACCAATGTCGATAAATCGATCGAAAAGTTAGCGGCTGGAAGTATCGATGCATTTTTCGATACTTTCGAAAAAAAGGCAGTTTTTGAGGGGATTTTGCCATAAAATATATCTTATGCCTAGAATTATTCTATGATTTTGCTATGGTTTTTGGTTAGGTTAGGTAAGATTTTTTTTTTTTTTTTTTTTTCTCTCTTTTAAAAAAACCGGTTAATATATTGATAAGTCACGTATCGATAAGTTTTGAATCGATTTATCGACAGATCGATATTTTTTCTGATTTTTATCGATAACAGTATCGATAAATTTTTTTGATTTATCGGCGTCACTTTGCCCTTCTTGGAGGAAAAGTTGAGGATTTAGTGAGTGCTCTTTCCCTAGAAAATTGCATTAAAAATCCGTATCTAAGGAGTTTTACTAATTTGTCTCATAAGATCGGATAGTCTTTGTCGTTGATTGCCCTCATCATCGAAATTTTCCGAACTGAGCCACTTTTCGTAAGCCGAACGTATTTCTGGCCATTCCGAATCAATTATCGAAAACCAGGCAGTGTCGCGATTTCGGCCCTTGTACACGCTGTCTTGTCTGGCCACCGCTTCAAACGAAAATCCGAACCTCGGAGCAGCTGCCATTGACTTCGTATTTAAAGTTTCGCACTCCCATGCACACCGGCGATAACCTAATTCGTCGAAAACCCGTCGCAACATTAAATACATTGCTTCAGTCGCCATCGTCGTCCTTTGCAAAGCCGGAGAGAAACGTATTATCCCGATCTCGATGGTTCCGTTCTCTGGTTCGAAGATGTAACAAGCCATTCCGAGTGCACGGCCGGATTTCCGGTCGATAACAGCAAGATGCAAACGACCCTTCTCGTTCACGGCTCTTTTGAGCCATTCCTCCAAACTCGAAAAATCCGGAAAAGGGCCGTAAATGTAGGTCCAGTTTCGTCCTTCGGCGTCTTCCGCGAAAGCGTCAAATAAATCTGGAACGTGGGTTTCGACGTTGAGAGGTTCAACGCGGCAAGTTTGACCTTCCATGGGTGTCAAAGGCGGGTCGGAGCGTCTTTTCCAATTTGGGACGGGGAAACCTACAGGCTGCTCGAAGGAATTGATCACAATGTCCCGACTCATTTTTGTACTTGTTCGAGTCTCTGAAAAAAATTAATAAATTATTTAAGCCGAAAATTAATTTTGTAGTCATTTATTCGAGGTGCTGCCTTAAGAATTGGATACCTACCACCCCTTTGACGTAACAATTTAATGCTTATATTTGTCCCAATATACTTAACGGAATGGGTTTCCGGCGTCTACAAATATACTGAGTGGTCTTATCAACGACTTCATCCGAAGAATGAAGTCATCATTCGGAAATCTGATAATAGATTGTCTAATCCATTCTCGAATCGAAGGACCTTGAAACGATTCATTATTAAAGACAACTTTCATGCTGAAGAACGCATGCTCATAGGAAGGCCAAATTAACAACTTTCGGCCTGCCATCTATAATACAATTTACTTACCACGTGCACAAGTTGTCACTTGACTGCTTTATCATAAATCAGTGCATTTTTTTTTTTGCCACTTTCAACCCCTTCCCAAAATGTTATTGCTACATGTTTTATCGTGAGATTGAGACCGAAATCTGGGGTGAATTATTCATTCATTTTGCCGCACCCTAATGTCGGAAAATACATTTTCGTATTTTAAAGTATACAATTTCTGACAGACTTAAAAACGTGGTTATTAAGAATAATATAGCTCTGATTTTAAACTAATTGCTTGTAATTTTGACAACATAACATTTTTTTTTCTTTTGTGTGTCAATTATTTAATGCACTCCAATAGTTCTTCCTCGAGGAACCCTCTTCATGTGACTGACTGTCTTATAAGATCTGATAATCTTTGACGTTGATTCCCCTCTTCATCAAAATTTTCAGGGTTGAGCCATTTTTTGAAAGCTGCACGAATCTTCGGCCATTCAGAATCAATTATCGAATACCAGGCGGAGTCCCGATTCAATCCCTTCCGGACCATATGTTGTCGAAATACTCCTTCGAAACGGAATCCAAATCTAGCTGCGGCTGCCCTCGACTTTGCATTTAAGATGTCGCACTTCCATTCGTATCTCCGATACCCCAGTTCGTCGAATACCCGCCGCATCATTAAGTACATGGCCTCCGTCGCCATTGTTGTCCGTTGCAAATTTGGCGAGAAATGCACGCTTCCAACTCCAATGGACCCGTGCTCAGGGGTGATATTGAGATAGGAGGCAATTCCCACTCCTCTGCCCGTTTGTTTATTAATTATAGCGAAGTATAATCGATTCTCATCGGTTGCGACGTTATTGAGCCAGGCTTGAAAGCTCGGAAAATCAGGGAACGGCCCCTGAGGCAAGTAGGTCCAGTTTCGTCCGTCTGTGTCTCGCCCAAAGGCGTCGTATAAGTATTGGATGTGTTTTTAGATCTTTTGTGGCTCTAGGCGGCAAGTTCGACCTTCCATGGGTGTCAAAGGCGGGTCGGAGCGTCTTTTCCAATTTGGGACGGGGAAACCTACAGGCTGCTCGAAGGAATCGATCACAATGTCCCGACTCATTTTTGCACTTGTTCGAGTCTCTGAAAAAAATTAATAAATTATTTAAGCCGAAAATTAATTTTGTAGTCATTTATTCGAGGTGCTGCCTTAAGAATTGGATACCTACCACCCCTTTGACGTAACAATTTAATGCTTATATTTGTCCCAATATACTTAACGGAATGGGTTTCCGGCGTCTACAAATATACTGAGTGGTCTTATCAACGACTTCATCCGAAGAATGAAGTCATCATTCGGAAATCTGATAATAGATTGTCTAATCCATTCTCGAATCAAAGGACCTTGAAACGATTCATTATTAAAGACAACTTTTATGCTGAAGAACGCATGCTCATAGGAAGGCCAAATTAACAACTTTCGGCCTGCCATCTATAATACAATTTACTTACCACGTGCACAAGTTGTCACTTGACTGTTTTATCATAAATCAGTGCATTTTTTTTTTTTTTTTGCCACTTTCAACCCCTTCCCAAAATGTTATTGCTACATGTTTTATCGTGAGATTGAGACCGAAATCTGGGGTGAATTATTCATTCATTTTGCCGCACCCTAATGTCGGAAAATACATTTTCGTATTTTAAAGTATACAATTTCTGACAGACTTAAAAACGTGGTTATTAAGAGTAATATAGCTCTGATTTTAAACTAATTGCTTGTAATTCTGACAACATAACATTTTTTTTTCTTTTGTGTGTCAATTATTTAATGCACTCTAATAGTTCTTCCTCGAGGAACCCTCTTCATGTGACTGACTGTCTTATAAGATCTGATAATCTTTGACGTTGATTCCCCTCTTCATCAAAATTTTCAGGGTTGAGCCATTTTTCGAAAGCTCCACGAATCTTCGGCCATTCGGAATCGATTATTGAATACCAGGCGGAGTCCCGATTCAATCCCTTCCGGACCATATGTTGTCGAAATACTCCTTCGAAACGGAATCCAAATCTAGCTGCGGCTGCCCTCGACTTTGCATTTAAGATGTCGCACTTCCATTCGTATCTCCGATACCCCAGTTCGTCGAATACCCGCCGCATCATTAAATACATGGCCTCCGTCGCCATTGTTGTCCGTTGCAAATTTGGCGAGAAATGTACGCTTCCAACTCCAATGGACCCGTGCTCAGGGGTGATATTGAGGTAGGAGGCAATTCCCACTCCTCTGCCTGTTTGTTTATTAATTATAGCGAAGTATAATCGATTCTCATCGGTTGCGACGTTATTGAGCCAGGCTTGAAAGCTCGGAAAATCAGGGAACGGCCCCTGAGGCAAGTAGGTCCAGTTTCGTCCGTCTGTGTCTCGACCAAACGCGTCGTACAAGTCTTGGATGTGTTTTTCGACCTTGAGTGGCTCTAGACGGCAAGTTCGACCTTCCATCGTCGTCCAAGGCGGATATGGGCGTCTTTTCCAATTTGGGACGGGAACGCCTTGGGGTTGCCCAAGGCTATTGATTACCACGCCCTCATTCATTTTGGATGATTGATGGTTCCCTGAAAGAAAAGGATTACGATTATTTGAATGTAATGGTAGTTGCTTCGATTTCAGCCTCTCGTATGGGATGATCAAATATTGATTCTACGACATTTTGTCATAGATTTTTTGTCATAAGGCCTTCTTGTCACTGATTAATTGTCATCAGGCTTTTTGACATACAAGACTTTATGTCATAAAACTTTTTTGTCATTAGATACTGTGTCACTGCTGGTTTTGTCATAGTAGTTTTGTCATTACAATTTTTGTCATTTTTTTTTACAGTAGGGACATTTGAAATTTCCAAATCGTTTAATTTCATTGACATATAATAAATAGATACAAAATGTAATAAAAGACATCTAACAAATAAAAAGAAATAAAAAATAAGGGGATAAAAAATAAAGAAATAGAAAATAAAGAAATAGAAAATAAAGAAATAGAAAATAAAGAAATAGAAAATAAAGAAATAGAAAATAAAGAAATAGAAAATAAAGAAATAGAAAATAAAGAAATGAATTCGAGGCAAATTTTTATAAGTTACCCGCGAAATTGTACCCCAAAGCCTTCAGATACTTCAAAATTTCGTTTTGATCTTTGTATTCCTGATAACGGCCGACTATTCTTTCAATTCTTGCATCAAGGGCGACGTATTTTCGTTTCTTTTTTTGAGGAGAGTGCCCACTTTCTAACTTTTCTATGTCACCATCTATTTCCGCAACTTCCTTCTGGAGATGTTCCAGCAGTGTAAATAAAGACAGGTGACTTTTTCCCACCATTATGTTTAAAAAAATTATGACATATTCTTTAAATGACAATACTAAACAATGACATTTTACATTATATGACAAAATGTCGCAGTGACGTAATATTTTATTATGACAAAAAGTCGCAGTGACGAAAAATCTGTGACCAAATGTCGCGATACCTCAAATATTACGTCAGCACCTTGGGAAGGGAAAAAAAGAGGATGTAGTTGAAGCAATGATGCCAATGTTATACCTTTTACTTTTTGATAGCTGCATCTATTTCATAAGACCAAGGTGGATGGAATCTGAAATTGATGTGAAGTAATATTTGAACAATCTCTATTAGAACCCCTATTCGTACTCCTACTTCTTAAATGGCTAACCCACTCCTTGAGTAGATCACAATTTAAATCAGAAGTACTCAGTACTCGACTACTTCGGAAAGGATGAGGGTTTTTGGGTCCCCGTGCTATCTCCGCTTATGTTACGTGACACATAACTTTCCTTGCAGCAAAATACCGGCATAGTATGGTCTTCATTCTGTAAAAGTTTCAACCCTGTACGTGCATGCCGCCACCTTCAGAATTACCCTTTTAGGTTTGGCATCAGTGTAATGGTATCACACGATTCATGTGATTCGTGTGATATTGTAATTACAAGATACGTGTAATAGAATTACATACCGGAGCCCAAAAACACGCGTTATCGGCCATCCTCCTTTATTTTTAAAAAAATGAGATCGGTGAACCGATCAAAGTGCTTTATCGACGAATTGTGAAATGTATATTATAAATAATATACATAACGGTTAGATTTTTGATCAGAGGTCCACCAAAGCCACTGTACGGGCATACGGAATCTGAATTTTGGAAAAATAATTTTAAATTCGGAATCCTCTACCCCGAAAATATTCTCAAAAATACGGTTAGATTTTTGATCAGAGATCCACCAAAGCCGCATTACGGGCATAAGGGATTCGAATTTCGGAAAAATTATTTCAGATTTGGAATCCTCTACCCCGAAAATATTCTCAAAAATTCGGTTAGATTTTTGATCAGAGGTCCACCAAAGCCGCAATACTGGCATAAGGGATTCGAATTTCGGAAAAATTATTTCAGATTCGGAATCCTCTACCCCGAAAATATCTCAAAAATACGGTTAGATTTTTGATCAGAGGTCCACCAAAGCCGCAGTACGGGCATAAGGGATTCGAATTTCGGAAAAATTATTTCAGATTCGGAATCCTCTACCCCGAAAATATTCTCAAAAATGCGGTTAGATTTTTGATCAGAGGTCCACCAAAGCCGCAATACTGGCATAAGGGATTCGAATTTTGGAAAAATTATTTCAGATTCGGAATCCTCTACCCCGAAAATATTCTCAAAAATACGGTTAGTTTTTTGTTAGCTCCCACGAGAAACCCGCCAATCAGCATCCAAATCGCTTTGTTGACGTAATCGATGACGTCATATCGTGACGTTTCAAAAGTCGACATATCGGTTTTTAGGCCTATACCCATACTTTTAGCCCTGCTCACCGTTTCTGAACCACTCAACAGAATTTAACCAAATTTCAATGGTAGCGTATCTGGATGAATATCTACTGCAGTACGAAAATAGGACTCAATTGGTAGCTGCGTTCGCGATTTGTAGTCAAAAAAGATCTTGAAATTGTTGAAAATTTAACATTTTCACTCACTGCTTCCGAATCCCTGGATCGATTTAACTCAAAAACTAATCAGCACCTACATTTCATTAGAAGTTGCTACCCACCAAAAATCATCGAAATCCGTTCTTTCGTTTTTCTGTTTTTCCTCCGACAGACACTTTTTTTTCCACATATATTCATACACACATACACACACACGGCCACCATCCAAATTTTGCTTTTTTCGGCATCAGGGGACTTCAAAACGTGTAAAAATATCAAAAACTAAAAATCTGAAATTTGTGCTAAAAACAATGCTTTATTCTCCCTGCGGTCGATAAAGCAAAAAGGTCTAATTGTGGAATCTCTCTTAAATTAAGAAAAAAAAATACTGTTTCAAGTGAACAAAATTTATTCGGTAGTTTAAACGCTTATTTTCCTAATGCAGTACGTACGTGTGTTTGTAAACGGTTTGAAGTTCTTATCCGAATTTTAAAACTGGTTAATGTTTTCTTTAGAAATCTGATAATTAATCGATAATTGGATAGCCTTGAATTCATTCATTTTAAAATAAAGAGACATGATAAAAAAAACAGCTTGTCGAATTGAATGGGAAATCTATATAAATATCTCACTAACAGCGTCATCTATATTACAACTTACCTACTGCTTGCTGTCCAGTCAACTGATATCTATGTTTTATCGTGTCATCAATTCTTTGTGATGATATTATCATTATCAATTTCATCATCATCATCATACCTCTATGAATTTTTATTGCACTTTTATTTCATGTTTCACTCTGCCACTACCTAATAACGAGTTTTTGTGTAAATTTGTTTTTAATGACTAAGAATGTCAGTAGGAAGGAGTAAATTTAGAAAAAAATTGTACCGAGCGAGGTCAAGTCAAGGATTCGAACCCCGGACCTTCTGATTTCCTGTGGACTCTCCGCTTACTCAATTAACTGGTACAAAGCTGTCCTCAACTGGACTTTGTTCAATTCAAATTTTTTTCTGAATTTCGTCCCTTTCTCCTGACAATCCTATTTATCAAAAATACATTTTTTTTGAAGGATAAATTTTTTTATTTTTGAAGTGCGCAATTAATTGCAAGCCAACGATAAAAACATGGTGGTCAAGAGTAAAGTAACTTTAAAGCTAATTGCTTATAATTTTGACAAAATCACACTTTTTTTAAGCAAGTTTCTTAATTCACATTACGCTTTTCATCTGAATGTCGTGTAAAATCTGATAATCTTTGATGTTGATTCCCCTTTTCATCGAAATTTTCAGGGTTGAGCCATTTTTCGAAAGCTCCACGAATCTTCGGCCATTCGGAATCGATTATCGAATACCAGGCAGAGTCCCGATTCATTCCCTTTCTGACCATATGTTGTCGAAACACCCCTTCGAAACGGAATCCAAATCTAGCTGCTGCTGCCCTCGATTTTGCATTTAAGCTGTCGCACTTCCATTCATATCTCCGATACCCCAGTTCGTCAAATACCCGCTTCATCATTAAATACATGGCCTCCGTCGCCATTGTTGTTCTTTGCAAATTTGGCGAGAAATGTACGTTTCCAACTTCAATTGAGCCGTGTTCAGGAATAATGTTGAGGTAGCAGGCAATTCCAACTCCTCGGCCTGTTTGTTTATCAATTATAGCGAAGTATACTCTACTCTTATCGGTTGCGATTTTATTTAGCCAGGCTTGAAAGCTCGGAAAATCAGGGAACGGCCCATGAAGCAAGTAGGTCCAGTTTTGTCCGTCTGCGTCTCGACCAAACGCGTCGTACAAGTCTTGGATGTGTTTTTCGATTTTGAGTGGATCTAGACGGCAAGTTCGACCTTCCATCGTCGTCCAAGGCGGATCTGGGCGTCTTTTCCAATTTGGGACGGGTAGGCCTTCGGGTTGCCCAAAGGAATTGATGACCACGCTCTCAGTCATTTTGGAAGGTTGATGGTTCCCTAAAAAAAAAAAAAAAAAAAGGATTACGATTATCTGAATGTAATGGTAGTTGCTTCGATTTCAGCCTCTCGTATCGGAGATCCAATATTAGATCAGCAGTTTGGGAAGGGAAGGGGGTGAAGCAATGATGCCAATGTTATATCTCATACTTTTTGATAGCTGCGTCTGTCTTTATGACCATGGGGATAGGGTCTGAAATTATTGATATGAAGTAATATTGGAATAAGATCTATTACAACCCCCTGTTCCTTAAATGGCCTATCCACCCTTTGAGTAGACCACAAAAATAAAAAGTACTCAGCACTCTATAAGTTCCGAAAGGAGGAGGGCCGGTAACCCAGGACTTTGAGCCCCCGATGCTATCTCCGCCTATGGTATGTGACGTATCACGTTTCCTGCACCAAAGTACCGGTACACACAAAAAAAATGTTAGTCAAATCAGCCCAAAAAAATATCAATTTTGAACCCACTGCTTTTTCAAAAGTAAAACCATTTTCATACTTAACTTACGGACTTTTTTAATTTCAAAAAGTTAAAATAACATTTAACTAGTTAAAATAACTTTTTAATCAAGCTAAAAAAGATTCGGCTCGAAAAATAGCCATTTTTGCTCGAAAAGGGTAATATTTACTGGAAAAAAATAATATCGACTAGAAAAGTGTTAATTTAAGTTAGATATTAGTACTAGGTTTAAAATTGGCTTATTTTTAGCAGATTTTGCAAGACCATTTTTTGTGTGTATAGTATGTTCTTTACGAATCGTGTGCTTATATTACAAGATTCGTGTAAGAGAATTACTTAATGGGCATATAATACGTCTAATAACATACCGGTTCTTACCTAAGGTAAGAAAAAAAAATACTGTTTCAGGTAAACAAAATTTATTCGGTTGTTTAAATGCTTATTTTCCTAATACAGTACGTACGTGTGTTGTTAAACAGTTCGAAGTTCCTATCCAAATTTTAAAACTGGTCAATATTTCCTTTAGAAATCTGATAATTAATCGCTAATTGGATAGCCTTGAATTCATTCATTTTAAAATAAAGAGACAAGATACGAAAAAAAAAAAAAACAGCTTGTCGAATATTAGCGTCATCTTTATTACAACTTACCTACTGCTTGCTGTCCTTTCGACTGATATATCAATGTTTTATCGTATTTTAAATTGTTTGTGATTATATCATCATCATCATGACACTTCTATGGATTTTGATTGCATTTTTATTCTATTTCGCTGATTTTGTTCCACTCTGTTACTACCCACTATCTAATAACGATTTTTACAGTAAACAAAATTCGGTTAGGGCTTGTCGACCGTTATTCGGGACACGGTTTATACCCAGACAGACCTTTTTAGCTTTCAGATGTCTAAAAAATTTGCCATATAATAGATATCTACCAAATGGCTTGTAGATCGCTAATAGATATCTAAAAGTTTATTTAGCTAATAGAAATCTAATAGACATCTAAAATATTACATATCCCATAGCCGTCGAAAAAAGCGGACATTTTGCAATTTAGCCTAAAATTAGCTCGCTGTTAGCTATCTATTAGCGAAAATTAGACATCTAATAGCTGTCTATTAGATGGCAAAGGTCTGTCTGGGTAAAGGTAGGCGTGGAAGCTAAAACCTTCTGCGCTATATATGAAAGATGTTTCGCTTAACTAGTCAGATTTTAATTACTTTGACACTTGCATCGCATAATTTTTATGCAGGGTTAGGAAAAAAAAGCGTACAATTTGTAAGTGAGATCTATATTATAGGGTGCTAACTATTCCGCAAGTTGCTGTTAAGAAAATAATTATCTCTTTCTATCAGATGATCATTGTTAGTTACATAAAACAAAGTGCAAGAAAACTCAGATTGTACAGTTTTCGGGGGGTTCTATTACCACCTCTCTCATTTCACTCCTCACTGCATTAATTTATTGACAGTTTTTAGAGTAAAACGTTGGAGGATAAATTTTTTATTGGAAATTGCTACTGCACCAAATATTGCGAATTTTTGTGTCAAGAAATATGAAGTAAGTGTGGATGGTAGTAAAAAGTAACTTCAAAGCTAATTGCTTAAAATTTCGACAAAGCTACACTTTTTTTTGAGCAAGTTTTTTAATGCACTCGACTTTCTTAATCTGAATGTCGTGTAAGATCTGATAATCTTTGACGTTGATTCCCGTTTTCATCGAAATTTTCAGGGTCGAGCCATTTTTCGAAAGCTCCACGAATCTTCGGCCATTCGGAATCGATTATCGAATACCAGGCGGAGTCCCGATTCATTCCCTTCCGCACTATATGTTGTCGAAACACTCCTTCGAAACTGAATCCAAATCTAGCTGCTGCTGCCCTCGATTTTGCATGTAAGATGTCGCACTTCCATTCGTATCTCCGATATCCCAGTTCGTCGAATACTCGCCGCATCATTAGATACATGGCCTCCGTCGCCATCGTTGTCCGTTGCAAATTTGGCGAGAAAATATTTCCGACTTCGACTGTCCCGTGTTCAGGAACAATATTTACGTAGGAGGTAGTACCTACTCCTCGACCTGTTTGTTTATCGATAATGGCGAAGTTTAAACGGCTTTTATTTGATGCGAATTTATTAAGCCAATTTTGAAAACTCGAAAAATCAGGAAATGGTCCTTGAAGCATGTAGGCCCAGTTTTGTCCGTCTGTGTCACAGGCAAAGGCTTCGTACAAATCTTGGGCGTGTTTTTCGACTTCTAGTGGGTCTAGACGGCAAGTTCGACCTTCCATCGTCGTCCAAGGCGGATATGGGCGTCTTTTCCAATTTGGGACCGGAACGCCTTCGGATTGCCCAAAAGAGTTGATCACCACGCCCTCAGTCATTTGGAAAGTTGATGGTTCCCTGGAAAAAAAATAAATGATTAAAATTATTGTAATGCATGAATGTAATTCTATTTGCTTAGATTCATAAGATAATCCAATATTATGTCAGTTTTTTTTTTTTTTTTAATAGCTGCGTCTATTTTTCATGACAATTTTACTGCATTGCAAATGATCCAAAAATTTTGGAACATTTGCAATATAGGTAGTTCTTGCAAATGATCCAAAATTATTTGGAACAATTGCAATTTAGATCATTTGCAAATTCACTATATTGCAAATGTTCCAAATCGGTTTTAGACCATTTGCAATCGTGTGCAATTGTTTTAGACCATTTGGATCATTTGTAATATGGCTGTCCCTCTAACATGAAATAGTTCAATGTTTGTTCACTGGCCGTATAGATCTTTGAATTTCATTGGATTGAAACGACGATCTTATTCGTGATTGGTCGAAATTTTTACGTAGCAGTACACAGAGCACCCAAAAGTGTTTCGAGACCTAGGTTTAGGCTTAGGTATAGGCGTAGGCGTAGGCGTAGGCGTAGGTGTAGGTATAGGTATAGGTATAGCTGTAACTGAATCACTCGTTTAAAAAAGGTCACTTGTATACCTTTCTTCAAAATGGAGGTATTTTGTTTTGTTTCATAGCAACGTTTTTATTTACGTAATTTAAAAACAAAGCAACACATCTTCATTTTGATAAAATATTAACGAGCGCCTTTTTGAAATTAGTGATTCAACTATAGGTAGTCGTGTAGGCATATATGTAGAATCTTTTTAAAATTAAATTTCATACTTACTTTTTATTTAGCTCGATGAATTTGAGATCTAAATGAATGTGAGATCTTGAGTGTTCAAATCTAAATCACGAGTAAACTCCGTGAATTACGTTCAAAAGATTAAACAATTTAACTAATAAGTAATTTCTTGCAATTTGCCTACTGGAATTGATAATATGGTATCTTGCACGAGTTAAATTTTGCTAAAACGAGATACTTATCGCTGAAGTTCTTGTCTTTTTCTCTTTTTATTTATAATAAAGAGGTGACATAATCTTTTAAATGATCTTATCACCTACGGTAACAATTGTTATTTACTATTTTTTTACGTTTAGCTTCCTCAAACAAAATGCATCGTATTATGCAATTTCTTCTCACCATAAACAGTAGATATTGTTGTTATACGAAAGAAAAAAGATTGAAGGGATCGGACCTCTCTTTCTAAAATTACATTATCGATGCTGTTCGGTGGCGTTTGGACAGCAAGGAACATGGTGTACTTTTTATTTTTGGGAAATACAACTTGGATGAATTTGAATTTATTTCATTTTTTAACAAACGTCTGCTAACTCACTATACTCTATTTTACTGGTTAACCGCAATTTTGATAGGCTTTGAATTTGATTGCCGTTTTCGTCGAAATTTTCCGGACTTAGCCACTTTTTGCAAACCGTTCGTATTTTCGGCCATTCGGAATCTATTATCGAAAACCAAACCAAGTCTACATTTAATAGTCCTTTATAGACGCTAAACTGGCGGAACACCCCTTCGCGATGAAACCCAAATCTTTCAAATGCGGCGATCGACTTTGAATTCAAAGCACTGCACCTAGTAACACATCGTCGATAGCCCAATTCGTCGAATGCTCTTTGCATCATCAAGAACATTGCCTCGGTCCCCATCGTAGTCCGTTGCATAACCGGCGAGAATTTAGTGTTCCCGATTTCCATGGTCCCGATCTCAGGGTTGATGAACATGTAGGCAATCGTTCCGACTGCGCGGTTTGTTTGCCCGTCAATAATGGCGAAGTCCAAACGATTCTGCTGGGCAGCAATGTCTTCCAGCCAAGTGTGAAAACTTAAAAAATCAGGGAATGGACCTTCGATTAAATGGTTCCAGCTTTGCCCTTCTTTGTCTAGACTAAAGGCGTCGAATAAATCACGAGCGTGTTTGTCTATGCTGAGAGGTTCAAGGCGGCAAGTTCTGCCTTTCATTGGTGTCCTCGGAGGATCTGGGCGTCTTTTCCAGTTATGCACAGGATAGCCTATTTTCCCAAAAGCGTTGATTGGGGCATCTTTAGTTTCCCTTGTAGCTAAGTAAAAAATTTAAATTAAGAATTTAAATCAAGGTTAATCTTTTCAGTGGAGAAAAATCAATGTATTTAACACATAACTACTGAATCTTTACCTGTAAACGCCGGATCATTTTTACTCATTTTTTTCCCTATGTAGACGTTTGACTTCTTTGAATTTAACGCCTAGTTCCTGATCAAAAATGTGTGCGAAGAATGCGAATGCGTTCAAAATATTGATATAAGTTATGTAACTAAAAAATCTTGCCTATATCAAACTAGATGTCGTTGAGTCGGTCGATTGCGAGGTCATGTTTATTTAACATAGACTTAAAAAAAAATTTGAGTAATTTTATCAATTGTTTTAACAGTAAAATCATTTAAAATGGAAAATTTTACATCCGTGATATTAAATGAAATTTAAAAAAAAAAAAAAAAAAGAATTTTCCTTAAAAATTATTTCCTAGATTCGCGATTTACGCAAATTTTCCGATTAAAAATAATTTTTTTTTTCCACAAAAAAAAAAAAAAAAAAAAAAAAAGATCGATTTTTCGGAAATTTTCGAAACTTTAAGCTCAATCGGGAACGCTTTTTCTTTGAGTTGAAAATTTAAAAAAAATTTAGGAATCATGAATTCAATTTAAAAAAAAGATCATTAAATGAAATCTCAATCATTAAATGAATCCAATTATTATTTGAACAATTTTTTCACTTAAATTATTAAAATGAAACATTTTGCTTCCGATAAAGATTTGTCCAAATTTGTAGACTTTCTGTTTGGGCGCAATTTCACGCCAAACATGTTCGGCAAACATGTTTGTGTTTGATAAAAAGTGGCGAACATGTTCGGCAAACATGTTCGGCAAACATTTTTACCAAACATTTTCCCCAACATGCAGGGGAAGCTCCACATAAGCAGAGACGCTTTTTTAAGCATGTTCGGTGAAAATGTTTGTGTTTGAAAAAAGTGCCGAACATGTTCGGCGAACATTTCGGACAAACATTTTCACCAAACATGCTTAAAAAGCTTCACTGCTTATGTGGAGCTTCCCCTGCATGTTAAGGAAAATGTTTGATGAAAATGTTTGTCCAACATGTTTGCCGAACATGTTCGCCAGTTTTTATCAAACACAAACATGTTTGCCAAACATGTTCGACAAACATGTTTGGCGTGAAATTCCGCCCTTTATTTTCCAAAGGTTGCTGAAACTTTCAAATTTATTCATTTTATTTCTTAATTTTTTCTTTCAGGATGAGCACATTAAAGTCATTATCTCTCTACTGGAAAAATACGGCAGAGATATGATGAAAATTGATCTTGTTTTCTGCCTTTTAGTTCTTTTTTTTTTTTTTTCAATTTAAAAAAAAATATTTTTTGCTTTTTAGTTCTTCTTTTTTAAAGCAGTATTTTTTTTTTTTTTTTTTTAATTTATTCATTAAAATTAGAGATTCAACTATAGGTAGCCGTGTAAACATATATATAGAAAAATGTTTTTAAAATGAAATTTCATACTTACTTTATACTAAGCTTGATGGATTTAAGTAAATCTAAAACACGAGTAAATTCCGTGAATTGCGTTCAAAAGATTAATCTATTTAACTAATATGTAATTTCTTGCAATTTGCCTACTGCACTTGGTAATATGTTACCTATGCACGAGGTGAAGTTGCTAATGCAATGTACTTGTCGCTTCAGCGACAAACTCGAAACCTTGCCCACTGAAGCGGCAAGGCTCTTGCATTTTTCTATATTTATTTAAAACAAAGAAGGGCACAACCTTTTTAATTATTTTATCAGCTACTGTAACAATTGTTATTCACTCTTTTTATGCATAGCTTCTGATATAGAGTTTTTTGTGTAAAAATCGATCAAAATGTAGGTCGATGCATCAACAATATTTAAGTCAGCAAACGTTTCTCATTATCGATCGATTCGGAGTTGGTTTCACGCAAATAAAGATATCATTGAAACGGTCGAGTTTTTAAGGGGGTTTCCCCCCGCCTTTCCCTGTTTCATCCTTTATCACTTCCTCGAGCAAAACGCATCGTATATGCACTTTCTATTCATCATATAAATAGGGGAAAACAGGAAAATTTTACATCCGTGATATTAAATGAAATTTAAAAAAAAAAAAAAAAAAAATTTCCTTAAAAATTATTTCCTCAGATTCCCGATTTACGCAAATTTTCCGATTAAAAATAATTTTTTTTTCCACAAAAAAAAAAGATCGATTTTTCGGAAATTTTCGAAACTTTAAGCTCAATCGGGAACGCTTTTTCTTTGAGTTGAAAATTTAAAAAAAATTTAGGAATCATGAATTCAATTAAAAAAAAAAAAAAAAAAAGATCATTAAATGAAATCTCAATCATTAAATGAATCCAATTATTTGAACAATTTTTTCACTTAAATTATTAAAATGAAACATTTTGCTTCCGATAAAGATTTGTCCAAATTTGTAGACTTTCTGTTTATTTTCCAAAGGTTGCTGAAACTTTCAAATTTATTCATTTTATTTCTTAATTTTTTCTTTCAGGATGAGCACATTAAAGTCATTATCTCTCTACTGGAAAAATACGGCAGAGATATGATGAAAATTGATCTAGTTTTCTGCCTTTTAGTTCTTTTTTTTTTTTTTTCAATTTAAAAAAAAATATTTTTTGCTTTTTAGTTCTTCTTTTTTAAAGCAGTATTTTTTTTTTAAATTTATTCATTAAAATTAGAGATTCAACTATAGGTAGCCGTGTAAACATATATATAGAAAAATGTTTTTAAAATGAAATTTCATACTTACTTTATACTAAGCTTGATGGATTTAAGTAAATCTAAAACACGAGTAAATTCCGTGAATTGCGTTCAAAAGATTAATCTATTTAACTAATAAGTAATTTCTTGCAATTTGCCTACTGCACTTGGTAATATATTACCTATGCACGAGGTGAATTTGCTAATGCAATGTACTTGTCGCTTCAGCGACAAACTCGAAACCTTGCCCACTGAAGCGGCAAGGCTCTTGCATTTTTCTATATTTATTTAAAACAAAGAAGGGCACAACCTTTTTAATTATTTTATCAGCTACTGTAACAATTGTTATTCACTCTTTTTATGCATAGCTTCTGATATAGAGTTTTTTGTGTAAAAATCGATCAAAATGTAGGTCGATGCATCAACAATATTTAAGTCAGCAAACGTTTCTCATCGTCGATCGATTCGGAGTTGGTTTCACGCAAATAAAGATATCATTGAAACGGTCGAGTTTTTAAGGGGGTTTCCCCCCGCCAAATTTCCCTGCTTCATCCTTTATCACTTCCTCGAACCTCGAGCAAAACGCATCGTATATGCACTTTCTATTCATCATATAAGTAGGGGAAAACAGGAAAATTTTACATCCGTGATATTAAATGAAATTTAAAAAAAAAAAAAAAGAATTTTCCTTAAAAATTATTTCCTCAGATTCCCGATTTACGCAAATTTTCCGATTAAAAATAATTTTTTTTTCCACAAAAAAAAAAGATCGATTTTTCGGAAATTTTCGAAACTTTAAGCTCAATCGGGAACGCTTTTTCTTTGAGTTGAAAATTTAAAAAAAAATTTAGGAATCATGAATTCAATTTAAAAAAAAAAAAAAAAAAAAAAAAAAAAAAAAAGATCATTAAATGAAATCTCAATCATTAAATGAATCCTATTATTTGAACAATTTTTTCACGTAAATTATTAAAATGAAACATTTTGCTTCCGATAAAGATTTGTCCAAATTTGTAGACTTTCTGTTTATTTTCCAAAGGTTGCTGAAACTTTCAAATTTATTCATTTTATTTCTTAATTTTTTCTTTTAGGATGAGCACATTAAAGTCATTATCTCTCTACTGGAAAAACACGGCAGGGATCCGAAAGTTTTAGACGTCTTGTGCTCACTTTGCGTCGGTAACGGTGTAGCTGTCAGAAGCTCGCAAAACAACATTTGCGATTTTCTTTTGCCCGGAAAAAATCTCTTGTTGCAAACGCAATTAGTCGACCATGTAGCAAGGTAACCATTTTTTGTATTTTTTTAAAAAATTAGGGTGGCATGATTTCTAATTTTTTACTTTCTTATTTTTGCAGCGTTCGGCCCAACATTTTCGTGGGCAGAGTCGAAGGATCCGCAGTTTACCAAAAATGGTATTTCGAAGTCACGTTAGATCATATAGAGCAAACGACTCATATGATGCCGCATTTAAGGATCGGTTGGGCCAACACGACGGGATATGTGCCTTATCCGGGAGGAGGTGAAAAATGGGGCGGGAACGGCGTCGGAGACGACTTATATTCCTTCGGTTTCGACGGCGCTAATTTGTGGACCGGCGGAAGAAAGACTGAAGTCATATACGGAGCAACCGAGCCTTACATTAAGAAAGGAGACATTATAGGAGTAGCGCTAGACCTGACTGTGCCTGTGATAAATTTCACATTCAACGGAGTGCATGTGAAAGGATCTTTTAGGAACTTTAATTTGGATGGGATGTTTTTCCCGGCTATCAGTTGTTCTTCAAAGCTTAGGTAAGATTTTAAGAAAAAATCGGTGGATTTTCAACGGAAATTAGCCGCGCTGCATGTCTTCCTAGTTTTAAATTTTTACGTCTCTGAAGACATGCAGCGCTCCCGCGGAGAATCAGAAAATAAATTTAGCACGTCAGAGTTAATTTTTTTTTTTAAATTTTAATAATTTCTTTTAGTTGCCGTTTTCTTCTTGGTGGAGATCACGGAAGACTGAAATACGTACCTCCGGAGGAATTCTCACCTCTAGTCGAATGCTTAATGCCTCAGCAAGTTTTATCGATAGACCCTTGCTTCTATTTTGGTAACCTAAACAAAAGCGTCCTGGCCGGGCCGTGGTTGGTCGAAGGAGATACCGCTTTCGTGCCGAATCCCGTCGACACCTCTACGGTCACTCTGCCCGGTTACATCGAAAACATCCGAGACAAATTAGCTGAAAACATTCACGAAATGTGGGCGATGAATAAAATCGAAGCCGGATGGACGTACGGAGACAAAAGAGACGACATTCGACGAATCCATCCCTGTCTGACTCAGTTTGAGAAGTTACCTCCAGCGGAAAAAAGATATGATTCACAACTGGCTGTTCAAACATTAAAGTAAGCGTTGAAAAGATTTTCTCTGTAATTATATTAAGCCACCAGTTATTTTGGTTAACGGCGTTACATGTCATGTCCGGGTTCGTCCATAAATTACGTTAGCATTATTTTGGTTGATTTTGAACCCTCTCCTCTTTAGTAATAACCTAAAATATGCTTCCCAGTCAGAAAAAAATATTAATATTTATCAAATATTTTTTTAATATTGTTCAATATTTTGTAAATATTTTTCAATATTTATTGAAACAAGAAACGATAAAACTAATTTAGAAACGTTGACAAATATTTAAAAAATATTTTATCGGGTTTTGTTTCCATAAATATTTACATAATATTTTTAAAATTTCGAAAAATACTAACAAAATATTTTAAAAATATTAATATTTTTTTTTGCTATCTCTGATAAAGATTTAACGTTGGCTTAAGTATTTCGAAGACCCCCTTATCCCCTTTTTAACGAAGTTACATAATTTATGGACGACCGCTCCTTTATGACGGCCAATCAAAGCCGCGATTTAAGAAAAGAAATTGCTTAAGATGAAGGATAATCCAGCTCCCATTGCGGAAAATTCAAGTGACTTTGGTCCTTACTCATTCCATCTAGAAGGGTTACTTAATTATTTTTTGTTATTTTTTTGTTCCAGGACAATTTTAGCTTTGGGTTATTACATAACGATGGACAAACCCCCGTCAAGGATAAAACAAGTTCGACTTCCGAACGAACCGTTTTTACAGCCGAACGGGTACAAACCTGCCCCTTTGGATTTGAGTGCTGTGACATTGAACCCTAAAATGGAGGAATTAGTTGATCAGTTAGCCGAAAATACTCATAATTTGTGGGCGAAGGAAAGGATTCAACAGGGTTGGACCTACGGGTTGAATGAGGACCCGGAATTGCTGAGGAGCCCCCATCTTGTGCCTTATCCGAAAGTAGACGAAGCTATTAAAAAAGCTAATAGGGATACCGCCAGCGAAACAGTTCGAACACTTTTAGTTTACGGTTATAATTTGGATCCGCCGACTGGTGAACAGCAAGATGGTACGTAAGAAGAAAATATTTGGCAGGGACGCTGACTAGCACTAAAATGAAGGGGAGCGATTTTCTTCCAAACCCGCCGGGCGAAAGAGTGGCCAAAATTAAAAAAGAAGTTACAGTTTAGCTTATAAACCAAGTTTGTCAGGGAAGATTGGCTTTTATCAACGCGTCTGGTAGCAAAATGTTTCTCCACGTTAGAACCAAAGGGTGCTATCTAAAAAAAAATTTTCTATGTTTAACTTACGAAAAATTAAAAAGTGATAGCACTCTTTGGTTCTAAGGTTGCGATTTTAGATCGATAATTCTGAACCCTTTATCGTAAATTATAATGGTGACAATGTAATTCTTAAGCAGTAACCTTTTAGATCAGATACAAATGTAAAAATTTAAGATGGCGGACGAGCAAGTTCAAATTTTTTGTCAGCCTTCGATCTTGAATCACTTTTAAGGACATATCATTCCATATTCTAGGCAGACTTGAGCTCTCAGGTTATTGTCAAAAATTTTAAAATTCAAATCAGCCACTTGGAGTCTGCCATCTTGAATTTTACTATAGGTCGATATATTTGCAGTCTATACAGTATACGACCACAAAAGGATAATTTCTCCCTCACTTAAAATTATTCGAACCCAACATGTGATAAAAACTAAACATTTCAAAGACGCGCCTAACATTATAAATTTTTATTTTTAAAGTCATCTCCACCTCTTCCTCCAGCCATAATTGTAATCCTTGAAAGGGATTTGAAACATGTAAAAGCTTCGCCTTAAAAATGTTGATTAGATTTCCGAGTATTAATATACAGTATATCGCTTGACCTCGCTTGGTGTAATCTTAAAAGTTTCCTTGGTTGTGATAATAATTTTTTTTTTTTTTTTTTTAAAGCTTTGTTGGCCGAAGCCAATAAATCAAAGGAGCAAGACTTCCGAACTTACCGCGTTCAAAAAAATTATGCGGTGACCAGTGGAAAATGGTACTTCGAATTCGAGATTCTAACAGCGGGGCCGATGAGAGTCGGTTGGGCCAGGGCAGATTGTCCGCCTGGAAATAAATTAGGAAACGATGAATATACTTGGGCTTTCGACGGTTTTAACGTGAGTAACTTTTCCAATTTAATTTTAATTTTAAAAAAAATCGAATGAATTATCACTGACAAAAAATAAATGGGAAAATTATTTCTATTCGAGGACCTCAAGAGACATTATTGCTTTTTTTCAATTTTTTCGGGAAAAATTACTTTTATGAGAAATTAGAATTCACCCGTCCCCTGAACTTAAGATAATTAAATTTAGACAACGTTGCCAACTTCTGCATCGTCTGAACTAAAAAATAAATTGAAAAAAAAAACGAATAACCTAAAATGTTGGCACAGGTTGTTAAAGTTCACAACGAGTCAAGGGAAAACTTTGGTCGTCATTATCATGTCGGTGACGTCATCGGGGTTTTTCTTGACTTATATGACCGCACCATTAGTAAGTAAAAAAAAAAAAGGAGATTTAAAAAAAAAAATAGAGAAAGTAAACCCCGTGAATTCTTCGTCGTTGCACCCCTTTTGAATTATTCGCATCGCTTAAGTGTCGATTTATGAAATTTTCATTGTTGCCACCTTCACATTTGTAAAATCGTAATTGTAAATTTTGTATAATTTATGTATTTTTTTTTTTTTTTCAATGTGATTCCCTGGAAATTTTTTTTTCTTGTATAATCCTTACAAAAAAATATTGGGATTTTGATTAAAGGAAGAGAAAGTTTATTGCGGAACCGGAGAATCGTTTGGAAAACAATGGCAAGTTGGTGATGTCGTTGGAGTCTTCCTCGATTTATTGGATAGAACTATTAGTAAGTTCTAAGAAAATGACAGATAAATTTTTTTAAAAATACTGATAAATTATTTTTTTAAACTTTTTTAAAAACATCGATTTTTTTTGGCTTTCTCTTCAAAAATATTTTTTTCATGTAGCTTAGATACCCTGTGTAACCTTTTAAATGTTTATATAACCTTTTGTAATCGATAACCACTACGCAATTTTTCTTCCTTTTTATGTAAAAAAAAAAAAAAAAAAAAAATGTAACGGCTATTTTTTGTAATTTTTTAAAAATCTAGTCGTGAGTATTTTTGCATAAAAAAATTTTTTTACGACTGTTTGATAATTAATCAGTAAAGCTTAAACGTTATTGGTTTTGATTTTAGGTTTTTCGTTAAATGGGGAATTGCTGATGGACGCTTTAGGCGGTGAAACGACATTTGCAGACGTTCAAGGAGATGGGTTCGTTCCGGCTTGCACTTTGGGAGTTGGTCAAAAAGCTCGTTTGGTCTACGGACAGGATGTGAATACTTTAAAGTTCTTCTCAAATTGCGGGTTGCAGGAAGGCTATGAACCGTTTTGTGTGTAAGTGTTCTTAATGGTTAAGAGGTTGGCCGTGCCATCTCTTTGGGGGGAGAGGGGGGAAAAGTCCTGAAAGGTTGACGCTTTTGCTAAAATTTAAATGGACCGGATTTTTTTGTTCACAATGGTAAGGGGGGTTGAAAATCGGTAACAAAATGGTAAAACATTCAAAGTAACTATTAATTTTGTTGGATGATTTGTGGCTTTGTAACCTATCTAGTAGAATGTGTCAGGAAATAGAGCCCAGTCAGCAGAAAATATACTAATATTTATAAAAGGTTTAAATTTAATGCACCAGTATTTTAATATTAAAAGCAGTATTTTTAATTTAAATTTCCAGTATTTTTGTATGTAGAAAGTCAATAATATCAATTAATTCAGGCAGTATTTTTTATTATTTTTGTCAGTATTTTATTTATAAAATCAGTATTTAAAATTCGTTTGGGCAATTTTTTTATTTTAAAAAATCGGTATTTTAAATTCATTTAGGCAGTAATTTTTTGACATGCCAAAAAGTAATTTTTTGACAAACAAAATATTATTATGAAAATAAAAAAATGTGATTTATCAACAAAAAAAACCCGGATCTAATTCAGTTAGGGGTGGCCTTAATCGAATCGGTGTGGTCAAATTCGAACTCTGCGTTGTCGAAAACATACTTCGGCACTGTTTTACGGTGACAATAGGTGACTAGAAAGACAATAGTTGACTAGAATTTTTGTTACAAAAACTTGTTATTTTCGGCCAAAAAAGGGTGTTTGGTCTGTTAGGGATGACTCTAATCGACACGGGATGGTCATTTTCGGATTCTAAGACGTCGAAAACATATAAACAACTTGGTTTGGTCCCAAAAAATTACTCCTAAAGTTTCGGAAAAATTTGTTTAAAAAAATGCCGAATAAAATTTTTTTTTCAAGCACAAAATGGCCGTGCGCCACCCCTAAACGTGATCGAAATAATCTGAAAAAAGTTACCTTGTGGTTTTAGACCCTAAGAAATGTGAAAATCGCAGGAAGAACAAAATCGCGAAAAGTAAGGAAAAATTTGAATCACCCTAATATTCCTGCCGCGACAAGTTTTCAGTATTTAAATGTGGAGATAAGACTTCTCGCAAATGCTTCATTCGCAACTTTTTTTTTCTGGCAAAAATATAATATTTTATTGATTTTTTATTTTTATTAACTGGCGAAAAAAATTAAAAATCCTGATTTTTAAATTTTTTTTATTGACCATCCGATTATACTGACCATTTAAATTTTTTACTGGTATTCTAATAATAAATACCGAAAAACCTAATAAAAAATACTGGTCAAAATATTAAAATACTGACCGGATAAATACAAGCCTTTATAAAATATTTTAAAAATATTTTGTAGACATTTATTGAAACAAGAAACGATAAAAATATTTTATAGATATTATTTCTTGCTGACTGGGAGGTATATCTATATTAAACTAATACTTAAAGGGCCCTTTTACTTGCGAGTAAACTGAAGCAGGGTGTCAGAAATATACCGTAAACTTTGATGTCAAGTAGTATACCGTATTTAGGCAAAGGTTTCGTGCAACTAATTCATGCTGGTCGCAACTTTTACATTGAAGATCGTCGGTATCATGGACATTTAATTATTTAATTATTTATTTTCATATTAAAATTAATAATTTGACTTAAACCTAACTTATAAGAAAATTAAGTTTGCCACCCTTAACATGTATTTTTCAATTATCAGCATTTAAAGTAATCCCGCGCAGACCTTTTGATGCAGTCTGCCATTTATAATTTTATTATTATCTTGACGAAGAGATGTACAAATTTCAGATCCTAAAGTTCAAGTTTTTGTTGTTCTAATCCACGTTGAGTTTCCGAAATGTTCCATCCATATAATCCTCTTCAGCTTTTCGTGGGCGAAGATGGTCAAGTTCTCTTATCAATCTCTCTTCCTCCAAAAATCGTTGTCTATAACTTTCGACTTTTTTCTTCCAGTTATCTTAAACGGAAAAAAAAAATCTTAAATTTTTACTATTAATGTTAGTTTACCTTTTATGATTACCATGTTGAGCGAAAATGCTCTCTCCATCGCCTCCAAATTCTTTCGGTAACATTTTTCGAGGGACGACTTCCTCGATCTTATCCGTTGTACTGTACGCATTGAACTGAAAAGATAAAAAAGAAAAAAAAGAAATTCAACCAAAAAGTGTATTGAGAAACGTGAAAGAAGCTTTCGACTTACCCTGTCAGCTATCTTACTTTTAGCACACATTTTGTATATCTTAAATATTTGTTCTCCAAAAAGTGGAACGTTGTAATTGTTACAGCATTTAACTCGTATTGGGAGTCCGGACATAGTCGTTGTCATTATTTGTTTGATGGTCATAGGTGTTAGTTCTTTTACATGAGCGATACTTATTACATTACTTACAATGAAAACAAGTTTCACTCTCCCATTTCCGAAATTATTTTCCTGCAAGATAAAAAAATTAAAAAAAGATCGGCTTGAGGTATTGATTTTCGTTACTTGCCCACAACAAAACATATAATGTAAGAAGTAAATATCTATATGTTTCAAGTACGTGGCTTTTAGAAGGATCATTCATTTTTGGATTTAAGCAGCCGAACCAAATAATGTCCCCGTCCTGGGATTTTTCAACTATAGGAAAGTAGAACCTGAAATTGAATATAATTTAGGAGTCTTTCGACCATTGCGTAAGCATAAATTTGGACCCCCTCTCCCTCTTTGTTAACATTTAGCTTATAGTGTAAATCAGTAATTGGACCCCCTCCCTTTCCATGGCGGACTTTCCAACTGAGTTTAAAAAGTCGAGTCCACTCTTCGAGTGCCTCTGGTGTATTCTTTTACTGAGCATCTTCCCGGTTCCCTCTTCATGATCCATATACCGATAACCCCAACGGAGAAAATTACACCCCTGCCTTAAAGCAGTTTTTGGTTTGTTGGAAAAATTAAAAATCAGTTTAAAAATTTACCAAATCGATAAATTCTCTTGAAGACGTGGGTGAAGAGGATCTAAGGATCCGTACACATCAGGGCAATTCATTCCTAGTGCGTTAAAATTTTCAAGCACGGTTTTCGCTTTTTGTAAGCTTCCTTTAGCCGCTCGAACAAATGCCGCAAGGAACTGATCATCTAAAAAAAGTATTGTTTGTTAATAATTGATTTGCTCTTTAAAATTAAAAAAAAAAAAAAAAAAGAAAATTTCATTCCTTACCGTAGTGTTGAACAATATGTGGCGTTTTTTTTATCCATTCCCGTAGTTGTTGAAGATCCTCTTTGGTAGGTTCAAATTCCCTAAAGTTTTTTTTTTTTTTTTTTTTTTTTTTTTTTTTTTTTGTAAATTTTTAAGAAGTTTTTATATTTTAACAGGAAATAAAGGATATATACTTACATTTTACTCTACGCAAATGAAGTGAACTTGATGTTGACGTACTCGTTACTCAAGTAACTAGTATTTGGTGAACGGATATTTTTACAGATATTTTCACGAGTTTGTTGTATAACCAGTTTTTGGACGCACATCTTCAAACAATGGGAAAACTAGCCGGATTTATTTCAATGCAAATAGGTTGTTACTATTTTTTATTTTAAAAAATTCCCATGTATGGAAAATAGATTATAATCACCTTGAATAATGCTGTATCTTTATCGTTCTGCATTAATTCTATTTACACTATATTTTTGCTTGGTTAGATTGAATTTGATTAAAATAGGGAAAATTGTTTTTGTAAAACTGCGATTCCGTTTCTTTCCTTTAAGGAACTGACGGAAGTTAACTTTATATTTTAAAGGTGAAATTTTAGATTTTTAGAAACGTTATAATTCTAAAAATTCAGAACTCTCTCGGTTCTTCTTCAATAGGGTTGTTTCACATAATTGAATTAAATTTTTTAAACCGCCTAAAAAGTTAGAGGAAAAAATAAAAATGCATTCTGAGTTGTAATTTTTTTGTTTTAACTCGTCATTAGCTCAAAAAAAATAAAAAAAATCGGGCGAAAAATTGACGCATTTGAAACGATTTCGAAAAGCGGGACAAAAACAAACGGCCTTCTTTTAACCAATTGCTTTTATCGTTCTGTTATTTGCCGTCAGTGTATAATAAGAAATACATAGTCGCTAATTCTCAAGGCGCAGAACGATAAAAACAGTTAGTTCAAAAAAGGCCATCCCGTTTTTTGAAATCATTTCAAACGCATCAATTTTTGGCCCAATTTTTTTTATTTATTTTCAGCTAATGGCAATCTGGAACTAAAAAATTCCAACGCAAAATGCTTTCGTATTTTTTTCTCGAATTTTTTAAGCGATTTAAAACATTAAATTAAATTATGTGAAACAACCCTATTCTGTTTTCACCTGGGACCCTTGTGATTAATTCTTCTTAAATCCATTCTAATTCGTTATAAACCCAGCGACCATCAAAAGAATAAAAACCTTCGACAACGGATTATTTTACAAAGCTGCTTTAGGTCCAAACCTCCTAGGATTGAAATTTTGTTAAATTTTCCTTAAAAATTTTCTGTTTTTGAAAATTTTTCAAAATTTTTCCTTTACTTGTCTCAGGCCAAACAGTGAGGCATACAAAAATTCTCAAGTTGCATTTTAACAGCTAGTCCTACACTAAGAGAAAGAAAATGGCGAATGCGGAAAAAAAATAAAAAATGGCCTTAAAAATCGTGCGCGTCAAGAAACAACCCGTCCGTTGTCATGAAGCATTTTTCTTTTGCTATGAAAAGCATTCCTGTTTTGTTCTAGACATTTTCATTTTCTGAGGGCAAGCTCTGGTAATTCATTTTTTCAAGGCGCAACAATTTTTTTAAAAACTGTTTAGGGCATTTTTAATGTAATTTATTTATTTATTTATTTATTTATTTTATTTTATTTTTTTTTTTTGCAGATTTGAACCAAAAAAATTAATATTTTTTAATTCAAAAAGGGACCTTAAAGTGCAAAAATGTCACAAGTGCAAAGAGTGCATATTTGTAAAATTATTTATTATATCCTTCTTTTTTAAAATTAAGAACAGAATATTATAAACTAACATTTATTCTCCCTTTTTTATAAGCCTTCTTAAAGTTAATTTTTGGACTTCGTACGGATTTTATTTGCTTCTCTTCAATTCCTTCTTCAGTAGAATATTTCATAATTGGGAATTTATTGCTGCATTCTTCTATCCAATGACAAGTCCTCTTTTTTTCAACGCAGATTTTACGACTCTTATTTCTTTGTCTTTTATTTTTCCAGAAATATGAACCGTCCGGTCACGTATTGGTACACAAAAGATCAACCTATATTCGAAAACACGGACGAACGACCGGATTCAATGATCGACGTGAACAGAATCCCAGCGGGTTCGGATTCTCCTCCCTGCATGAAAATCAGTCACAACATGTTTGAAACTATGGAAAAAGCCAATTGGGAATTTTTGAGGCTTTCTCTTCCTGTTATATGTCAGTCGACTTTGATACAGTACGTAAATATTTGATTTATTTTCTGTTCTTTTTTTTTTTTTATCTTCCAATTTTGTATTTTTTTTTTTCAGCGAGGAAGAGAAAATGAGGAGATGGCAGGAAATCAAAATTCGCCAACGGAGACTTTTGGCCGAAGCGGAACAAACAACCCCTGCTCACATCGAACAAATCATGAAATCCGGATTCACAATGAACGACATTAAGACTTTGCACAGGGATTATTCGGATGATGCCGTGGAAGCAGACGAAGTAATGATCACCAAACCGACGACGGGTAAACACAAGCCTGCCAGACCGCCGAGAAAAGGTTCTCTCTCGCGATACGATGATAACGTTTTGGGCGGAACCTTAGGGGTTGGCAAAAATAGATCCACGAGCGAACTAGATTTAAATAAACTGAACGGAGATGCCAAGGATAAGAAAACGAGGGGCCGATCTCCTTTTAGGTACGTAAAAAATATTTTCATTTTTTTTTTAAATAAAAAAATTTTATATATAATAAATTTTGCATGCTCACTTAGAAGATCGGAGTCTTGTTCGACGTGAGTTCCAAGAAAAATTGTTTATGATTTTGAAAGTAATTTTTACGATTTTTGTTTTGAATTTAAGGTTTTTCTCGAGGAAAAAGGAAGGGCAGAGCGGAGACAGAGCCAAAAAAGGAAAAACACCAGAACCAATGGGAGGAGATTACGATATGGTTCCTCCTACAGTTCGCATATCGAATGTAAGTTATGCCCGCAAAAATTATTGTTGAGGGAGAGGAGAGGGAGTCCAAAATTCCTTTAAAAAAATATGGAGACGATAATGTCTTAACGGCTCCTTGTAGTAGGGTCTCTACGATAATTCGTTGAAAATTGTATTGAATTTTTTTAAAATTTTTTTAAAATTATTTTTAGGCTGACATGAAAGTTCCAACACCGACCGGTGATCGTCCAAAATCAGCTGCTGGAGCTGGAGGCGTAGAAGCGATCGGGAATGAATTGTACGACGCCGAATGCTTAAAATTAATGAACGAATATTTTTACGGCGTTAGAATTTTCCCCGGTCAGGATCCGACTCATGTTTACGTCGGCTGGGTCACAACCCAGTACCACTACTTCAGCAATGAATTTAACCAGAGCAAAGTCAGGAAAGCCTCTGTTGCTATCACGGATGATTACGATACCGTTGTTGATCAGTAAGTAAAATCGTGGGCTCAATATTATATTGTTCTAGTTACACTTCTCAGGTCGACACTAGTCCCCTGTACTTAGCTTATGAAAAACGCGTGTCAACCTGGGAAGTGTGACTAGAACAATATATTTTGAGCCCACGAAATGTCGCACCGTTTCGCTTATCAAATAATAGTTGTGTCAGGACATTTTTTTGTCACTATTAGAGGTACTTCAAAATTAATTTTTGCTTTTTTTTAGAATTGATCGTCAGAGCTGTTACATGGTCAGAGCCGACGAATTATACAACGAAGTGACAAGCGACTCCTCCGGTAAAGGAGCATCTCAGGGAATGTTCGTTGGATGCTTCGTCGACACTGCGACCGGCTACATTTCTTTCACTTGCGAAGGAAAGGAAACGAGTCACAAATATAAAATGGAACCGGAAACTAAATTGTTCCCGGCTATATTCGTGGAAGCGACGAGCAAAGAAATAATGCAAATCGAATTAGGAAGGACGTCAACGACTTTGCCATTGTCTGCTGCTGTTTTGATGAATTCGGAGCGGCACGTTTCGCCTCAGGTCAGTTAACGAGATGAAATAATAATATAAGTTCAATCCAAATTGGAACTCTCATGGTTCTTTGAACTTATTTTGTAAATTCGGGTCGAGCTTTTCAAAATCTCTTTTGAATGCATTATCGAAGACTTATTAAACTCAAAAAGTTTGCTACAACTTTTTATTTTCATTTAATTTTTTAAAATTTTTATTCCAGTTCCCTCCGAGATTGAAAGTTCAGTGCTTAAAACCAAATCAATGGGCCAGAGTCCCCAATCAATCGTTGCAAGTTCACGCTTTAAAATTATCGGATATCCGAGGGTGGAGTATGCTATGCGAAGATCCAATTTCCATGCTTGCCGTTCACATTCCGGAAGAAGACAGATGTATAGATGTCCTTGAGTTAATCGAAATGGAACGTCTGCTTAGGTACAAAAAATCAAATTTTAAGAAAAATTTGGTGCCAGATTCTAATTTTCTTCACTTTTTTTTTATTTCTTTTTAGTTTCCATTCTCACACTCTGACTTTATATTCAGCGTTGTGTTACCAATCCAACTACAGGGCAGCTCATATTCTTTGCCAGCACGTTGATGAAAGGCAACTTTTGTACGCAATCAAATCGGAATATATGTCCGGACCGTTGAGAAGAGGGTTTTACGATCTTTTGATATCTTTGCATATAGAATCTCATGCTACAACTATGTGAGTTTTGTTTCCTTATGGAAAATATTAGGCTTTTGGAGGAAGAAAACTTTATTCCTGAATTATTTTTAGGGAAGTGTCTACGAACGAATATATTATCCCGTTAGGACAGGAATTAAAGGACTTGTACAAGGATGCGGAAATGTGCCACAGTCTCAGGTCGCTTCAGATGGAATCTGTGCGGCCGCAGATGAAAATGACAGATATGACGTAAGTAATTGAAAAAAAAAAAAACGATTGGACTTTCGTGGACCGACAATGTAATTAGCCTAGTATAAAAATAATACAGTAAAACCTCTGTAAGACGGACCCTGTATTTCTCGGAAAACTGGCTATAACGGAAAAATTTTTTGGTCCCCGGCAGAATAAATAGGGATTCCCATGTAATTTTCCCGTATAAGATGGAAGCCTGTCTAACACGGAACGGAAGCAAAAAATTGGTCTCTTGACATTGAAATGTTCAACGGAGGAAAAAATCGTTCATACAATTTTTTTCCTTCTTTAACTAAAAATTGTTATAAATTTTGCAAGAATTTGCACGTCGAGTTCGACTGTCGGTGAAAACCAACAAAGGTTCGAACCAAAATTCGACTGTCAGGTTAATTTAATTTAATTTTTATTTAATGAAATTAGAAAAATTTAATGAAAATGAAATTAGAAAAAAAATTACCGCGGAAAAAATGAAAAATGCCAGACAAACATCTTTGCTTCAATATTTCGAAAAAAAAAAAAAAATTTTAATAAACTGTAAATTTTGAATGGAAAAACAATTTTTTTTCTGTCACCTCTATTATCCGGAATACTGTCTATGACGGAAAATTTCCCCGGTCCCGACCGATTCCGTCTTACAGAGGTTTTACTGAATTTCCATAAATAATATGCCTCAGATTTATAATTTTCTATTTAAATAAAGTCGTATGATGTTTAGTTTTTGGAGCGTAGAAGCAGGTAGCCTAATATTAAATTTATAGCATTCATAATTTCCTTACAGGTTTAAGATTTTTTAATTTTTTTAAACAAAATAATGAAGATTCCAGAGCTCTTATTGATGCATTTTAGCAACTTCTGCGTAGAAATATTTTTGAAAGAAGTAAATGTAGACTTCATAAATTTTTTATTTTTAATTTTTAGGGAACAAGTGGAAAACATTCGAGATTTGTACAGTCCACTCTTTCCGTTGGATGTGGTTAGAGATTTTGTTATGCAGGCTTTGGATGAATCCGTTCAAGTAAACCAGGTTCACAACCGAGATCCAATTGGAGGCAGTAACGAAAATTTATTTTTGTAAGTAAAAAAGAAATGGAAAAAAGCGACATATTTGGCTGTTTTGTAATGATGAATTTTTGTATCACAAGGAAAGATTACGTATATATACATCTTGATGACAGCTTTACGGTTAATATGTTGGCTGAAGTTCAGCAAGTTAACGTATAAAGTCCCCGTGTTTTAAAAATATCATATGCCTAGTTTTTGAAACTTTGGAAAAAAATTAGTAATTCTTTTATTTTGATTTATATAAATAACTTTTATCAGTTTTTGTTCAATATTAAAAAAATTTTTAGTCCTGGATTTTTTTTTGAATTTTTTTTTTTTTTTTTTTTTTTTTTTTTTGCCAACCGCTTTTTAGTCGATTTTGAAATTTTGTTTCCTCCACTTTTGCCCTTTAAACGACAAGCTTGGAGACGCAGTCGCGTTAAAAAAAAAAAAAAAAAAAACTAGGCGAGCAACGAAAATAATGTTTAATACTTTTTTTTAGGCCTTTGTTAAAACTCGTGGATCGTCTGCTACTGGTTGAAGTTTTGAGAGACGAAGATATTCAAAAATTATTAATAATGATCGATCCAGAAACTTGGGACGAGACGTTTGAAAAAGGTAAGTAGTTCAGGCAATAAAGTCGTGGGGCCAGAAATATTTTAGCCTGCAAATGTGCATTTTTCCTTAAATCTGCACTGGACACTTTGCGCCATGGGTACCCACTGCCTTGTTGCGCTCGTAGCGCTTAAAATATGGAACCTTTCTTGCTTCTACCTTCCTAGTTTACGCTTATATTTCATAAAATTTTTATTTTTATTTTTCAGAGGGTAAAGACGAACACAGAAAAGGCCTGCTCCAAATGAAAATGGCTGAAGGTGCCAAACTCCAAATGTGTTACGTCCTCCATCACGTTTGCGACATTCAATTGAGACATCGAGTGGAATCCATCATCGCTTTCAGCGCGGATTTCGTCGGAGAACTTCAAGCCGATCAGCTTCGAAGATACACGGAAATCAAACAGTCAGACCTTCCGTCCGCCATCGCCGCCAAAAAGACAAGGGAATTCCGTTGCCCTCCTCGTGAGCAAATGAACGCGATTTTAGCATTTAAAAATTTGGAGGAAGACGACACTGAAAGCTGTCCTTGCGGAACTGAATTAAGGGACCGATTGAACGCTTTTCACGGGGCACTTATGTCAAAGGTTTCATTGTCCGCACTTCAAGAAGCTGCTGAAGGCGGAGAAGAGTCCGAGGAAAACGGAAGACCAAGTAAGGTTTTTAAAATAAAAATAAAAATTATTCGAATCTTATGTTGGCACTAGAGCTTAATGTTAATCTTATGGAAAGCTAATGTCAACTAAAGATATGCAGCACATCATTGATGCTATCATTTGCTTTTAGGTCCGCTTAAAAAGCTGTACAGTTTGATCCATGCGGTTAAGGAATTGGAAGAGGATCCGAAAGAACCGGAAGAACCGGAAAAGAAAACACCGGAAGAGGTATTCCGTAAAGTTTTAATTTCGACGATAGTGAGATGGGCAGAGGAATCCCAAATCGAAACGCCAAAATTAGTGAGGGAAATGTTCAGTTTGTTGGTGCGACAATATGACAGCGTCGGGGAATTGATTAGGGCTATGGGGAAGACGTACGTTACGAATGCGAAAACAAGAGGAGATGTGCAGCAGATGTGGGTCGGTCTTAGCCAAATTCGATCTTTGCTTCCAGTACAAATGTCGCCGGAAGAAGAAGGACTTGTGAGAGAGCGTCTTTGGTAAGGATGAAAAACAGAATAAGTCGTGAGAGCAGTAGTTGCATCCCTTACTAGATTCTGAATGTAACGGTTTAGTAGGATCATACAGGCCCGTAGAATCCAACCAGATTTAGTGAATTAAAAAGTTTTGTAAGAACTTGTAAGTTTTTCGTAAACATCAAATCGCCTTAAAAATGTTGATTAGATTTCAGTGTATTCAAAATTCTGTAACCAAATTTTGTAGTACTCAGCAATAGGGTGGCTCATTTTGAGGGTCTATTTTTTAATATTCGCTCCCTGGGCAAAAAATCATTCATTTATATGTAAAAAGCACCCCTAATTTTTTTTAGGTCGAAAAAAAAATTTTTGGCCCAGTCCCAGGGGTTTGAAGTTTCTAGGGCCAAACTGGTACTTAATTTGGACGAATTTCAAAAATTCGCCCAATTAACATCTTTTAATATAAAAAATTGTCAGTTTTAGGGTATATTAGGTATGTATTGAGGTTCCTAAAAAAAAATATTCGGTTCGAAAATATTGACCCGTTCGCCTTCCCGGCAGGGTTGTAGGAGAAAAACGGGGATGACTAAAACAGGGTGAGGGCAGACAATTTTGAAAATTCGAAAATAGCCAAAATGTGCCAAAAATATGTAGAAATAATGCCCCAAATGTAATTTCGATGCCAAACATTTTTTACCCTATGTCAACCCCATTTTTCTTCATTTTTGGCTCTTTTTTTCTTAAAAAATTGCATTTTTAAAGCCTAAAAGTGAATTTCCAACGCATGTAAGTACCCAAATTAACTAAACTTGATAAGTTCTCCAAATAAAAAATTTTAATTCCAAATTTTTGGGCATTTTCAATTTTTAAAAAAATTTTCACTCAATTTTTAATATTAATAAATGCGCCATTTATTATTTTCTATGTGACGCATCCTGTAACCTATGTAAGCCATCCCTAACATTATTTCAAGGTTTTTTCTGTAAGAAATAAGCATTTTTAAAGTTGAATAAAAGTTTTAAACGCACTTTAATAAAACAGAAATTTGAAAAAAATTGGAAATTTTAAACTTTTTTTTTGTAAAATTACTTTGACGAAAATGGCCGATTTTGCGCTCTTCGTACTGACAGATAGTGTTTTACAGTGAAATGGCCCTATATTTAGGTCAAAATAATTATTTTAAAACATAAAATATCTTAAAATAATGTAAAGGACGGCTTACATAGGTTATGCGTCACATACCATCATTACATAGGTTTAGGATGCGTCACATTGAAAATAATAATAAATGGCGCATTTTAAATATTAAAAATTGAGTGAAAATTTTTTTAAAAATTGAAAATGCCCAAAAATTTGGAATTAAAATTTTTTATTTGGAGAACTTATCAAGTTTAGTTAATTTGGGTACTTACATGCGTTGGAAATTCACTTTTAGGCTTTAAAAATGCAATTTTTTAAGAAAAAAAGAGCCAAAAATGAAGAAAAATGGGGTTGACATAGGGTAAAAAATGTTTGGCATCGAAATTACATTTGGGGCATTATTTCTACATATTTTTGGCACATTTTGGCTATTTTCGAATTTTCAAAATTGTCTGCCCTCACCCTGTTTTAGTCATCCCCGTTTTTCTCCTACAACCCTGCCGGGAAGGCGAACGGGTCAATATTTTCGAACCGAATATTTTTTTTTAGGAACCTCAATACATACCTAATATACCCTAAAACTGACAATTTTTTATAT
The DNA here is from genome assembly GCA_037577465.1 of Liposcelis bostrychophila. Taxonomy (NCBI): domain Eukaryota; kingdom Metazoa; phylum Arthropoda; class Insecta; order Psocodea; family Liposcelididae; genus Liposcelis; species Liposcelis bostrychophila. The sequence goes on along the minus strand of CM075214.1, from coordinate 22,274,341 downwards.
TAAAAGATGTTAATTGGGCGAATTTTTGAAATTCGTCCAAATTAAGTACCAGTTTGGCCCTAGAAACTTCAAACCCCTGGGACTGGGCCAAAAATTTTTTTTTCGACCTAAAAAAAATTAGGGGTGCTTTTTACATATAAATGAATGATTTTTTGCCCAGGGAGCGAATATTAAAAAATAGACCCTCAAAATGAGCCACCCTACTCAGCAAGCTGATTATAATTTTTAAGGCAACGTTACGTTATTACATGTTTCAAATCACTACCTCTGGTTCCTATTTTTTTATGTATGGAGAGGGTAGTACTCGTGGGATTTATTCATCATTTTAAAAAAAAAAATTGAATTCTCAAGAGTTTAAAAATTTACTAAGATTCGAAAATAGGCCTGTTTCAAACTTTTTTGAAAAATAAGACTTGATCACGGTATAATTTGGTTATATTAGGTTATACTGTATCAGACAATTAACTCCCAGGACTACATTAGGTAGTTCAGGTTGGCACCCAGGCTGGAAATTCATTATAGGCCAAGAAAAAATTCTAGGGGAAATGGGAAGGGAAAAATTTTACAGAGAGGCTAAGCCCTCTTTGCCTTTTTCGTGGCTACAGGGCTCAAGTCGCCAGTGACATTGTAGTTTAAAAAATTCTTACAGGCTGCGCTACTGTTGTTTGACCCAGATTTTTTTCCTTTAAAAACTCGCGTTTAAGGTTTCCTACACCTCCACAAGACTACAGAAACGTTTAATTCTATCTTTCATATGGGAACTGTGTACCACTAACGCCATCTAGCAGCCATTTCGTGTATTTTAGATTTCTGCTGCACCAAAATAAATGTTTTCGAGATTAAATTTTTTCATTTTTTTTACAGGAAATTAGTCAACAATCATACTTTCTTCCAGCATCCAGATCTTATAAGAGTCTTAAGAATCCACGAAAACGTAATGGCTATAATGATGAACACTTTAGGACGCCGAGCTCAAGCACAATCTGACACTCCTCAGGCAACGGAACAAGGAGGCGAAGCTCCACCAAAAGAAAAAGTACGTACTTTTCGTGTTCGGACTTTTCGTCACAGATTTAATGTCATAGGGACATTTTGTCACACTAATACAAAACATCACTGGTAACAAATTGTCACAAAGTACGGTTTGTCACCAATTCCAATATGTCACAAAGGTCATTTTGTCACAAGATGTTTTGTCGAAATGTATACTGTTTTTTGTCACAAAAAATTTACTTTATTTACGCAATTGTCGGTGCCCTACTGTAATTACTGTACCGTACGTTCTAAAATGAATAATGGCGTAGCTAAAGTTATTATTTATTTTTTATGAAATTTTTTGTAACTGTGATAATTTTTTTATTTGATAATGCTTTTATTTTGATAATTTTTAAAATTTTGATACTGCTTTTTTTATATATTGGTTTGGAATCAATGACGGATATTAGATTTACGGAAAGATCAAGAAGGTCTCCCTTTTTAAGTGTGAGGCGCTCGATGTACGGTTTCAAAACCAGACTTTTCCATTATTTTTTTAAAAATTGTGTTGTTGTAATTATTGAAAAATGTTTGTGACAAAGTATGCGGAATATAACATGGCAAAATATTTTTGTGGCAAATTTTTCTTATGACAAAATTTACTACGTGACAAAAAAAACCGTTGGCAAAACGTCAGGCGTGACGGTTTTTCATTGTGACAAAATGTCTGTGACATATTTACCTTGTGACAATACGGATCTGACAAAAAGTGTCTTGACCGCCCTTTTTAGAAACATTGGGCAATGTTTGTGCTTAATGTATCTTAATGTTTATGCTTAATGTATGTGTTTGGTGCCTAGGTAAGAATCACTCTAGAGTGTGTGGTGCCTAGGTAAGAATCACTCTAGAGTGTGCGGTGCCTAGGCAGGAGACACTCTAGAGTGTGTGGTGCCTAGGCAGGAATAACTCTAGAGTGCGTTGTGCCTAGGCAGGAATAACTCTAGAGTGTGTGGTGCCTAGGCAGGAGTCACTCTAGAGGGTGTGGTGCCTAGGCAGGAAACAACTCTAGAGTGTGTGGTGCCTAGGCAGGAGTCACTCTAGAGTGCGTTGTGCCTAGGCAGGAATAACTCTAGAGTGTGTGGTGCCTAGGCAGGAAACAACTGTTGAGTGTGTGGTGCCTAGGCAGGAGTCACTCTAGAGTGTGTGGTGCCTAGGCAGGAGACACTCTAGAGTTTGTGGTGCCTAGGCAGGACTAACTCTAGAGTGTGTGGTGCCTAGGCAGGAGACACTCTAGAGTGTGTGGTGCCTAGGCAGGACACAACTTCAGAGTGTGTGGTGCCTAGGCAGGAATAACTCTAGAATGTGTAGTGTCTAGGCAGGAGTCACTCTAGAGTGTGTAGTGCCTAGGCAGGAATAACTCTAGAGTGGGTGGTGCCTAGGCAGGAGTCACTCTAGAGTGTGTGGTGCCTAGGCAGGAAACAACTCTAGAGTGTGTTGTGCCTAGGCAGGAATAACTCTAGAGTGCGTGGTGCCTAGGCAGGAAACAACTTTAGAGTGTGTGGTGCCTAGGCAGGAGACACTCTACAGTGTGTGGTGCCTAGGCAGGAATAACTCTAAAGTGCGTTGTGCCTAGGCAGGAGTCACTCTAGAGTGTGTGGTGCCTAGGCAGGGGACACTCTAGAGTGTGTGGTGCCTAGGCAGGAGTCACTCTAGAGTGTGTGGTGCCTAGGCAGGAAACAACTCTAGAGTGTGTGGTGCCTAGGCAGGAGTCACTCTAGAGTGCGTTGTGCCTAGGCAGGAATAACTCTTAGAGTGCGTGGTGCCTAGGCAGGAGACACTCTAGAGTGTGTGTTGCCTAGGCAGGAATAACTCTAGAGTGGGTGGTGCCTAGGCAGGAGACACTCTAGAGTGTGTGGTGCCTAGGTAAGAATCACTCTAGAGTGTGTGGTGCCTAGGCAGGAGACACTCTAGAGTGTGTGGTGCCTAGGTAAGAATCACTCTAGAGTGTGTGGTGCCTAGGTAAGAATCACTCTAGAGTGTGTGGTGCCTAGGCAGGAGTCACTCTAGAGTGTGTGGTGCCTAGGCAGGAATAACTCTAGAGTGTTGGCTGCCTAGGCCGGAAACAACTCTAGAGTGTGTGGTGCCTAGGCAGGAGTCACTCTAGAGTGCGTGGTGCCTAGGCAGGAGACACTGTACAGTGTATGGTGCCTAGGTAAGAATCACTCTAGAGTGTGTGGTGCCTAGGCAGGAGACACTCTAGAGTGTGTGGTGCCTAGGCAGGACACAACTTCAGAGTGTGTGGTGCCTAGGCAGGAATAACTCTAGAATGTGTAGTGTCTAGGCAGGAGTCACTCTAGAGTGTGTAGTGCCTAGGCAGGAATAACTCTAGAGTGGGTGGTGCCTAGGCAGGAGTCACTCTAGAGTGTGTGGTGCCTAGGCAGGAAACAACTCTAGAGTGTGTGGTGCCTAGGCAGGAATACTCTAGAGTGCGTGGTGCCTAGGCAGGAAACAACTTTAGAGTGTGTGGTGCCTAGGCAGGAGACACTCTACAGTGTGTGGTGCCTAGGCAGGAATAACTCTAAAGTGCGTTGTGCCTAGGCAGGAGTCACTCTAGAGTGTGTGGTGCCTAGGCAGGGGACACTCTAGAGTGTGTGGTGCCTAGGCAGGAGTCACTCTAGAGTGTGTGGTGCCTAGGCAGGAAACACTCTAGAGTGTGTGGTGCCTAGGCAGGAGTCACTCTAGAGTGCGTTGTGCCTAGGCAGGAATAACTCTTAGAGTGCGTGGTGCCTAGGCAGGAGACACTCTAGAGTGTGTGTTGCCTAGGCAGGAATAACTCTAGAGTGGGTGGTGCCTAGGCAGGAGACACTCTAGAGTGTGTGGTGCCTAGGTAAGAATCACTCTAGAGTGTGTGGTGCCTAGGCAGGAGACACTCTAGAGTGTGTGGTGCCTAGGTAAGAATCACTCTAGAGTGTGTGGTGCCTAGGTAAGAATCACTCTAGAGTGTGTGGTGCCTAGGCAGGAATAACTCTAGAGTGTGTGGTGCCTAGGCAGGAATAACTCTAGAGTGTTGGCTGCCTAGGCCGGAAACAACTCTAGAGTGTGTGGTGCCTAGGCAGGAGTCACTCTAGAGTGCGTGGTGCCTAGGCAGGAGACACTGTACAGTGTATGGTGCCTAGGTAAGAATCACTCTAGAGTGTGTGGTGCCTAGGCAGGAGACACTCTAGAGTGTGTGGTGCCTAGGCAGGAATAACTCTAGAGTGTGTGGTGCCTAGGCAGGAGACACTCTAGAGTGTGTGGTGCCTAGGTAAGAATCACTCTAGAGTGTGTGGTGCCTAGGCAGGAGTCACTCTAGAGTGTGTGGTGCCTAGGCAGGAGTCACTCTAGAGTGTGTGGTGCCTAGGCAGGAGACACTCTAAAGTGTGTGGTGCCTAGGCAGGAGTCACTCTAGAGTGTGTGGTGCCTAGGCAGGAATAACTCTAGAGTGTGTGGTGCCTAGGTACGCAGCACTATAGAGTGTGTGGTGCCTAGGCAGGAAGCACTCCTAGAGTTTGGGCTACCTAGGTATCAAAAGCTCTACTTGGATATATACATTGTTTTCTACCTGAAAGTATTGCCAGGTGAGAAACACTTAAATATTTAAGAAGAAGATTACCCGATTATCTGGTAACCCTGATTTTTTATCCCTGGGAATGGAAGATGCCCAATATTTTCTTCCCGGAATCAGGAAATCAGTTTTTTCCGGACTTACTAAAAACTTTTTTAAAAACCAAGTCGTCCTCAAATATCGGGGAATAAAGTTTCTCAATTTTTTAGAAAATCCCTGGCAGAATCTCTTCTTAAAATGTCTTTTGAAAGGCCTGCATGTCCTGTTCGGATTTATTTTCATTCCAATTGACATTTGCCTATTTGTGTACGTGCATATGAAAACCTCCCACTGATACAATCCGGATAGTATGTTTTGTTTTTTAAACTGTTTGTAAACAAAGAAGTTTCGAATCAAAACAAGCTATCCGGATTGTACAAGTGGGAGGTTTTCATAAATTTCAAAAAATTTACCGAAAAATTCTTGTATTTTAATTTTAATTTTTTGTGTAAATCTTTCCGTTTCAGGACACTTCTCACGAAATGGTAGTCGCCTGTTGTCGCTTCCTCTGTTACTTCTGTAGAACTTCCAGACAAAATCAAAAAGCAATGTTCGACCACCTCGCATTTTTGCTCGAAAACAGCAACATATTGCTTTCCCGCCCATCGCTGCGAGGGAGCACACCCCTCGACGTCGCTTATTCCTCCGTTATGGAAAACACGGAATTAGCCTTAGCTCTCCGGGAACATTATTTGGAAAAAATTGCCGTATACTTATCGCGGTGCGGTTTACAATCCAATTCCGATTTAGTCGAAAAAGGTTATCCCGATCTGGGTTGGGATCCGGTGGAAGGCGAAAGGTATTTGGATTTCCTGAGATTCTGCGTTTGGGTCAACGGCGAAAGCGTCGAGGAGAACGCAAATTTAGTCATCAGGTTATTGATCCGAAGACCGGAATGTCTTGGACCGGCTTTACGAGGAGAGGGAGAAGGTCTCCTCCGCGCTATAATTGACGCCAACGAGATGTCCGAAAAAATTGCGGAAAGGAGAAAATTAATGGACGAAGCGGAAGGCACGATGGCTTTATCGGATTTCCAGCATCCTTTGCCGGAAAGTGAAGACGACGAAGATTACATCGATACGGGAGCCGCTATTTTAGCGTTTTACTGTACTTTGGTCGATCTTTTGGGACGTTGCGCTCCGGATTCAACTGTGATCGCTTTAGGGAAAAACGATTCCATGAGAGCCAGAGCTATTTTAAGATCTTTAGTCCCTCTCGAAGATCTCCAAGGTGTCTTGGCTTTAAGATTCACCCTCCTTCAGCCTGCTGCCGGGGAGGAAAGGCCGAAAAGCGACATGCCGTCGGGTTTAATTCCGGGACATAAGCAAAGTATCGTTATGTTTTTGGAGCGTGTGTACGGAATCGAAACGCAGGAACTGTTTTTCAAGTTGCTGGAGGATGCTTTCTTGCCGGATTTGCGTTGCGCTACCATGTTGGACAGGGTAAGGATGATACTTTTTTTTACTATGTGCTATTGCATTGCTTTCAATAAGTAAGTAGGAAAAAATTAAATACGCTTTATGTGCATATAGCGTAAAAAAGACGTGAAACTTCTTATGGGGTTAAATATTAATTGGTCGTTATTTTATGGTGTTTAACCACTTCAAATTCTAAAAACCCAAAGAAACTAAAAAATTTTCTTAAAATTTTCTTCTAAAATTTACTTTCACGAAAACTGACTAAAATTTCAAATTTTTTTTTCAAATTATTTGGCATAGCCGAAAATTTTACCGGAAATTTCAACCTTTTTCAAATTTTGGTTCAAATAGTTTGCCATAGTCGCTAAATTTTCCGGCAAATTTTATCATTAAATTTTAAATTAATGAAATAGCCTCCCATTAATCATGAATTTGTTAGTAAAACTATTTTAATTTTTTTTATTTTTTATTTCTTTATTTCTTTTTTTTTTTTAGAATGATGGATCAGAATCAGAGATGGCTTTGGCGATGAATCGCTACATGGGAAATTCAGTCTTGCCATTGCTCATTAAACACTCCAAATTTTACAGTGAGGCTGATAATTACGCAAGTTTGTTGGATGCCACTTTGCATACAGTATATCGGCTTTCCAAGAACAGAATGCTGACCAAGGGTCAGAGAGAGTCTGTGTCTGACTTCTTAGTAGCGCTAACAAGGTGAGACATATTTTTCGTTCCGTATGATGGCCGTAACTGAACATTTATTCTATTGAAATTCGATTCGAATGCCATAATTTTAATTACGGTAATTTAATTTACCGCTCGAGTAATTACAGGCTACCCATATCCGATCGGAAATCAATAGAGACCGGATTCGAAACCTTCTAACGTTTTTGATCAATCCTTGCGCATGAGCTTTCGCATATGAGCTTTCATTGATGAACTTTTCACAGACACCCTTACAGGCCGACTAGAATAGAGCGAATTTTCGCGCGAGTGACGAAGGAATTCGATTCCTCATAAGAAAAAGAGTCCAAATGAATAATTTTACACCGAGCTTTCACATTGGAAAGCTCGAGTTTTTGGGAAAATATATTTCAAGCACCCAGGCCGAGTGTTCCGCATGATTTTATGTACAGGCCAATCCGGGTTCGGATGCCTCGTAAAAAAAATGCCTAAAAACAATAATTTTAAACAGAGCTTTCACACCAATAAGCTACAGCTTTTGCAAAAAAAAGTTTAATGTGCAGGCCAAGTATTACACTCGGCTTTTCTCTACAGGCCAGACCGGATTCCGATTCCTCGTAAAAAACTGAGCCTAAAAAATATTTTTTACCCCTAGCTTGACACGGGAAAGCTAGAGCTTTTGCAAAAACCGAATACATGCCTACTGGCCGAATATTACCCTCGGTTTTTTCTCCGGTGTGACCTGTAGGGAAAAACCGAGGGTGATATCCGGTCTGTAGGCATGGAACTTTTTTTTGCGAATGCTCAACCTTGCCGTTGTGAAAGCTTAGGGTAAATAAAATTTTTTTAGGCTCACTTTTTTACGACGAATTGGAAGCCGTTCTGGCGTGTAGAGAAAAACAGAGTGTAATGCTCGACCAGTGCACATGAAGTTTATTTTTGCAAAAGCTTTAGCTGTCCGGTGTGAAAGCTTAAGGTAAATAAAATTTTTTTAGGTTCAGATTTTTACAAGGAATCCGAATTCGGTCTGGGCTGTAGAGAAAAACCGAGTGTAATACTCGGCCTGTGCACATGAAATTTTTTTTTGCAAAAGCTTTACCTGACCGGTGTGAAAGCTTGCGGTAGACAATATTTTTTTAAGCTCAGTTTTTTACAAGGAATCCGAATCCGGGTTGACCTGTATAGAAAACGCAACTGGAATACTAGGCCTGGGTGGTTGAAATAATTTTTTCCCAAAAGCTCTAGCTTTCCGGCGGGAAAGCTCGGTTGAAAATTTTTTTTTAGGCTCTTTTTTTTACGAGGAATACGAATACGGGCTGGCCTGTACAAAAAAATCATGCGGAACACTCGGCCTGGGTCACTCGCGCGAAAATTTGCTCTCTTCTCGTCGGCCTGTAAGGGTATCTGTGAAAAGCTCATCAATGAAAGCTCATATGCAAGGATTGATCTGGAAGGTTGGCAGGTTCCGAATCCGGTCTGGCCTGAATTGATTTCCGATCGGAAATGGGTGGCCTGTAATTACTCGCGTGTGCCTGCAAATTATAACGACCCTTTAATTTAATTTACCTTTTTTTTTTTAGTCAAATGCAGCCAAGTATGCTGCTGAAACTTTTGAAAAAATTAACGGTTGACGTATCAAACCTGTCTGAATATACTACGGTCGCTTTAAGGGTGAGTGATTTAAAAATTTTAAAAGAGAACTATTAACTGTCTTGCTTAACAACAGTACATAATGCAGTTAATAGTAAGTCCCTATCGTTGTTCAAAGCTCAAAAAGCTTGAAAGCTTAATCAATTTTTTTTTCTTTTTTTCCCTAGTTATTAACACTCCACTATGATCGCTGCGCTAAATACTACGGCTCAAGCACTGGACAGCAAAGCATGTACGGAGCTTCCAGCGATGAAGAAAAACGATTAACGATGGTTCTGTTCAGCAATATCTTCGATTCTTTATCAAAAATGGTAATATTCTTCTCAAATTAAATTTCAAACTTTTCCAAAAGATTTGAATATTTTTATTCAATTTTTTCCAGAATTACGATCCCGATCTCTTCGGAAAAGCTCTTCCTTGTCTAACGGCCATTGGTTGCGCTTTACCGCCCGATTACACGCTCTCCAAAAATTTCGAAGATGACGTTTACGATCAAGGAGGGCCAGGAGAGGGTGGATCTTATAATCCGCAGCCCATCAATACCAGCAGGTTTGATTTTGTTTTTTTGGAAAATAGTAAATGAAGAGATGCGGGGTTAATTAAATTTTTTTTTAAATTTCAGCGTGGTTTTGTCAAATGATTTAAATTCGGCCGTGCAAAAATTCTGCGAGCATTACCACGACGCCTGGGCCAGTCGCAAATTAGAAAACGGATGGACGTACGGAGAAGGTTGGTCCGACACTAACAAAACTCATCCGAGATTAAAACCCTACGACATGTTGAACGATTTCGAAAAGGAAAGGTACAAAGAGCCGGTGAGGGAGTCCCTGAGGGCTCTTTTGGCGATAGGCTGGCAAATAGATCACGCGGAAATCGACGTCCAGTCGAACCACAGAGCGTCCATGAGAAGGCAGTCGAAACCCAGTCAAGACCCCTCGACGCCTTTCAATTATCACCCTCACCCCGTCGACATGACCAATTTGACTTTGAACAAAGAAATGCAGAATATGGCGGAGAGATTGGCGGAAAACGCTCACGATATTTGGGCGAAGAAAAAGAAGGAGGAATTAATGACGTGCGGAGGAGCCATATCAAATCAGCTCGTGCCTTACGATTTACTTACGGACAAGGAGAAGAAAAAAGACAGGGAGAGATCTCAAGAATTTTTGAAATATTTGCAGTATACTGGGTATAAATTGCAAAGGCCAACCAGAGGAGGGGAAACGGAATTGGCGGCAGCAGCTGCGGCCATTGAAAATCGCTTCGCTTACAGTTTGCTTGAAAAACTAATTCAATACACGGACAAAGCCGCGATCAACATGAAGCTTTTGAAACCGTCTACCACTTTCAGCAGGAGAACAAGCTTTAAAACTCCGTCTAGAGACATTAAATTCTTCTTCAAAGTCGTTTTGCCTTTGATCGAAAAATATTTCAATTCTCATAAAAATTATTTTATCGCTGTTGCTACGGCTTCGAATAACGTGGGAGCAGCCTCGTTGAAAGAAAAGGAAATGGTGGCGAGTTTGTTTTGTAAATTGGCAAATCTTTTGCGTAATCGCCTTGCTTGTTTCGGAGCGGATGTAAGGATCACGGTCCGATGTTTGCAGGTTTTGGTGAAAGGCATTGACGCGAAGTAAGTCTTCATAATTGTTTTTTTTTAGTTGGGAAAATACGTAAATGCGTGATTTTTTCTTTTTTTTAAGGTCTTTGGTGAAAAATTGTCCGGAATTTATTCGAACTTCGATGCTCACGTTCTTTAATAATATAGCTGATGATTTGAATCATACAATATCAAATCTTCATGATGTAAGTATATGGAGATGGTAGCGAAGAAAATTTAAAAGATGGGGAAAATGTTTGAAAACTTTTTAAAGAGTTTCCCCGCTCAGTTGTGTGAATTAAAATTATCTAGACTTTAAATATTTTGACAAAATAAGGATTGCTAACTAATTTTGAGCTACAATAGAGAAAATGACTTGGGAGTTAATGTAAAAACTGAGAAATTCCCATGCTTTAAAGCAAGTTTTAAAGAAAGTTACTTGCTTTTAGTATATATTTATTGAAGTAGGACTACTTCTTGGGGCTCGGTCCTGGAGAAATCTGTCTGTCCGGGTGTCGGTCTGTTCGCACCACAAAAATTTTATTTAACATTTTTTAAATTTTCTTTGTTTTTTTTTTTTTAAAGTAAAATTTACATAAAATTATCTAAAAAATTTACAAAAGATTTAAAGTTAAAATTTTATTTTAAAATTAGACGACATGAACGAAAGCATGCACTTAGAAAATTTCTTGTAAATTTTACTCTTAAAAAAGTTAAATTTTAAATAATATTTTGTCTATTTTTTTAAATTTTTTTTTTAATAGTAAAATTAGATAATATGAACAAAAACGAACGTAAAAATTTTAAATAAAATGTTCACTGCATTTTGTAATTTTGTACTTTTTCCTTCAGCCGAGAATATGAGCTAAAGCAATGTTTTAATGTTAAAATTTTAACTTTGAAGACTTTAATTAAAATTTTAAATAATATTTCTTAAGGGTATGCTGGTTACTTTTAAAAACTGCAATATAGAAGATAGGCAACCGTGTATTTAGGATATATCCTTTTCTGTCGATAAACCGGAGAAGAATTGTAAGATAATGAAATTTAACACTGTATTGCCATTTGTCAGTAAAGCAAAATATATTTTTTTTTTCGTTAGGGGTATTAAGATTTGCAAAAATATGAATTTATGATGCCCTTTGGGCACGATTTGTCTGGACGGGTGGTTGACAATCGGTTTTCTGACGACCGGGTGAGAATCATTATACTTATGAAACCGTACCATGTTTTAAAATCCAAACTGAATTTTTTTTATGTAACAGCGTTTACTTTTTTTCCAATGTTTTCTTGGTCTTGAATTTTACGTGGCAGGTACTGTTTTCTTTTTCCTCGTACTCGTCCATTCTTTTTTTCTCCGAGGCTCTTTTACCTCTTTTTTTATTATTAGAGATGCCTGTTTCCTCGGGGTTTCCCCTCTTTCGTTTATTCAGAGTTTTCATTTCAGGTTGCCTCCACGGCTTTTTCTTCTTAACTTGCTTTTCATCTTTTTTTTTTGCGGCTTTTAATTTTTTTGTATCAAAGGCTTTAGCTGATTTCGCTTCAATTTCTGTTTTTTCTTTTTTTTTTTTTGGCCGGTTGTATATCGCTATCTTTTTCCTCTGATGGCCTTTTCCAATTTCTTTCCCAATTTTTTTTTTCTTTTCAAATTGTTTCTCCTGAATTTTCTGATTAGGTTGTTTCTCCTAATTGTCATTTCCAGATTGTTTTGCATCATTTTTTTTTCATGGTTATTTTATTTTTTCTACCAAAAGTTTTAGCTGAAATCAGATAAAAGCTCGATGTCCCTTCTTCTTTTCTTTTCTTCTCGTTGGTTGGATTTCACGATCTCTTTCCTCTGGCAGTCTTTTTCGATTTGCTTCCCCGACTAGTTCATTTTTTCTTTCTTTCCGACAGCTTTTTTCCCCCATTTTTTCTGATAGACGTTCTTGATTTCCTTCTTTAGCTTCTTTCCCTTTTCTTTTTTTCCTCGCTTGCTGGCACTTCTGCTTCTTCGATGACTTCGGGATTTTATTTTTTTTTTTCTCATTGTAATACCTTAGGAGTCGTCCATAAAACACGTGAGCATTATTTTGGCAATTTTTGATCCCCTCCCCAGTTGTTAGCATAGATTCGGGACCCCTCCTTAAATTAAGTTAGATTTCGGTTACCCCCCCCCCCCCCCCTCTTTAATTTTTTTTTTAACACTAATGTTAAACATTTAAAAAATCTGAAATTCTTCAGAACTAAAATTTTGCAAAGAACAGGTTTTTTTTTTTTTTTTTTTTTTTTTCAACTTAGAGCAAATGGGCTGGTAAAATTGAACGTTTTTTTAAAAAAGTGAGTTAGATTACATAATTAAAAAAATTTAAATTATTTTCATTTTGGCACGTTTATTAAATGAGACAAATGCTAACGTTAGATATGTAAAACCCCTCCCTTCCCTAACCTGCTCACATGTTTTATGGACGACCCCATAGGCAGATTTATTTTGATTTTAGTTTACACTGCCGGATCCAGATATTTTTTTACGGAAAATCTAAAATGAGCCCAAAACTTGAAATTCTATCATGGGTAAAATTTTCCAATGAAACCGCATTCTATATATTGTAAAATGGTTTTAGTCCAGGGGAGCGCGAGCGCCCCATCCCCCCTGGATCCGCCATTGTTAAGATGAAGGCTTATGTCCTAAATATTTTAATTTTTAAAATTCGCCATTTTTCTTTACTACAACCATCATCAAATTCAATCGTAACGGTGAACATTCAAACACATATTTATTTAATTTTAATATTGATTTAATTTCGGACTTCAAGGATTAAATAAATTTTAAAATCAAATGCATCTTTTTTTTTTTTTTTTTTTTTTTTTTTGACATTATTTTTGAACTCAGATACTATATTGGATTTTTCAAGTTTGTTTGGGTAGCAAAAGCCTGGTTGAAATAGACAAAAAAAATTCCGACACTATTCATTTTTGGAATTGATCAATTGAGCGTAAGAAAAATGTCACTCATTTCTTTACTTATAAGGGTTAAATTCCGGGAAACATAAGAAAGGTATGACGCTTACGGGTTTCGAACGTTCAAACCTGTTTTTTAAAATTGCTACTTTTAGTGCAACAAAGTCCTATGAAACAATTTATATTTTAAAATTTGTTTCGAACTCTGATTCTCATTCATAAAATAAGGCTAGGCATTGTACCTGAGTATCTCCGAAATAGATTGAAGACAGCTGGTGATGTTCACCATCATGCAACTCGTTCTACCGAGAATGTTTTTATAGAACATGCTATAAATTTAAAGGTGAAGAAAGCTGTGTTCGGAGATGGAATTAAAGTGTACAATAGTTTACCGGGGAGGATTAAGGAATTGAATTTGAAATGCTTTAGGAATAATGTAATGGTTTATTGTTGATATTTTATAGTTTTGTTAGTTTTTTTTTTTTAAATTTTGTTATATAGCAAAAAAGCTAATTAATAAATAAAAAAAAAAAAAAAAAAAAAAAAAAAAAAAAAAGGAAGCCTAAAATCTACCAAAAAGGACTCTTGGGAAAAGCTTAATAGCTTCCTTGTTTATCATTCTTTCGAAAATTTTGAAAGATTTTCGAATTCTGCGATAAATGAAGAACAAAAGTCAATTTAGCAAAGTCTAAAATTTTGCTTTTTTCAACTTGAAAATTAAAGTTGAAAATGAACAAAAAAAAGACATTTTAGAGCTTTGACTTTGCTCATTTTCCTGGGTCCCCAGGAATGCAAATGGACAAAACAACCTTGACTATTGAAGAAGAAGGTCTCCTTTTGCCATTAACGCAAATTTCACCTCTCTAGGTACATATGCGGCGAAGCTATTAAAGAAAATTCTCTTATGTAAAATTAACATTGTGTTAAAGTAACCAGCATACCCTTAACTTTTGAATTTTTTTATAAAAAATTTTAAGCTTTTTTCGTGCCAGGAAAAAAAATTATATTTTTATTCGAAAGGCTTGCATTGAACTAGTCAGTACCGTAAACTGGGGTGAGATTGACCGGCCTAAAAAAAGGTAGTTCTGGCTGAATTTTTTAAAATCTGATTTTTAGAGGGGAAAGAAAGGGAAATCCTCTAGTAATTTTATTTAAAGAAAGCATAATTTAACCATGGTTACTAACTTTTTTTAGGCCGGTCAATCTCGCCCCGGCGGTCAATCTCACCCCAGTTTACGGTATTTTTTTCAATTTTTGATCAGAATTTTTTTCAATTATTGGTCAGTAATTAAAATGATTGAGCAGTAAATTAATACTTTCCGGACAGTAAATTAGCAATTTTCGGGCTGTAAATTAATATTTTCCGGACAGTAAATTAATATTATTCGGCCAGTAAAAACGTAAATTTATGGAATGTAAAAAAAATTATGTGGTATAAAATGGCATTTATGTAGGTAAAAGTTTTAAGAGCGGTAATACTTACATTTATCCACTAATCCCCAAGTAAAGCCCGTGCAGCTAATTTAGGCCTCCCCCTCTTTTTTTTTGCTCAATCGCGATCGTTTTCGCTGCTATTATTGCGAAATATATACTAAACTGGGAAATATTTGCATTTTATTTCCGAGTTAAAAAATTTATCCCCGACATTTGCTATTTCTCGATAATAACTTCCTGAAATATTTACTAAACTCAGAAATATTTCTATTTTATTTTCCAGTTCGGAAGTTTACTCACGAAATTGCTTTTTTTGGGTAATAACTTAAGATTTTTCGTATTTGGAAAATTATTATTACTATAATATTTTTGGACCTGGTAGTAAATTTTCATATGAGCCATAAAAAATTTTTTAAAAAGTTGATTTTTATTTTAATTTTGTTACTGACCAAAATATTAATTTTAGGTAATATTTGGAATAAAGTACCTACCATTTAACTTTTTTACTGTTTAATTAATTTTTTTACCGACCATTTAATTAATTTACTGACCAAGTTGTTACTGGCCACCACTTATTTTCTATTTAACCATTTATTTTCTCTACCGACCAATTAATTTTAATACTGGCCATTTAATTAAAATACTGACCAAAAATCGTATTTAAATACTGACCAAATAATTTTTAGCGTATTAAAAAGTTCGAATTTTTTGACCAAAAACGAGCAAAAGAAATGCCTTAAAATTTTTAAATCACTTTATTGTTTAAATTTAGCCATATTAGGACAGTACCCCAAAGACGTAGTGCTACGTTCCCATATGATTTTTTAAAAATGGACTTATAAAGTCATAAAAACTTGCAAAGTTCTATATTTCCTATAGTTTTATATTTCATTAATCATTAGTCACCCTGTGACAGTTTTGCTTTGCAAACGCCATATGGTTAATGGCGACATAAACAGCAACAAGAACTTTAAGGTTAAGTAATATTAGATTCGATCTCAGTGACTTTGAAAACCCTTCAGATTTCCCACTTCACCGCCGTCTTTGTGGAAAGTTAAGGAGTGGGTCAAAAAACCGGCTGTCAGTTTTTTCTGCCTTTAACTTTATCTTGCGAAAAATTTACATACTTTTTATTTTTTAAAATTTAATTTTTGTTACTCTATTCACAGGGAAAATACAGCCATTTGAGAGGAACCCATCTAAAAACCTGCACGTCATTAGCTTACATTTACACCGCCATTCTTCCGGTACTGACAGCCATGTTCGATCACTTAGCCGCTTGTGAATATGGCAGCGATTTACTTCGTACGTTTAATATATTTATGAATTTTTTTTAAATCAATTTGTATCATTAATTTCACTTTTTTTTCGCAGTCGACGAAATCCAAGTTGCGGCTTACAAAATCCTCGGAAGCCTTTACACCCTCGGAATAGACGCAACTTTACATCGAGATCGAAAATATCTAAAAACCGAAATCGATCGTCACAGACCCGCTCTGGGGAACTGCCTGGGAGCTTTCGCCTCCACTTTCCCTGTGGCTTTCCTCGAACCTCATTTAAACAAGCATAACCAATTTTCTTTGCTGAATCGAATCGCCGATCATTCGTTGGAAGCCCAAGGTAATATATATTTTTTTTTGTCAATGTGAACTTGTGCCGGGTTCTGCTATCGTAGCACGAGATTTTAATTTCTTCAACTTTAGCAAATACTGGTCCTTATAACTTAACACAACGACTATGTAGTAAAAAAATAAAATGTAGGTAACGATCGCGAAAAGCAAAATGGAATAAATGATTATATGGAAAGTTGTTTGCTTTTCCGTTGCAAAGTTTTGGAAATATTTTTCTGTATTTATGTACGTTCGTACGTAAACGTAAGAGATTGTTGTGGGATATACTAATTGAAGCAATTGCATGTTGATTATATAAGCGTCTAACAATCCGGTTTTCGGGCTGAACGCAGCCATGAACAAGCACATACCTAAAACCATGAGCATAGTTCCGAAAATCCCGGCAACCAAAGTTACGTCGTTTGGGAGTAAAACCAAATCGAAAGCTAATTCGTCTGGTCGCGTAGAGTGGGTTAACAACAGAAGAAAACCCATCAACGATGTATGAAGACAAGTAACAAACAATCCGAAATCCAAATTAAAACAAAATAAAAATGTTTTTACCCTTGTTTTGACGATGGAGGAGAATATTCGCGTTATTTTTATTAACGAGCGCGACATTTTTAAAAACTTTTCATTTGTTTTTTTTTTTTTTTTTTAGATGTGATGGCGAAAATGGAACAAAGCATGCCGAATCTGGAACAGATTTTAGCGGAAGTGGATGCTTTCGTGGAATCGGAAAAAACTCACATCGATGCACCGCACATTATCGACGTTATTTTACCACTTTTGTGTTCATATTTGCCGTTTTGGTGGAATCAGGGACCGGATAATATTAATCCTCAAGGAGGGTTAGTATTTTAGAGGGAAAAAAAGTTTTATATGTAGGGGATCATCCATGTATTACATAACGCTTGGAGTGGGGATGGGGGGAAGCTGGGCCATGTGTTACGTAATTTTAATATTAAAATTGTTTCAGTTTTATTTCACTCTTTTAAAAAGATTTTTCCCTATTCTTCAAATCTGATTAGAAGCTGAAAATTTTTTTTGACTTCTAGAAATGAAATTAAAATATTTTTCAAGGGGGAGGGGGGGGGGTCAAAAAGTGGCCATTTTTGCGTTACGTAATACATGGACGACCCATAGGCCGATATTATTCTAAAAATCAAAAACTTAAAAATAGATAACTGGTGAGGTATTTTAGAAAGACATGGCAGTAGAAGGCCCCACTCCTCAAACATTTTTGCCGGAAAGCAGCAAAGTACTGGCCAAAGCGGGCCTTTGGTTTTGATGTTTGACTTTTGATTTTGCAGCTCTGGTGTTTCCCATTCTCCTTTTTTTCTGACGTAGGACTACGTCTTGGGGCTCGGCCCTGGGGAAATCTGTTTGTCCAGGTGTCCGACGTTGCACTGTTCGCACCAAAAATTTTAAATTTTTTAATTTTTGAAGACTAATTAAAATTATGACTAATTTTTTTAAACTTTAGACGTTTTGTAAATTTTCAAGAAACTTAAAGTTGCTGAAGCAATTTTTTTTAAATTTGGACCTTTTTGATCAAAAATTTAAAGTTTTTTTCGCGCCAGGGGAAAAATGATATTTTTATCAATAAATTTTTATCAAAAATTTTGAAGTTTTTTTCGCCAAAAAATTCGAATTTTCGTCCAAAAACGAGCAAAAAGAATGCCTTAAATTTTTGAAGACTTTAATTAAAATTTTGTTCAACTTTTGTCCTTCTTCATCAAAAATTTTAAGTTTTTTTCGTGCCATACCAGGAAAAAAAAATTATATTTTTAACAAAAAAATCCAAATTTTTCGACTAAAAAGAAATTTTATTTATTATTTTTTATTCTTAAAAAGATTTTTATTATTTTTTAAATTAAAATTTACAAGAAATTTTAAAATAAGATTTTAAATTAATTTAGTCTAATTAACTTAGACTTTTATTTAGTCTACTTAAACGAAAGCATGGACTTAGAAAATTACTTTCTTGGTAATAATTTCATTAATTTTTTGTTCTTTTAGAAACCATGTCACAATGGTCACTGCCGAACATATGAATCAGCTCCTTAAGAACGTTTTGAAATTGATTAAAAAGAACATCGGAAACGATAACGCCCCTTGGATGACGAGGATAGCAGCATACACCCAGCAAATCATAATAAACTCTTCGGAAGAGCTCCTCAAAGATCCGTTTTTACCGTTGGCAGAACGTGTTAGGAAGCGAACGGAAACTATGTTCCATAAGGAAGAGTCACTGAGAGGGTTTATAAAATCAGCAAGTGATGACACGTCGCAGGTAATCTTAGGCATATATTTTCAAACAAATTTTTGACTTATTCGTTCAGTTTGGAGCCTCCGTTCGTTAATTACGTCTTCATTTTCCCCGATTTTAAACCGTTTCCCTTCTAAAATGGCGACGTAATTAACGAACAGCCTCTTGGTCAAACGTCCAATCTGAGTATTTGGACATTAGAGATTACTAGATCGGTCAGCCAACTGTCAAGCCGATTTAGAAGTAGCTAAATGTCAGTTGGCGAACCTGACTTTTTACCATTTTACGCATTTTGGGCAGAAAAGGCAAAAATATTAATTGAAACCAAAGCGCCTAATTTTTGTTCCCTTTGTTTTCAGATTGAGGCTCAAATTCAAGAAGATTGGCAACTGTTGGTCCGTGATATTTACGCATTTTACCCTCTATTAATCAAATACGTCGATCTTCAAAGGAATCACTGGCTTAGGAACAACATAGCCGAAGCTGAAGACTTGTACAAACATGTGGCCGAAATATTTAACATGTGGTCCAAATCTCAGTATTTCCTGAAGGAAGAGCAAAACTTTATATCCGCCAACGAAATCGACAATATGGTGCTCATAATGCCTACGGCGACGAGGAGAACGGCCGTCTCCGGAGACGGAAGCGCTCCTCAAGGCGGAAGCAAAAAGAAAAAGAAACACAGAGACAAGAAGCGTGATAAAGACAAAGAGCTTCAAGCGAGTTTGATGGTTGCTTGCCTTAAAAGACTGTTGCCCGTCGGGTTGAATTTATTCGCTGGACGTGAGCAAGAACTGGTTCAGCATTGCAAAGACAGATATCTTAAGGTATTCTTGAATAAAGGAAAAGAAAAAAAAATTAAGAAAAATTTTAATTCTTTTTTATTTTATTTTACAGAAACTTCCAGAATCAGACATCGTAGATTTTGCCAAAATTCAGTTGACCCTTCCTGACAAAATAGATCCCGCCGACGAAATGTCCTGGCAACACTATTTATATTCCAAATTGGGCAGCAAAAAAGAAGTGGTTGTGGAAGTCAAAGACAAGGAAAAACAAATCGAGGAATTGGTTGAAAGGATTGTGGCCATGGCGAAAGTCTTGTTCGGGCTTCATATGGTACGAAAAAAAAAGCGTTTAGATACCAAAATTTATTATATTAGGTCACAGGATAGTTTTTTTCTATCCGAACAAAAAAGAGGAAATATTCCCGGCTTTTTAAAAATTTTATTTTACCTTCATTTTTAATTTTTAGTTTTAATTTTCAATTTTTATTTTATTTTTGTTTGCTTTTTTATTTTGTTTTTTTTTTTTTTCACTTTTTTTATTATTTTTAATTTAATCTAGATTGACCATCCGCAACAACAGGGCAAAGCAGTTTACCGTTCAGTTGTTTCTACTCAAAGGAAGCGTGCAGTTCTATCTTGTTTTCGACAAGCTTCTCTGCATTCTCTGCCCAGGTACAAGATTTCTTCATTTTTTTTCCAAACAAAAAAAAAAAAAAAAAAAAATTGATGTGATCCGGTGTTCTTTCGTAAAAGAGTAAAAAATAACTGATCGTTAACCTTTTGCCTAGCTGTTTAAAAATTTTCGTTTGTTTAATTATTAATTTTCGTTTTGACTTTTTCATAAAAAAAATTAATGAAAAATTAAAAAGTACTAACCTTGCATGGTTTTTTTTTCTTGTTTTTTTTTTTTTTTTTTATTTTGTGCAAATGCAGCATATGGCAAAAAAGAAGAAACCAAGATCAGGTTGGAGTAAAGTTTTATCGGCAGCTAGGAAGAGAGCTGCGATCGAATGTCTTCGATGTAATCCTCTTTATTCACTGCCAAGGTATTTAAATTTGAACTGTAATTTAATTAATTGGTTGATCAATTTCAAAATTAAATCTCTTTAAACATTTAAATTAAATTTAATTAATTTTGATTTTTTTTATCGTGTTTTAGCTTTTGTTTTTTTAAGTAAAATCGTTTTTTAAAAAATATTTTACTAATTTTATTTTGTTTTTTTTAGGCATAGGTCAATTAACATATTCGTTAGGACGTATCACGAAATGTGGCTTCAAGAAGAAAACGTAGGACAAGAAATTATGATTGAAGACTTGACCCAGTCATTTGAAGATGCAGAACTGAAGAAGAACGATAAGGAAGACGAAAACAAACCGGATCCTTTGACTCAACTAGTTACCACTTTTTGTCGAGGTGCCATGACTGAGAAAAGCGGAGCTTTACCGGAGGATTTGTTATATATGTCTTATGCGGAAATCGCCTCAAAGTAATTTTTGTATTATAAAGAGTCAAATTTTTCAAAAAGGATTCAAATGTTAATCTTTCTTTTTCTAGATCTTGTGGAGAAGAGGAAGAAGAAGGTGGGGAAGAGGAAGGTGGAGAAGAAGGAGGCGGTAGCTCAATCCACGTGAGTACTTAATTTAAAATTATTTGAAAAATTGTAACCTCAAAAAAAAGTTTTTAAATTAACCTTTTATTTCTGTGCTAACATTCCCGAATTTCCTTTTTGCACATGCTAACATTTAAAGAAAAGAGCAATTACCATGGACATTTTTATGGTAAGATTTTTTTTTAAATAGGAAAAGGGGTTAGTTTTAATAAAGAACATAAGCTTATGGTTCGCTGCATGTCGTGTAAAAAGTTGTTCCAGCAAATATTTAGTCACCGATTGAAATTCGTTTATTTTAATATTAGTGTTGCCGATAAATCGAAAAAAGTTATCGATATAGGATATCGATATTTGTATAAAAAAATATCGATAGAAAAGCTATCGATAAGTGAATTATCGATAAATTGAACCAATTTTTTCAGAAAAGCCAAAAAAAAAAAAAAGGTTGTTTGCCAAAAAAAATTTTAAAGTTTTTTAACACTGCCTTTTTTTTTTTTACAAATTCCAAAAATTTTGTTTTGCAAAATTTCCGAAAAAAATTCGGGAAAAAATGCAGTTTTTTTTCCCAAAATATCGTTCAAATTATCGACCAAAAATTTATCGATATGGTGTATCGATAAAATTGTAAATATCGAAAAAATATCGATAACTTTTGGGTCGATTTATCGATATATCGAAGTTATCGATAAAATATCGGCATCACTATTAATAAACTGCTGAATCTGCTGTCGCAAGCAGCGACGCGTAGTGGGAATTTAAGTAGTATCTAAAAAAATAATTATTTGCAGTAAATTAATTATGTGTTAACTTTTTAGGAGCAAGAAATGGAAAAGCAGAAACTTCTTTTTCATCAAGCTCGACTGGCCAATAGAGGAGTCGCCGAAATGGTTTTGCTTCATATCTCAGCATGTAAAGGAGTACCTAGTGATATGGTTATGAAAACTTTGCAACTTGGTATCTCAATTTTGAGGGGTGGTAACATCGACATTCAAATGGTAGGTACACGACAACAGCGTTGCCCTTAATGCAGTGTCTTATTTATCAGCAGCTTCAGAACTCGGGTGATGCTGATCAATTGTGTGTTTATCTGGCTCAGTCAAGATGGCATCGGTCATGTGACCACCAAATTGGCCATTCAAAAGAGATTACAGGGAGGCGGCAATGGCCGGTTATATGGCTGGTTGTGTACAAAGAAATAAATAAACGGTGAATTGTAGAATTAAGTGCTAAAGCTGTATTGAGGTATTAGCAGGGGTCCGAAGCTTGAAAATTTTGGCCGATGCCGGTACTAGCATCGGCATCGGAATCGGACCCCAGATTTTAAAAATCGTTTAGAATGGCTCTATGATTTTTTTTGCGGCATCGGACATGACAGGGGCACGACCCGACATGGACATGACCCGATGCCGGCATCGGCATCGGGTGTCGGTGCGGGAATCGGAATCGGAATCGGTAGTTAAATAAGTAATATGGAATCGACATCGGATTCGGACCCCTGCGTATTAGGTTAATCGTCTTTGCAGAATGGCTTAACCATAGGGACTCTATAAGTAACATTTTTAACATTTTCACCTCGAAAAAAAAGAAAGGAAAATGTTATTGATTTTTCAAAGAGAGAACCCCACAGTTGAGGGTTATAAAGTAAGCAGTGAGTTTATATTTATTTCATTTATTTTCTTTCTTAGGGAATGCTAAATCATCTAAAAGAGAAAAAAGACGTCGGTTTCTTCACTTCGATTGCCGGTTTAATGAACTCCTGCAGCGTATTGGATTTAGACGCATTCGAGCGGAACACAAAAGCCGAAGGCTTGGGAGTCGGCTCTGAAGGTGCCGCCGGGGAGAAAAATATGCACGACGCTGAATTTACGTGCGCGCTTTTCCGTTTTATTCAGCTGACATGCGAAGGCCATAACCTTGGTAAATATTGGAAACTCCATTATTTGACTTGTCCAAAATATTGAATTATAATTTAATTCTGTTTGTTGAACTTTTTATTTTTATTTTTTAGAATGGCAAAATTATTTAAGAACGCAAGCTGGTAACACCACCACCGTGAACGTCGTAATTTGCACCGTAGATTATCTGCTTCGACTCCAAGAGTCCATTATGGATTTCTATTGGCATTATTCTAGCAAAGAGTTAATCGATCCTGCGGGGAAAGCGAATTTTTTTAAAGCGATCGGAGTGGCGAGTCAGGTTTTCAACACGTTGTCTGAAGTTATTCAGGGGCCTTGCACTCAAAATCAGCAGGCTTTAGCACATTCCAGGTTGTGGGATGCCGTCGGCGGTTTCTTTTTCCTGTTTTCTCATATGCAGGATAAGCTGTCGAAGCATTCGAGCCAAGTCGATTTGCTCAAGGAGTTGCTAAACTTACAAAAGGACATGATTACGATGATGTTATCTATGCTTGAAGGTTCGTTTTTTTAAAAAATGGAGTTATTACTTAATATTAACATTGACTAACGACTATTAAAAAATTATTCAGACGCAAAAAATCAGTGCTTATAAAAATTTAATCGCTAATGCAAATGATTAATTGCTTGCATTGTTTTTCACAGGTAACGTTGTCAATGGCACGATCGGCAAACAGATGGTCGACACCCTCGTAGAATCTGCCGCAAATGTCGAATTAATTCTAAAATATTTCGACATGTTCCTGAAGTTGAAAGTGCTTACGGACACTCCATCCTTTAAAGAAATCGATCCAAATGGCGACGGATGGGTTCTTCCTAAAGATTTTAAAGACAAAATGGAGCAAACCAAGAATTATTCGCAGTAAGCATCACAGAAATTTTAATCGTTAAAAAATGATTAATATAAAAATTGTTAAATGTCTCATTAAATTAATGCATTTATTTATTTCCAGGGAAGAAATCGATTTTATGCTTATGTGCTGCGAGACAAATCACGACGGAAAAATCGACTACATCGGATTCACAGACCGATTTTACGAACCCGCCAAAGAAAACGGTTTTAATTTAGCCGTCATGTTGACCAATTTATCGGAGCACATGCCGAACGAGCCAAGACTTGCCAGATTTTTAGAAACCGCAGGGAGCGTTTTAAATTATTTCGAACCGTTCTTAGGCCGCATAGAAATTATGGGCAGCAGCAAACGAATCGAAAGGGTATATTTCGAAATTTTGGAATCGAATATTGAGCAGTGGGAGAAACCTCAAATTAAGGTAAAAAAGACAAAAATGTAACTGATATGAGGTTTTTTTTTTTTTTTTAAATGAAATCTTATTTTTGTTTAATTTTTAGGAATCGAAACGAGCTTTCTTTTACTCAATAGTCACGGAAGAAGGAGACAAAGAAAAATTAGAGGCGTTTGTCAACTTTTGCGAGGATGCCATTTTTGAAATGCAACATGCAAGCGCTTTGATGGATGTTGAAGAAAGCGGAGGCGGTAGCAAGACACGTCAAGCAGAATATACTTATATAGCGGAAGATGAAGAAGAAAAGTGAGCAGTATAGATAATTCCTAAATTAATCGATAATTTTTAAAAAGTTCGATTGTTGAAACTTTTGTTTGTTCGATTTTTGATGATTTGAGTGGTGGATTAATTGATAATTTACCTCTGTATTGATCGACGGTACAGGGACGTTTTCCTGATTTGTCTGTACCGTAATTGATCAATTCAAGAGTTTGATTAGTCTACCCCTTCATCAGCTCGGCAAATAATTAATACGTCTGAATTACATTATTGTTTACTGTTACCAGTTTGCCTAATTCAACAAATTTTAAATTTTCTGTTTTTTTTTCTACAGGAATGCCAAAGATCCAATCAAAAGAATCACCGGCAACATCAAAACAGGAATCAGCTTATTTTTCCAATTTCTTAAACCGGAAAATATTAAAGCCAAATTAGCAGAATTTCAACAGTTATCGCCTGCCGAACAAGTCACAGCTTTCTTTAAGCTATTTTTCTACATATTTTATTATTTCGGTTTTGGAATGGCTTGCATTGTAAAGTAAGTCAATTTTTAAAAGAAAAATATTTTTAATAAAAAAAAGAGGAAATCCGCGCGCCGTGGGTCAATTGACGTACCTCCATCACGATTCGAGATGGTCTATTTTGGTCTTGTTAAAAACGATGTGACCAAACGTTTACTCGCTCATGTTGGCGTAAAATTGTGTCACATGGTTTTGATAAAACGTCCAGGCATCGAGCTAGTCACTTTTTTTGTGACCCTAAAAGTCACTTTTTTTGTGAAAGGTCACTAAAAGTCACTTTTTTAAAGTAAAGTCACTAAAAGTGACTTTTTTTGATAAATTAGTGGATTTAAAAAAATTTCCTGCATTAAAAAATTTTTATTCAACATTTGAAATTTCTCAAGGAAAGGATTAGGGTGCGTCGAAAAAAATCAAGTGTCTGGGATTTTTGCTCCCCGGTTAAAATATGATTATTTGGCTATCGAAACACCTCCCTAATTTTTTTCAGCTCGAAAAAAAATTTTTTTGATAGGGTCCACGATTTTTTAAGTTTTTTCGCACAAAAAAAGGGCTTTTTTTCTTTTATTTCACAAAGTTATAAAACTTTGTGCAGGGCTTAAACTTTGTTATAAAAAATTGAAATTTTGAGCATAGGTTTCAGGTATATAGAGGTACCTAAAAAAATTACGCAGTCGTCAAAAAAGCAGTTGTGTCGTTTTGGCAGGGGGGCCATAGTGAAAACATATTTTTGCGAGGGGCCTTCGAGCGGGGAGGGATCCGAAAATTTCAAAATAGCCAAAATGCGTCTAAAATATGTGGAAATGATGTGGCACTTGAACCGTTGCGGGCCTTATATATATACGCTCTGTAGGGGGCCAAAATAGGGCAAAATTTTGAAAAATTTTAGACTTTGTTTTCGAAACACATTTTATTCGATAGATCTCGCAAAAAGAAAGCTCTTTTATATGGGACACTTTTCGTTCCCATTATTAGTTACGGAGATTGGCTAATTTAATGTTTTTGGCTAAAAATTTAATTTTTTGGCCAAAAGCTTATATAACTCCACAGCCGTTTGATTTAGAAACAATGTTCCATGTAATTTTTTACTCAGAACACTATAATTAAGAGAAATAATCAACTTCCAAACCGATTTTCAAAAATTTTTAATGCATTGAAATTTTTGAAAAATTTCAATGCATTAAAAATTTTTGAAAATCGGTTTGGAAGTTGATTATTTCTCTTATTATAGTGTTCTGAGTAAAAAATTACATGGAACATTGTTTCTAAATCAAACGGCTGTGGAGTTATATAAGCTTTTGGCCAAAAAATTAAATTTTTAGCCAAAAACATTAAATTTAGCCAATCTCCGTAACTAATAATGGGAACGAAAAGTGTCCCATATAAAAGAGCTTTCTTTTTGCGAGATCTATCGAATAAAATGTGTTTCGAAAACAAAGTCTAAAATTTTTCAAAATTTTGCCCTATTTTGGCCCCTACAGAGCGTATATATATAGGCCCGCAACGGTTCAAGTGCCACATCATTTCCACATATTTTAGACGCATTTTGGCTATTTTGAAATTTTCGGATCCCTCCCCGCTCGAAGGCCCCTCGCAAAAATATGTTTTCACTATGGCCCCCCTGCCAAAACGACACAACTGCTTTTTTGACGACTGCGTAATTTTTTTTAGGTACCTCTATATACCTGAAACCTATGCTCAAAATTTCAATTTTTTATAACAAAGTTTAAGCCTGCACAAGTTTTATAACTTTGTGAAATAAAAGAAAAAAAGCCCTTTTTGTGCGAAAAAACTTAAAAAATCGTGGACCCTATCAAAAAAATTTTTTTTCGAGCTGAAAAAAATTAGGGAGGTGTTTCGATAGCCAAATAATCATATTTTAACCGGGGAGCAAAAATCCGAGACACTTGATTTTTTTCGACGCACCCTAGAAAGGATCTTTCACTAAAACGCCATCTTTAAAAATAATTTTATGTAAAATTGTGAAGATCCCTACCATTTTCCAAAAAATAAATAAATTCCTAATCCATTTTTTTTAGAAATTTTAGTTCCTAAAATTGTTTTACTAACAATTTTTTTTTTTTTTTCTAATTTTTAATTTTCCTAAAATTTTTTAATTCTTGAAATAAAATTTTTGAAAATCTCTAAAATAAAATTTCTTAAAAAGAAAATAAAATTTCCTAAAACCTTTACGGAATTTTAAAAAATTAGGACAATTATTCATTTTAGGAAATTTTATTTGAGGATTAAAAAATTTTATGAAAATTGAAAATAAGAAAAAAAAATGGTTTGGCTAAAAATTTTAGGAACCAAAATTTTTAGGAAAAATTGATAAAAATAATAAGGAATGTAATTACTCATGTCTAAAGACGTTAAAAAAATTTTGGATATACTTATTTCAAGTCACTAAATTCCTTTCGTCAGGTCACTGAAAGTCACTATTTAAACCATTTTTGGTTCCTAAAGTCACTAATTTTTCTGGGCGAAACGGGTTCGATGCCTGAACGTCAAAGAAGACCACCTCCAATTATTTTTACGATAGAGGTACGTCAGTTGACTCTGGCGCACGGAAATTACATAAACTTGCATTTATTTTGATTCATAATTTTCATGCTTTCAAAATTAGTATTGGATTGTAAGTTTTAAACATTTTAAATTAAATCAAACGATTTCAAAATTTTAATTTTTCTAAATGTCTTTTTTCAGATACTTTCTCGGCTTATTAATGAATTTGATGAGAGGACCGAAGGAAGAAGTAGTTGAAGAGGTAGTGGAAGAAGAAGAACGATTCGGTCCGTTGAAACCGTTAGCTGCACCTCCTCAGGAAGAAGCAAGCCCGCCAGCTTTGCCGGCTCCTCCGACTAAAGAAGAAAATGGTAAAGAGGGTACTCCTGGGGAGACTCCAGCGTCCAGCGGAGAGGAAAGTGGTGAAGCGACCGGTGAAGAAGGAGAAGGAGTTCCGAAAGAGGAACAAATAACTCTTCAAGATTTATTAGGGTAATTACAGACTAACACGTCAGCGCGATTGCTGACGATATTCAATATCGATCCTGGTGTATACATTTTTGTGTCTGCTTCCCACTGCTTTTTTTTTTTTTTTTTTTTTTTTTTTCAAAACTGCCTCTCAACGTTATTTGATAGGCAGGGAAGGACGGTCCTCTCTCCTCTTTAATCTGAACGGCTTATGGCCCATAAATTTTATATAGTCTGTTCAGCAGATTAAATTCACTAGCGCTTCTGGTGGCAAAAATTTGCGGCTAAGGTTCCCATTTGACCTCCATAGATGAAGATGATCCTTTTTTTTTTCAGTGGGGAAATTGCCAAAAAGGAAGCTGCACTGACGGCAGAAGCTCAGTCTCAACAACAAGCGGTCATGGCAGCAGTGGAATCCGAAGCAAAACAAGCAGCAACAGCAGTTGAACCTCCTGCAGTTTCTCAAATCGATTTCCAAGCGTACGGTCACCGGGCTGTCAGCTTTTTGGCCCGGAATTTCTACACTCTCAAATACGTTGCTTTGGGTCTGGCTTTCCTCATCAATTTCATCTTACTTTCGTACAAAGTAATAATTCAAATTTATTTTAGTCTAAAAATACTCTTCTCCTAATTTTGCCTTCTTTTCGTTTCTCAAGGTCACAAGTTTAGAAGACGACGAAGGCGAAGGCTCGGGCGAAGCGGAAGAATTATTAGAAGAATTATCAGGAGAGGCGACATCGGCGGAAGCGATATCCGGAACACTGGAGAAAATAGTGGAAGCTCTGAGCGGAGAAGCAGGTGACGGAGACGACGGTAACGGAGAAAACGGAAGCGGGGAGGAAGAGGACGAACCGATCGAATTCGTTCATGTCAGCGAGGACTGGTACTACTTGGCTCATTTGCTTCGATTTATGGCTGCGTTGCATTCGGTGGTATCCCTTGCCATGTTAATCGCTTATTACCACCTCAAGGTTCCTTTGGCCATTTTCAAAAGGGAAAAGGAAATCGCTCGACGATTGGAATTCGACGGATTGTATATTGCTGAGCAGCCTGAAGATAACGATTTGAAATCCAAGTGGGACAAATTAGTCATTTCCGCCAAATCGTTCCCCGTCAATTATTGGGATAAATTCGTAAAAAAGAAAGTTAGGCAAAAATTCAGCGAGACTTACGATTTTGACTCCATAAGTAATTTGTTGGGAATGGAGAAGACGTCCTTTTCCGCTCAAGAGGAGGAAGGTGGAACAGGTCTGGTTAATTTGTAAGTATTTTTTATTTATTTGGTAGAGTTGAAATATTTTTTTTAATTGAAATTTTTTTTTCCTTTAAAAAGCATAATAAACATCGATTGGAGGTACCAAATTTGGAAAGCTGGAGTGACAATAACCGACAACGCATTTTTGTACAGTTTCTTCTATTTCTTCTTTTCGGTTTGCGGAAATTTTAATAATTTCTTCTTTGCCGCACATTTGTTGGATGTGGCTGTCGGTTTTAAGACGCTGAGGACGATTTTGCAGTCTGTAACGCATAACGGAAAACAGGTAAAAAAAATTCATGATCAAAATATTTTGAAAAGCAGGTTGCTGACATGATTTAAAAAAACTATTGACGAGAGTTAGCATTGCTGGCGTCAATTGGCATCTATAAAATAAATGTTGATGTTTTCAAAAGACCACTGTCGTCAATAAAAAATAATTATTTGCTGCAGAATTATTGTCGCAAAAAAAAAAAAAACTATTGGTGGCAATAAAAACTTAATGTTTCCCTTTTTTTAATTTTTCAGCTCGTGTTAACAGTAATGCTTTTAACTATCATCGTATATATCTACACCGTCATTGCATTTAATTTCTTCAGGAAATTCTACGTCCAAGAAGAAGACGATGAAGTCGATAAAAAATGTCACGACATGCTAACTGTAAGATTTTTTTTTTTTCGTCGAGTGCCATATTCTTGTCTTTTTTATTTTTTATTTCTTATTCATTTATAATTTTTTTTTCCTTCTAGTGCTTCGTGTTTCATCTTTATAAAGGCGTGAGAGCAGGCGGTGGCATCGGCGACGAAATTGAACCTCCAGACGGAGACGAATACGAAGTCTGGCGTATTTTATTTGACATCACATTCTTCTTCTTCGTCATTGTCATTTTGCTGGCTATCATTCAGGGTGGGTTTTGATCAAATATACGATTTTTATAATAATTTAGCTATAGAGGGGGAGAGGGAACAGTGGTGAAATTTGTATTCATATACTGAATCAACAAAAAATGGTACACGAAAATATTAAAATTAAATGTACTATACTAAAGCTTTTTCTGCTCAAGAATTCTCGATATTTTTGGATAAAATTGACGCTTTTTTGTTGTGCAGATTCGTTATTTTGTTTTCTTTTCTTTTAATTTTTTTTTTCATATTTGTTCTCTATTTTTGGCAAAACAAAATATTGCCTAAATTCTAGTATTTTAAAATCTTAAGACTAGAATTATCGAGGAAACAAATCATTGTCGTTGTTCAAAACTGGACAGCGCACTGTCCGTCTTGCTACAGCGAGTACATGTACCCATCACCAGGGTAGAGGATCAAAACTGTACCTTTGAAAATGAACCTGACTGTATTTCAATTCTGTTTCAGGTTTGATTATTGACGCCTTCGGTGAACTTCGAGACCAGCTAGAAAGCGTAAAAGAAAACATGGAATCTAATTGTTTCATATGCGGCATAGACAAAAACTACCTTGACGCTGTTCCACACGGTTTTGACAACCACGTCACTCAAGAGCATAATTTAGCAAATTACATGTAGGGATTCCTTTTCATTCTAATAATTTTAAAGAAAAAAAAAAATTAAATTATAATTTGTTTTTTAGGTTTTTCCTGATGCATCTCATCAACAAACCGGATACAGAATACACCGGTCAAGAGACATACGTATGGAACATGTACCAACAAAGATGTTGGGACTTTTTCCCGGTCGGAGATTGCTTCCGTAAACAATACGAGAACGAATTAGGCGGAGGAGGCGGGAAAGCTGGCGATAAGTAAACAAAAATCAAGCGAAGCTGTAACCGCATTTAAATCATGAAGATTTAAGTATTTTGCCCTCCGGCCAAGGCTCGGAGAATATGAGAAAGGATTGTTAGAGCTGAATCTTCGAGCTATAAGAAAAAACAGAAGAGTAAAAAAAAAAAAAAAAGTCAATTTTTCTTTAGAAATTTAGCTAAATCTTTGATCTTGTTTTTTTATTATGATTATAAATTTTCTTATAAAGAGTTTATTATTAAAAATATTTATTAAAGCTGTTCGACTGTAAAATGTAAAAAAAAAACTACTTCCGATCCTCAAGTTGCATGTTTTTTTGAAAATAAATGAAAAAAAAAGGTAGCAATAATTCGATATTCAAGTTTTTAATAATATAAACTGATATTTTTATCATTTGGACTTTTTCACTTACAAATATTTCCTCTGTTTATTTTTTTAAATTTAAGTTTGAAAATTAGCACTGCAGAGAAAAACTACTGTACATTAAAGAGGTTCATAAAAGCGCGGAATTTTAGGAACCTGGTTGCACGGCAAACGTGACACGAGAATAAGACTAAGTTGGCAGTAATGAAATGCATATGGCGTTGAAATTCTCAAATTAAATTACCGTTAAAGTTTTTTGGTTAATAAACAATTTGTAAATGTGTATGAAGAAATAAATGCTGATGGATTGTGTTCTATACCTTATGAACCATGGATATATCTTTATCGGTTCTGAAAACTTATGACTAAGTGATTGTGACTCGCTGTGTAATCGTTAAAGATGATTCTTTTGCACATATGCAGGTAATTAAAAAACTCATCAAACTATCAAAATGATAATCATATAAACCCGCAGCAATTCATAATTGGGAACATAACTGTATTACTCAAAGCTGCTGCTGTGTTTCGAGTACCTTCAGCTCAAGGAGCAGCTGGTCGACCTGTATTCCTTGTAATGGAGAGAGTGATAACATTTTGTTTATCTTCTTTTATTGGCATCTGAGCTACTTAAGTCAGTTTTATAAAATATTTGCTGTATTATAGTTCACTTAACTATAATCTAGTTTAAATATGAAATTTTATAATATTATTACTTCAATATCGTAAATAATGTTTCATTCATTATTCTGCAGTTTTTAGTTGTTAACTGTTGTGAATTTTTTAATGATCGAGTTAATAATCTCAGGGATTTCAGTTAAAATGTAAAAGTTATTGTGCCTTGTCGATATTCCTTTTTTAAATTTGACATGGGTGTTAAAATATTAACAGAATAAGAGGATTTTTGGTACTCGAAGGAGATGATGAAAAATGGCTTCAGTGATTTATTTAGACAAGGAAAAAAATTATGTGTATCGTTTTAAAAAAATTATTGTTAAAACTATTGTACTTGGTTTTAGATTGCTCCAGCGAAATCTTCTTAGAAGATACTTAGGCCTAGAGGAGACTTTCTGGAGCAGTTGTGAATGTACTTTTATGAAATTTTAAAACTTAAAACTTGAATAGCTTCTTGTAGCAACTGAATGCAATTTTGGTGTCCCATTTGTTGTATTTTAATAATTTTAAATTATTCGGTCCTTTTCCATGGGCTATCATTTAATTTCTTTTTTTTAATGATGCAGGAATATGGTTGACCTGATTTCTGCAGTGAACCAAAGTGCCAGAGGGTGCAAAGTTTTTAAACTGAAGCTGCAAATGATTTTTTTCAAAAATGTGAAAAATGCATTAGTGAATTTTTTCATTTAGAATAAAAAAAAAAATCTCTGAGGGGGGCTCAAATTTCTCTTGGGCTGACCCCACTTTTGTTATACACGATTAGGTTAGGTTAGGTTAAGTGAGGTTAACTTAGCCCCCTGAAAGTTTTAATTCCACAAATAATCTTCTTAATTTTCGCTTGGCTGTCGCACTGAAAATTTTCTTAGGAAACTTTATTTTTAATAATCCATATTTCAATTTAATTTCTTTCTAAAAAAATATTTTTGTTCACATTTGACTAATGTGTTGAGCACAAATTCTAGCCATGTAATTTGGTTCTGAGTAACGTGCGCTGAAAGTTACATATTTTCCTTCTTTTATTTTTTTTTTTTTTTTTTGGGAAAGTCAAGATAATTAACGACAAAATGTATTTTTTTGCAGGTTCTTATTTCAAAGGATGCCGGCAATTTTAAATCAGCGAATCAGATAGCAGACAGCGGAACCAAAATGGCGGTGGGAATGGAAATTATTATCGTCGGCGGTGGATGTGGCATTTCTCAAAATGGCGTCGGTAAAGGCGAATGGAATTCGTGTTGTATTTTTCTAATCAAGGAACATCGTGTTCAGTGCTACATTGAAATAATGGAAAACGCCAGCTGTCAAGTCAGGAGGCTTCAAGATTTCATTTAAAGTAAATTTAAGGAGGTAAGTATTTGCGGAACGTGTGAATTTTTCGTGCTCGCCAATTGTAAATTTTTCTTTGAAAAAGGGAAGTTCGCAATTTCGTAATTTCGTAGTAGTGCATAATGAATGTACCATATCACTTGCCGGTATTTCGACTATAGTTATTCCAGTTGTGTATTAAAATTTTTTAAACGTAATGAATTTTGCTTGGGTTCGGAACCCTGTAAAGGCATGCAGAAAAAGCTTTTATTTTACATGAAAAAAAAAAAAAAAAAAAAAAAAAAAATTCCTTCAGTATTATTTATTAGGTTATAAGATTTGACCGAAATGGACGCCATGTTTTTAAAAATGAAAGGTGCTTCAATTTTTTTTTTTTAAATATACAAAAGCCTATTATATGCTTATGAGAAAATAAATTTTATCGTCGACTAAGGATAAGTTATGCATAGGCGGCACATGGTTTAATACTGTTAACTGCGTCACTTTCGCCTGAAAAATTGTTATTTGCTTTGCTAGTCAGTTTATTCACCCTGATTTAGTCGGTGTTTTAGAAATAGTGAGTCGAAGACTATGGCATGTGCTGATTATTAAATAAGTTCGTTAATGTAAAGAGAAAGAAATGATTGCGATCAATGTAAGTAAAATTAGTCGATTATTTTTCATACGGATGTTTAAAAAATATATATTTCCCCAGCATTTTGATCTAGATGTAATAAATCGTAATGTCCGTGAGAGAAAAAAAAAGCGTCCATCTTTGTTTTAAAAATTTAAATACTTTTTTTTTTTAATGTAATGGCGTGAAAAAATAATTTTGGGAATGAATTTAATCCTTCTAAAAGACATTGTAGATTAAGGTAGAGATGTTTCATGATAACAATGTTTTTCCTTAAAAATTTTTAAGTAGGTTATTTTCTGAAAACGGAAACATGTCAACTATTTTTGATGATAAAGTAAATTTGGGCTGCATTTGATTAGGCAATCCTATTGGATGCATGCACAGTGTGAATTTTTTTTGACATTCTTTTCTTATTTTGGAAAAGAATTTTAAAGCTGCAAATAATTTGGAAAATGAGTGCCTATAGTTCCGCATTACAAAATGTTTCCTAAACCTTTAAATAAAATTTGCAGCCTTATTTATCAATTATACGTAAAAAGGTTTAGCAGATTAATTTTACATGGAAAAGAAACATAATTTTTTTTAAGCATTTATGGCCAAAATAGGTTGTTTAGAATTGTTACAAAATAAAATGGCCCCAATTTTTTTAAAAATAAAGCTATAAATAAACTGTTATTGAAATGGTTAAAAAAAAAATACAATGCAAAATTCTGGTATGTTTAACTTATAAAAGAATAGATTTTTTCACCGACCATGAATAAGTTATACATAGGCGCTACAAGATAATACTTGCAGTTGAACGATCGCCGTCCTGCTATAGGGTCAGTGTTTAGAAACGTTTAGTAACGAAGGTCAAAGTCGAAAGGCATGGTTCGTGGTTTATTACTTATGAATTAAATTGATTAATATCAAATAAAAGAACTATTTTAATTTTTTAATTAATAAAAAGAACTATTATTAATCGTTATGTAGATCAGGTTAGTAAATTTTTCACGAGAAAGAAGAAAATAATTATACGCATTTCCCAGCATTTTAATTTCATTATAATATATCACAATGTGAGAAAAAAAAATGGCCGCCATCTTTTTTTTTAAAATGAAGTACGTACATCAATTTTTGCTTTGATAAATGTAATAGCGTATAAAATAGTGTGGAGTGAATTTAATCATTTTAAAACAGCTAAAGAGTAAAGTTATGATGTCTTATGTTTTGGTTGGAAATTTTTGAGTGGAATCAGTCATGCATGGGGGGCCTAGAAATTGAATTGAAGGATACATGGGTGCTTTGTTGAAGAAAGTTTTTTGTGATTGTTCGGAAATATTATTTTGCATTTCCAGTTTCGCAGTTTATAGAAATGAACGGGATTAGGGATCAATATGTACAAATCTAATGCCAAAATAAAATTTGTTGGGTGAAGAAGATTTGATACGTTTATTGTGTACAATATCTAAAAAATTTTTACTCGTATTTACTACTGGAGGGAGTTTCTGGGAGTTTTTTAACAGTTCAATATTTAAAGAAAAGAAAAAAAAAAAAGCAGATGCCATTGAAAATTTGAAATGGAAAGCTGCAGAAGTTCCCTTTGTTGACTGATATAGTATTGTTTGAGATAGCTTTTAGCCGTTTTCAAATTTGGGTGAATGGTTGATTTTTTTCAGATGCCAAGTGAAAGATTTCCAGTAGCCCCCTTTGTGAATGGACGTCACCAAGATTATCTAATATGGGTTGGAATGAAAGCTGAGTCCAGTTGCTGTGAAGCGTAGTGCTTTGTTGTTGGTTAGAAGTCCAGAAGCTGGATACTTCTATTTACTTTGAGGTACGTAAATTATAGAAAAAATATAGTGGTTGGTGGTGACATAAATTAATGAAGTTTCATAATAGCAAAAATTTGATTTGGGAACGGAATGAACATTGAATAATAAGATATTTCATAATTACGATTGGGCTACATGAAATTTTAAATGTGGGATATTTATTTATTTCATAGTCGTTACCTTATTTTTACAAATGATACTGTGACCTTAAAACAGTAGAAATTTTTTTTTTTTTTTTTTTCAAAAAAATTTCCTAAGCGTTTTATGTTTATGTACAAATGAATTTTTGCTGCCACTTTTGTTAAAATTGAATCCCAATCAGAAAGTTGTTTTTATTGCATAATGATAAAATATTTATGTTGTTTTGATTGTTTCTATTCAGTTTAGCCCAAGTCAAGGAAAAGCAATGGCTTTACACTTGTTTCTATTGATTTTTTTTTTTTTTTTTTTTCAGGCGCCAAGTGAAAGATTTCCAGTAGCCCCTTTGTGAATGGACGTCACCAAGATTATCTAATATGGGTTGGAATGAAGTTGAGTCCAGTTGCTGTGAAGCGTAGTGCTTTGTTGTTGGTTAGAAGTCCAGAAGCTGGATACTTCTATTCACTTTGAGGTATGTAAATTATAGAAAAAATATAGTGTTGTTGGTGGGGACATAAATTATTGAAGTTTCAAATAGCATAAATTTTGATTGGGAACGGAATGAACATTGAATAATAAGATATTCATAATTACGATTGGGCTACATGAAATTTTAAATGTGGGATATTTATTTAATTCGTAGTCGTTACCTCATTTTTACAAATGATACTGTGCCCTTGAAACAGTAGAAATAATTTTTTTTTTTTTTTTTTCCAGCTGCCAAAGTGAAAGATTTCTAGGAGGATAAGCTGCTGGTTTTATCTGTCAATACTTAACATTCATTGGTAGAGCGACCAAAATGAAAACACCAGGAACACCAAGAGAATCTGAAGGAAAGAACGAAATGAGAAAAATTTGGATTAAGTGTGACCCAGACAACACCAAATACAATGTTCTGCTTGTCACAATACTGTAAATAAGAGTACTATGCAATATAAGGTTTTAAATATTGCTACTATCTGGTATCAATGCTGTTTCTTATATAGTAATTTTCTCAATATTGCTACCATTTGCATTCAATATTGCTGAACATAAGGTTCCTTTTTAGTTGTAATATCAATGTTGTCACAAAGCAGAAAAAATGATGATCAGGCAATGTTTTAATATCCACATTGTCACCTGCTTGTCTCATTCTTGTGAACAATATCTTTCATTTTCCTTGGAATAGCAATATCGTTACAGAGTCAGAAAAATGATGATCCAGCAATGTTTTAATATTCATATTGTTGCCTGCTTGTCTCAATCTTGTGAACAATATTTTTCTTTTCCTTGGAATAGCAATATTGTTGCAAAATATGGAAGATGATGTTCAGTCAATGTTTTACTTAAACATTGTTACCAGCTTGTCTTAATGTTGTGAATTGAAGGGTCGGATTTCCATCCGACCCTTCAATTCACAACATAAGAGGTTTATTGCTATTTCCTCCCTCTTCCTACAGGCTCATGTAATGTGAATGTCAAAAAGGAAATATCTCAGCATATAAAGGTGTAAAATATGTCTCTCTTTGGTTGAGGGAGAGTTTTGGTGAGTTTCAAAATAAGATGGTTTTTGTATTTATTCGGCAGAAAGGTCGTTTTACCTATTTCATTATAAAGGAAACCTTAACTTCTTATTTATGCTCTTCATACTGGTTGACCACCTTTTTAAAAGTCCTTAAGTCTCAGGTATAAAGTTTGCATTGAAAACTTACATCTTTTTCAGTTCTTATAAGGATAGATTCGTGGATTCGTGCTAAAGTGAATATTAAAATTTTACGGCATTATATTTGGAAAAATAGTTTTTTTTTAAAACTCGGGCTTTAGGGAAGTTTTCAGTTTGGTTTTTTTGCCAGAAGGTACACTGAAAGTATACAATGGTGTACTTATATTGTTTTTAAAGGATTCCTGATGCTATTTTCTTAATTAGATAAGTATATACCGCTTTAATTGTATTAATCTTAGGGAAGATCGACATTGATACTTTGTGCCAATTTTTGTATATTTGCAGGTGATACCGCGCCTTCAATTTCACCAGATGTAATAGAAAATTTGAAACAAATGAAATGAAAATAAGTTAAAGCAAATTAAGACGAGGAAAATGTAAGTTTACTACCCGATTTTTCAAAACAAACAAAAAAAAAAAAGTGCTGTAATAGTTATTAAAAGTTTCGATTTTTCTTTCAGATAATGTGGATTAATTTCTAAAATAAGTGCTGTTGAATAATGAAGAATAATTAAAATCGTAATTAATTAGTTAAGGGATTAGTAAAATTAATAAGTGAAATATACAGTTAAAAGTGCAGTTACAAAATGACGAAGGACTACGTGCAATACACAAAATATAAATTTTAAAATGTGAATTTTAACCGTTCGAATCTTGTTGATTGTTTTTTTTTTTCTGATTGAGATATTTCGTTTGGCAAAATTTTATTGCAAATATGATAAAGTTGTTCATTTATGCCATAATTTTTTATTGCTACCTTTGTTACTGTTATATTTTTTTCTCAGTGCAAAAAGAATAAAACTACAACTTAATTTTCAATTAAATTTTTGTTAAATTAATGAGATCCTGACCCCTAATTCGCATTGAAACAAAAGGCATGAATTCCCTTGTCCAGACAATATTGCACCAAGCTAACATTTTCCACATTGTGACAATATTATTATAAACATATTGCCACTCCAATCTGCTACCTACATTGGTGCCATATGCAAGCATGGTTAAACGACAGTTCCACAACCTTTTTTTTCATTGTGACAATATTGTAAAGCTAATATTGCCCATACAAGCCTATACCAACATTGAAACAATATCCGAAAACTCGTATAGTTATATCCACAACATTGTAACGAGGTTGAACCGTTATGTACTTCACAACATTGCGATATATGGCATTCCCACAAGCTGGTTACAATATCGAATGTCTGCTCTTGCAGAATCTTGTGACAACATTGATACTGCGTGTTTTTCCGGGACATAGAGCGTTTGTCACAATATTGTGTCATGCTGTGTCATATTCTGACAATATTGTGATTTCTCGCAATGTTCTACTTGCATCAATATTGCTACAACGCCTGGGTGTTGTCTGGGGACTTATGTGAAACTACAGACTAAGGGCTAAGGACTTAATTTTGAATGTGCACTCGGAGATATAAGGGAATAATGATCTTTTTCGGAGGGAAACGTGTTCATGCCTAAGGGATTGGGCATTTCGTAGAGTGGGCAAGAATGAAGGTCTTGTCGATGGAAGACTTTTAAAAAGTAGTTACACTGACTGTTTCTTTGCCGAATTTGGACGTTTCAAACGGACGAGTTTAACTGATTGAGCATAGAGATGCCTTCTGTTTCTTCTATGATCGATGTAAGTAAATTATAATTTTAATCTTGACGATGGTTTTCCTGTATTCGGTAGCAAGCAAATAGGCTTTGTCATTTGTCACGTTGGGGGGTGGGGAAGGGGAATGGTCTTAAATTCCTATTACAGGAAGCCTTTCTTGCTTACTAATAGAGAGGAAGAAAAAATAAGAATCTCTTTAAAAAAAAAAAAAAGTAGCTTTTCGATTGTGTCGCCAACCATTTTTCCGACGATAAGCTTGATGAAATTGTTAGGGCGATCAGGTAAGAACCGGTACTAGGTCCCTGGAATCTTATTTGCTTTATTTGAACAATTATATAAAAACTGTTTGTATTTCGTTTTGAGGAAACAATAGCAAAAATAAATGGCCAACAAATTTGAAAAAGTTTCATGTTAAAGAAAAGGTTTAATTGATTATTTTTGAATTAATGGGTTTTTTTTTTCACGGTAAATTATCTTTACCCCTACTACAATGTCGTATCATGAAAACAAATTCCTCCAATTAATATTTGAAATATTGTCCTTTCAGGAAGATAAAAATTGAGCAGCAACAATAAAATCTGGATGAACTCGTACCACTTTCTATCTGACAGGAAATGGAAGATATCCTAGCTTCAAGAATCGGATAATTCAGCTGTCTTTAACTTGAGATATCCACGCCAACATTGAAATTCATAATTAAAGTGGATTCTTTTATTTCAATGTAAGTACGTAATAGATTTCTAACTTTATTGCGATATTCCGATGAATGCAATTTTTTTTTTTTTTCGGCTATTAAGCGATAAATAACTGTTAGTTCGAATCAGAGCGGCAATTCCGATACATTTTATATCGGAATCGGAATAGGAATCTTAAATTTTTTAAGCTTTATCAAAATCGGAATCGGAATTATTATTTTTCTTAGTTAAATGAGGCAGTAAAAAAAAAAAAAAATTACTTAATTTTTACAGGTATTTTGTACGATTATAAAATCATTTTTTCGCTCTGCTTTTATTCCAAAGCTGTTTTTGAATAATGATATTTAAAGCTGTTTTTTTTTTTTTTTTTTTTTTATTAAGCAGGTCGTTCTAAATATTTTGTTTTCTGGGCCCATATTGTTCAAAATAAAATTAAGGTACTATTTTCTTTTGTCAGCGTTTGTAAGCAAGCTAAAAAGTGGCTGACCCCACTTAAGTCCTGATTGGCTCCCCTGTAGTTCAAGAAGGAAATTTTTTTTAGGTACAATTAATTTTAATTTTTTTTTTTTTTTTTTACAGGCTCAAGCTGTTCAGCTATACAAATATCGGTATTTATTGCCGATTTTCACCGTTTCAAATGGGGGAGTTCAAATTGGAAACGACTGGAAATCTTCCAGGATTGATGTAAGGAAAAAAAAAAAAAAAAAAAAAAAAAAAATGGGAGTTACGAGATGGGGGTTCTCTTAAAATTGCGAAAGGATCATTTAAGATTATTTTGACTGAAAATCGTTGATGAAGTGTAATATTTGAATGGGGCCCTACGGGATTGATGGTAATTACGTTTAAGGAGAAGTCTAAATTCTTATAAGGGAAAGCCTTTTGTTGCTAAGTGCGGGGAAAGTGAGGGATTAAATGGAGCTAAAAAATGCTTAATGATGTTAAATTAAATGCTGTAAATGGTAACTTCTATAGTTAAAAATAGCTCTTCGATTGTACTGCACTGAAGAGACCATTGGTGGTACCGGTGCTGGAGTCTTAGAAGTGATGCAATTTAAAACTTTTAATTGATTAATTCTTGTTTGCTTTTGATTAAGTTCTTTAAATTTAAGTAATGTTAATTTCTTTTTTTTTTTCTTTTTTCAAAGCTTCAAGAGTTCGACATTCGGCGCTTCAACAGATCTTCGAGGGATAGGGATGGGTCACATACAACGACAGGCGTTCCGCGGCGGTTTTTTTTTTTTTGGTCGTTTTAGACCATTTTTTGCGTATGACAGCCTGTCGTCGCTGGTGAGGCTGTCACTTTTACGTTTTTTTTTTTTTCTTTTTTTTTATTGGGGTTAGTGAGGTCGAGATGGGAGGGGGCTGGGAGCGAGGGGTGCTTGTCGCTGGTGAGGGGACCCGAGCGTCTCGCGTTCGACGTCGTGGTTAAGCCGTCGGGGCGGCCAATATCATCCCTGACGCGAGGGGAGGGATGGAGCTTTATAGCCAGCTTTTACAGAGCTCCTAGCCCACGTACAGGTGACCTCTGGTATGGAGACTCGATGTGGTGGTCAGTCGTGCGGGGCGTGAATGTGCTGCTGACCGTAGGAGAGGGGAACATTCCTTAACCGGAATGTAGCGAACCGATTCGTGTCATGGGGCCTTTGTCTAATGACGCGGTTGAGACGTGCTTCACGCACTCATACAGACATGTGGCCGGGTAGGCGTAA
This sequence comes from Liposcelis bostrychophila, assembly GCA_037577465.1. NCBI lineage: Eukaryota > Metazoa > Arthropoda > Insecta > Psocodea > Liposcelididae > Liposcelis > Liposcelis bostrychophila. The sequence goes on along the minus strand of CM075214.1, from coordinate 22,233,112 downwards.
CTAGGGCTTCCTATATCCTGTTAGGTTTTCCAATTACCGGCGCTGTATGAGGTCCGGACGGGGACTTGTTGATCCGCAAGTGGGATTGGGGAGCTATAATGCTGAGAACCGATCCCGTGGAACGACTCCTGCACATGATGACCACCACCGTGGGGACGACCTAGCGATAGGGACTTTTGAGGTCGTTTTAATTGTTAGGCGAATGGGGCCGAGGGGTAAAAGAACGCTCTGTTGTATGTGACTCTTGACCGAGTGAGCATGCCGAAAAAATTAAAAGTAATTTATTAGTTTTGGGACCCAAAAAAAAATTTTGTTGTCACAAAACTAGAAACCCTCACCTAGGGAAGATTGCACGTTGAGCCCAGTGGCTTGGGTAGAGACTGGCCGAGATGAAATCGGTGACTTCTCTATTCATACCCTGGGTTCAACTGTGTAGTTTTTTCGACTTTTCCTTTCTTTCTCCTTATTAAATGAAATTACTTGTTATTTCTTTCGGTATGCTCTCTAAGTCTAGGCCATTCATCATCAGGAGCTCGCATCATCGTTTTAATGGCATAGAAGTTGACCAGCCGACGTCATCATCACGTGGAGGAAAAAAAATTTTTTTGTTTTTATAAAAAATAGCACTCTGTAACGAACGAGCAGGAAATAGTTAAATTATTAGTTATGGGCCGTCTAAAGACTTTCTTTTTAAATTTTGCTTTAAGAACTTTGTTGTATTTTAAAAACTGTTAACTGTGGCTCTAGGACTTGTAATGCACTCAGAATTTTTGGTATGAATCCCATGAATCCGATTTTGTATGCAGGTAAAGTAAAGCCGAGAAAAGATCGCACGTTGAGCCCAGTGGCTTGAGTAGAGACTGGCCGAGATGAAATCAGTGACTTTCTCTATTCATACCCTGGGTTCAACTGTGTAGTTTTTTCCTCGACTTTTCCTTTCATTCTCTTTTATTTAAATAAAATTACTTGGATTTTTCAAAAACTTAAACCTTGATTATATCATTAGGATATTTCAGCAGTTTTGAAAGGAAAAAAAAAATTCCAATTGTTTAAGGAACTAGTAAACGGGTCTGATTTCAGTAACATTCCTGCTCGTTCAAAAAAAAAAAAGAAAGTTATGTAATTTATAAAATGTACGGGAAGACTGTCGCAAAATATTCCGCTGGACAAAATAGTTTACTGAGAATTTTAGTAACCGAGCCGAAAATTGAATTTCCTCTGCTAGAAATTTTTTGAGTGGTTAGGGTTAAGACTTTCAGTGGAATCTTTTGCGGCTGCTTTCCCTAGATTAACTATAATGCTGAACTCTAGAATCTTTTAAGAAGCAGATAAAAAACTAATCTTTTTTTTATTTCAAATTATTATCATTATTATTAATCTCGTAATTTTGTCAATGAGTCGATGAATCATATTTGGAAAAGGAGGAAGCTGACTTAGCTAACTCAACTTTTTACGATATTATTTAGTTAGAGAATTTTGTTTTTTCTTTTGTGAAAACTGGAAAAAAATGTCTTAGCTTTTTTTTTTCAACGGCAATTAAGAAAAATCCGTTTATAGATTTTGATTTAGGGCAAACTTTCTAATCGTTCGTAAGATTTTTCAAGATTTTCTTATTTTGAAATTATTTACGTTACAAATAGTCAGGCCCTTCCAAAAGTTAAACTTTAAAAGATTATATAAATTAACATGTCCAAGTAAATGTAACACGTAAAGGTTTTATCTGCTTCTGAACAATGCCACTTTAAATCGCCGAGCAATAGTCATTATTAGGAAGTATTTTTTTTTTTTTTTTTTTTAACATTTTTAAGTTTGAAAATGTAAATCTAAATTGAAATTCCGAGGTGGGCTGTCTTGAGTTTTAAATTTGAAAATTTTACATGCTGTCAAATCCATAATTTGAGATGTCGGGGTATATCGCTATTATCTTCTATGTATATTTTAATTATTTTTGGAAATCGTGCCAAAATTCTTTGACATTGTCCATCTTTTAAGCAAATTAAATGTTAAAAAAAATCGAGTCAAGGGCAAACTTTTCCAGTTCCCGTCAGAGGCGTCAAGGTTTGACACGTCTCTTAATTTAGTATTTGTTTTTTAATCATGAAGTAAAATCCTTTTAGAATTTGGCGAAAAGTTGCTCGGAGATTTAAGGTGGCTCTTTTTAAGAAATGCTAGTAACAACAATTGCCTTATTAGGGTTGATTAGAGCACTTGCAATAAGTGAATTTAGAAAAAATGTCAGGAGTATCAAAAAATCACTCTTAAACTTACGGTATTTTAAATTTTGGCGAGGCTGTAAATACTGATGTTTTCATAATCTTTTGAAATTGTTACTGCCATCAGCAACTTTTAGTAATTAGTTTGAAACTTATTAATTTTTTGAAGTTTTTGATCTCGAAATTTGATGAAAATTTTTCCCGAAAAAATCGTTCAGTCATTTTGGCAGACTTTTCAATTTATTTTTAATTATTTACATGTTCCAGTAGATACGTCCATGCGGGAAATTTCTTAACTTTTTTTTTGGCGGGTCTATAGAGTCAGGGTTAATTCGAATAAATTCGGCGATTTGACTGTCGTGTTTAGCATTTTTTTTGAGGAGATCAAAACATCTATATATTTTGTTGTACTTAATCTAATTTTCACAGATATTTTATTTATTAGTATTGATCATAATTTGTTAGGGCAGATATATATTTATTCTTTTAGATTGGTAATATCAAAAACGTTTAAAAATTGCCAGATGTTGCTGATGTCTAGTATCATAATTTTTTTTAAATAACAGTATATTGTTACTAGCATTTCGGTGATTTCATTTTAGGTCCAGTGTTATGGTATATCTTTGAATATTGTAAAAATTGTAGTGATAGCAATTTTTCACGATTTTTTAATGGTTTTGAAAGGCCATTCAAAATGAACGTTAATTCGATGCGTAATAAGTTTGCAAAAATCTTCTATTGCTAAAATCATATTTTTAACAGGAAAGTTTTCCGAATAGTGCTTCTGTCCGTTCGAATTATTCTAACTCTGCGTTTCATGGAGTTAAATTAACACGAACGAGCGGGTAACACTATCATAAAAATGGCTCGGAAGTTTCCTGTTAAAAAAAGACTTTTGCAAAGAAAGATATGCAACCAACGTACGCATCGAATTAACAGGATTTTTGGATTGCCATTTAAAACCATTAAAAAGTCGTGAAAAATTTCAAATCATTTACTTCCAAAAAAAAAAAAAAAAAAAAAAAAAAAACTTGTAATTGTATGATAAAATATATTAGAAATAAAAATACATAAAACGAAATACACAGTATATTTATTAAAACCTATATATGACGTCACAGATCACGTGACCAAAATGATAAAAAAAAGAGCGTGCGGTTCAGTTTAGAGGGTCTTCTTAGAATTTTTTTTTTTTTTTAACGGGGGTCCAGTGCTGCCATCTCCCCTTCCTACCCCGCAGGACCGTCACTAAGCGCTCCAATCGAGATAACCCATTACTACTCGGATACCAATACAAGTCGTAGACGTTACCATGTTCTATTAACTTCTTGTACCGACAACCAAGTTTTAATGTAAAGGGTCACCCCGATTGAAACTCTTAGCTCAAGTCCTGCGAAGTAGGAAGGGGAGATGTTAGTATGCCTTATAAGGCATTAAACAAGCTAGGCTTGTTTAATGTCTTATGTTATAGCATACCCAAAGGTGGTTGTCAGCGCACATGTGCTACTCCAACTCGTCAGGTGAGAAATGAAAGTTCAGGACGTTTTGGCCACATTACCTCATACTACCCTACTGGGACAGTGGACCGGTTCGCTCCAGCCAGAACTCTAGGATGTGTAATCAAAATGCGAAGAGTGCAAAAAGCTACCTGCGATCAGAGAGTGTAAAAAGTATTTTATAAGACCGACTTGACAAAATAACTACTAAGAGTTAATCTGCCAAACGGGGAAAAATAGAGCCCTAGGGTGAGTAAGGGGGGGAGATGGCAGCACTGGACGAGAAATTTGACCCACCCGCAAGCTCTATTGAAAACTATCTCTCGAATAACGAATAACCTAATGCTAAGATAATTCCTAAAAATTACCTACACATTGGTTGGAAAATTTAAGTGGAAATAACCAAAATGCCAAGGTAATTATTCAAAATTACTCTAACATTTGGTATGAATTTGGAATAAGAGAGCCGTGCAACTAAAAATAATAATCAAGATAATAATAAAAAAGAAAAGAATAGAAAATAAAATGAAATAAATTTAAAAAAAAGAAAAATAAAGGTAATAATAATAATAAAAAAACAAATACAAATAAAAAAAAAAAAACGAAAAAATAAGGTGATAATAATAATAATAAATATCCCGTAAAAGGAGAAAAGAAAAAAAAAAAAAATAATAATAATAGAGATAAAGTACGGTAAAAGCATATAGAAAAAGTAATTAGGCAAAAGTTTCCTAACATTTCCCTAACATTTCGAGATAGGAAAGCAAAAGATCAGCGAAAAAAGAAGTTCTGATCGCAGGTCTCTGCTTGGAAAAGTCAAACAAGAAAAAAATCGAGTCAGTGCATTTTGCATTAAAATGCACTGCTGAACTTTTCGGTTTGCTTTTCCATAGCAGAAAAAAAAAAGAAAGTCGTCAGACTTAAAACCTAACAGTTGACATCAATGAGTAGTGCCTATTGGCCACGACCTAAGGGTTTTAAGCTAGACACAGGTTCTTAAATTGTAAGAAGTCCCTAACCGCGATAATCAGAAAGGGGAAAAAATATTTTTTCCCAAATATTCAGAGGCCTTAAACCTCTTCCTAACTTGCAAAAAGAAACTACCGATATTAAATGTAAATCAAAGGTAACTTCTCCTTCGCCACCTTGACATGAAAAAAAAAAAAAAAAATCGCCTAACACCTGTGACTTGGCTCAAAACCAAAAAAAGCTCAGGTAGTACTACTTCCTGTGGTTACTTACCCATCACGATACAGATCGCCTGACTCGTTCGGAGAGTAGCCCGCTTCGACCACCTGTGAGAGGAGCTTTTACGTTAACATTTATAAAAAAAAAGTAATTCAATTTCTTAGAAAAATTAAATTCTTAGAAATTGAAAAATGGAAAAAAAAAAAAAAAAAAAAAAAAAAAATGTTAACGCAACAGCACCCCTCGATGGGGACATTTCATCATTTTAAGTTCTGAAATGTCCCCTCCCAAGTGAAAACGTCCATAAGTATGAACATTTACGACTTGGGGCAGGAAATTGCCCACCCAACCTCAATTTCCTGCGCCCGGCCCACATTAAAAAAATTTTTTTTTTTAATTTAAAATAAAATAAGCGATAATTGTGAGTGGTCATATCAGCAGGCTTTACATTAAGTAAAATAAATTATATTTTTATTCATTTTTTTTTCTTGCTCGAACTAGTATAAGCTTTATAGATTCTGTCCCCTAATTAAATGAAGTCTCCTAACAAAATCCTGATATGAAAAATTTTCCTGTGCAACAGGAAAACAAAAAAAGCTAGCAAAGTTGGAAAAATTTGAACGAAAACGTTTCCAAAAAATAATAAATTTTTTGATCACAGTTTGATGGTCCAGTTGTTTTTCTCCAAGCCTAGATGGGGTGGTAAGCATGTTGACGACGTTCTTTCAAGTCCGGCATCGCTTTGCTGCTCCTGTCCAGGATCCTTTTCTTCCTCGGCTGTTTCAACTCCTTGAAGCAAAACTGCAGGCTAAAAAAAGAATAAAAAAAAAAAATTAGAGAAAATCGAAAAATGGCTCCCACGGCTCGGAAAATGCTCGGATCAAAAAACTGACTTCATATTCGGATTCAGCGACCTCGAAAACCCCTTAAAAGCCAAAAAAATCTACACCTAAAATTTTCGCCAAAATCGACAAAAATGCAAAGACTATAGTCTTTCCTTTTTTTTCGACGAAAAAAAAAATTTCGACTTTTTCAGGGTTTCTCACTGTTTCTAGGGGTTTTCGACCCTCCTGAATCCAATGGTGAAATCGGTTTTTCGATCGGACTATTAGTTGAGCGGGAAATCGAGGAAAACAGTTTTTGGGTGAATCAGAAAATGGCTCCCTTGGCTCGAAAAGTGCTCGGATCAAAAAACTGACTTCATATTCGGATTTAGCGACCTCGAATAGCCCATATGAGCCAATAAAATCAACGCCTAAAATTTTTAACAAAATCGATAAAAATGCATTTCACTTGACATTTTATAGACTTTCCGACTCCAAATCTTCATTTTAATGTAAAATCTCCCATGAATAAAAACTAATTCTTTTTACTTATACAAAAGCTAAGGCTGTGTCAAACTGCAAATACTTAAAAATCTGTTTATTCAGGTATTAGATACCTTTATCGTTGCAAAGATTAAAAAGAAAGGAAAAAAAATTGGAAGACTTACCAAGCTGCTAACTGTCTATCCCCACAATGCACAGGTAATTGTAGATGCTAGCTGCACTGTTTCCCTTTGTCTTTAAATTTCCACAAACCAATGCTTAAAAACCTGAAAATGAAGATTATTTTAAAATAAAAATTAATAAAGGGATATGACTGCCATTAAACAAGATTGTAATTTAGAAACGAAAATTAAATTTAGAAAGCTTTTGCTTTCAAAAACCACAACAAAATTAAAATCAGATTTGCTTTGTTTTCACGAAGTTTTCTACAATTTAAATACCCTATTTATTTTTCTGTTAATTTTTCAAGCAAAATCATTTTCAGCTCAAACAATTTTTTTCTACTATGAAGAGATGTTAATAAGTAAGTCTTTTACCTACATGGATTAAACATAATTCCCATCATTTCCAGGCTCAATCCATTCCAAGTCTAAGTCCTCAAAATCTTGACATCAAGAAGGTCCATGATGAGAAAAAAGGGGAAAAAAGCTGAATTAAGTGAATGTTCTACGAGGTGTTGATGAGTCTGACATTGGTGATGATGCAGCTGACAAAGAACTCAAAAATCTTCAAATCTTAAATTGGTTGCATCCTTGAAAACTCTAAGGCATCAGATATTTCTCCATGGCTTCATGAAAAGTGCTGGTATTTTATAATTTTTGCTTCTTGAAGCTGAAAAGAACAATAATAATTTAACATGAGCAAACTTTACCCAGATCATTTTATAATCAGAAATAACCATTTTTTGGAATATTACAGAGTCCATTTTTTGACATTTACAAATATAACAAACAATCTTAATGCAAAAGAATTAAAAGTTTAAAAAAATTTACCTAACGAAATTGTATTTCATCTCTTTCTTGAAAAGATTTGGTTGAAAAAGCCAAGCTCTCAAATGCAGCGCTTATTGTTCCTGTGATCCCAGTTAGCCAGAGGTAAAGCTGCCATCTCCAACAATTTGGTATCAGAACTGTATCAAAGTTGTAGCCAAATAACAAGTCTGTAAAGAATTAAAACGAAAAAACTTTATACATATGATTTCTGTATAAGAGTAAAAAATATTTGTAGCCTAAGTCAAATAAAATTATTAAAAAACAAGCTAAATGGAATACTTCAAAAAGGATCCAACTTAAATTCCTAGCTTCCAGAAAAGGAAGGAACTAATCATTGAACATGAAGTTGTAAATTGTTCAACCTTGTCCTTCTCTAAAAGATTTCATATGCTCAGAAAGCAAAAAATAAGCCTGCTGTTAAAATGTTAAACTTCTCTTCCTGGACAAATAAAGGGAAAATCGTGAAACTTTGCTGCTTGAAAAAGTGTTACACAGGATATAAAAGCTAATAATCCGCCACAAGACAGCTCTGAATGATTGTTTAATACATGTACCTGTGGTCCCTAAAAATATTAATGAATGATGGGATACTCATCAACAATACTTATATTCTACTTTCAATAAATCCACATTTTCATATCGACCTTCCGTATTCTTGTTCGAACAAAATCATGATCTTGAAAGCCGCCATCTTGGCTACTGCTTCAATGGATTATACTACATTTGCAAATTATAGATGTATAATTTCAAATAATTAACGTTAAGTAATCTGATTAATTAGCGATTAAAAGGTCCAGGTAACGGGGAACGTCAATTAGCTGAAGCACTCAAGTCAAACGCATAACACTTTGATCAAAGGGGCCTTTTTCCATACATAACTTCTCTGTGCTTTTCATATCAAGTAAAAATGATATTAAAAATCAATACAAACCTATAAATTTATATTTTAACATTATTGGGATTCTTTTAACTACGTAACAATTACATATAAGAGCTAAAATAATCTTTAAGAAGCAAAAAATCCAAAAAAAACGAAACAAGCACTCACTTGTTCCTTGTTTCACGGTAGCAAGCAAACAATATGGCGGCCAATCCGAAGGGCCCTTGTTTTAAAACATTGTTTCAAAACATTTTTCCGTTTTTATTTTTATCGTAAAGGCTGGGAAAATCTGTGAAAATTAATTTAAAAGTTAATTTGATAATTAAATATATGCTATCAGCTATACAAAAGCGAAACGTGTATACATAATTTATTGCGTTGCTCTGTTCTGTTTCTTTTCTCAAACATAACCTAAAACCTACCTTTGACTTATCAATTATCATTACAAAAACTTGCTAAAATAATGGAAGATAGCCAAGTTTAAATCAAAGGACGTTTAATTGACATAGTGGATCACTAGTGAAGAAAATAAAAAATTCCAGAAGAATTGGTCAATGTTCCTGAAAATGGTCCAGAAGTTGATCGCCGTAAAATAAATTATAAAACTGTTGCTCAATTAAGATACGATTTGAGGTGGATATATTTTTTTCATCAGCGGAAAAGATAGAATGCATCAGTTGTACATGTAAGGAGTTATATAAGTAAAGGAATAATATTGTAAGTATATATGTTTCATGAAAAGGTGAATACTTAGTAAGATTTGTAAACATATTTTAAAAAAAAATTTTTCTACATATTTTAGGTGATCAAGGAAACTAACAAACCATCTTAACAAATGCATTTGATGCAATCATTATAATCATGTCAAATAAAAATTTATTACAATTTTGTCAGTATCATACAGACAATTTTTTAATTACACCATCACAAAATTTGAAATCTAAAGTTCCTGTTACTTCAGATGCAAGTTTTTTTTGGATTTTAAGCAATTCAGTATCAAAGATGTGAAGTTACAAAAATGAAGACTGAATAATAAAGCAGACAAACAGTGAAAACTTGATCATTGTAACAACTAATTGAATTATTTAATTTTAATTGGTATAATAATTTTTTAATTGGTACTGTTGTTAGTTTTAATTTTGCAAAAACGTAAAAATTTTTATCATGTAAAAAAAAGTTAAGAAACTGAAGAAGTAAATTTTTGTACAGTAACAACCAGATGTAATCCAAAAAAATTCTGCTTTGTTGTTAATTTCCAAAACTTTTGCTTAAGGCAAATTTAAAAAAATATAGCAGTTATTCAATTTCTGTTTTAATATAAAGAGATATTTTTATCATTTGAATTTTTATCTCATTTTTTTTTTTATTGTTTCGTCATGTGACGTCATTATATTAGCAAATAAAAAAGAACAGTGGAAAGAGTTTTAACGGTTCGGAAACGGTTTATAATGTTTTTTTTTTTTTTATGTGCACTGTCTCGTTTTCGTTCTTGACTTCTTTTTTAATAATCGTAAATAAAATACATTTTTACTTTTGTTTTGAAATTTTTGACCGTTAGTAGTTTGTGAGTACATATTTCCGAACGATGAGCTTGCCCCAGAGTTTTTATTTTTCTTTACATTTTTTCCTCTCAAAAATTAGAACGAATGCACGAATTGCATAAACGTGAAATGTTAGGCGAAAGCAAAAAAAAAATATGATACAGAAATAAAACGGAATTTTTTTTTCTAAACAAAAAAAACTTTGAATGATTTGAAAAAAAAAAAAAAAAAATGGAATGATGAGCTGAGGTGCTGAGCTGGGGGGGGGGGGGGGGGGAAGGGGGTGCGCACCTGCAATAATGAAGAGACAAGTAATAAAGCGATTAACGGTAAGTTATTCGCATCCCTTATTGGAAAAAATGGCTACAAAAACTGGTTTACGTACGTCATTAGGGACTATGGAGAGGATAAAACCAGTTGGGACCAAAGTCCTAGCTGCTCTCCAAAATGGTATATCTACAAAATATGCATTTTTTCGAATTCTTAGGCGAATTCTACATGAACCAAGATTAAATAAACAATTCATATCACTTCTTTTTGTGAAAAAACGTAATTTACTGTAGGAACCAGTGTCGGCGTGAAATGAGCCTCTTTCTGCAGTACAGTAATATACTATTTCACAAAAAAACGTGATATCAGTCATTTACTTAGGGCTGGTTCATTTAGAACTCATTGAAGAGTTCGAAAAAAAGTATACATTTTGGAGGTTATAGTTTTGGAGGGCATCTCATGGGTCCCAACAGTTTTGGGACGCTCTCCAATAAAGCCAGTATTTTTTCCCCTTTTTTTCAAATAAGAAGTATGTTAAGCCCGGCGTTTAGACAGAGCTACTAAACATCTCTCTGACTAAAAATATTCTAAATTCATTTCGTAATACAAATCATGTATTTAAAAACCTAACGATATTTTACTTCCATTTACAAATTAATTCTTTTAATTCACGAAGAATAACGAATTATTATCCTAAACAATTCGGCCGATACGCCGAAAATAAAATATTAATTTAAAATAAATTAACCAACTTTCTGAGATCAAAAGGAACTACTTATGTCTAAATCTTCTTAACTCCTCAGCAAATAGAAATATTAAAGCTGAACATAATGGAATCTTCGAAAATTTCTGAAACAAAAAGAAAATAATTTAATTGGGTGTAATGGTATGGAAATCAGGCATTTCTTTTTCTTACCTTTAAAGTTAAAAAAAATCTGGTCAGACATTTTAAATAACAGCCATTGAAAATCACAACAAAATTTTACTCCGTGTCGTAAAACTTTTGGACATCTTCCAAAGTGGAGTAAGTAGGCATATACTTGGTATCTTTCACAGCCTCATGAATTTTCTCCTCTATCGTCCCGGACATGAAAAACCGATGGACGAACGTCTCCTTTGTTTGACCCATCCGATGGATCCTTCCGATCGCCTGTTGTTCCTCGGCCATATTCACAGTCGGCTCGATAAAAAACAAGTGATTCGCTTCCGTTAAATTCAACCCCGTAACCCCATACGAAATCGGAAAAAGAAGGGCGGTGACCTTCAACCCGGGATTTTTAAAATCCTGTAAATTTTTCTCGGGATTCTCCCCGGGGAGTCGCCGATGGGAAATGTAATTTTCGTCCAGAGCTTTCTTCAACACCGTCAAAACCACGTCCCAGGTGGAGAAAATAAGAACTTTCACGTCAGGGTCGGATTCCCTCAAACTCAACAAAGTGTCGACGATGGCACTGATTTTCGTGGAATATCGAACGGATTTCTGAGATTGGACTTTTCTCGTCACGTCCACGTATCCGATTTCGGAACCGGGAGTCACTTCTCTGCAAGTTGGACACGTCACGTCTTTTCCGTGCTTCAAGAGAGTCTTGATGCAATCGATGCAGTAGGAATGTCCGCATTCCAAAACGCACCATTTCGCTTCTAAATTCGAGAAACAAACTGGGCATGGATCCCGATCCCCCGGGTCTGATCCGTTCGATATTTTATCCAAGTTTTCCAGGTACAAAAGAGTCCCGTGTTTTTTCTTAAGAGAGCTGATCATCGATTCCGATTTTTCTATCAATTTCTCCTGAAGCTCTCCCACGTCCTCCACGTCGCTGTCGTCTTTCGGTTCTTTCGCCGAAATCAGTTTGTCTTTCGCGGTAACTAAATTCATGAGGTTCGTCAAGGCGGACTTCAATCCGAAGTATTCGTTTTTCATCGCCTCCAAAAGCTTAATGTGTTTCTCGCAGTTTCGCATCGCAGAATTTTTGGCTTCGCTCAGTTCCAACACGATTTTCATTAACATTCCACGTTATGAGGCCTGCACTGGGTGGTACGAGCCATAAAAAGCTTCTTATAGTTCGACAAAACCAATTTGCAAGAGCACAACCGGCAATTTTTCCTCTTCTGCTTATGCAAGTGGCAATTTGCAGCGTCAGCGACGAGCTCGTCCACATCGGCGTCCCATACACTCGTCAACAATTCAAGGACGTTTTTTCGGTTTTCGCTTAAATTTCGGGACCAATCGTTGATGGTTCCGGCGACGTCCTCAGCAACGCTTTTCAAAAATTCTTCTTCGTCCTCCGAGACTTTTTCTCCGATCTGTTCCAATATCTCTTCGTGAGATAAATAGGAGATTAAAGAAGTCCAGGAAGCCTCAATCACGCCCTCCAGCTCTTTTTTCAGCGATTCCACAGTTTCCGTCAAAGTCTTAGCAGACGTTTCTTCGTTCCGGAATTTCGTCACCGTCTCCTGCATGTACACCGCCTCCAAATCCTTCGCCGTTTTTTCCAGATCTTCCAAGGGCACCGGTGTCGTGACGGTCGGGCAAATTTTCAAAATTCTCGCTAAATTCTCGACGACGTGAACGTTTTGCAGAATTTCGACCTTGACTCCCCTTCTTTCGTATTCCCTGATTAAAGTCAATCCCTTTTTGTAGTAATCCGCCGCTTCCTCGTGGTCGTCTATAATATCGCACATAGCAGCCATTCTGCTCACGCAATCCACGTAAGTTTTCAACGATTTCGAACACTCCGTCCTTGTTTTTTCGATCAAATATTGGAGCAAGGAACCTAAAGTCATGTAATTATTAATACCGTCGTTGGCTTTGTTCCCTTGGTTGTAAATCTCGTTGTCTCGGACCGCCAAATGATGAGAGCAAGCTTGCCTCAGGTGAAGCATCGGAGCTAAAATCCTTTCCAAGGTCATCCCCTTCCGGTTCAAAACCCGAAGGAACACCGAACCGGGTTCCAATTTCGACCGGAAATCGGCATAAACCGCGTTGTGTTCTCTCATGTAAAAGCTGGATTCGATGGCGGTGAATTTCAAAGGATGATAAACCGTGGTTACATTCGGAATGGTCAGCTCGTTCTCGACGTCTGCTTTTGAGTTTCTCCAGAATATTTGGCTCAACACAGAGAATAAAGGCACGACATACCTGCAATAAAAATGAAATTAAATTAAAATAAGATGAAAGTAAGAAATACTGTATACAGACATCGAACCCATTTCGCTCAGAAAAATTAGTGGCTTTAGGAACCAAAAATGGTTTAAATAGTGACTTTCAGTGACCTGACAGAAGGAATTTAGTGACTTGAAATAAGTATATCCAAAATTTTTTTAACGTATTACATTCCTTATTTTTTTTTTAACAATTTTTCCTAAAAATTTTGGTTCCTAAAATTTTTAGCCTAACCATTTTTTTCTTAATTCTCAATTTTCATAGAATTTTTTAATCCTCAAATAAAATTTCCTAAAATGAATATTTGCTCTAATTTTTAAAAATTCCGTAAAGGGGTTTTAGAAAATTTTCTTCTCTTTTTAGGAAATTTTATTTTAGGGATTTTAAGAAGTTTCATTTCAGGAATTAAAAAATTTTAGGAAAATTAAAAATAAGAAAAAAAAAAATAGTTAGGAAAACAATTTTAGGAACTAAAATTTTTAGAAAAAATGGATTAGGAATTTATTTTTTTTTTTTAGGAAAAATGGTAGGGAATCTTCACAATTTTACATAAAATTATTTTTAAAGATGGCGTTTTAGTGAAAAAACCTTTCCTTGAGCAACTTCAAATGTTGAATAGAAATTTTTTAATGCAGGAAATTGTTTTAAATCCAACAATTTATCAAAAAAAGTGACTTTTCTTTAAAAAAGTGACTTTTAGGGGAAAAATTAGACTGGGATATGGGGGCATATCCCTACACAGGACTACGTCTTTGTAAGCGAATTTTTTGTCAAAATATATTTTTTTTTCCTGGCACATAAAGAAATTTAAGGCATTTTTTTTCCTCGTTTTTGTTGAATTTTTTGATAAAAATGTAAATTTTTTTCCTAGTACAAAAAAAAACTTAAAATTCTTGATTAAAAAAAAGTCCAAAGTTGAAAAAAATTAGTCAAAATTTTAATTAAACTCTTCAGAGTTAAAATTTTAATATTGAAATATTGCTTAAGCTCATATTCTTGGCTACAGGTAAAGCGACAAAATTAAAAAATTTAGTGAACATTTTATTTAATATTTTTAAGTCCATGCTTTCGTTCGTGTCATGTAATTTTAAAATAAAATTTTACTCTAACTTTTTTCTTGTAATTTTTTAGAACATTTTTCAGAAAATTCCTTTAGAATTTCTTGTAAATTTTTTTCGAAAAATTTCTTTTACATTTTTTAGAAAGTTTCTAGTAAATTTTACTTTAAAAAGTTCCCACTTCACCGAAAATCTCTAAGTCCCCTGTTTCGGACGTTTCGACTAATTTTCATCATAAATTAAAACTTATTTTATGAAAATGGATATCATTGAGAATCATAATCTCTTAAGTCCTCTATTTTAGACATTCATTAATTAATAATTGAAATATTATAAATTAATTATAATGTTAATAATTAATAATAATTTTTCGTTAAGAGGCAACTACACGGTCCGCACAAACTATTTTTCCCCATGTTGACCACGTAGTCCTACGTCAAAAAGTCCGATGCCTGGTTTATATAAGGAACAGAAACAATCTAAAATTGTGTTGTTCGATCAATATTATGTAAAATTTTCAAAATTTTTAATCGAATTTTGTTCAAAAATAAATTTTTTTGGCCCACTGTGCCACAGATGAATTTAAAAGATCTAAAAACCTTGTTATAGCTTTTTGCCTGCGGCTCAAATACCGTGCACCAAAACTAATTTTTGACTTCAAATTCGTTATCTTCACAAAATTTCTTAAAGGAATCGATGGCTTTTTACGCCAAAAAAATATTTTCATTTTTGGCCTCGTATGGATTTTTGGCCAATTTTTTGACTTTCAAGATGCGGTTCAAAAAATCTGAAAAAACTCAAGGTTAGGGGTTGTACATAAATTACGTAAGCACATTTAGGGGGGGGAGGGGGTCCAAATTTGACATCTTACTCATAAGCTAAGCATAGGCGAAATGGGATAAAGCGTGCAAAAAGGGCCTAACCCATGCTTGAACGTAATTTATGCACGACCCCTTAATACTCTACCAAGGAAAGGAACTTTTCCGGATTTAGAAGCTTTTTAAAATCCCAAAAAATCTGATTTTCAAACCACCCTCTTATACATACCCTCTTGCATAGAGATCCATCAGAGAATTTTGCCAAAAATTCTGATCGTCGAAAGGAGCCACTCCGACCCAAGAGATCAAATTATACAATTCATCAATCGAGCTCTTTACCGGAGTCCCCGTGACATTCCATTTGTTAACCGCGGATATAAGCTTCGCCATCGTACCAACGACAAAATACCCATTTTTCGTCCGCCCTTGCTCCACCATTTGAGCTTCGTCTAAACAAAGCCTCCACCATTTGACTCGCAAAATCGGCGGGACTTGCTTCAGGAACAATCCGCTTTTCCTTTTCATGTTCGTATAATCGAAATCATCGTTTAAAACTTCGTAGGTCGTGAGTACGATGTCGCAGGACGCGAGGACGGACGGCTGAACGAACCCCATCCTCAAGCCCTTATAAACGTAAACCTTCAAATCCTCGTCGTCCACGTGTTTCTCCACCTCGTCCTTCCACTGTCGCACGATCGACTGAGGAGCGATTATCAAAGTCGCTTTCGAATTCACAAATTTAGTCTCCCAACACGCGGAGCAAAAATACATGTTCCTGTCGTCGTACCCCAAACACGATTCGTGTTGGAACAAGGAGCAACCCTGACACTGCACCACGCACTCCATGCTTCTGCTCCTGCAAATGCACTTGACGCGGATATCCGGGATGTCATCCAAATCGTCGCATCTTCTCTTTTTCATTTTCTTTTTGCTGGGTTCGTAGGATTCCTCGTCGTTGGACACCTTTTTTTTCTTTTTACTAGGACCTTCGCCATCCTCTTCGAATTCCAATTGCGGAACCGGATCGGGTGCGGTACACTCCAAAACCTCTTTGATATCGCCCCGAGGGTTGTTGAGTATGAGAGCCAACACCACCAACGTCTTCCCCAACCCCATTTCGTCCGCCAAAATCCCGCCTCGGAAATATTTCGGCAACTTGTACGTCCCTTTCGGGCGCTTGGCGAGATATTCCGAATAAGGATAATAATATAATTTCACATCGGACTTGGTATTGATCTCGTATTCGGGTTCGTAAATGCAATCGGGACTCTGCATTCGAAATTTATCGCACTCCCGGGACAACATCCACTGAACCGCCCTCTTTTGGTACGGCCTCAGGTGAGCGGACAAATATTCGTGTTGGACCTTCCGCTCTTTGTCGTATTTTAAAACGTTCGTTTGGAATTTTTTAAGTTCTTTAAAAACCTCCTCCGGAAGAGGACTGATTTTTGAGATTTCCAAATCGAAATCATTTTCAATCTCAAACCAAAATTTCACGAAATCCTGTGTCGCGTTCCGCATTCCAGTGTTAAGCACTATATTAACGGGAAGACTCCCATTTAAAATGTCCGGAAATTTATCTACAACCCATTTGCACTGGCGATCGAAGAACCTATTATCGATATTCCAAGTTGATGTTGGAATCTTCAAATCGGGATTTTTACTAGTTTTCCATTTACAGTGGATCGTATATTCCACACACTCCGTTCCGTCTTTTTCTATGAAACGTTTTTGAATTTCGCAACATTTTCTTCCCGGCTGAATATTCATCGCTAAACTCCGAACCATTTCCGACGGGATCGGCAGGACAAACTGTCTCACGGCGACACCCACAGGCATCTCCGTTAATAATTGCACGGAATGCATCCGTCCCAGAACAGCAACCTCCATGTTGGAAGGATGATTCTTTCCTCTAAGTCTTTGCAGAAGACAATTTGAAATTCTGTAACAAAAAGAAGAAATAGCGTTAGTCACTATGAAATAAAATGTGGACAAATTTAACCTGCTGTATCAAATTTGATACAGTAGCGATTTAATGTAAAATAATTCATTCAACGATACTGTGTTGACTTAGTTCTGATGGTCATAAAATGATCAAATCTTAAAATTTCAGTAAAAATTAAGTTCCTATGTTTAGCTTATGGAAGTATTATTACTTAATTAGAATATTAATTAATGACATTAAGAGTATGCTGCAGTCGTGGCAGCAGACAAATCGTATTTTTCAATTTGAGGGAAAACGAAGACGAATATCGAGAATTGAAAAAATTTCCCATATTCAAAATTTTATTCTGAATATGGGAAATTTTTTCGATTCTCGGTACTTGTCTTCGTTTTCTCTCAAATCGAAAAATACGATTTGTCTGCTACCACGCTGCAGCATACTCTTAAAACTATATTTAGTGGGCTCAGAATTATATTTTTCTAGTTACACTTCCCAGGTTGACACGCGTTTTTCATAAGCTAAGTACAGGGGACTAGTGTCGACCTGAGAAGCGTAACTAGAAAAATATAATTCTGAGCCCACGAAATATAGTTTTCATGTCATTAATGGGTCAGTCCATTTGAAATGACCAAATTGAAAACCACTACCATGACCGATTTCTTTGATTTTCGGGGAATCGAATCTACCCACCGGTCTTATGAAAACCCCAAATTTTCAAATTTTTAAAACCACCCGTTCCGAAGTTATTGACCCCGGAAAATTGGAGAGGGGCGCTTAACCTGTTTTTAAAAATCGCTCTAACTATGGACCGCGTTGACATAAAAAATCAAACGAGGTCTCTTTTTAATCGTCTTTAGTGAGGCTTTCGTGTGATATATTACAACCGCCATTTTTTTCGAAAATTTGTTTCCCAGACTTTCCAGAAAAAAAAAATTCGATTTACGGGAAAACTATATTTTTTATTTTTTTGAAAAAAATCTAGATTAAAGTATAGGCCTAGCTTACCTTTTAGCCAAAATTTTAGGATGGGCCAGCCATGGGTTCCTACAGTACCGCGCTGTTGAAAATGTGCTGTCGGGAAAAAAAA
Source organism: Liposcelis bostrychophila (assembly GCA_037577465.1). NCBI lineage: Eukaryota > Metazoa > Arthropoda > Insecta > Psocodea > Liposcelididae > Liposcelis > Liposcelis bostrychophila. The sequence goes on along the minus strand of CM075214.1, from coordinate 22,215,133 downwards.
TTTTTTTGATGTTAATTTTGGATTATTTTGACTCCGTAATGAAGATTTGTACTTACAAAATTCATTTTTTTAAAAATTGGCCTTGAAATTTCCAAAAAACCCATATAAGGGCCAAAAATGAAAATTATTTTTTTGCGTAAAAGACTATCGATTCCTATCGGAAATTTTGCGTAGATAACGAATTTGAAGTCAGAAATTAGTTTCGGTGCAAGATTTTTGAGCCACCGACAAAAAACCATGACAAGGTTTTCAGAGCTTTAGCTCGAAAATCTTGCACCGAAACTAATTTCTGACTTCAAATTCGTTATCTACGCAAAATTTCCGATAGGAATCGATAGTCTTTTACGCAAAAAAATAATTTTCATTTTTGGCCCTTATATGGGTTTTTTGGAAATTTCAAGGCCAATTTTTAAAAAAATGAATTTTGTAAGTACAAATCTTCATTACGGAGTCAAAATAATCCAAAATTAACATCAAAAAAAATTTTTTTCCCGACAGCACATTTTCAACAGCGCGGTACTGTAGGAACCCATGGCTGGCCCATCCTAAAATTTTGGCTAAAAGGTAAGCTAGGCCTATACTTTAATCTAGATTTTTTTCAAAAAAATAAAAAATATAGTTTTCCCGTAAATCGAATTTTTTTTTTCCGGAAAGTCCGGGAAACAAATTTTCGAAAAAAATGGCGGTTGTAATATATCACACGAAAGCCCCACTAAAGACGATTAAAAAGAGACCTCGTTTGATTTTTTATGTCAACGCGGTCCATAGTTAGAGCGATTTTTAAAATCAGGTTAAGAGCCCCTCTCCAATTTTCCGGGGTCATTAACTTTGGAACGGGTGGTTTTAAAAATTTTAAAATTTGGGGTTTTCATAAGACCGGTGGGTAGATTCGATTCCCCGAAAATCAAAGAAATCGGTCATGGTAGTGGTTTTCAATTTGGTCATTTCAAATGGACTGACCCTAATTAATATTCTAATTAAGTAATAATACTTCCACAAGCTAAACATAGGAACTTAATTTTTACTAAAATTTCAAGATTTGACCAGAGCACCCACCCGGCAAGCGGAAGACGTGGGTTCGATTCTCACTCGGCTCATGTACCCGACGAAATTTATTCTCAATAATGTTGTTATTTCCCATAAATTAAAAAATAGAAAATCAAGATTTTGGCTTTTATAACATTGTAGGCTCCGTGCGACTTTTTTTTCGTATAAATATACACTTAAATATACCTGTTTACCTTATGGAAGCGTATATATTTCCATCACGCAATTAGTTCGGGGGAATATTGATTTTATATAAGCTAAACATAATTTTAACAGTGGCGCTGCAGTCAAAGTCGCTGGAAGTCTATAAAAAGGCGATAATTTTTCCTCATAAATTATACCGGTCTGTTCGACGGGCGAGCACACTACTGAAGCATTACGACTTAACATATAAGATTTTCGGAGACCCCCCGCTTACCTCCCCCCCCCCCTCGTCTATCGGTAATTTATAAACGACCCCCTTCGGCAATAAAAAAAAGAAAAGAACCTTAGGGGTCGTGTATAAATTACGTAAGCACATTTAGGGGGGGAGGGGGTCCAAATTTAACATCTTACCCATAAGCTAAGCATAGGCGAAATGGGATAAAGCGTGCAAAAAGGGCCTAACCCATGCTTACGTAATTTATGGACGACCTTTTAATTAAACGGCAAATCAATAAACTTTTCACGACGATTTTTACTGTCAGTATTCTGTTTCGACTTTCCTCCATTTCATTTTTTCTTAAAAAATTTGCTTACTAACTAAATACGTCTTTTCCGTTCATCCGACCGAACGGACGGTTCAACTTTTTTTAAATGTCAAAAGTTCGCAACACGGTGAAGAACTTTTAAATTTAACTTTGTGGGGATGATAATAAAATTAAATTACGAAAATGCAGGATGTAAATTCCCCCCCCGCAAAAACTTTTTCTTTTTTTTAACGGACTTCCCGCAATACTCGCTTGCTGTCGCTTTAATCAAAAACCATAGGAAAACTTTTTTTTTTTTTTTCTGATATTGATCGTTTCTTACGAAAACCAAACACATGCCGTGACAGGGGGCGGGAGTTTCCGGAAAATATATTCTGCGCAGTTGGTGCATCCCAACGCACGTTCACATTTTCCACTCGTGCTATTTTTTTCCCCCCTTATACACACACGGTACATGTGACTTGGAAAAGCGAAAGGATTACGTTTTCCTTTATTATTATTTTTTTTTTTTATTTTGTAAACGTGACAACGAGAAATGAAAACAGTGAAGTGCGCGTCAACGATTTAGGCCTTGAAAAAAAAGAAAATTTAAACGAGTGCCTTAAATGAGAATGCCATCCGGCTCGAAATCACTAAACAACAAAGGGAAAAGGCATGTGTCTTTTCTTTGCGGTTGCGATGGGCCGATAAATGGCGTCTTAAAAAAACCGATTGGGATAAAGAGATCGCTCACCGTCCCGGACTTTAAATTTTTATCAGGATTCGGTAAGTTTTTCTTCGGTAAATTTTCTGTTTAGTCCCTTCGTGTTTACGATAAACAAAAATTAGAAGACATCGTTTGGAGTTTGAAGTTGGCAGGACTGTTTTAGGTTTCCCGGAAGGCGCCTTTTTTTTGAAATTTTTCATGCCTGACCGAGTGCACTCGAAATAAATTTGAAAAAGAGCTTTTAATCGTTTTGATGTCGCAACTGGAATTAAATCACACTCTATTGATCTTTTTCGATTTTCTTTTTGAAGTTTTCTTTGTGAAGTTTTTTTTTTTTTTTTCTTCAGGGTGTTTGCCTTGCTTTTCGTTCGGTTGTTTGTTATACACGGTCTAACTCGAGGGAGTTCAAGGGTGGATCCGGGAATTTGTTTTGGGGGAACAGAAGGCCAAAACCTTAAAGCATAGCCGGGAATTCGTTTCGATAAGGGGGGCGCTCTTTTACTTCCTTTGAACATTTCCTGAAGGGCGGGAGGAGAGGTTGCTTGGACTTTCCGCTGCATATTTCTTTATTATCATTACGATTTCCCTGAAACGTTTTCCTTACCTATTCCTTTTGAATTAATTACCCAGTACAGTAAACCCCCTCCAATTAATTCAATTGGACTTTTTCCTTTCTTCTTTCTTTCTTTTACATATTTTTCCTTTTCTTTTACTGTTTATTGCTGACTTTTTTTAAAAAAAAGAAAAAGGAAATAATTTGAACGAGTATCGTCTTGCAACAAAACTAGAATCTTTCGTAGCAAAAACAAAGATGCTTTACAACAATATATTGGCCTATTAAAGCCAAAAACATTTTTCGTCAAAAATATTTGAAGGGCAAGTCTCGACTCGCGTCTCTTCGCAAGCCAACGGATTCCTTTAATCTTATTCTCCCATTTTCTATGTTTCTTAAATAAAATATTGGGGAAAAAAACAAAACGAATTTACCATTTAACTATCAGTGAAATTTGTTTTTTGACTTCCATTTTTCTCTACATTATAAGTATAAAAGGCATTTGAAATTTGTCCGTACACAACGTGCTTAAAGAAAATTTTTTGAAGGCCCCATTTTCTTTTCTGTTAAAATTTTTCCCATATGGGAAAATTCATTTTCTTCATATGAAGAAAATGAGTCGCTATGTCCGAAAAATTATTTTCTCGATCTTTTTTTTATTTCAGCTCAATATTTTTATTGGGGGTCGTGCATAAATTACGTAAGCATGGGTTAGGCCCTCTTTGCACGCTTTATCCCATTTCGCCTATGCTTAGCTTATGAGTAACATGTCAAATTTGGACTCCCTCCCCCCTAAATGTGCTTACGTAATTTATGTACGACCCCTTGGCTTTAGCTCAAGTCTAATAATTTTTCCATACAAAATTGCCTAGATTTATAAGCTTTCTTTGAAAAATTCCCGGGGCAGAAAATTATTTTTACCAAATTCCTCGGATCAAATGTGTCACTTAAAGAATTTAAAAAAAAAAATCCGCATTTTCCACTCCACGTCCCAAATATTTTTTCTATATAAAAAATATTTTCCAAAAAAATAATTTTCTTTAACATTTTCAAAAAAAAAATTTTTTTAATGTTTTAAAGAAAAGGATGAGGGTCAATAAGGCCGTTTTTTGGGCTAAATTTTTTTTTTCGTGAAATTTGATCCTTGAGTCCTGGTAAATGATTCCCCAAAAGAATTTTCGATTTCGGTCGTCGGAACCCTTAATATTCGCCTAAAACCATGATATTTTATTAAAGCAAATTTTAAGGATCAGCATAGGAATTAAAAAATTTTGTTGCGGCAGGGAAGTACTCCTACCTAAGACCTTTTAAGGGTATTTTTTCATGTTCCGAAAAATGTGTAGAACCCCCTTAAAAGCTGCAATTTTAGGTGTTTTTATTTTTTTAAACACCGTTCTTCCAAGGATTTCTGAAAACTGCATACAATATATTATAGCTTGCCCTAAGATAAACCTCACGTAATTTTTCCCGTTTGCGAATCCAATGGAATCCATTTGAAAAATGCATAAGACGCGGTTTTTACGGCCTATTTGAGCTCCCTGATAGTCAGATCTGAATTTTTTTTTAAAAACATCATTTAGGAGTGACAATTAATCGATTCCAGCCATTATCCCGTTCCATCCATGATCATGTTATCTTAAAAAAAACTTTAAAAAATTATTAAAAAATCACTTTGCATTTGATGTGTTCCATAACAGGTTTTTGAAAATGAAATGTGAAAAATATAAACAATATATGTATTTTCTTCTATTTTTTGTATTAAATTGTTATTTTAGATGCAAGACATCATTTCTGAAGGGTAAATTAAAAATACCAACTAACTTAATACGAAAAAAGAAGGAAATATACAGATTATTTATAATTTTAATATTCCATTTTCGAAAACTTGTTATGGAACACATCAAATGCAAAGTGATTTTTTAATAATTTTTTAAAGTTTTTTTTAAGATAACATGATTATGGATGGAACGGGATAATGGCTGGAATCGATTAATTGTCACTCCTAAATGATGTTTTTAAAAAAAAATTCAGATCTGACTATCAGGGAGCTCAAATAGGCCGTAAAAACCGCGTCTTATGCATTTTTCAAATGGATTCCATTGGATTCGCAAACGGGAAAAATTACGTGAGGTTTATCTTAGGGCAAGCTATAATATATTGTATGCAGTTTTCAGAAATCCTTGGAAGAACGGTGTTTAAAAAAATAAAAACACCTAAAATTGCAGCTTTTAAGGGGGTTCTACACATTTTTCGGAACATGAAAAAATACCCTTAAAAGGTCTTAGGTAGGAGCACTTCCCTGCCGCAACAAAATTTTTTAATTCCTATGCTGATCCTTAAAATTTGCTTTAATAAAATATCATGGTTTTAGGCGAATATTAAGGGTTCCGACGACCGAAATCGAAAATTCTTTTGGGGAATCATTTACCAGGACTCAAGGATCAAATTTCACGAAAAAAAAAATTTAGCCCAAAAAACGGCCTTATTGACCCTCATCCTTTTCTTAAAATTTTTTAAAGAATCTTTGCTTTCAAAAAATCCGCGTTTTCTACGTCCGAAATATTTTTTCTACAAAAAAATATTTTTACAGAAAAATAATTATGCAAAAAAAAATATTTGTACAGAAAAAATATTTTACATAAAAAGAATTTTCTTAAAAATTTTCAAAAAAGAAAAATTTTCTTCTTCCAAAAATCCGCATTTTGTACGGCCGAATTTTTTCTAGAAAAAAAATTTTACAGAAAAAATATTTCTACAGAAAAAATTATTTTCTGAAAAAAGAATTTTCTTAAAAATTTTCGGAAAAAATATTCTTAAAATTTTCTTTAAAAAAATCCACATTTTCCAAGTCTATATTTGAAGAGGAAAACATTTTTTAAAGAAAAAAAATTGTTTTTTTCGAATGGAAAGTGAGTCTTAATGTCCATAATATCAGAAATATTCTTTTTTACAGAAAAATCAAAAAAATATTGGACACAATTATTTAAAGAGAAGCATTTGCAAAAGCTCGAAGAAAAGCGAGCGCGGAAAAGCTAGTTTTCTCTCATTCATTTATAGCATTCGTAACTGTTCAAAAACTTCAATCAAACAGGATGTTCGCATTCTTTGTGCATAGGAAAAAAAAAAAAAATTAATATTCCCCCTAACCCCATTTACCTGTTCGAAAATTCCCACTTCCCCTATAAATGACGTCACTTCCGAGTCGGAAAAACCTTTTAAAAAATTCATAACGCTCTCATGTTTTACATAAACCTTATATACAAAAGAGAGCAGGAGGGGGGGGGGGGGGGGGAGCGGGGCGGAGAAGGAATCGATTTAAAAAAAAAAAAAAAAAATCCTGCCAATTTTGTATTTTTCTTCTAACTATTAATAATATCTAACATGCTCGCTTCCAACCGGATTGTTTTTTCAAAATTAAAATAAAAAAATAAAAAAAATAGAAAAAAATAAAAAAAAGTTTTTTGAATTTGCGCGGAGCCACCGCACGCATCCTGTTGCAGTAAAGACACAGGGAGTAGCACGCCGCATCTCTCATTGGTCCAGATGAATTTCATCTCTCAAACGAAACGGTTCACGCCGGAAAGAATAAGAAAAAAATAAAATTTTCGGAAAAGTTTTTAGCGTAAAATATTTCGCGGAATGGAAGTAGTCGGGTAAATTTTTTTTTTTTTTTTTTTTTTCGCTTTATAGTGATTTTCGTTTTTATTTATTTATTTATTTTTTTAACCCCCTTTTTTTTTTCTTTATCGTAATCGGAGCATAAAGTGGAAAATGACGGATTAATTAATTATTAATTTATACGAGATTAATTGATCAACTTCTCGGAATTGTCAACCAATACGATTATTAAAACAAGACGGGGTTGCGAGGGGGAGGAAAAGGGGGTTGGAAAAGGGGGTGAGATTTCCTTGTCATTTCCGAAATTCGCCGGACGCGCCCTTCAACACTTGAGAAGAGCCATTAAAGAGAAAACTAATTTTTCCAGGTGGTTAGTGTAAAGCCGGCTTTAAAGAAAAGGGGGGGGGGGGAAGGAAAAAAAAAAGTGTCACGACCAATATTTGCGGTGAAAATGGGAAGAAATAAATAAGGTTTTTTTTTGCCGAGGCAATTTCCCCTTCCCTTGTTTGCGTTAATATTTATAGAGGTAAATTTCACAAACACTTAATAGGATTTTCTTTTTTAAATTATAAAAAAAAATTACTTTGGGAATAAAATTTTGTTTGGAGTAATTTCGCTGACGGTATATGAAAATCCGTGTTTCATAGCCGACAAATTCGTAAACCGTACTTGAGCTTAAGAGGATTAATTTTAAAGTAATTAAATTATAATTGCCGTTTGATCGGCATACGTCGATCAAATCCGACTCGAATGGCGTTATAATAATTCATTAAATAATGATTGACGTTTCTGATTGTTTTAAATCATCGATTTGGAGTGTAAAGGGCGGAAGAAAACAGGGAGGGGGGGGGGGGAGGGGATATGAAATATTTTAAAAATTAAATCGAAAGTGCATTTTAAATGCTTTAAGTAGGTTGTAAGTGGAAGGACTTTACCGAAAATAATTAGAGGTGATTCTAATTTTAGAATTTTTTTTAGGGGGGTGGGGAGGATATGGGCTTTTCAGAAATTGGAGATAATTTTGAGTTTTTCCTTTCCTACTTGGTAAAATTCGAAAAATGAATTAGGCTAAGTGACATTTCCCACCAGGGAATAATCTCGTGAGTTATTTCTCACGGTAGGGGGTAATTTCTCACCACGGAGAGAGCGGTATTTCATATTTTCAAAAGACGAAGAGGGGGGGGGGGGGGGGGAGGTTAATGAAAATCCTTAGCCGCACAAAAGAGGGATTAGGAAACTTTCACTTAATACAAATTCACATTTCAATCCAAATAACCGACGTAAGTAACTGAGTGACACTTGGGCATCTAGTGAAACAAATTTGGAAGCACTGGGTGCCCAAAAAACGGCATAGATAAAAGTAATCATTAAGAGTATGCTGCAGTCGTGGCAGCAGACAAATCGTATTTTTCGATTTGAGGGAAAACGAAGACGAATATCGAGAATTGAAAAAATTTCCCATATTCAAAATTTAATTCTGAGTATGGGAAATTTTTTCGATTCTCGATACTTGTCTTCGTTTTTTCTCAAATCAAAAAATACGATTTGTCTGCTGCCACGCTGCAGCATACTCTTAAAAAAATTTTAAAAAGGAGGAAAATCAGTCACTAAATAAATCTGTAGTTTAAATTTTTCTGTGGAACAATTCAAATGAAAATATTTTCCCAAAAAAGCACTAAATTTGAATGGAAGAAGGGGGGATTTTTGCTATCCAAAAATATTAAAATAAAAATTAACTGGCACCCAGTCAAAAATCCTTAAGAGCAGTCTCCACTTGATAACGTTCACCGCATTCGCGATTAACGCATTCGCATAGGAAATACTTTGCAGGTTTTACTCCGGCAAACGCTTGTGGCATGTAAAAAATATCGTAAAGAACCCCGCACGAATTACGCATATCTGACGAAATGGTCAGATATGTCCGTCAGGGTCAAAAATGGGTTTTAAAAAATGTAATGATTTATTCAAGAATAGGTTTGTGCCTATTCTAAATAGTTTTTAGGTGTGATTTTTAAAAAAAAAACGGAACTATTTTTTTTTCCGAGGATGCAATGCGGCGCCATTTTCGGTGTCCGTATTTCGCTTTTTTATGCTATTTTCTGAAAATAGCAGGATGATTTGAATGATAATTTATATCATTTTTAATTTCCCGACCCGAAATTAATCGAATTTCAAATAAAGTTTCATTTTTTATTGCGAAATTCAAACGAAATTGACATCCAATCTTCGGAAAGAAATCAGACGAAAATTTAAAACCAGCCATTTTCGCCGCGACCGTCGTACAGCTCGCGTGGCGCGTTGCGATCGGTCTCCGCCTCCCGTCTTCGGAAGACGGGGTTCGAATCCCGCTGCAATCAAAACTTTTTTTTTCCTCTTATATTATTTTTTTATTTCATTTATTTGTTTAACTGTATTGACAAGTCATTAGCCGCGGATAATTATTTCTCGGAAATTAAATCCGTTCTTCATGAAAAAAAAAAAAAAAAAAAAAAAAAAAAAATGAAACCTTGTTTTTTATTCGATTTAAATGTTTCAGGGGCAGTACAGGGACACGAACATAAAAGTCCGGGGCTCGTGCTTTTGTACTGCCCCTGATGGCATCCAAAATATATAAAATGAAATTAAGAAAAAAAACAAGTGTTTTATTTTTATTTTATTTTTTTTTTATTTTTTTTTTTTGCATGAAATTGAATTTATTTTCAGGAAGATAATTATATCCGGCTAGTGCCTTGCAAATACAATTGAAATTAATAAAATAAAATAGAATAATATAATAATAAAATATAATAATAAAAAAAAAAATTCCACACACTGTGGTTTTTCCCGACTTGAAAATAAAAGCGAATATTAATTTTTTTTTTTTTTTTTTTTTAATTTCCCGAACCAAAATTAATGGAATTTCGAATAAATGTTACTTTTTATTACGAAATTCTAACGAAATTGACATCCGAACTTCAAAAAGAAGCCGGGACGAAAATTTAAGACGTGTTATTTTCAAACCGGTCGTTATATACAGCTCGCGTGGCTCGTTTCGATGGTTCTCAGCTCCGTGTTGAGCGTCCTCGTAAGACAGAGTTCGAATCCCGCTGCAACCAAAGCTTTTTTTTTTTCCCCCGTTTTCTTAAATAGGCTTAAATAGGCTTAAATAAGCTTAATTATGTTAAAATAACTTCAAAACAGCTTAATTAAGTCTAAATAACTTTAATGAAACTTAAATAAGCTTGATTATGTTAAAATAAGCGTAAAACAGCTTAATTTATCATAATTAAGCTTAAATAAGTCTAATGAAACTTAAATAAGCGTAAAACAGCTTAATTTATCATAATAAAGCTTAAATAAGTCTAATGAAACTTAAATAAGCTTAATTATGTTTGAATGAACTTACACCAGTTTCTATGAACTTAATTTAACCTAATTAAGCTTAATTATGTTAAAATAAGTGTAAAACAGCTGAATTAAGTCTTAATAATTTTAATGAAACTTAACTAATCTTAATAAAGTTTCATTAAAGTTATTTAGACTTAATTAAGCTGTTTTACACTTATGTTAACATAATCAAGCTTATTTAAGTTTCATTAAAGTTATTTAGACTTAATTAAGCTTTTTTACGCTTATTTTAACATAATCAAGCTTATTTAAGTTTCATTAAAGTTATTTAGACTTAAATAAGCTGTTTTAAACTTATTTTAACATAATTAAGCTTATTTAAGTTTCATTAGACTTATTTAAGCTTAATTATGATAAATTAAGCTGTTTTACGCTTATTTAAGTTTCATTAGACTTATTTAAGCTTAATTATGATAAATTAAGCTGTTTTACGCTTATTTTAACATAATCAAGCTTATTTAAGTTTCATTAAAGTTATTTAGACTTAATTAAGCTGTTTTAAACTTATTTTAACATAATTAAGCTTATTTAAGCCTATTTAAGAAAACGGGGGAAAAAAAAAAGCTTTGGTTGCAGCGGGATTCGAACTCTGTCTTACGAGGACGCTCAACACGGAGCTGAGAACCATCGAAACGAGCCACGCGAGCTGTATATAACGACCGGTTTGAAAATAACACGTCTTAAATTTTCGTCCCGGCTTCTTTTTGAAGTTCGGATGTCAATTTCGTTAGAATTTCGTAATAAAAAGTAACATTTATTCGAAATTCCATTAATTTTGGTTCGGGAAATTAAAAAAAAAAAAAAAAAATTAATATTCGCTTTTATTTTCAAGTCGGGAAAAACCACAGTGTGTGGAATTTTTTTTTTTATTATTATATTTTATTATTATATTATTCTATTTTATTTTATTAATTTCAATTGTATTTGCAAGGCACTAGCCGGATATAATTATCTTCCTGAAAATAAATTCAATTTCATGCAAAAAAAAAAAATAAAAAAAAAATAAAAATAAAAATAAAAACACTTGTTTTTTTCTTAATTTCATTTTATATATTTTGGATGCCATCAGGGGGCAGTACAAAAGCACGAGCCCCGGACTTTTATGTTCGTGTCCCTGTACTGCCCCTGAAACATTTAAAATCGAATAAAAAACAAGGTTTCATTTTTTTTTTTTTCATGAAGAACGGATTTAATTTCCGAGAAATAATTATCCGCGGCTAATGACTTGTCAATACAGTTTAAACAAATAAAATGAAATAAAAAAAATAATAAGAAGAGGAAAAAAAAAAGTTTTGATTGCAGCGGGATTCGAACCCCGTCTTCCGAAGACGGGAGGCGGAGACCGATCGCAACGCGCCACGCGAGCTGTACGACGGTCGCGGCGAAAATGGCTGGTTTTAAATTTTCGTCTGATTTCTTTCCGAAGATCGGATGTCAATTTCGTTTGAATTTCGCAATAAAAAATGAAACTTTATTTGAAATTCGATTAATTTCGGGTCGGGAAATTAAAAATGATATAAATTATCATTCAAATCATCCTGCTATTTTCAGAAAATAGCATAAAAAAGCGAAATACGGACACCGAAAATGGCGCCGCATTGCATCCTCGGAAAAAAAAAATAGTTCCGTTTTTTTTTTTTAAAATCACACCTAAAAACTATTTAGAATAGGCACAAACCTATTCTTGAATAAATCATTACATTTTTTAAAACCCATTTTTGACCCTGACGGACATATCTGACCATTTCGTCAGATATGCGTAATTCGTGCGGGGTTCTTTCATTAAGAGTACGAATCATCGTGGCAGCAGATAAATAATATTTTTCATTTCACGGGAAAATGAAGGCAAAACTTGAAAAAAGAAAAGGTAAGAAATGTTCGTAATTTTTTCCTGATGATATTTTTAGCTTTACTATCTTCAAAATATGTCTTCGTTTTTCCGGGAAATAAAAAAATACGATTTCATCTGCTGCCACGACTGATACGTACTCTAAATTATACAAAACTGGCTGATAGTGGTCCGGAAAAAAAGTTGTTAAATAGATAGGGTTGCTAAATTTTCATGAGTATCAAGGGGTTTTCAAGGTCGCTCATCTCGAATCCATAAACCGTTTTCCTGAATTTCGAACATACAAAGAGTAAATTAATTTTTTTCGATTTATTAAGTCCCTTAACCCTTTGCTTACCTATATTTGACATTAAAAAAAAGCACCATCTTACCGAATTTTATTTTTGGGGTTTATAATTACCAATATGCCTAATATAATGTAAAAAAAAAATTCTTATCATAATGTCTCCTGCCAAATCAAATGTAGGCAACCCGCATTACATGAATACCGAATGAAATAAGATTATAGTTTGGAAAAATTCAAAGGTTACTAATGAAATAAAATTTCAGTCTGGGGGTTTTAGAGGGCCCGTATTTCAAATCTGATATTATTTTTTCAAAATTAAGCCTTTTTTTTAAAGAAAGAAAAAAAAATACAATTTTTAAATTTTTTTTGGAAAAAAAAACCATTTATTGAAAAATGGATTTTTGTGCCATAAGCTTAACATAGATGCTACTATTTTTTAAAGATGTTTTTAAACGACCCAACCCCTCCGGTAACATCCCTATTGTTATTCACTCTTTGATGGACATCACTTTCCCTTTTTAAAAAAAAAGTTTTCAGGTATTAACTCGTCTCTTTATCCCTTCATAAGCTAAATATAAGGGAAAATTCAAGCCAGGTTTCGGCGAAATCTTCATGGTTGACAATACTTGAACTATTGAGAGTGTGAGATTGGTTTTATTATCGCTAATAATTATTTTATAAGATTTTTTGCATATTAATTGAACGAGTTTTTAAATATCCAATATAATTAGTCGCCCGCCATCTTTAATTTTGGTTGTAGCGAAATTCTGGCTTCATATTCGAAATCCTCGACTCAATTTACATAAGTACAAAAATTTTTAGCCCCCTGCACTTGCAATTATCGGAAATATAAATTTTTTAACAAATGGCCCCCGTAGAGGGCCATTGGTAAGGAACGACATTTTCGCGAATGGCCCTCCAGGAGGGCCATCGGTAAGCAAAGGGTTAAAAACATTTTAGAAAACTATTAGCGGATTCGAAATCAGCGACCTCGAAAACACCTCAGTACAAATTTTCATGAAAATTTAACAACTTTAACTTTTTTTTTTTTACATTTGTCGCCATACTAAGTCCGCCATCTTGAATTTTAAATTGACCATCTTATATATGAAATCAGCAGCCACAAAAACACCTAAAAATAAATATTCATGAAATTTCATTAAAAAGCGGACTCCAAATGACCCCTTATAATATGGAAGATGGGGTAAATACATTCCAATCCAAGGAAATTTAATTTAATAATATAAAAACAAAACAGTTTGGCTATCTTTCGAAAAACAAAATACCTAGAATAAGTTATTAATTTATCTAAAATTTCAAAAATACGGCTTGTTCTTACTTTATGCAGTAGTAACAATGAAAATGAAGCTTTCAAAAAAATTACTGAAATCCAGGCATCGAACCCATTACCTCAGAAAAATGAGTGACTTTAGGGACCAAAAATGGTTTAAATAGTGACTTTCAGTGACCTGACGAAAAGGAATTTAGTGACTTGAAATAAGTATATCCAAAATTTCTTTTAACGTATTAGACGTGAGTAAATTACATTCCTTATTATTTTTATCGATTTTTCCTAAAAATTTAGGTTCCGAAAATTTTTAGCCTAACCATTTTTTTCCTAATTTTCGATTTTTATAAAATTTTTTAATTCTCAAATAAAATTTCGTAAAATGAATATTTGTCCTAATTTTTTAAAATTCCGTAAAAGGGTTTTAGAAAATTTTATTTTCATTTTAGGAAATTTTATTTTAGGGATTTTAAGAAATTTTATTTCAGGAATTAAAAAATTTTAGGAAAATTAAAAATTAGAAAAAAATTAGTTAGGAAAACAATTTTAGGAACTAAAATTTTTAGAAAAAATGGATTAGGGATTTATTTCTTTTTTTAGGAAAAATGGTAGGGAATCTTCACAATTTTACATAAAATTATTTTTAAAGATGGCGTTTTAGTGAAAAAACCTTCCCTTGAGCAACTTCGAAAGTTGAATAGAAATTTTTTAATGAAAGAAATTTTTTAAAATCCACCAATCCATCAAAAAAAGTGACTTTTAGTGACTTTTCTTTAAAAAAGAGATTTTTAGCGACCTTTCACAAAAACAACGACTTTTAGGGGGGAAAAGTGACTAGTTCGATGCCTGTGAAGTCATAAAATACCAAAAAAAGGACTAATTATAATTAAAGTTTAGTGCTTTCTTTTTTCAAAGGTTGGCAACACTTGTTGATACGATCCGCGCGACTTGCAGTTTTTTTTTTATCCTGAATTCAATTCACGAAACGTCGATTTACTTGTTTTTTATTTTCTAAGGCTTCGAAAATATTGAAAAAATCAAAATTTGGAAATAGAACCTTAAAGAGCAATAAAAAATAAAGCGATTTATGAAAAAAAAATGTTCATTTTTGACCCTCATTTGGATTTTTTGGAAATTTCAAGGCCAATTTCCGTTAAAAAATAATCTGAAGAAAATTCAGCGTTAATACTCTATATAGAAACTTTTCCCGATATAGAAGTTTTGAAATTCCGAAAAAGTTGATTTTCGAACAACCCTAACCCACATAAACTAAACGGGATGGAAGTAAGCCATAAAAAGAAACGGGAATAGGGATGAAGAGGACAACCTAAAATAAGATGAGCTTTTCACACCCGAAACAAAACGTCACTCGCAATTATTAAAAACGTCTAAAAATTAGACGTCCTTCCTAATTTCACCGCAAAACTACGAGAGAGCGAGAGAGAGAGAGAGAGAAAAAAAAAAGATATCAGCCGATAAATTAAACCGTGACATTTCCTAAATAGCAAGCAAATTACACGACATTTCTCTTTCTTCCTTCGAATCGGTTGAATGAATTAGATGATCCGTATCTAAAAAAAAAAAAAAAAAAATGCAATTCAAAAAATTATTTCTGAAAAATATTTTCAACGTGGATGAAACACAGTACACCACCTTGAGGCAAGGTACTTCTCAAGTTATATTTTTATAATAAAAATGTAGGGGAGAAGACGGGATCGTACCTATCCTATACCTAATGCGAGTGTGTGATCAACCTTGGTAAGAAACGAGTCGTTATATTACACAAAAAGCCGGTTAAGTGGAAGAGTCTTGTGGCGTGTTCAAATACTTTAACGGTGGATTTTTTTTTTCTAAAGTGTAAATAGATAGGAAAAATTTCACTTTTTAATCGGTTATTAATTTTCTTTTTTTCTTATTTTTTTTTTTTTTTTTTTTATTTCTTCCTTCAGTGAATCTCATGATCGTAAAACGGAACAATCCGCAGTGATGTTAAAATTAAAAAAACGTAGAATAGACACGTCTAAATTAAAAAAATTAAGTGACATCGTCTCGTTTAACTTAAATCAGAAAAATGATAAAAAAGAATTGTTAAGTAGTACCGACCAAATGGGATTAGATAATCTTCGATCTCAACAAGACAACCGTAAGTCCGTTTTTTTTTTTGTGCTTTTTTTTTTTGAGATCAGGTTTCTTTAGAATCATCCATCAGTAAAAACTTGTTTTACTTTTTTTTTTTTTTTTTACTCCCGATGCATGTGCGTTTGATTTGGGCGTTACAAATTCCACAGACGTTAATAATTAAACCGCGGCAGAAAAAAAAAAAAAAAAAACCAAATTACCCCCCTCCTGAAAATCGCTTTAAAAGCTTTTTAATCACTTTGAAGAGTGTGTGAGTGCACAATTTTTCTGTTATTAGGGTGTATTTAAAAAAAAAAAAAATGAAAATAAAAGTGAATTCCAGGTGCCGAACCCGATGCACCTTAAAAACACGTACAGGTAGCGGCATCTAACATATCATTTTAAAAGTGATACGCTTTGTTGTTGTGTGTCTGGGATCTGGACTTATTTGAACCGAACTGTTGTTTAAAAACATTTTTTTTTTCCAACTGAAATATTTTTTTTTTTTAAATCCTGAAAAAAAAAATAGTACGAAGGTATATGTCAGATTTATCTTTTGTGATCGTCACGCACAGAGATCCTCGGACCGTACCTCTAGCCATTTAATTTCGAGTTAGGTTCGGATTTTTGTGGATGTAGTGGAATTTTTTTTTTTTTTACCGAAAAATCGTTTTTTTTTTTTCTGAAAAAAAGTGTGGCATGCTGCTCGATAAGTGATGGGTGGATTACAAATGGATACCGATGATTCTGATGATTATTTCACAAGTTATTTCGGTATGATTTTTTTTTTCTTTAAATTCAAAAATTATTTGTCCATCGATTTAAGAATTTTAAATTTTTAACATAACAAGCATGATTTTCGGGACAGAAAACAGTCACATGTTTTTAAAAATAAATTATGTGGGTGAATCCGACGGCGGGATTAATCTCGAAAACATGATGAAAGGAATTTTACTAGGGAACTTTAAGGTGGTCCCTTATTTAAGAATTTTGGAATTTCGGTGAACGCACCCCCTGATTCACAGGGCTGCAATTGGGATTCCGATTCCGAAAGGTGGAAAAAAAAATTTTAGAATCCGATTTCAATTCCAACTAACAAATATTTTAACGAAACCGATTCCGATTCTGATTCCGATTTAAACCAAAATTGGTTAACTGTAATAACGGTATTTTCGTTCTTTTTAAGTCAATCTGAATCGAAAATATTTTTTTTTGGATGCCGATGCCGATGCCGATGCCGATGCCGATGCCGATTTCGATTCCGATTCCGAATAAAAATCACGGGCCCGAATCCGATGCCGATGCCAATGCCAGCACTAACAATTTTGCAGTGCCAATGCCGATGCAGAAGCCCATTTCAGATATTAAAAAAAAATCCGATAACGTCGCCAGCATCGGCATCGGCCACAATTTTTTAGCTTCGGACCCCTGATAAAAATTAATTAGACTTGCAGCCCTGCAATTCTTTTACAGTAACCGAAAGAAGATTCCCTGATTTTTTTCAGATTTTTTGGACGTCGTTTAGCCCTGGCCCCGGGGGTCTAAAAATTTCAAAATTCCCGTAAAGACCAAAAAATTAAAAAATTTAATTTTTTGTAAAAACGGTCGCTTCCTATTCGTATTTTACACAGATCACGAAAATATAGTTGAAAGTTTTATATCCCGTACGGTTTTTATGACAGACACCAAAACAAGTAATAAAATTAGCAAAATATGCTACAGCCACAATTTTTTGCGAAGTCCTTCATATTTTTGTCCTCTAGCACAGTAATCGCTTGTCATAAATAAATTCTGATTTCATTTTCGTAATCTCCATAAAAATTCGAATAGAAAACAACCATTTTTACATAAAAATAAAATTTTTGATTTTTAGGTCCTTATACGAGAATTTAGAAATTTTTAGGTCTCCCGAAACACGACTAAACGACGTCCGAAAAATCTAAAAAAAATCAGGGAACCTTCTTTCGGCTACTATAAAAGAATTCTGCCGTGAAAAGGGGAATCGACCTATCGCACATCTCTGGGTTGGCCATGTTTGTTTATGTTTAGCTTATAAAGGGGAATCGACCTATCGCACATCTCTGGGTTGGCCATGTTTGTTTATGTTTAGCTTATAAACAAACATGGCCAACCCAGAGATGTGCGATAGAATTAGGGGTTGCATTTACCGAAATTAAAAAATTCGTAAAATAAGGGACTCCCTAGGGAACTTATTTAGGCTGGCGCCGCTAGACTGTTTTTTTGGGGGGGGGGGGCATCGCCCCTCAAATGTTAGATGTTGCCCCCCCCCCCCAATAATTTCTTCTGGCGCTTCATTTTTAATGCAAAAGGGCATTGAAAATCATTTTAAGCCATGTTTTCATATTTTTTTTCTTTACGCCCCCCTAACCAATATTTAATGCCCAGCGAGAGCGACGCCCCTGTCTCCTAAGCTCAAGGCGAGCCGAAAAAAGAAAAAAAAATTGAACGAAGTCGATTTTTTTCAGAAACGAAACATATTGATCGATCGAAAAATTTTAAAAAATGCTGGCAAAAATTTTCTCTGGACATGTTTTTTTTCTGAAGAAATCGATTCAATCGCAGTTCTAAAACGTTTTATCCTCTCCTAAAAATTTCGCACATTCAAATTTTGGCGCTTGAAAAACATGCTTAAACTTTGAAAAAATTAATTATGTCTAAATTTTTGTATGAATGATTAAAAAATAACACATTTTTTATATAACTTTTTTTGCACTTATTTTGCAAAAATTTTAATTTTTTACATTTTTTGCATCACTTTTTCGTACGGGCCCCTCCCGGAAATGCCATTAGGACAGGGATTAACTCTCCATGTAAGCGAAAATAACTTAACCCCCTTTTTGAAAACAGCTGGAGGAGAACCACTGTCAACAAAAGCTAAATACCGGAAACAAGGCTCCGGAGTCCATAAAATAGGTTGGAGCCGACGCCGGCATCGGCGCCGAAATAACCAAAAGTGCTGAAGCTGGCTCCAGCACCGGCACCGGAATAGCAAAATTTTTGCCCCTGGTGCTGGTGCCGAAGCCGATTCTAGCATCGGTGCCAGCGTCGCCATCAATTTTGTCAATTTTTTTTTTTAAATTGAAAAGTAAAATTAAGAGTAACAGTTGCTTATTGTAGCGCCGGTTAATACAATCCGCCGTTTAATATGATCAAAACCAGCGGCTTTTCTCAATTATATTTAGCATTGCCATCGGGTCATAATTACAAGACCAGTGCCAGCACCGGCGCTGCCACCAAGTTTAAAATAAATTATCTAGCACTGGCACCAGTTTCGGCACCAACCTGAGTTTTTACCCGGCATAGGCTTCGGCGCCGGCACCGGACCCCTGATGAGAAGGCACCTTTCGTTTACAAAAGGGAGATAAGTTGTATTCGCTTAAATTGGCAGTCAACTATAGTGACTAAGTTGAAAATCTTAATTCGACGAATTAAAGCTCAAAGCCCCCCATCTGACCCGACCCTACCCTTTTTTTCCCTTCAAAACGTCGAAAAAGTTGAATAGTTAAAACTTAGCTGATTAAGCATTTCCCTTCTTTTCTTTTCCTCTTAAAAAGTCTTATTCAAGTTAATGGGGGGGAGTTTTAGGTTTCCGAATTAAAATCCAACCGAGATTTTTTTTTTTTTTTTTTTGACTTACGTAATTTGTACGTCATTTCGCTTCGTATGGCTTGAGATAAGGGTTGGGAGCATTTGGGAAAAACATTTCAAGGACGGATTAAGAGACCCGTGAAATGTCAAAGATCGAAAGGGTTAAATTATCCGAGTCGGCATTATGCTCCTTAAAAAGTTTTTAGACTTTTTTTCCCCCTTTTCCTTTTTCCTTTTAAATGCTTGAATTGTTGGTCTGAAAATTTTAACAGGCCTTGTATCAAATTTATTGTTTCGCATTTAATTGTGTGTTAAGATTAAGAGTCTCTCTCTCTCTCGCGGGGATTAAATTCAATGTTTATTGTTGAGGGTTCAAGTTGCAAATAATTAATTTGGAAGGAATGCGTTACTTGATCGGTAAATTACGTTTGGGACTGCGCTGGGAATGAAAATTAACAAGTGAGTTTTTGAAGGAATTCTGCGAGTGTTTCATTTGTAAAAATTTAGCTTTGGAGAGTATTAATCATTTGATAATTCGGTTTTAAAATCCGCGGTTTCTGCGAACCTGAAAACCCTCTTTTAACCCTTTGCCGGCCATATTTCGAAAACTTGAAATACTTCGTTCCTCCCTAATATTATTTTTCATAACTCATTAAAAAAAATCTTATTTTCTGCCTCTTCTTTGAGTGCAGAAAATAAAATTTCCCGCACGTTTTTTCATTTCCGGTTTAGCGGCAAATTCTCAAGTTGTTAAATTTTCATGAAAATTTGTACGAAGGGGTTTTCGAGGTCACTGATCTCGAATCCATAAACCGTTGTTCTGAATTTCGAACATACAACGAGTAAATTCATTTTTTCGATTTACTGATTCCCTTAAAAACATTTTAGAAAATTATTAGCGGATTCGAGACCAGCGACCTTGAAAACCCCTTAGTACAACTTTTCATGAAATTTAACAGCTTTTTTTTACATTTTTCTCCATACCAAATCCACCATCTTGAATTTCTAAATAATTATTCCAGATATGAAATCAACAGCCACAAAAATACCTAAAAATAAATATTCATGAAATTTCATTTATAATTAAAAATTTTGACTTCCATATTATGCCCGCCATTTTGAATTTTAAGGCACGGGCAGCAGGTTTTTAACTGCACAAAATATCGAAGCTTTTGACACCTTTATCCTTCTAAGTTTCATTGCCACACATGGGTTTTGGCAATTTTTTTTTTCCCCGGACCACTGTGCTAGGTACGTATTCACTCGCGCTAGTGACGATTCAAAAAATTTCACTAACAAGAAAAATTTACCTCTGAAATCCCTTTTAGGATTGTTAACATTATTTTTACGATAAAAATCAAAATATAAGAAATAAAAAGAAATTGGTAACATTAGACATAAATAGCGGTCGCCATATTTGTTGTTTACATTTCTCGTACTGTTTAATAGGAAATACTAGTGGGCGGTGGACGGTTTCAGTGCCGCCAACTATAACCCAATTTACGGCAAACTGTTTGCCGCCATTAAACCGGAAACAGATATTTAAAAAATTCTTTTTACAATAACTTTATTTTCATTTTTAATTATGAACCGCTCATTCATTGATTCCCCGCCATTTTTCCTAAAAAGGAAATAAATTCCTAATCCATTTTTCCTAAAAATTTTGGCTCCTAAAATTTTTTGCGTAACTATTTTTTGTTTTTTTCTAACTTTTAATTTTCCTAAAATTTTTTGATTCCTAAAATAAAATTTCCTAAAATCCATTCAAGGAATAAAAAAATTAGGAAAAATATTCATTTTAGGAAATTTTACTTTAGGAATCAAAAAACTTCGGGAAAATTGAAAATGAGGAAAAATGGTTAGGAAAAAAATTTTAGAACCAAAATTTTTAGGAAAAATTGATTAGGAATTTATTTTTTTAGGAAAAATGGTCGGTAAAGGTAAAGGTAAAGGCACTGGGCCAAACATTAATTTTTTTTTAAACCCTTTTCCCGAAAATTTTTTAATCTTATTTCCATGAATTCTGGAGTTTTTGGGATCGCTGATTCCGAATCTGAAATCGGTTTTTACGTGGGGGGCACTGGGCGGCCCCCCCAGAAATCGAACTTCTTTTTGAATTTGACGGGATCCCCAAAATTGCAATGTTACGACAAAGGTCGTAACTTGAAAAAACTTAGAACCTCGTTACGTTCAAATACGGAGGGGGTCAAAAATTTGAAATCCGCCACTGACAACGACTTTCCGTGAAAATTCCTCCTTTTGTTTTCCCGCTCTTCTTTTCCTACGATCGTAAAGGGTTGGCTTCATGGGAAAACGATTAATCAAATACTTTTCAACATTTTATTACATTTGGGACAGTCACCGAAGGGATATGCGGGTGTGGCTTTCAACTTGGAATCCTTCTTCTCCATATTTTTTTTTTTTTTTTTTTTGTCTTTTAAACGTAGGTACAAACTGTCTCGGGAGAGGGGACATCCGTGCACCAGACCGTGAATCGCATTCATTTAAATATTTAATCGATGCGTTAAAAAAAAAAAAAAAAAAAAAAAAATTAAGTGACTGTGTCAAGAAAAAAATGTGACCTTTTTTTTTTCGGGAACCGGAGAAAATAAGATCGGCTCAAGCAGAATGAAGTTGAATGTCAATGAAAACTTAACCGTCTGGTGACTTTTCAAATTTAACCCCGTCGTTTTCCTGTTTTCATTATCTTGAGAAAACGATTCGGGAATAATAAATTAACGTTAAAGGGATTAAAAACTCCGCGGCTGGGGAATCGAAATACGGAAGGTATTATATAATTTATGAATTTTAGCATTTTACCCGAAGCAAAATTTTGTTGTTGAACTTTTTTTTTTTTTTTTTTTTCATCGCGAATTGAAAAAAAATAAAATTATTTTTTGTTTTCGAAAAAAAGGGGGGAAAAAAAAGTAAAAAAAAAAAGGGGGAGGGGGAGGAATCCCCGTTTTGTTAAATTGGGATTTAAAGAAAATCGTCTTTCCTTTGATTTTTTTTTTATCGAAAGCGTTGAAATCGTCTTATTGGATTATTTTATTTATTTTTTTTACGGTAATAAGATTTCAGGGAAAATCTACAAAGAATAAGAAACTATTCTTCTTTCTTGGGAATTTTTTTTTTGGGATTTTAAACTGTGAAAATTCATTCAAAAATTATAAGGCAGTGGTATCGTCGTTGGGTGATTTCTGAGCTGAGCCCCTGGAACAAAGGGGGGGGGGGTGGCGGCAATATATGTGTTCCTACTGTTCCCCACCTGGCTACGGGACTGGGAAAATAGTATCTGTGAACTTTTACATTTTAGGAGGCAAAAATAAAAAATAGTATACTTCACTGCTAGAATCTAAAGCGAGACTTTACGAATCCAAGACCGATTTTGCCGCACCTCACTTCGCTCCGCGCGGCAAAATCGGTGTTGGATTTATAAAGTCTCGCTTTAGATTCCAACAATGAAATATACTATTAAAGTACTGTACTAAAAAGTTTATTTAAAAAGTTACCCGCGAATCTTTCAGGTTCCGAATTCTGGGAAGTCTCTGGAAAATCCCTGGAAATTTTAGAAAAGATTTCTTCAAATTTTTATTTTTGAATAATCTTAAGCGTAAAGCTACTCCACGTCCAGACAGATACTTGCCCTATGCTTTGAATCTATAACGAGCGCCTACCGATTTTGAGTACAGGCAACCCGCACCACATGCAATCAACAGAAGATATCGCATGATTTTCGTTTCTTTCGGGGGAAAGAGGTTTCTCGGTGTTTTTGATGTGAGCATGATGCAAACAGGAAAAGCAATATGGCGCCACAAGCCAAATTTAAAAAAATCAAATTAAGGTAAAGTACCCGAATCCTGAGGCACCTAAACCTCACCAGGTCATAAGCTAAACATGTTTTCCTTTTACGGTATTACGTGTTTAGCTTATGAGCCGGTCAGGTTTAGGTGTCTGGTCAGGATTCGGGTACTTTACCTTACTCTCGATTTTATTTTTCTCAAACTTATGACTTCATATTCGGAATCAGCGGTCCGAAATTCCAAAATACACAAACAGGTCAACTTCCAGCTTCTTGCAGCCAATAATAACAACAAGTTTACGAACCTTTGTTACGGTCCTTAAAAATTTAAACATGCAAAATCCAATATGGCTGAAGACAACTCTACTGCATTTTCCCTTTTCCTAATTAACGAAACGACTTCCCATGCCCCCCCCCTCCTTAAGCATCAAAGTCAAGGCAAAAAACGCAAAATTTCTCTGACGCCTTTCTACTGCAGTCCAAACCACAAAAGCACAGAGTTCCCTCCAGGAACAAGAAAACTCAGTTGTGATCAATAAAACAACAATAAAAAAAAGCTACCGATAATTATTCCCAATCACGCGAATATGCTTTTTTTTTTATTGTAATAATAGACAGAATAGCAATTTGAACACGTGTTTAATCGCACAATAACACATCAATCAACATATAACAGAGATGGAACATTTAAAAGCTGCGTAGGAAAAAAAAAAATTTGTTTATTTCCATTTTTAATTTATTATCCGCGGCTTTATGAAAAAAAATAAAATAATTCTTTTTTTTTTTTTCTTGTTCTTGGCACGCTGTATGACAATTCGTTTCTTAAAAAAAATTTTTTATCATCGGGGAAGAATCGCTCTTAGTCTTTTTCTTTACTGCTATTAGAGCTATAAAAATTAATAAGGGCGACAAAAATATAAAAAAAAGTTGTGTAAGTCGGAAATAAAAAAATTAGCGGGTCGCTAATTAAAAAATGAAATGAACTACTTTTTTCTGAAAAATGACCGCCAAAAATCGTTTAGCACCGTGCGATTTTTTTTTCTTTCATTCAGGAGATAAAAAAAAGATGCCTTGTTCCTGTCATTTTTAGGTGAACTCCTGTGGGTACATTTCGATTTAAAAAATACCTAGGCGCTTGAACCTAAAGAGTCATATTTGTTTCCGTTAGAGGTTACAATTGCTGAATCAGCAAATATATAATGCGAGATAGTTGTAATAACTGAAGTCCAGATCTTTTGTCTCCCATTTCAAACTTTTACCGAATTATATATCTTCATTTTTGAAGGCGCGAGGCAATTTTGCAAAAAAAAAAAAAAAAAAATAGTATATTGTTATACTAGGGAGGGAAATGAATATCCGAAATATTAATCCTAATTTTCAATTTTCGTAAATCTTTTTAATCCTCAAATAAAATTTCCTAAACTGAATATTTGTCCTAATTTTTTAAAATTCCGTAAAGGGGTTTTAGAAAATTTTATTTCAGGAATTAAAAAATTTTAGGAAAATTAAAAATTGGAAAAAAAAAATAGTTAGGAAAACAATTTTAGGAACTAAAATTTTTAGAAAAACTGGATTAGGAATTAATTTTTTTTTTTTTTTTTTAGGAAAAATGGTAGAGAATTTTCACAATTTTACATAAAATTATTTTTAAAGATGGCGTTTAGTGAAAAAAACCTTTCCTTGTGCAACTTTGAATGTTGAATAGAAATTTTTTAATCCATTAATTTATCAAAAAAAGTTACTTCTCTTTTAAAAAGTGACTTTTAGTGACCTTTCACAAAAAAGTGATTTTTAGGGGGAAAAAAGTGACTAGTTCGATGCCTGCAGATTTCGAACATGAAATCCAAAATTCATTCTTTTGTACGGTTTTTAATCTAAAGTGGGAAAAAGTAAATGAATTTATGC
Source organism: Liposcelis bostrychophila (assembly GCA_037577465.1). Lineage (NCBI taxonomy): Eukaryota > Metazoa > Arthropoda > Insecta > Psocodea > Liposcelididae > Liposcelis > Liposcelis bostrychophila. The sequence goes on along the minus strand of CM075214.1, from coordinate 22,190,276 downwards.
TTTAGGGGGTAAAAGGCTAAAGGATTTTGATATTTTGACCTTGATAAAGTTTTTATTATACTGTTTCCGTTTCGTTTTCCGAATCTTATTTCCGGTTTTTCTGTTTTTGTTTTTATTCGATTGGAGTTTTGATTTTTGTTTTTATTGTTTGGAAAACGTGTTTTGGAGTTGGAAAGTTTGCTTTTATGAAGGGTTTTTTCGCGGGTTTGTCGCAGTGGAGAGTTCCTTTTTCGTACATTGTTTGATAGATTATGTCCGTGCGGCGCCAACTTTCGACCGCATTTGAAAACGAATAAAAAGGACGGGGGAAGACCGTAAAAGAAATAAAAAGTTTTTATATGGAAGTTAAATCTTTATCGCGGAAAGAACTAATAAAGTCGGGAAAATAACGAATAGACAAGAAGTAGAAAAATTATGGGAAATAACAAGGGGGGGAGGGGGCAGGGGGGAAATAATGGAAAAGAATAGCAAAGCAACCCTATTTACATACCCCATCTATTTTTTTTTTTTCTTCAAAAATGTAGAGTATAACCGCACTCTTATTGGTTTAACGATCGTGTTTCCCTCAAAGCTCACGTCTTTTTTTTCGTAACTTCCTGTCTTTGGATTTTTCCCGTGGGATACGGTAAAAAAAAGTTTGTTATATGCGGGTACATCCCTAGGTGTATGTTACTATTTTGGGTTATTAAATTATGTTAACATAAAATTTTTTTACTGTGCATTTAACTTATTCCGTAGTAAAGTAATCGTGTGAAACAAATAGGCGTTCGATTGAAAAAGATTAAATCTAAAATTTCATGGAAATAACATCATACATCATAGAGAGAAAAAAATTTCGTCGGGTACATGAGCCGAGTGGGAATCGAACCCACGTCTTCCGCTTGCCGGGAGAGTGCTTTACCAACTAAACTACCAACCCGCACTCGGTGAATGAGATTCGAAGCAATCCCCGAGCTTTGTGATTCATGTTGCAATTTTAGTCCTTCACTGAGAGAAGATTCGCCGAGCGCCGGTCGGTAGCTTAGTGGTAGAGCACCCGCTCGGCAAGCGGACGACGTGGGTTCGATTCCCACTCGGCTCATGTACCCGAAAAAAATTTTTCTCTCAATGATGTCGTTATTTCCATGAAATTTTAGATTTAATCTTTTTCAATCGAAAGCCTATTTGTTTCACACGATTACTGATTCGATTGCAAGAAGATTCTCCGAGTGCCGGTTGGTTAGTGACCGAGCATCCGCTCGGCAAGCGGAAGACGTGGGTTCGATTCCCACTCGCCTCATGTACCCGACGAGATTTTTTTCTCAATGATGTCGTTATTCCCATAAATTAAAAAGTAGAAAATCGAGATTTCGGCTTTTGTAATATAATAAAAGGCGATAGATTTTTTCCCCTAAAATCTCAGTTTTGCCTAAAAAAAAATGTTACTTTTTCAAAAATCGCTCTGGCAGCGGTTTGCCTTAGGAAAGAAACACGTAGCTTCTTTCTAATTTTAAAAGCATCATTTTTTTTTTTTTTTTTTTTTTTCTCAAAAGAAAAAAAAATGAAGGGGAAAGTTTATTTTATTTTATTTTCTTATAATGCATAAACTAGAAAGTTTTTTTAGTAGCGAGTTTGATCGATAAAGCACTTGACGAATTTGTCAAAAAAAAAAAAAAAAAAAAAAAAAAAAAAAAAAAAAAAAAAGAGGAATGATCACGAGAAACACGACATTTTTACCTTCTAACATGTGTTTTTCATTTTTTTTTACATTTCTTTTAAAATTCTATGTCAACCGAGCACGAATATTTCCGGATATTTGAATATACACAGAAGGAGAAGGTTTCTCTCTCTCTTCTGCTCCGTTGTGTAAAATAATAACAAACACAATCGAAATGGGAATCGGGGGGATTTTCCAGCAGCTTTTCCCGAGCGCTCAAAACGCTCGGGGATTTTCCTGGCTGACCTAAACGCTGGGTGAAGGGTTATGTCAAGGGTCGTCTTCCAGGTAAAATACTCGCATTACTTTTTTTTTTTCCCTCCAACATTAAAATATTATTAAAAAGCACGAAATATTCTCATCAAATTGTCGTGCTTAATCTTGGGATTTTATTAAGATATCTTTTTTTTTCGATATAATAGTTTTTGTATTATTTTATTTTATTTTTTTTTTTTTTTTTAAGTTTTCGAAATGGGGAATCGTAATTTTCTTTCGAGTTTCTGGTAAATTAATTTTTATTGGTTAAATAAATTCCTTGAAAAGTTTCCGGGAGTTTCCCCATCGAACAAAGTTCTGTGGGTCGAAAGTTAACAAGAACTTCGGTATTCAATATTGAAAGCAAATAAAATCGCGGATTTTATTTGATGTTCCGCAGCTTATAAAAAAGATCGTAACTCTTGCTTCTACGATATTTTGTAAGAATTTTTCGAGGGAAAAAGAAAATGATTTCTGTTGGGGTCTCTTGTAAATTTTTTCGATTTCATCTCAGTGCGAAATTTTTGGATGAAAAAAATCTCAAAAAACGAAACCGGTTATTCACTTCTACGGAAGTGAAAATCTTTTGGCCTTCAATAATCCCTGCAAAAAAAAAGGAAAAAAATTCGGACACGAAGAAAATTCCTTAATTTTTTTATCACTTGATAAATTAATCAAATTTTGATATCATCCACAAGCGAAAAATAACCGCCCATATTGTACTCGATGATTAGCCTAATTGAACGTAGGCAGAAGATATATTAATTTCTAACAGGAATGAATCATTCAATTGATAATACTTTTTTTTTTTTTTCAGCGAAATAGGTTAGTTTCGTTTACGAAGTCTAAAAAGCAACACGTGTTTCGAAATTTTTTTATATATGACCGCGCAATTTTAAAGGTGTGTGTAAGCATTTTTCTCTATTTAAAAAAAACGTATTTTTTTTTCTCTCCAACATTTTTTAATTATTTATTTTTCCCCTTATCTTCTTTGTTACACCGCATTTAATAAGCTTGCGTTTCTTAGTTAATTACTTTTTTTTTTTTTTTTTTTACGCCAAGTTTAAAGTTTGCTATTAAAAGGTGAAAAAACGGAGTCTGCGCCTCAAAAAAAAAAAAAAACAATCCCTTTGCTGCAATTTTTTTGTTGTTTTGACTTTGTTGACGGAAAAAAATTACGACCTGGTAATAAATCTTGAAGAAATACGATTTTTCGATAGACATTTATTAGGATGAAAACGAAAAATTATTTTTTAATTCAAAAATGTGCAATTTTTTATTTTGTTTTATTTTCTTTTATTTATTTTTTTTTTTTTTCTCGTTTTTTAAGCTAATGGATTTTCCGAGTAAATTTCCGAATACACACTGGGTTTAAATGCTTCTGCATGAGCCCGGAAAAAGATTAAATCTCTGCTCTTAAAATCGCGGGAAATATAAATTTCAAGAGGAAAAAAAGAGAAGGGAGAGAAAAGGAAGTAAACAGGGCAAAGAGTTGACTGGTTATGAATTTTAAACGTGACGCCAGGTTCTCATTTTCATTTTATTTTTCCTTTTTTTGTCACCTTCACTTTATCAGTGTTTCATTTATATTCAGTTTATAAAGACAAAAAAGGTGTCGAAAAAAAATTAATGGAATTTTTAAAGCTCCCTGTCCTGCCTATAAAATACATGGAAATTCCTGACATAGTGTAAGTTATAATTCAGTGAGTCCATGCTATAATCGAATTCCAATGTTGTAAAATGGCCAATGCATGTTATAAAATATGATCGATTCCTGTTATAATTCATCTGGTCTATATTATAATCTGATTCATGCTGTTAAGTGGCAATTGCATGCTATCAAATAATATAAATTCCTGTTATAACCTGATTAGTCCCTGTTATAATCAAGTTGATTCATGTTTATAATCGGGTTTGTTTGTTATAATTTGCTTAATTTATGTTAAATTTCTATTGATTCATGAAATGGTCCGGATAATTCATGTTTATAATATTTGAGATTTTTGTTATAATTCGGTAAATTCGTGGTTGATTTTTCTTACAATCGAGTGGACTTGTTTATTTATGTTAGAATCTGGTTCAATTGTGTTATAATTTGGTTGATTCATGTCATTATCTGTTTAATTCAAGTTTATAATCCCGTACATTCGTCTTACCATAGGGTTGAATTGTTATAACCTGTTTAATTAATATCATAGATAGTTTAATTCATGTTATAATCTAGTCCAGTCGTATTATAATCTAGGCATAACAAGTTATAATGTAGTTATTACCTGTTATAATCGATTCCCTCAACGTTTTAAATAGGAAAAAATGGAAAACTGAGTCTAACTGTTAATTAAACATAAAAAAGAGTCTTGGTGGACAAGCTATTTGTTTAATACTTAAAACTTGAATTTATATCAGTAAAGAAAAAAAATATATTTCCCTTATAAAACATATAATGTGGATAATTTATGCTATAATGAGGTTAAAAAATGTTATAATCCTTTTAAAATCACGGTAACATACAGCATAACCCAGTTTTATAACACATGCATCAAAACTAATAGTTTTATAAACAATTTTTTGAAAAAAAAAAAAAAAAAAGTGAGAAAGGAGTTTGCGAAACGAGAGATTATCTGGAACGGGACAATTTTTTTAATGCTCAGCTTGCGGAGGAATTGCCCTTGTCGTTTCTAACTCTTCAAATAATTGCCTCTTGTTTCTCAACACTTTCAGACTTTATCCGAGATTTTAAGATTCCAATAACAACTATATCATTCGTCCATGTACCCTTCGTCTTCCCTTTCCTCGATTCAATTTTTTTTCTATCCGCCTCTCAAAACCCAAAAATTCGTTAAATCACTAAAAAGAGCAAAAAGGGATTCGAAAAAAAAACGGAAGGATAAAGCTTTAGCCAGCGATCACGTACTTGAAAAACACAGAAGGCATTTTTATCTTTTTTTTCTTTTCCCTTTCCCTCCCGGCATTACCAGTCTCCACTTACAATTTCTTTCTTTTTTTTTTTTTTTTAGCAATTTTGGAATCCTGGGTCAAGTTTTTTTTTACCTTTTACATTCCGTCGCTTAAAAAAATTTTTCTCTGACAGATGGATGGGGTATTTCTTTTCTTTGCCTCGAGTGGGATGTTCCCATGGGAATCATTAATCAAAATTAGGACGAGAAAAGTGATGTGCATGAAAATATAGACTTTTCCCGTACATTTATTATGATATCTTCCTTTTTAAAAATGTTTAATCGAAAAATTCTGACGGCTCTGATGTATTCGGGAGAGAAAAAAAATCGTTTTCTTCCTTTTCTTAATGGATGAAAACATTATTATTTTTCTGACGGAAGAAAGTTCCTGTTCTTTATTGTGCGGAATATCATGTGCAATATATTATCATTCGTTTGCTTTTTGTTTGTAGTTTTTACGGACTTACAAAAAAAGACTGGATAAAAGCTACTAACCCTTAGGAAGAAAATCATAATTAATTTTGTGTTCATAACAAAAACCTTTTTTTTTTTCCTTTTTTTTTTTTCGCTTTGGGGTTATTCAAGTATTACGTAAGCACGATTTGGAAAATTTTCGACTTTCCCTCCCTTCCACTTTTGCTAAACAAAATAAGCTTTGTCTTATGGAGATTCCCGACCTTCCGTAAGTTGCGTGAATGATAAGATTTTGCACGCTTAATGGACACTTGCGTATGTTATAATGGCCGGATTATAACATACTATACGGTTATAACAAAACTAAAGATGGAATATTAACAGGGACCAACAAAATCGGATACGTATTGACCGCATTATAACAAGAAATAGGGTTATAACATATGGTATTTCAAGACTTTTCACATAATTTTATGTCGATAACACCTTACGATCTTTATGATCTGGTTAATCCATGTTACAAAACGAATAACCTACGTGCTTATAGAGTGTCTCAAATCTATAATCGTTATAATCTAGATCTATACTGCCGTGCTAAGCGACTTGGGCGTAAGTGCAATTTTGTAAACAAAGGGTGTTCTTTATTTTTAGCTTATGTAAACAGTAATTCTATTCCACTGTTTATAAAATTGCACTTACGCCCAAGTCGCTTAGGACGGCAGTATAGTCGTTATAATCTGATCAGTTGGACTTTTTCCTATTAAAACAGGGACTGGGATCGAATTATAACATGGACCAACTAATTTTTTTACGAACTGGCCGGACTATAACATACTATACGATTATAACAAAACGGCAACTAAGACCTAATATTAACAGGGACCAACAAAATCGGATATGAACTAACCTCATTATAACAAGGAATAGGATTATAATTTATTATGCTATTTCAAGACTTTTCACATAATTTTATGTCGATAACACCTTACGATCTTTATAATCTGGTTAATCGATGTTATGACATGATTAACCTACATATTTTTAGAGTGTCTCAAATATGATCGTTATAATCTAGATGATCTGTTTGGAGTAATTAGATCAATTTGATATACTTTATTTAATCTGTTATGACACATTTAGTGCTTTAACACGTTACAAACTGATTAATACTATTAAAAGAGTAACATACAGTATGTTATGATCAACTCCACCAGAAATTTCCGCTTGTTATCTAGACATTTTCACCCCCATCCTTAGATAAATCTAACGGTCAAGAGTTATAATTCGACTGGCTTACAGACAACTTATTGAGAAGATTCATGCAATATAATTTGCTTAATCTACGTTATGACATGATACAATTAGTAATGCTGTAATCTGATTCAAGAACACATGTTATAATCAATTAATTTGTTAATTAATTAGAGTTATAATCTGTTATAATCTGTATAACAACTGGTGTAATTCAATTAAAGTTTATCGGATATTAACACTTCATTCAATTTTCATATATATGCCTGTTATAATCTGCTTAATATGCAAAAAGACTCCGACCTGAACCAACTGAATTTCAAAATGAATCAACTATAAATCAAGAATTTGGTGTTCGGATATCAGTTGGATTTTATAATCTGGTAAATACGTTTTATAGTCTAATGCTTTATAGTTATAAAATGACTGTTATTTTCAGACGATCAATTAAAACAACTAATGTATAATCCGGATAATCTGTGTTATAATAGCATTTTCGTTACCATCGTTATAATTTGATGAATGCCCAGTCTATTGCTACTGTCTCATTAAGAATTTGACTGAAGGTGCCTTTCGTGTGTGTGGAATAGATGAACTGGCTTATAGCATAAGATTATATAACATATCAGATTTATAATTGAGTTATAACATACTATACACTAAATCAAGAATTTCCATATTTTGAGAAAGATATACTTTTGCAGTAGCTAAGAAAATTATAATAAGAAACCTTCTTTCGGAGCAAGAATTGAATTTAAGCATTTACAAGAAAGAAATATACAAACAAGCTCAGTCGACCATCAACTTATTTTCGAACGAACAAACTCTCAAGCATTCTCAAAAAAATTTCATCTCTTCCAAAAAAAAAATCCTATTCCCTAGAAAATAAGCAAAAAAAACTCTTCGCTCTTTCCGAAAAAGTTCAAATTTTTCAAATATCCTAAAGCGGTCTGGGCCATCAAAAAATAAGAAGAAAAAAAAATCGAATAAAACTCAAGAGAAAATAAAAATCGCGGGTTTCCTCCAAAGAAAAAAAATATAGCCGTGTCAATTTGAAAAATTTCCCTCGTCTTCTCCCATCTAAAATAAAATCCTGGGATTTTATTTCCGATAAAAACTATATACTCCATTTCCGAAAAATTTTAACACATCGTTTGGCATGCACACATAGAATACCCATGTATCATTGTTAAAATACCCTGGGATCTCAAAATTTTCAAAGAGTAATTTTAAATGTGGTTCACGTTTGTAGTTCTTCTCTCCCGGTGCTCTCCATTTTTACCTTTTCCCCTGCTGAGAGAAATCGAGAGAGAGAAAAGGGTTTACTACCAAAAAACATGAAAGTTAATTTTCGTCTAGTCAAAAGTTTTAAAATATTTACGAGTTGTTAAAATATAGTTTCATTAATACCTCCGGAGGTTCTAAAATGTGAAATTACATATGTTTCGGGATCAACGAGCGTGAAATTTAACAACGTAATATTTCATCACGCTAAAGAAAAAAAAATGTACTGCGGATTCGTATTACACGTACAAATAACGACAAAATTATGCGGATGCTTTATTATTACTAATAATTTTTTTCTCCCCGTAAACCATACTTAAGTTCAACGAAGTTTTGTTTTTCGGAAACAGTTTTTTAAGATTTCATCTCTTCAAAGACATGAGAGATCAGATGCTGATCAAGATGCTGTGAGACATTCTCACAGCATCTAAGATTTCATAACTCTAAAGATTTCCCCCAAGATTTGTTACAAAACAATGCGGAAAAAATGAAAAGAAAATTATTTTATAACGCGATAAGTCCGTTATAGCAGAGATAAGATAATGTTATAATGATGTAAATTATCTTATACCACATTTCATCTGCATTTTTAACACGCTAAAACCTACATTCTGATTGATACATGGTATAACTTAGTCGATGCATGTTATAATTTGATTAAGATATGCTATCACCTGTACCATTAGGAATTTCCCCTGCTAGTTAGGGGCTATTAACTCGACGACTGCTCCGACATCTAACCGTTTAAGCGTTATAAATCGTTATAAATTTAATAAAACATGTTATAACCATGTTAAAACAAGTGGTAATCTTTTAAAATTTGTTATAATCTACTTATAAACGTTATATGAACTGTTGGGTAATCTGTTATAAACTTCTATAGTCGGATTAACAAATGTCATGATCTGGTTTCAGCGTGTTATAATACGGTTAACACATGTTACAATCTTTTTAACATATAACGGAAGTTATAATTACGGTCAATCAGGTGTTGTCTAGGCATTTTTACCTCCGAACATAAAAAACATCAAACGGAAAAGCTTTTCAATCCGACTGACTTACAAACGATTAATTGAAATAAGTCAAAGTTAAAAAGTATAAGTTGGATATTCTGTTATAAGCTGTTACAATCTGATTAATACAGGTTAATTTTAATCTTGTTAATACTATGTATGGTCAACACATGGTATAATCATTTTAAAGAGCGTTATAATCTTTTAAAAAATATTATAATCATATTAAAATGCGTCGTAATCTTTCAAAATTTGTTATCGTCTATTTAAAACATATTATAATCATATTAAAACGTGTGGTAATCATTCAAAATTTGTTATAATCTATTTAAAACATGTTATAATCTTCTTAAACATGTTAGAACCATGCTAAAACCATATTAAAACGTGTCTTATTCTCTCAAAATTTGTCATAATCTATTTAAAACATGTTATAACCACATTAAAACGTGTGGTAATCATTCAAAATTTGTTATAATCTATTTAAAACATGTTATAATCGTCTTAAACATGTTAGAACCATGCTAAAACCATATTAAAACGTGTCTTATTCTCTCAAAATTTGTCATAATCTATTTAGAACATGTTATAACTACATTAAAACGTGTGGTAATCTTTTAAAATTTGTTATCGTCTACTTAAAACATGTTATAATCATATTTAAACGTGTGGTAATCTTTCAAAATTTGTTATAATCTATTTAAAACATGTTATAATCTTCTTAAACATGTTAGAACCACGCTAAAACCCCATTAAAACGTGACGTATTCTTTCAAAATTTGTTATCATCTATTTAAAACATGTTATAACCATATTAAGAAGTGTGGTAATCTTTCAAAATTTGTTATAATCTACTTCAAACATTTTATAATGTTAAATATATCATAATTTGGCTTACGCATGTTATCATCCGATTGATTAGAAATTTTGGAACGCTACCTAACTATTTTTAAATCTTCTGGCAGAGACAAAAAAAAAGAAAAAAAAACAATGGGAAAATGATCTTTAGTCCTTCCACATTAAAAATAATAAAAACAACTGTTTTCTTTCCCTTTATATCAAAAAATGTATGCAAGGAATTCAAAAACAAAAAAAAAAAAAAAAAAAAAAAAGGAAATATCTTGAGTAAAATGAGAAAAGCAATTTACTTTCTCATTTCCTGAAATAGAAGGAAATAAAATACGAGTGCTTAAATTTCCTCTCCCGTTTTTTGACGTGACTAAGATGTACGATTGACAAAAAAAGAGTTACGGAATTCAAATCGAATCAAAAGAGCTAAAATCGTTAGCTGCAATTTTTTTTTCCCCTCTATACCACCGGAGATATAATCCCGGGATTTCCTTTTCGAATCATTGACTAAAATCCGGGGAAAAAAAAAATCATAAACATTCATAATTCACGGATCCGAAAACCGTGTAGCTTGTTTTTATTCTTCTTTTTTTTTCCGCTTCTCTTGATTTTTCACTTCATTTCACCTCGTTTTTTTTCCTCCTAGAAAATAAAAACTCCGAAAAAAGAGATAATCATATAACAAACTTTCATAAATGTCAGACTAACTTTTAAAAATGTCAACGTCTTAATTTTGTTTTTATTTCTTTTTTTTATGATTACAGCGGCGTTCCAACACGTTCGGGATAACATAGAAGATTTAAATGGGATCGGAGCAAATGAGACTGATCTTCTTTTCCTTAAAAGCCTATTGGATTCCCCGACTATGAGGTCACTGGTCAAAGTAAGTTACATGAAATTTATATAAATTCCACCGAAAAATTAGGTTAATTTCATGTTTGAAACTTATAAAAGAGACTGTGGTCTGGAACGAGCGATGAGGAATTAGTTTACACAACAGTGGAAGAGTCGAGCGGAGGGGGGCAGGGACAGGGAGGGGAAAATGGCATAATGAACTTTAGTTTCAGGAGAATAAAGAACGATATGCGTTAACTTTAACTTCGGTAAACATTGATAACAGGGTTTTGGTATAAAGTTTTCTGCGTATACAGGGTGGTACAGGGAATATTATGCGATTTAATACACGGCGGTTATGATGGATAGCCTTTTTGACGTTGATGGAAAGGTTTTAATCGATTTCGAGCTTTTCGTTCCGTTAAATGGGGAAACCTTTTGACGAATATTGAATTGTAAATGTTTTTTTAAAAAAAGAAGTGATGATCGATCATTTTTCTGACGATTGAAATTTATTCTGAATGAATTAAGTTGATAACCTACGATCTTTTAAAGTGACTTAGCAAGAGTGGGGGAGGGGGAACAGGGGGTAAGATGTACTGATATAATTGGCAGAAAGGAGTGGAGTAATGATGGTTTCAAAATTAGGGCTTAGGGTTAATTATAAGAGGAACTAAAAAAGATTTAAGGGGCCAAATTTATTAATTTTTTGTTATGTAAGGTGAAAAAAATTATGAAAGCGGTAGAGGGAGGGGGGTAGGGAAAGGGAAGAAAAAATTCTTCAGGAAAACTTTGCTTGGAATGATTTTAGTAAGTTTTTGTGTTTAAAATTGTAGGGGGAAGGGATCTCCAAGAAAAAGTGAGTTATAGGTGCGATTAATACGTTACAAAAACTTATAACATGATAATAACACTTATAATCTTGTTATAAGTTTTTATAATTTTTAAAAGTTAAAAGTTTTTAGTTATTAACTTATTGGCCGGACTTATAACTCACTTTTTTTATCTTGTTATAAGTTTTCATGACTTATTGGAGGAAAAAATTCTCCAGGAAAACTTCGCTTGAATTGATATTAGTGGGTTTTTGTGTCTAAAATTGTAGGGGGCGGGGGGGGGATCCCCAAGAAAAAGTGAGTTATAAGTGCGATTAATACGTTATAAAAACTTATAACAAGATAACACTTATGATCTTGTTATAAGTTTTTATAACTTATTGGCCGGACTTATAACTCACTTTTTCTATCTTGTTATAAGTTTTCATGACTTATTGGAGGAAAAAATTCTCCAAAAAAACGTCGCTTACAATGATATTAGTGGGTTTTTGTGTTTAAAATTGTAGGGGGGGGGATCTCCAAGAAAAACCGAGTTATAAGTGCGATTAATACGTTATAAAAACTTATAACAAGATGATAACACTTAAAATCTTATTATACGTTTTTATAACTTATTGGCCGGACTTATAACTCACTTTTTCTCTATTGTTATTAGTTTAACGACTTATTGGCTGGACTTATCACTCTTTATATCTTGTTATAAGTAATTTATGACTGATTGGCGGAACTTATAACTCTCTTTTTTTTATCTTGTTATAAGTTTTTATAACTTATTGGCTGGACTTATAACTCACTTTTTCTATCTTGTTATAAGTAATTTATGACTGATTGGCTGAACTTATAACTCACATTTTTTATCTTGTTATAAGTTTTTAAAACTTATTGGCTGGACTTATACCTCACTTTTTCTATCTTGTTATAAGTTTTTATAACTCGTTGGCCGGACTTAAGTTAATCCGCACGCAGAAATTTTTCTAAAGGTTTTTTCAAATAAAATGTCGGAGAAATCGAGTTAAAAATTTTTTCCGGAGAATTTCCAGATAAAATCCGGAAAAAAAATCATAAACTGATCCACCGGTCGGCCATCGGCCATTCACAGACTGATCCACCAATTCACAGTGCCAGCACCGGCTTTTTTTATACGAGCACTTCGAAAAATTTTTAATGCAGAGCGTGAAGAAGGGGGGGGGGGGTTCAAAATTCTTTGTACACATATAGAAGAAACATATTTTACCTCACTTTCTTCAACGTTTAACCTTTTCGGCGAACGAATGGAAAATCCCTGAACCATAAATCTGGAAAAATTCCCATTTTCCTTTCCCAATATTTCGCAATCTTCGAGGAATTTTAAAACCCATTTTGCGACACATCTTGCTTCCGAAATCGATTAAAACCTTTTATCGATGGTCGATTAAGAGGCGAATAACAAGAAAAATGAATTTAAAAAAAAATTCCCATTAATGCTCAAACGTCATACTCATTTTACCAACCCCTTCCCTTACGTTTTCGACTAAATGAAGCGTTCCTCCATTATAACTTAATTAATTATTTCCCCCCACCCTTTTCCTTTCTTTTCTTTTATCAAAAATTCCGGCAGTGGTACTTGACTCCCCAAGTACTTTCGAAAACTTGCCTTTTAAAATACGAGAGAGATAAGACTTCAAAAAAGTTTTAATGGCTTTTCTTATAATTTATCCTTTGGCTTGATAAGCTTCATCAATTGTTATAATATGCAGCGTACGTTACGTGATTCATTTTTAAATTTGCGCGACGTGTCAATGAACCAAAAGGAGCTTGTAAAGCTTTTTATATGGGTTAAGGTCATATGTGTTAACGATCGTAAGCTCGGTTTGATTACAAAACCAATTTAGAATCGGTAGCGGATTATCCTTCAGGTCCAAGCGGGAAGAAAATTAAAAATAATCGAGGCAGGTTTTAACAGCAAATTATTCGCGAAATTAATTAATTAATTTTTTTTTTCAAGGTAAAAACGATCAAAATTTTACAGGGACGGACTGGTCCGGCGGGGTCAAAATTTTTAAAAATTCGGTAGTGATTACCACATTTCGTATGTCATAGTTAAATCATTGAATTTGAAAGTTGTCACGTGATCGTTTTTTAGGGATATTAAATTAACAGCGGAAAAGATTTTTTGGCGGGAAAAATAGTGGGAGCGGCGTTTTCATTTGTTTTAAAATCTGAAGTTTGGCTCAAAATAGAGATTCCTCCCGAAAATTAGAGTTTTTCCAGAAAAAAATTGGAAATGGGATTTTTCTCATTTTCGGGAATTCCCGATTTCCGGGATCGTCAATTTTTTTCCGGGAACGGATTTCTAAACATTTATCGAATTAAAATTCTCAATATTTTAGAAATCCTTTTTTTTTTCTTCAGTAGATAGATTCAAGGCTGCAATTCAGATATTTTTTTATTCGGAATCGGAATCGAAATCGGAATTTGCTATTTCAAAAGTAATTGGAATCGGAATCGGAATCTCGTCTGAAAACAGTTCGATATCTTCGGAATCGGAATCGACATCGGCGTCCAGAAAAATATTTTCGATTCCGATTGACATAAAAATTAATCGGAATTGCAGCCATGGTCTGAACCATACTATCGACTACACCAAAGACATGCTAGGAACAGAAATTAGGTGCATAATGAGCGGTAGAAGCCATTCCAAAATTTTTCAAAACCATTAAATTGATCTCCCTGGTCCGATTCTTATCTTCAGTCCGGCCCTGGATCTTTTTTTTCATTCATAAATCTCATAATTTGCACATGCATAATTTATAAACGAAATAAAAAAAAATTCCCTTTCAGATCACAAATAACCACCTGATGCATGGGAAAATGGTTTTTACCTCAAAAAAAATAAAAAAGGTGAAAAAAAAAAAAAAAAAAAAAAGCGAGGATGAGAAAATCCGTAAAAGGCTTTTTTTTCTGTATCTTAAAAGCAAACCTAAAAGCCGCTCTGAAAAATTTAAAAGTCGAGTTAAAAAAAAAAAAAAAAAAAAAGTTACATAAATCTTAAAAAACGTATTTTACTCTTTTAACTCCCATTCGGATTTTGCTAATGTTTAAATATAAAAAAAAAAAAAAAAAAAAAGCATCAAAAAGAAATTTTTACGGTTATTACACAGTTTGACGTTATGCAGGAGTCCCATCCCGCGATTTTTTATAAACAATTCCCAGTTTCCTGAAATAATAATAAAAAAAAATTCATATCCTTGCGGTAATTATCTTTTTTTATTAACTTAAAAAAAAAAAAAAAAAAAAAACGGTCCTATCATAAGCTAACAAATCATAATTTACGTCATTTTGACTAATTTTTTTATGAATCGAGCTGTGAATGTCATATCACCAAATAGCAGTAGTATAGCAACCGTGACGGGAAACGGGGAAAACAGGAAAAAAAACGTTTTTTCGAAATTATCGGTACTCCATTATGGAGGTGAGTTTGGGTGAAAATGTAATTTTCTATCGATTACACTTGAAAATATGATTTACGATGGAGGTTTTACAATCGGAAAATTTGAATAGAATGGCGGGGGTGAATTCGATATCATCCAGTGCGAAAAGTTTGCAGGCAACAAGCATGAATTTCAAGGACATTTGGGAATAAAATTGGCAGAGATTTTTTGAACAGATGAAGATGTCAAAATTAAGACGACTTTTGCCTTGGTTTTATTTTATTTTCATTTTTGCAAATAAAAATTAGCGAAAAAAAATTGAAAAAAGAAAACGTATTTCCATGATTTTATGTCAAAACGTTCTTCTAGAATGTGATTTTAGCTAATCATAGAAAGGGACTTCAGCTATTTATAATGCAAAATTTTGCACAAATCGTGCAAAATTATCACCCAGGAGTTTTCAAAAAGCATAAGAGAGCTCGCCGCATTATTTTTTTTAAAAATTTGATCTCAGCAGAAAGGAAGGAACAGACTAAATATTTTTTCATTTAAAAAAGAAAAAAAAAAGTTCTCAACCCCCATTTCCACAAAATATGATAGCGTAATTAGCGGACAATCATTAAAAGTGACGCCGAATTTTTAAAAAAAAAAAAAAAATCTGCATTTTGGATAATTATGCTTAATGTCAAAATATAATATCCAAACTTTGGGACTTTATGACCTCCAAAAAATTTGAATGTCATTTTAAAAATTACCAGAAATTGGTAAATACCGTCATTTTTAGTAAAATTTTGGTGCGTTTTAAACCTTTATTTAAAACTCCCTTTACCATTTACTTGCCTTACTTACATATGAAAAATTTACATCAGGGTATTCTTAAACGTGAAGTACAATTGACATTTAAGTTCGGTATACAATCAATCAATGCTTACCTGAAAAGAAAAAAAAATGACATTAAAGATCGAAAATTGTGGACATTTCGAATTTTGGGAAATTATTCCTGGAAAATTAAGAAAATGTTTTACCAAATTTTTATTTTTCAATAATTTCGAGCAAAAAAAAAACTATCCTTTGACTCTATCCCATAGATATTTCCAATATGCGTTAATATTTATATTGAGCGCCTACCGATTTCGAGAATAGGCAACCAGCGTCACATGCATGTAACACAAATTATCACATGATTTTCGTTTTCTTCGTAAAATGATCGCTTGTGTGTTTTCGATGTCTTATATTCCAAATTTTGATGTCAGCATTACGCAATTCCAAATCGGAAAAAGCAACATGGTGCCAAAAGTAAAATTTTTAAAAAATTAAAATTGCTCCGCCATTTTGGGTTTTATTTTTATTTTATTTTATTTTATTTTATTTATTACTTTTTTTTCACACTTTTGACTTCAGGTTCGGAATTAGCTGCCTAATTTACTTAAGTACATCTGGTTCCAGCTGATCGTTAGTCAAAAAAATTATAAAATTTTTTAGGACTTCGCTGGGAAACTTAAATGGCCTACAGGTCATTTTTATTGAGCTAAGCTCAATAAATATTGAGGTGTAAAAATCCAGTTTAGCTTCCTTTAGGGGCAGTTGAAGTAATACGTAAGCATCTAGGGGGCCAGCATTAACCATGTTTGCTATAAGCTAAACATGGCGAAACGTCTTACAACCGGAGGGGGGGGGGTTCAAATTCACCAAAATCAATCTTACATAATACTTGAATGGCCCCTAGGGGTGGGCGATTTTTAAAAAAAAAAAAAATCGAAAAATCAATTAATCGGTTTTTATTATTTGTCGATTTTTTAAAATCGATTAGTCGCAAAAAATTGAAAAAATCATAAAAATTTTTTTTGATTTGATTTTTTTCGTCGGTTTTTATTGGTTTTTATTCTGATAACATTGTGCTGAATGACAATATTTCTTTTAAGAAAATATTATGAAAATATTTTTACGGCATTGCTTTTGATGAACTGAGCCCTCGCCTAATTTCAGCACTCAAAAATATCTCCTTAGAGCGTTCGGAAATCAGCTTTAAATTTGATCTCGGATTTGGAATTTGAAAACAGAAATTTTACAAAGCAACGTGGGAGAGAAAACTCGGGAGGTAATACCCCGAAGGAAAATTGAATAAGGGTTTGCATGGGAAATTCCAAGAAGGATTAAAAGGAGGAGTCTTAATCAAAAGAAAATCCATCTAAATTTCAAAACATGAGAGGCGAAAAGGTTTTTAGTTGAATAACCGACTATTTACACGGAAAATTAACAAAACCCCAAACACACACCAGAAAAAAACACGAAGGGAAAAATCCGAACTGAAATTTGGTGGCGAATCAAAAGAGAGAGAGAGAGTTTAAAAAAAAAAAAAACCGAAATGGGAATTGAAGGAGAATAAAATTTCAAAAAACAGGCGGGCTCTAAAAAGTCGAGTTTCACTGCTTTCAACACCGAAAAATAATTCACGGAAAAAACAATAATGTGTTTAAAAAAAAAAAAAAAAAAAAAAAAAAGCGTGTCGTTATTCTCGGTGAGCTTTATTTAAATTCTTAATGTATGGGAACAACAAGCTGTCACTGCAATTAGCATACATCTTTTCGACTAGATTTATAAAAATACGGTGGAACTAAAACGATTGTTGGATTTCGTTAAAGTAATAAAATATTAGTCTCGACGGATTTATTTACTTATATTTATTTTGAAAGTTTCTAACATTTTTGTAGGATGCTAGGGTTTCCAAAATGTGGTGAATTGAGAGGTGAGCGCATAATGTATTAAAATTTAGCTTTCAAGGCAATCGGAGTATCTCATGAAAAAGTTAATTTAGTTTCTTATTATTTCTTAGAAGTGGGCGATTCAATGCGATTAATCGGAGGGTACAAAATCGATTAATCAAATCGAAATTTTTGAAAAGATCGAATATTTAAAAAGTGGAAATTTTATATAAGGTACTTAAAACGTTTTCACGTTTTTTTCAATATGTGGATTATTTATTTTTCCATTTTGTCTCGTGAGATGCTTCACCCGGCTATGCCCAATCTTTTGCATGAATCAAATATTCAATTAGCTTTGGTTTTCGTTAGTTCCTTAATAAGTTTCAAAATTTATGTTTCGTAAAAATTTGCTCCAACAGCATCATGCTCCTGCAGTAATGTTTTTCCTCTCTTCCTTTTTTCCATTTCGTAAAATCCATATCATCTCTTATTTCAATTTGGAGATGCTTTCAAAAAAAAATTTTGATATTTTTTCATGAATTATTTATACTCCTATACTCAAGCATACGGAACGTGAAAAACAAAAGAAACAGAAAAAGAAAAAAAAATATTACTGTACAGTACATGTCACAGAAAAAAGATCCGACATTTTCCTCAACGTCTCCGACTGCTACAAAACCAGTTCTACTTTTTTCCTTGCTTGCGAAAAAAAAAGAGAGAGATATCGATATTGCAATTGATGACCTGCAATTAAAACGCATGTCATTCGCGCGACCACATTCCACGCAATAATTAATCATAGGCGTACGGTAAAGAGTGTGAAACATGATGCTTTCATTAAAATCAGTCGGTGTCATGGGAAAATAAAAAAGCCGAGGACATCACATTTAAAAAAAAAAAAAAAAAAACGTTCGTTCCGGAAAAAAAAAGAGGAAATTAAATTAAACGTCGTTAGGGATTCTTCAGTCGGATACGAAGTTCAATTACACTTTTGTTTTTGTTGTTCCTTCTTTTCCCATAAGAGACCTTCACCATGGGAATTTATTTCGTGCAAGTGGACAAAGATTTTTATTTGGAAAAAAAAAAGAAAAAAGAAAAAAAAATGCATCGTCGCATAAATAGGTCAATGTCCTTGTATTTATGGCACACACCTGACGCCGGTTTATTTATTTATTAATTTTTTTTTTACAAAACTAAAGGGGTGTAGAACAAAAGAAGGGTTTGCTCCTATGGACTTGTTCATAGAAACGATGGCCAATGAAAGCAGTGGCGTAAATTCCCGGAAATTTATTTTAAAAGATAAATTCCCGCAGAGGGGGGAATTTTAGTTATAAAAAAAAAATCCGAATCTGTCCTCTTCCAAGGGATAGTTTTTGATCAATTTTAGAAAATTTTTGAAGGCGAAATAAATTTTTTGAGAAACAGTGGCGTCATAAGGCAGGAGAGTGAAAAAAAAATTGAGAGAAAATTCGCGTAAAATGATTTGTGGCTTTTTGCATTGAAAATGAAGTATTTTGAGAAATTGTTGGCAGGGAGAGGGGGGAGAGGGGAGGGAGGAATTCAACATTGGAGGTGCTTGATTTTTTGAGAGTTATTTTAAAATTTGAGCTTTTCATTGTAATGCAGAGGAAGTTAGCAGTACAAAGTTAGTAGTGAAAAAATAATAACTTGTTTGTTCTAAAAGTTTAAATTCTAAAATTTGGTTTTTCTAAAAGCTCAAAAAAAGCTTCGAAATCCTGGTAGTTTTTGTAAATTGAGCTTTTTATGTATGAATGAATGAGTTAATAAATGAATTAATTAATTAATTAATTAATTAATAATTAATGAATGAATTAATAATTAATGAATGAATGAATGAATGAGTTAATGAATGAAAGGATGAGTTAATAAATAAATGAATGAATATTCGAGTTAATTAATATATGAATGAATGAACGAGTTATTTAATAACTGAATGAATGAATGGGTTAATAAATGAAAGAATGAATGAATGAGTTAATAAATGAATGAATGAGTGAATGAATGAGTTAATTAATAAATGAATGAATGAAGAGTTAATAAATGAATGAATGAATGAGTTAATTAATAAATGAATGAATGAGTTAGTAAATGAATTAATGAGTTAATGAATGAATTAATGAATTAATGAGTTAATGAGTTAATGAATGAATTAATGAGTTAATGAATGAATTAATGAATGAATGAACTAATGAATGAACGAATGAATTAATGAATAGATGAAATAGTGAATGAATGAACGAATGAATGAATGAATGAACGAATGAACGAATGAATGAATGAATGAATGAACGAATGAACGAATGAATGAATGAATGAATGAATGAAATTAAGTATATTCGCTGAAAGCATATACAGGTTGACAAATTATTAGGCTTTACAAAATCTTTTCCTAAAAATCTAACATAAACGCCCTAATTTTTAATGCCCCAGCCACATAAGCACTGACGTTTCTAATTTTATTGCGGTTTAGCTCTGTTGTTAAATGAATTTTCTTTCGTCATATGACGCCGGTTGAACAAGTGGTAGGCCCTTAACGTTTCGTAAACTAGACAGTTACGTTTTTTATTGTCCTGCTGACTTCACGAACCCATTTCGATTCCCAATGTTTTGTTCCTTCCACGATGAAACTTTTTTTCCATGCTTCTAGCCAACATGTGAGGGCCGAAAAAACACCTCCCCCCCCACCACGCCCCTTCATTAGAAACTGGATCCCGTACCATTTTCTTTAAAATTTTGTGCCCTAATTCTGAGTTAAATTTAGCATTTGTTCTCCCTCCCCGAAATAAAAATAATCATTCCGCTCATTATATTATTTAATTATACCTTGTTTTACCTTTTTTTTTTCTTCTTTTTTTTCATTGTTTTAATTTTTAAATATCCCGCTTAAAAAATAATTTCTAGATTATCGATATTCGGCCATTAAAAAAAAAAAAAAAAAAAAAAAAAAGCGAAAATTTGAATAAAAACAAATGAAGTTTTTTTTTAATCCGACCCTGAGTTTTGATTCAAAGGAATAAACTGAGCAGCTAGAAGAGGAACAATCGAACACACCTGTTTGAGTACCTTGTTGTACCTGATGTTTTCTGAACAGTCCGTATACCAGATAGGGCTGGGCCGAGTAGTTGTTTGTATAGTAAACGTATTTTAATATTCCGTAAGACACGAAATCGAATATTTAAACGTATTTAGGTGCGGTTGATTGAATCATTTCAGTTGTTTAAGTGAATTTCGCTAAATATGTAAAAAATCAAATTTGAATCCTGGGTTATACAAGGTACGAAGTGAATTTAAAAAAAAAAAATAACAATAACAGTCACAAGGAGAGATCGATGATGACGTAACGGAAGAAATATTTCAATGTTTTGATTTCGATTTTTTTTTCTTGTATTTTCAGGCTCAAGACAAATTAGAAGAAAGCTTGGGACCTAGTGAACCCTTATCAACCGGGAATTTAAATTTAATAAGTGATATCCATAAATGCTGTGAAAAAAGTAGAAGTTTAGATGCGAGAGAACTTATTAAAATATTATCCAAGCCTCATTTTAAATCGTTATTAGGGACACATGATAGCATCGCTGAAAGGTATAATTTCCCGACCTCACCGGAGCTTGCACCTTTAGCGGAAATAGATTCAATTGATTTGTTCCCAAACGGAACGACAATGACTGCCGACGCTATTAGAGTCATAGGATTAAGGAAAAATCCCAACGAACCGCTGGGGTTGACGGTGGAGCAAGATGAAGCTGGGAATTTGGTGGTTGCGAGGATACTCGCCGGCGGGATGATTGACAAGCAGGTAAGCCAGAAAAAGTAAAAAAAAAAAAAAAAAAATGTGAGGAAAAGATTGTCTTTATGGGAATCGTTGTTATGGAGATGTATCAATATCTTAATGGTTGCAATAAATTAAAGAAAATATGTCAACGGTTGATGTTGATAATGCATCATCGTCGTAGAACAATCACGGCAACGGTTGCCTGGCGTAAATATGAACGTGGCAACGGTTGCTATGGATTCAAATACATGAGTATTTGAATCCATAGCATGGCTCTGGTTACTGCGTATGAGTACACTGAAAAACCCTTTCGGTTGACCCAACCAAAATGTTAGTAAAGCAAATATAACCCCAAAAATTTTGGTTAGGACAACCAATTTTTTGGTTTAGCCAATCAACCAAAATTTTTGGGGTAATAATTGCTTTACTAACATTTTGGTTGGGTAAACTAAATCGTTTTTCAGTGTATTAACTTAATAACGTTGGCCGTGTTCAGCAATGAACGTAGGAACAGTTGCTATGGAAAACTATTTAAATACTGAAGGTCACTATGTGAATGAAAATAATTATGACAACGGTTGCAATGCATGAGCATCATCTTAGCAACGGTTGCTATGAGCATCTTAGGTAATACTGAAGGTCGCTATGTGAATGAAAATAATTATGACAACGGTTGCTATGCATGAGCATCATCTTAGCAACGGTTGCTATGAGCATCTTCTTAGCAACGGTTGCTTTGTGTGAGCATCGTCTTAGCAACGATTGCTATGTATCAGCATCTTCTTAGCACCGGCTGCCATGAATTCAAATACCATGGCAACTGCTGCTATGTAGAAGCATCATCAGAGTAACGGCTGCTATGGATTCCAATAAATATTGGAACCATTGCTATGGAGAAGTATCAACATAGCAACGGTCGCCATAAATTTAAAAAAAATGATGGCAACGGTTGCTGTGTATGAGCACTAACAGCTTTCGCTGTTCCAATTAAACTGATTTAGGCTTTAAATAACTCGACAAAACGAGTATTAACTAATTTTGGGCTAGAAATGTCACAATGGCATAGAATTTATGTAAGAAATCCTCTTGCTCTGGAGAAAGTCTTAAAGAAAGTTGCTTGTTTTGGGTACTATATTTTTTAAAAAATGGACCTAAAAGTCCTATAAAAGTCCTATATTTTCGCTTTCATTTATCAGTACTGCCGCTGTAAACGACTTCAGCGTAACTCCATTTTGAAAATAACTCGAATAGAACCGTTGTTGACCAAAGCTAAACATCAGAAAGAAGTCTATTGTTTACAAAATGGAGTTACGCTGAAGTCGCTTACAGCGGCAGAGTAGACACCCTGTAAGAGCATCATCTTGGCAACGGTCGCTATGAACTAGAAAAACCATTGCAACGGTTGCCATATATGAATATTACCATGGAAACTGTTCTTTTGGATTTGAATAGCCATGGCAACGGTTGCTAAGTATGAGTGTCAGCTTACGAATTCTCGCTAATAACTCCAATAGTCACGGCAACGGTTGCTATGAACAAATATCACCATCCTCCTCATTCTTTTACCCTGTTAAGGGTCAAAGAATAAGGAGGCCTCCTTTGCCTGATCTCTCTAGGCCTCCCTGTCCTTCACCATGTCGACTGCCTGTGGGAGTGAGACTCCCAAGAGTGGTTTACACAGTTGGTGCACCCGTCTACTTAGTGACCTCCCGCGAGAACGCTGGCCCATCACCTTGCCCTCGACTACCGAATTCTCTATTGCTCCATTCCGCCTGGCAATGTGCCCGAAAAAGGTGAGGCAGGCTTTGTTAATTGTAGCTAGAAGCCTTTTATCACCGTAGTTAAGCCTTACATATCACCATTGAATTAGAAAAATCATCCGTAATGGTTGTTGTGTGTGACCGTCAACCATACGAATAATTGTGGCAACGACTGCTATAAATTTTCACCATCGCGGCAACCATCGCCATCAATCATAGCAACTGTTTCCATGTAGAACATCACGGAAAAAATCGTTGCTTTGGATAAATATCTCCTAGCAACCTTCCCTATCGCACGTTCCTTATCTTTTGTTCTTTTTTCATCTTTACAGGCGTTGCTTAGTCCAGGAGACATTATCTTAGAAGTAAATGGAATTACCGTTAACACTCCAGAAGATCTCATAACCGAAATTGCTAGATCAAAAGATGCAGTTACCTTGAAAATAGCCCCTAGTTTTGAAGATACGTCACCGATCACGGGAGCCCAGAACGGGAAAATTGTAAATGGATACGGTCAAAATGGGATTAATACAATGGTAAATACACCATCAACGGTAAATATAAGTAGAGTTGATTTATCCTAATCTCGCTTCTTTGAAATCCAGGATGTTAAGTCACTCAAAATTCATTTTTTCCCATTCATTGATAATCAAACCATTTTCCTTTCCAAACGTAGGGAAAAATCAACCGATCATACAAGGGTTCACCTATTAACTTATTTTTTTAGCAACCTGGACCACCGCAAAAACTTTTAAAATTCACAACATTGCTCAAGTTTTTTTTATCGTTTTTTCCCCAGATCTACATGCGGGCGTTGTTCGACTACAACCCAAGAGAAGACAGCCTCCTACCGTGCAAAGAAATCGGCCTAGAATTCCACAAGGGAGACATCCTTCAAATATAAATCAAAAAGATCCGAACTGGTGGCAGGCTAAAAAAGTCGGGTGGAACGGCCCTGCAGGTTTAATCCCTTCACAAGAGCTCGAAGAACGTCGAAAAGCGTTCGTAGAGCCCGAAGCTGATTTCGTCCATAAAATTAGTATATGCGGAACGAGGGTAATTATCATCCATTTTTTTTATTTCCATTATTTAATTACACTTCTTATAATTACAAAACTTCGCCGGGAAAGTTTTTTTCTCTCCGTTATCCGTTTCTTTTAAAAATCATCTTTTTCTTTTTTCTAATTCGATTTAATTATTATTTATTACGACAGATCTCAAAGAAAAAAAGGAAAATCATCTACCAGTCTAAATCCAATTCGGAATTCGATAAAGCCGAGTTGCTGTTGTACGAAGAAGTGACGAGGATGCCACCGTTTAAAAGGAAAACTTTGGTTTTGATCGGATGCAGCGGAGTAGGGAGGAGGACTCTGAAAAATCGGTTGATCAACAGCGATCCTGAGAAATTCGGAGGAGTTATTCCATGTGAGTTGATAATGAAAAAACAAAATTAGAAGGGCACGAATTTATCATATTAGCCGTTGCCTAATAAGCAAAGTGGGTTTTCCCTGAATTTCGATTATAGCTAATTTCACATGTTTCCGCGAATACCGGAAGGAATGGTTGTTTTGTGTAATATTCGATTTACGGAGGAAAATTTCTTTGACTTCTCTTGTATATTTTGCGCAAGTTTCAACTTGTTTCAAGTAAATATGAACCCAGAAAACGAAATCAAAGTTTTCGCGCCAACTTTCTTTGAATTATTTCCCGGCTATACATGCATTTCAGACAAGTTGAAACTAGTAATAAAAATATCAGGGCACACCAAGGACACCTAATTTTTGGAATTTTTCACCGTCAGTCGAGTACTGCTCACTGAAAAACGATTTAGTTGACCCAACCAAAATGTTAGTAAAGCAATTATTACCCCAAAAATTTTGGTTAGGACAACCAATTTTTTGGTTCAACCAATCAAATTTGGTCAGCTGAACCAAAAAATTGGTTGTCCTAACCAAAATTTTTGGAATGATATTTGCTTTACTAACATTTTGGTTGGGACAACCGAAAGGGCTTTTCAGTGTAGAGGTCCTGCTTGTATTTATTTACTATATAAATACGGTAAATATATACCGTATATTTACGACTCTAAAAAGGTCGTTTATATGTTTATTTTTGTTTCCGTTAAATTTCAATGCTACACTGAAAAACCCTTTCGGTTGACCCAGCCAGAATCTTAGTAAAGCAATTACTACCTTAAATATTTTGGTTAGGACAACCAATTTTTTAATTCAGCTGACCAAATTTGATTGGTTGAACCAAAAAATTGGTTGTCCTAATTAAAATTTTTGGGGTGATACTTGCTTTACATGTAAAGCCAACCAAAATGTTTGCAAAAATTTTGGTTGGGTCAACCAAAAGGGTTTTTCAATGTAGAGGCCCTGCTTGTATTTATTTACTATATAAATGCGGTAAATATATACCGTATATATTTACGACTCTGAAAAGGTCGTTTATATATTTATTTTTGTTTCCGTTAAATTTCAATGCTCACTGAAAAACCCTTTCGGTTGAGCCAACCAAAATGTTAGTAAAGCAAATATCACCCAAAAATTTTGGTTAGGGCAACCGATTTTTTGGTTCAGCCAATCAAATTTGGTCAGCTGAGCCAGAAAATTAATTATCCTAACCAAAATTTTGGGGTAATAATTGCTTTACCAACATTTTGGTTGGGTCAACTAAATCGTTTTTCAGTGTAGAACTGACAAAACAACCATTTTTCCTGTTTTCACTGAAGCGTTCTCATAGGTTTAAAAAAATCGGGAATTTTGAGAAGTAAAGAAAAAAAACTCAAGTTTGAAAGTTAAGCTTGAATTTTGAGAAGTAAAGAAATTTTAACAAAAATTTAAACTTTAAAAAAAATTTAGTTAGTGAATGCCGCTGGCCTTGCACATATCTGTGTAATGCGTTATTTGTAAAGAATAAAAATAAGCAAACTAGCAATTTAATCTCGAATAGGGAGCTATTCTGAAGACAAGTTACAACTTGCGCTGACTTGTCACAACTTGCGCCGGGAAGTCTAAAATCATCGATAAAGCACGAATCGCTTCTCAAAACCTCGAATTAAAGTCACATAACGCAGATATTAATGGACAGATTAAATATATACCGCCGGATAAAAATTGAAGCAGATAAGTGGCTTCCATCGCTGAATTTCCGGGTGTGACTAAGACCTAAAATCTTATAAAATCCATAACCGTTTTTACAGGGCCGTCAACCGGCAAAGACATCTCGGGACGGTTCCTATGGCATGCCCTGCCAAATCCGATTTTTATCCCTAGTGGACAGCGATACCATACCGTACCATTTTTACGCCATAAATTACAATTTTATACCATAAAACACCATAAAGATGTCATAAATTATTGAGTATGCTATAAATTATTGTTTTACACCATAAAAATGGTGTAGATACCAAAGTACACCATTAAATATACTATAATTATTATGAAATTATTGTTTTACACCATAAAAATGGTGTAGATACCAAAGTACACCATTAAATATACCATAATTATTATTTAATACCATACGCATGTCAATCAATCTCTTTGATGCTATAAAGCGTCTTTATAATAACACCATACATTGCCATAATAATATATACCATTTTATATTTAATAGTGTAGTGACGAAAATCCAAGTAAGAGTGCATTGTAACGTAGGATACCATAAAACATCGGAACATTTATTTATTACCTCGGTGATATGCAGCGTGTTGGTAATTTTTTAAAGATATGAGTAAAAATTTAATAGGTAAGTGTATTGACTTGTATTTTTTAGTATATTAAAATGGTGGCAGCTGTAGAAAATATTTAAACTTAAATAAAGTAAATTTCCAACATACCTCAATTTTAGCCTTTTTGGGCATTAGGGTGTAATTCTCTCGGTTAAATAAAGTAGTTATCTACGAGACTTTTATACACTGCGCAAAAGTTTCAGATAAAATTTTCTCGAGTACTATATAGTCTAAGCTCATGTATGTACATAAAATGTAACACATTGCTTGTAGGTACTAAAATTGAACTTTTTTAAAAAACTTTAAATAGCTTCTTAAGGATGTTCTTTAGGTGAATTTGTGATTATTAACTGATCGTTCTACTGCAACTTCAACATAGGCGAAACTTTGTTTATTTTTGTAGAAAGGTTTTCCGCCTACAAAAATTTAATTGGAATCAAATAATTTTTGTAGGCGGAAAAGCCTTTCTACAAAAATAAACAGTCTCGCCTATGTTTAAGTTGCAGGTCTTAACTGATCTTTATCAGTTAAGAATCTCAAATTCACCTTGAGAACCTCCTTAAAAAATCTGATCAGAGAATTCGGACGAAAAAAATTAACAATAATAATAATAATAATTTAGAGGATGTATTTATTTAATAATTAATTTTTTTTTACCCGCGCTTTGTAACCCATGTATCGTTGGTGCATATATTTATAGTCTAATTACAAAGTTTTTATATTTTGTATGGATTTTACTATTGTATAAAAAACAAATAATTTTTTAAATTTATTAGTGTATTATTTGTAAAAAGAAAATGTAGAATGGGATCGATATCGAACTTTGACTTATTTTAAACGTACAAATTTTCAACTTTTTTATAAACTTGACACATCTAATAAAATATATTTTTTGTTCTTTTTATTCTACTTATAGTCCAGAGGATGACTTTAATCCCGAAGCTCTACATGATTACAGAAATCAGCGATATAAAGTTTTTTATCGAATTCAATAGGGATACACTTTCTTAAAACAAGTGAGAATGGAATAATTCTAAAAACATCAGACCTTACACATGGCTTTATATGAGAGGCCAAAGCTGTAAAATCTTCGAGTTGAAACATGCAATGATTCAAAGTTTTTACAATATTAACGTACAAAACAATATTGCCATTAACGCCAAATATTCCTTCTATGATGGCGTATTCATTAGTAGATAAATATATTACAGTATTATTTGTTTTCTGGCATCGCTTGTAAGAAGTTGTATGATATTTTATTCCATTTTTAATAAAACCGATATAAGCATTGGCCGTTTTGATATTGTACTCTTTCAAATCTCTCGCTAAAACATTTTTTTCTATTTCATTAAAGTCGTGTTTATAATTCATATACTTCAGAATTTTAACGGAAAGCTCAGTTTCAATTGCATTGGTTGGTGGAAGGAAATTAATGCTGTCGCAAAATTTTTTTACTTTCTCGCTAATAGAATAATATTTCACGATTTCTGTCGTAATTGTGCGGTCCCTTATGTGCCTGCTGACAATTTGGTTTGCGAATCCGACAGTTCCATGGGCAAGTTTTAGGAAATACCCATTCCCTGATTCAAAAATGAATGTGGACACTGTCCATAAAGGACCATAATTTCTCACGGTGTCTCCTAAATGCAGCAATAGATGAATATTATAAACCATATGCTTTTTCCCATAAAGTTGTTCGAATTTCAAAACAAAATTTTTAAGCATTTGCTCTGCAGTTCTGATTTCTTCTTCTGAATACTATCTTGCAATAAAATGTAAATTGCATTTACAAAGAGAGTGTAATGCTGGTAGTATTGCAGAGGAAGATAATCTACCAAAATTGGAAGGCTAGTATATAAGAGCCAATTCCGCCAATCTGTGGCTTTCCAGCAGCTTCTCTTGCTAAGTTGCACAGGTAGGCGACAAAGTCCAAAGGGGAATCTAAGCTGTAAAATCTTTGCATCGATTTCAGATATTTTATTACCAATATAAAAATCTTCGTTATGATATTTTGAATCAAAGAAGAATGAAGTGACATCTTCTGCAACGCCCAGCAATCCATTATGAAGGTAGTCAACTGGAAATCCGTTTGCTAAATCAAAATGCTCTAGAACTATCAAGGGTGAAACACTTTTTATGCCTTCAATACTTTGTTTTTTCTCAGCATATTTAAACATTTGAGCCCTCATTCTTCATTTTGTCTCCGCATTGGAATCTCGTCTAGCCAACAAAAACGTACTTGCTTAGCACCTTTGGACTCCTCGGTTTCATTATTTTCATCATCATGATCATCAGCAACCTCGCCTGTCTTTAAATTCACTAAAATTCCAGGATGTTTACAATAGCCGCAACCAAAATAACCATGAAATGAGATTATTTTTTGCAACTTAAATCTAGCCATGGAATCTAAACATGAAGCCAACAAAACGATTTTCGTTACATATTCTTTTCCCTCTTCGTCTTTCCACTTAATTCCATTTGTTTCCATTTCCCTGGCCTCCTTTACAAAATAGCTTAAAAATATTTCCATCGACGGCTCTTCTGCATTGAACCAAAGCCCAGCCAATATGATATTCCGAAGGCTAAATCGATTTTCCTTTTTTATTTCATTTAAATACAGTTGAATGGGCCATATCGACTTCTGAATGCCACTATCGCAGGCGACAGCACCGTCTGTATTCATGTTGTACGTAAGAAATAATTCTTCGCCGAATTTTTCTTGTAATTGAATATATTTCGAACCATCAAAAATGTCTCCCTTTTTGCCGTTATTATTTTTCCTAAAATTTTCATCGGCCAGCGATCTTCTTAAATCACTTTTTGGATCTTGTAGCAGTGTCCGTATTTGATGGATCATAGAGATTGTGACGAAATAATTCATGGCACTCAAATTATTTATCAAACTCTTTGTGTCACACATCGGACAAGTCATTTCTTCCGGTTTTCTGATACTCAAGCTAGAAGTCGAATTTAATACAAAGAAACAATGAGTACAAAAAAAATGAAACGTAACTGGCACGTCGGAAGTCAATAATTTGGCAAATATTTTGCGATTGGTAGGAATGTGGTGTACTTCAAGAATAAATGAAATCATTTTGAGTAAGTCTTCGGCCATAACATCGGTGCCCTTATGCCTGCTCAAAAAATTATGAACTAATAGAATTACTTCAATACCTTTAATCTCAAGTTCAAGCCGGCATTTTTCATTCAAGACCTCGTACTTTTTATAATATTCAGCTAAATTCCTAATTTCACCATATAATTCTTCTCCAGAATTTTCAATGGTTAGTAAATTTTGCACCACCCTTTCACCGGTTAGTAAATTTTGTTCCACACTCTCTCCGCGCATAATATTTGCTTCCACCCTCTCTTCGCTTATAAAATTTGCGTTTTCCATTTCATTACTACAGCTTGTTGATTCATTTTCAGAATTAAACTGCTCGACATCAATTTCATTCTCTAAAACCTCAAAATCATCATCTTCCACAAAAACATCAACCAAGTTCTCATTGATTTCAGAGAATAATGTTTGTCCTTCCTCTGATGCTTCGTTTTCAAAACCAAAATTTGTGCTTTCTGACTGTTGGGTGTATATCGGGGGAAGATAATCATTTACAGAATCTATAGCAGCCTTGTCATGACAAATAGATGAATTCGAATTAATGCTATTCGTTGCTGTTGAATTGATATCATTTTCAGAAAATCCAATCATATGCTTATCTGAAAATGAAATGTGTTTTATTGTCAATAGATAGATTTGATACATATCTTCAAAAATATTGAGAATTAAAATTTATACCTGTATTCGATGTAAGCAATTTTTGCTTCTTCCTATGAAAGTACACTGAGGATTTTGGTACATTTGATTCTTCTCCATCCTTTAAATATAATTTATTTTGTTTTGGGCGGTTCCTTTTTTTCTTCACCGGTAATGTGTCCTCTTCTTGGGCCTTCTTTTTTTTTTTTTGCTCCTCTTCCTGTCCCTCTCCATCTGAGATATTCGATTCTTTCATAATTTATTTTTCGTTATATTAATAAATATTAATTAATATTTATATGCCTAAAGAGGCAGTTTGGAAAAATATTTCCAACACTTTTTGATTATAATAAAACGGTAATTGTTCATATAATTAATTAATGAATAAAAAATACGGATTGATAAAAAAAAAGAGGAAACTTAACTCATTGCTTTTCAATATTTATTCTTTCGCTGCGCAATAATTAAGGGTAAAAAGCTTATTAATTAATAATATTGCTCAAAATCTCAAACCAAACCAAAACAAAACAAAAGGAATCCATTTGCAATCAAAGTTACGGGTTAGCCAACTTTGTAATTTGAAATTAATGTTACTCGATTTTACTTTTACAGCACGGATAACATAAAAAAAGGGATGTTTTGAATTTTACACGCTTATATTAATTATTGCATAATAGCTTCATAATTTATTCTATTATGATTGATATTTACCGAAATTTTAAAACGTTAAAATCCTATAAAAAAAGCCATTTAGACTAAGGAGTTTTTCAGTTGGCAACAACTATGAATCAGAAGTAGGTCAGACTAACGGGAGTAAGAAACGAACCGCGCTGATTATTTCGTCATTTAAACCGTAGTTTTAGAAATTTGTTTGTTTTTTATTTTATTGATTTAATTACTAAAATTAAGGTAAAGCATATATCGTGTTTGTTTATTGCAGTCACATCGTTACATCCGATCTTTTTTGACAATCATCAAATATTTTAGGTTGAAAAAATTATTTGTGTGTAAAGACCCCTTATTGATACCATATGCATCAATAAGCGTTAAATGGATTGAGAATTTTTTACCAACCGTAATTTTAGAAATTTGTTTGTTTTTTATTTTATTGAGTTAATTACTAAAAGTAACGTAAAGCCTATCGTGTTTGTTTATTGCAGTCACATCGTTACATCCGATCTTTTTTGAGAATTATCAAATGTTTGAGGTTGAAAAAATTATTTGTGTGTAAAGGCCCCTTATTGATAGCATATGCATCAAGCATTATATGGATTAAGAAATCTTTACCATACTGTGTAATTTCAATGGTTTGTATTTTATTAACATAGGCAAAATGGAATGATTCATTTTAATGAGTTAAAAGTGGCTTTTTTGTCAGATGTGTCAGCAACCTCAGCCGTTTGCATATGTGAAGTATTTGAAGGACAACGCTCAGGAAATAGTACCAGCAAAATTTATTATTACATACACACCCGAAATTGACAATGGAAAATTTATAGTGGATAAACAAGTGATACATAAAATATTTTGGACTCCAGAACATGACGAGGATACGGCCTTTGATTATTATATGGAAAAAGCTAATTTCGATAGATCCATGTTAGACTTAGCAGAAACGGATAAAAAAACCAACATTAAAGGCAGGAGGCCGATTAAGCTAAAAAATTCACCTGAGGGATTCTACGAAGGGAACATTCTGTTAGTTCGAAGTAAGTTGGTTTCAATTTTAGCCACTGAGATTTATATCGTTTGACATGATATTAACATTATTTATATAATAGATAAATTATTGCTTTGTCCCGTGTAATAAATTTTGTATGTAGCCTAATTCATGTTTATGGCTTGCAATAAGTGATTGCCTTTAGATGATTAAAGAAACACTGCTGCTTTATTTTTAAGGAACTCGAGAGGAATTGGTTGAAATCATTGAAGCCATGGGAGGAGGCAGAGGAATGAGAATACAAAAACCAACACATAAAGTGCTTACATCAGCATCAGTAAAACCTACAAATGTTGTTGACAGTAAAACGGTAATACTTTGAGCCATTTTACTGTTTTCTTATCAGTTAACGATAAACACAAATTTTGACAGTTTTCAATAAATACTAATTGATTGTTGTTTTTCAGAAAACCAAAAATGAGAGGAAAAGAGATAAGGGGTTCGCTTGTGATCATGCAATGGTGAATCTGATTAATCTGGTGAAGAATAATGAAGTAACGGTACTGAAAATTTTATACTTTTAAAAAAAGGAAGACTGGAAATTCTTTTTTTTTTTTTTTTTTTTTTTTTTGTGCATTTGAATTGTCTACTTTTTTTTTCTCTTTTTTAAAAAATGAAACTTACTATGTTGAGAAATTTCAAAAAATTGCAGCAAAAATTTTCAATTTATTATTCGTTCCTCTTTTTTGTTTCATCCACAACCTAATTATTTTAAGTTTTTTATCGAGAAAGAAAAAATTTTATTGAGGGAAAAAAAAATCCAAAAAAACTGGAAAAAGCATTTATAAAGAAGCTGATCAAAATTAATTAAATATTGAAACTTCTGTTAATTAATAAAAAAATTAAATCAGTAAAGATTTTTACAAGACAGCTTAGCATGGAGTTACAAATTTTCTGGATGAAAATATTAATCATAAAATGTATTTATAGGTGTGCAATTCTTCAGAAATCATTACTTCAAACCTCAGTTCGGACGGGCCTTCTGTTGAAAAAGAATCTGCGGGGAAAACTGAAAAGATGGACGAAAAACAGGCGCCAGGAGAAACTGAAAAGGTGGAGGAAAAGCAGGCGTTGGGAGAAACCGGAAAGGTGGGCGAAAAGCAGGCGCCGGGAGAAATTGAAAAGGCGGACGAAAAGCAGGCACCGGAAGAGACTGAAAAGGTGGACGAAAAGCAGGCCCCGGGAGAAGCTGAAAAGGTGGACGAAAAGCAAACGCAAAGAAAAACGGAAAAGGTGGCAGATAAACAGACGCCGGGAAAAATGTACGAGTTGGAAGATAAGCAGGTGCCGGGGGAAGTGGACGAGTTAAAAAAACATAAACCGGTATTAACTAAAAATTTGGAGCAAAAGCCGATGCCAGAAACAAACGGAAGTTTCGAAGGAACGGAAATGCAGGAGGGAAGCGAGAACTTCGTGGGAGAGAAGCATAATTCAGAAGATGAATTTCCTAAAAAAAATGAGACTGTGGATAAAAAAAATGCGTCGGAAGATAATAAGATTAAAGCAGCTGCTTCCGATAAAAAAGATGTAAATGTTGAGGACCCATTTACTGTCAAGAATGTACGTATTTTCTGTTTTTAATATTTTCACAATTTTTATTTGAATTTCTAAAAAAAAGTGTGTCAACTGGCATTGTTTTTTTAATAGCTGGTACCGGGAAAACTGACGCTCATAAGCTAACACATATAGGCAAATTGTGTTACAAAAAAAACAAAACAACCGAGAATTGCTTGCATGCTTTATACTGTGCATATGGCTCTAGCAGGAGAGCAATTCTCCCGTACTGCGGATTGCATAGCTACCCCCGTCAACCCGATACCAGCTATTGATCTAACATCTTTACAGAATTTTTTTCTTTTGATACTGACGATTTTTCTCTAATAATACCTATAGAAAAGTTTGTGTACGAGTTTAATTTCGAGTTTTAATTTTTCAATGTTGAATAAAATGGAAAAATTTTTCCATCCTATAAAAAGTTGATGAACGACAATTTGGAGATATATTTCCGTTTCAATTTTTTTATAGCGAGGTTTTGAAAGTAATTAATCTT
The DNA here is from genome assembly GCA_037577465.1 of Liposcelis bostrychophila. Classification (NCBI taxonomy): domain Eukaryota; kingdom Metazoa; phylum Arthropoda; class Insecta; order Psocodea; family Liposcelididae; genus Liposcelis; species Liposcelis bostrychophila. The sequence continues at coordinate 22,155,962 of CM075214.1, read as the reverse complement.
CTAATAAGTAATTGATCAGACCTTCTTTTAATGTCTTAGGCCATTGGCAAAAGAAAACGGAAATTTGAAAAAAAAAAAAAAATGTTAACTTCAATTTGGGTTATTTTTTTAAAATTTTTTAAAAACTTTTTAAATTTTCGTTTTTATTAAAAGTTTACTTAAAAGCCCTCAAGACGTAGTCCTTTTTTAGGGCATACATGCCTGTTTGATTTTTATTTATTCGTTTAAAAAAAGGGCCGATTGTTAAGGGCCAAATCTTAATTTGTTTTATCTCTTCTAATTTTTAAAAAATCATTTATTTATTGTAGGGTGCTCAGAGAAGAAGCAAAGAAACGACTTCCGTTTTGTCAGTGAAAAACGACTTCCGTTTGACGACGAGAATGATGATCTTGATTCAGATTTTAGTGGCTCAGACAGCGGTGACGACAGCATTGTGCCGGAAAAATATTTCAAAAATTTGAAAGAGAAATATAACAGGCAGAGTCAGGAATTAGAAAAATCTGAAGCAGATAACTTTGCTTTGAAAGAAAAATGTAAACTTCTCAAGAGAAAATTAGAAGAGTACCAGGAGATTAATCTCAAACTACAGAAGAAGTTTTTAGGTTTGGAAGATTCCAATAAGCATAAGAAAGTCAATGACTCTAATAAAGCAACGACCATGACAGCAGCAGCAACAAAATTGAATGTCTTTTCGGGAGAAAGTTTTGCGTTTGAGAAGAAATTTTTAAGTTTGGAAGATTCCAGTAAGCATAAGAAAGTCAATGACTCTATAAAGCAACGACCATGACAGCAGCAACAAATTGAATGTCCTTTCGGGAGAAAGCTTGAACAGCAGTGCAGATAATTCGAAAGAGAGTCCTGGATTTTTTCATATTACCGAAGATCAGTCAAATATAAGCTTTGAAGATGAAACTGAAGAAAAAGGAAAAAATATGGAAATCAACGGGATTTTGATAAATAAAGAAAAATTTGATTACATTTTGGATAGACGCCTACCCAGTTGCAAATTTATACAAGAAGTAGCTTATAATTTACTGTGGAAAGATGAATTGAAAGACAGAAGTATAACAGGAATGAAGTGTAAAAATAAAAAGGACGCCTTAGTAAAAAAAAAATTGTCCCCGAATAAACTAAATGCGGTAAAAAAGATGTTGAAGATCAAAATAAAAACAGAACAACCCGAAATTTCTGACGATGCATTAGAGGCTCTTACTTCAATGACGCAGATACAATCGTCTATTAAAACTAAAATTCAGAATTTGAACAAAAAACCAAAAGAGATTTTGTAAAGTGAGGAGTGAAGTTTTTCATTTTTATTAATTTTTTAAATTTTAAATATAAAAAAAAAAATCAGCTGTTATTTTTTCTTTAATAGAATTTCTATGGTGCAATTTGGGTGTATTATGGTGTAATACAGATTTACGGTATTTCGGGTGTTATACTGTAATTTCGGTGTACTACGGTGTATTATGGTATATTATGGTATACCAGGATTTACGGTGTATTATGGTATACCAGGATTTACGGTGTATTATGGTATCCAGGATTTATGGTGTATTATGGTATACCAGGATTTATGGTGTATTATGGTATACCAGGATTTATGGTGTATTATGGTATACCAGGATTTACGGTGTATTATGGTATACCAGGATTTACGGTGTATTACGGTGTACCAGGCTTTATGGTGTAAATCGTATTACACCATCGCCCAAAGTATACCATTAATAAAAGTCTAAAAATATACCATAACTTTTTTTTTGGTGTAGTATGGTATCGCCGTCCACTAGGGATCTCATCCATTAATTTTGCGTTCTTTTCCCTTTCAGACACGTCAAGACCAAGACGAGAATACGAAGAAAACGGACGAACCTACTGGTTCATGGATCGAGAAGAAATGGAAAAGCAAATCCGAGAGCACAGATTCTTAGAATACGGAGAGCACAACAGCCACTTATACGGTACAAGCCTAGATTCCATAAGGGACGTAATCAAGCAAGGGCGAATGTGCGTGTTAGACTGCAGCCCGAACGCCCTAAAAATCCTTCATAATTCATCAGAATTCATGCCATACGTTATTTTCATCGCAGCACCGGGGATGGAGCAGCTAAAGCATTTGTATTATGAAAATAGGCCGTTTGGTACGTCAAGCAGGAATTTAATGGTACGTTTAAATCGATTTTCTCCACGAATAACCGTGTTACATGGATATTTTTTTGCATGATTTGTTCTTTTTTTATGTTTCTTTCATTTTTTTTTTGTTCTGTTAATTGATGTTTTTCTTTTCTCTAAATGTTTTGCCTGATTTAGTTTGATCGAGCCAGTTCTATAAGATACAGTTCTCGTCGTGCAAGGACGCTTGAGTCGTTAGCTTCAATTTACGAGGTAATTTTTGATTTTATTTTAAATTTTTTACCGTTAATTTTGTGTCATTAGCTCAATTCCAATGAATCGAAATTAATTGCGGAATTACGATACTTTACAGGAGGACGATTTAAGAAAAACCCTGGAAGAAAGCAACTGTATGGCAAGGACATACGACAAATACATCGACAGAACCATCGTGAACGAAGATTTCGACATAACATTCCGTAAAGTGGTGGAAGCTTTGGATCTCCTAAGCACTGAACATCAATGGGTCCCAGTAAATTGGGTTTACTAAAAAGGAAATTTCATAACGCCAATGCAAATGATCTACAATTGTAGGTGTTTTGAAACGAAGACGTCCTGAAAAACGAAGTTTCTCGTGAAACAAGTAGAATTCTTTAAATTTAGCAAATTAAAGAAACCTCCTTTTTCAGCAACGCCTACTTTTCACAATCCCCACCGTTTGCATGTCTGCATTACTGAAAAATCTCTTGTTAAATTGTACATATCGACTGGATATTAAAAATCAAATTTAATCGTTGAGCTTTGAAAATATTTCTTTGTTATTTTTTACATCACAGCAATAATTTAATTTTTTGTTGCTTAACATTGCCAAGTTTACTATGAACAAAAGCATCAACTGCAGTATACAAAGAAGGCTATGACATTGTGTCGAAGTCCCAGCTCTGACAAGAATCATTCAATTTTAGTAAAACTCCTACTTCCTGAAACTATTTCAAAACCACATACAGTTTCAAAATTACAAAATTCCCTTACAAACCCTCAACTAGATTAGTATAAAATTTTAATTCTAACGTATTTTGATCATCTGGGATTTCTGCATTATGCTACCTTTATCATTTTGTCATTATGCTACCAGCCTACTCATTTTGCCATTCATTAGGAATTTCATTTTGTTCCTTCATGTAAATTATTTTTTTATAAAAACTTTATAATCATAAAATATTCTTTTTTTATATAGAACAAACCAAACCGTCCATTTCGTCAGGTGTTTTAGAGATTAGTGATTTTTATATTTAAAATTAAGTAATGAAAAAAGTTTTATCAGTTATTATTACAATTAATAAGTTAATTATTATTGTGTGTTGTTAATAAATACATTTATTGTAAAAAATATTTTAATTTTTTGTATGTATATCACGTAAGCCATTAAAAAAAATTCGAGGGAGATTTTATTAATTAGATTTGTAGATGTTACTGTTATTATACCAATGTACTCATAGCTGACAGCTTCGCAAAATTTTTAAAAATGCATTCTCATCTTCTTCCTCGGCTTATAATTACAAACAAAAATTAAATGTGGTTGTGTACACTCAATTTCCTTTACATATTTTCGAAATCTTGCCGTAAACGAGTTCGAGGGCATATTTTTGAAATTTGACTATAACTAACAAACTGTCTTTTCATTGTTTTAAAGCTTTTGATTTCAAAATATAAAGTCATTCATCATTAATTATTTGTTATCTGTTGGTTAGCATATCCTTTTTCATTAGAGGGTCCTATGATGGCGGAAAATACCGGCTATTATTATTATTATGTAAAAACCATTGCTTACCTTAGTGTTTTTCTACATTTCTGGATCACAAGAACGAAGTACTCCTTTAGAAGTGATATAATAACACGCCTTTTACTATTTACACAAGAAATTAAACTAAAAAAGACCGTGAAACAATAAACGGGAAAAATGCAACTTCGCTTTTGTTTCTTTCAATGCCGAGAATAAACCATTAATAATACAGAAGGCGGTGTGGAATTTTTTGAACGTCACGTCGTCACCAGAGTAAATACAAAAGAGTTCTTATTTTTTAACTGTATTTTCTTCCTCGTTTTGGTCTTTTTATACATTGAAATCATAATTTTGTTTAATATAAATCTAAAACAAATAAAAATTAGACGAAGAGCCGAAGTTGTGACTTCAAAATTTGTTTTGACGTACTAAAAACCGATCGGCCCTCTAGTGCAGAGTTTAGAAATTAAAATTTGAAAGTACCGCGTATCAAACAAGATGGCTGCTAAACAAAGAGTAAATACCTACAACTGGCGGTAAATAATGATTGACATTTCGAATTTTCTCCGTTTTCATGTATTTCTTTCAGAATTTTAAGTCATGAATATATTTTCTCCTAATATTCTGTCTACACTTATGGGTTGCCTTGCTCCTAGGCACCCGGACACCCATACATGTTCCATGTTTTTAGCTTATAGAGCAAAGTTCTGGAACACCTAGGGTGTCAGGGTGCTTAGGAGGAAGTAACCATTAAGTGTAGACAGAGTATAACTAAACATCTTTTTTTGATCCCTAGCAATAATGATCAGAAAGACTGATGTATAACATGAATTGTTTAATGCTGCCATCTTTATCTTTTCAAAATTATAGAAACTACTTGCTTTTACAGTAAATAAAGCACACCTATATGCAAAAAGGTCATATAACTTTTTGTGATTTCGATACTTTTTTCTTCAATTTACCTAAAAGAAAATTCTTTGAAAAACATTTCACTTAAGTTATAACCTTCAAAAAGCTAAAACGAAGAAGTTACTGTCGAATTCAATGGATGGTGGATATTTCTTCGAGCGCTGATGTCGTGCGGCAGAGTTTGTCCCTAAGTCTTGATTGAAAACATTTTAATTGCTTCACTTTTATTCAACTAGGTGCCTCTTAATATTTTTAAAAATATTTTTTCGTTGGCGTTCAAAAAGTTTTTGATCTAGATATATATATGCACCACTTGAAATCTCGACTCACATTATAGAATTCCGTCTCTGATGAAATGGATGATTCTACAGAATCAGTGCTAGTGATCTGTGGAGCACTAGCTCTCTTGTGGATCATGTATTTCATCTGGTTGTATATACTGTGGAACGGAAACATACTACTTTTATAACTTTTTATTTTCATTTCCGTTTATATTTCCTGTTTTTTTTGGGAGGATAGGGAGTTTTTCCTCCCGCCAAGTCAATAAAATTAGTTAACTTTGTCCTGAAAAAAGTAGCCTACACAACGGAGTTGAGCTGACGGCCTGAGAGAACACTCAGTGCTCGGCTCATACTATATAGCTGAGTTTGACATGTCAGACTTCACAAAAAATAACATAAATGTACACATGTGTAAATTTGTGTCATTTTTGTCATCGTCAATCGACCATAATGCATAACCAAAGATTCAACCAATAAAAAAACTATGAAATACAATAAAATTTTTAAGCCTCTTTATTAATAAAAAATAAAACTTCGTTTACATGTTAGCCGGAAATGATAAAATTCACTATATTTAAAATTTTTATATACACAGTACTCATAATTATTTTGTGTTATTTAAATCATTAAAACTAAGAAAAAAAATTAAATCAAATCTGGTTAATCACACATTTAAAATCTAAAATAATATATAAAATAAAAGAAAAAAAAAAGAAAAAAAGAAATATTTTTGTTTCTTAAAAAAATAATCGAATTCTTTTTAAAGTTATACATCTGATATTTAAAATAGTCGAAATAAAATAAAAATAAAATAAAATAAAAAAATAAACTTACAACCTAATTTCTGTGCTAATTCATTGGAGAGGAACCATATTTTTGTGTTTCGTTCCGGGGTTTGATTTTCTGCTTAATAGGGACTTCCGACACCAAATTATTCTCTAGGTTCACTAGATGACTTGATCCTCTTCCGAATTTTGATTGGTTACGGCTAAGAGCATCTAGCGCACCTAGCGGAATAATTTTACATCTCCACTTTTTCGGAAAATAGAAAAATTGAAAATAGGATACATTTTCTTAAAGTTAAAAGCTTACATGCAGAAGATATAAAGAAAATTGTGAGGATTCTGGTCTAGAACTCTTGTCGGTGGTATAATAAATTGAAGGCTCAAAATTTAAAAAAATTTGGCAAAATAATGCGGGATGATTCTGCCAGGAGTGCTGAGATGGTCCGAAGAAATCCCACCTTCCAGAAAAAAAAAAAAAAAAAAAACAGCAAACCTGTGCTACCTTCACCAAGTCAGTTTTTTTATCCTAACCTGGTAAAGGTAAGAGCCAAAACGTCGAATTTGAAAGCAGTATTAACTTCATATGGAGTCAAGTTAGACCGTAGCCAAATTTCTTAAAACAAGAACGGCCCCAGTTGAAATTGAAACCAGTTTTTTAGGTAATGACAGAGTTCGAGCTCTAAGGACTCGAACCCCCTTCTCAAAGTTCTGATCCAAATGTTCTACAAGCCATTTACATACTTCCGGAAAAGCGAATTACAATATTCGCCGCTTGTTTAATCATAATTTTTCTACGATAATTAAACAAATAATTTAAACCGCTAGATGTCGGTAACGTGCTAATCACTCGTACGATTAAAATGAAGTTTTAGAATTGACTGACAACGTAGAACAGCGGATATCAGAACCTAGAGACCGAGGTTCGAGTCTTTGATACAGCACAATTAATATTTATTCAAATTACAAATCTTTAACAGGTAACTTTTCAATATTTAAAGGCAATACCAAATCAAATTAAAAATCCCCTACTCAATATTGCTTTCCGTTTTAATTAGTATTGCCTCTTGCCCTTTGTTCCAAAGGTAACATGAAATACTGAAATCAATGATCAAAATACTGCTACTCCAATCTCGATGATATGAATCTTAATTTCTACACGAGATCTCTATTAAAAATCCGAGGCACAGACAAAAAATTTAAACAAAAAAAAAGAAGAGATTTTGTGTTATGTTAATAAAAAGACTCAAAACAAAAAAAAAAAATTTCTGCGTTAAAAACAAGCAATAATAAGTAAATTGAAAATTTGACTAGCGAAGAATGAAAATATTTACAAAATTACACTCAACTACATTATATATAAGGGCATCAATCAGATAGAATTGCTTTGACTTGCAATAAATCATCATATCTTTTCTAATAAAAAAAACATTTACAATAACAAATCAAAGTTTAAATTTCTTTTTCTTGTTTCATAACATTCTGATAAATGATTTTATTTTTCAAATCGTTAAGGGTAAATTCTTTTTTCTTTTTCTTTTTCCTGAAATAAAAAAATAAACCCAGAATCGTTGCTTTGATTAAAACTAAAAACACAGAAAATGTCTCTGAGATCCAGAAAAATGAATTGTACTATAACTCCAACAACAAAAATCCTTTTCAAGGCTACTACACACTAAGTACGGTAAAATTACAGAAAAGTGAGAATAAGAATCTACTTCCAACTTGAGGATTTTTAATTTTAATATTTTAAGAATTTAATTGTAAATATAATATATATAATAAATATATTATATATATTTATTATATACTTATAATAAATATATATGATTTTTTTTATTATATTTTGATTATTATATATATATATTTTAATTAAATTATTTTTGATTTTAATAAATTTTCAGAATTGCAATCTTTCTTTTCTTTAGTAACTTTCATCATCCTCATCCATTGTGAAGTCGCTTGAAACTCCAGAATCAATCATGTACACCGGGTTTATGGCTCTGCAAGTGAGCAGGACAATCCGTTTCAATTTTTTGTTGTAGAAAAAGTAGTTGAACGACCATAAGCTGCCATCCTCACCAAATGGATCAGATGATAAGTCAGGATTGTAACTGAAACGATAAAACCATGTTTACGTTTTTTAAAGACAATTCAAGGTCAGAAGATTTGCATTATGGTAAAGTCACGGATGACTGACAATGCACTCATGATAGTTAGGCAAGCAATATTTCTCAACCAGAATCATACTGTACTTGATAAGTGCTGAAATACGGTTTTGTTCATTTCTCAACATATAATTCCTTAGCTCAATGCTCACCTGTAAATATCACACTGATTCATTTGAATCTCATCATCGATCGCAGCCCACATTGGTGTTCTTATTCCTCTGTACTGTTCCCCAGCAGTAGCACTCAAGTTACTGTCCACCGAATTCATAACCCACTGCAAAATCACAAAAAATGCATAAAATAAAATTTCATTTACTTCAATCTCCATTTCAAACTAACCTGCAAACTTGGTTCTTTACTGAACTCATGACTTTTTGCATCAGAAAAATCATAGTCAGGGTAGAAAGCTGCATTGAGTGTACAAATCAAATTGAACAGAGTTTTCCTGTTGATTGTATCACATAATGGGCCTTCCTCATCTCCAGAAATACTTCGACTGTACCCTGGTGATACACCCAACACAGTTTGAGGTGGTGATAAAGCCTGCAGATCGTTTAAATTCCCACCTTGTTCTGCTTTGAATTTCTTGTAAAGCTGTTTATCGCTTCCTGCCATTTTGCATGAATAACTCTCAATCCTTCCAATTATTTTGCTGTCTCCTGTTTCAATGCATAAAGCACTATTCAGGGCTTCAAAACGAGTGCTTTCCAAAAGCTTCATGTTGACAACAATTAATAAAAAACCAATATTGAACAGTTCTATGATTTATTTTTCTTTTTCTTACTCTCTTAATAATGAACGGGATGTAATATGTAAACACGAATGATTAAGCCAACTGTTCCTGAACATTTTTTTAAAAGGCAAAAATATTCCTTTTCTTTTCGAATGAACCAAGCTGACTTGATTTAGGAAGTTTCGACGCGGATTTTCTTCGCACTCGATTGGGTACATTACAAATATAAAAAAAAAGATGAAAAGTAGAACAAGAAGGAAAAGCTTTTATTAATAACGGATGTCCTGACCTCTTAAAGAACAAAGGTTGTTTACAAACACGGAATTGAATTCCCAAACAATGGTATTTTTCTCCAGTGAAAACCCTTTTTCCGATTATTTACGACCAATAAATACGGATTAAATGCACTTATACACTTTTTAAGGTACGACTAAAGCTTTTTATAAAAGCAATACAACTTTAATTCCGATTTTAAAAATAACTTGACATTGACAGGAGAAAACACTTTATGATAATGGATGCCAGAGTGAATATTAAAAATAGAATCCTGGGGGTTTTGCCGCGTCTTGCTGCGGTTCATAGCCGCAAACTACGTTACCAACTTGTCTTTGAAGCGAATGAAGGACATTTAACCCTATATTTATCATATGGGCTAACGAATGTTTTCACATTACGTTTAGAAAGCGGAAAACCATTTCAAAATTAATTCTCTTTCACTCAAATAAAAAAAATTCTTTGAAATTCTAAGAAAATTCTTAAGACTTTTCTAATACTATCAATACCATTTAAAGGTGAAAGGTTAATAAGTTTTCCTCTGGTTTGAAAATCTAATTTTTTGACTCATGACCTTCTTAAAGAGGAAAATTACATACTCATTATGGTATAATAATTGTAAAAAAAAAAAAGTTGAATTGTTGTAAAGATGACATAATGATAAGCCTGAGTTCTTTCCCATACTTTTTTCCCTTCTGCAAAATATATTCTAGTATGCTCATATTCAAAAATTTCCATTTTTTGCTCGAAAAAATCGATCGACGTTATCATCAAAAATTCTGCTATTACTCGAACTATTTTCCCCTGGAGTTTCTATGAAATTTTATGGCTATTTAGAGCTCCTATTATATACCCTTGCATCGCCTAAGCATCTCGAGTTATTACGGCTTTTAATTCTTATTTCACAAAACTCAGTTTACTTTTTTTTTTTTTTTTTTTTAAATGGCAAAATCCTTCCCGTCTTTTTCAGAAAAATTCTACCCAACAATTTTAATTCCAAAATTGATTGACATTTTGCCTCTTTTCTTTCCCTATTCTTGCCTCGTCTGAAATGAAGTGGGCTAACTTGCTTTTTCTCTCGTTTTTCTATAGACCCAGGGGGCCAGAAAACCAGCTCAAGCAGCTAATAGACTTCAAGTGTTCTCTGATAAGAGGAGGCCTCTTAACGGCTCGTTTTATCAGAAAAAGGGAAATACATGGGCACTTAGGGGAGCTAAGCAATCTATGCATTCTTTCTTTAAAGTTGACAACAGTTCTCTGGGGGCCTCGTTGAACAATGTATTAATTAACCCATAACCTTTTCTGTTTATACAAGCAGCCTATGAACGAACGTCACAAAAAAGTCTTACCACCTGTTGCCAAACAAAATGAATAACACTTGTTTCGCACTTCTTAACCCAAAACTTATATGGTACTATCACTTTTTCACACTACAATTAAACATAAAAATTATTTTCCAAAAGAATATTGAGAATAACTACTCAAAACTCATTAGGCTAGTAGGGAAAACTGTCTGCTACTTGGAGACCAAAGGAAAAAGAGAGCGACAGATGGGGGAGCTCGATGGGAATTAGCCTTAGCCTGATTGGTTAATTCATCTATGGTCGGCGCCATTTTCTCGTTTCATATGAATATAATTTATAGGAATGATAAGGACCTGGAAGTGTAACGACACCATTGTTTCAAATTTAACTGATGTCATATCTTGATTCTCTTAAATTTTTTATTGATGAAAATATTTCTGACGCGTAAAATGAAAGGTAAGCGTATAAATATTTAAAATTACCTTGCATGGTCCCTAAAGTTTTATTACTAGGTTTGCAAAAGGTCCTGTTTAATTACGATGAATTACCACCACAGAAACTCCATATTTTATAATCCTTAAAGTGTAGTAAGATGGCGACATTAATATATGTCAATTACAAAGATGGGCTGTTATTCATTGTTAGAGCTGTTTTACTTTCTAATCTGATCCTGGCGAATAAATGTTGCACTGCTTCTTTACTTCACGTTTCAATAAAGAACAATTACATGTTTAAGCTAATATTGATATGACAATAGCTAACTGTTCTATTTTTCTGTAGCTGAGAGATAACTGAGAGTCTCAAGATGACCTTTTCTTATGGACAACGTCTAGCGCCATTTTGATTTACTCAGGTATTGTTACCTATCACTACATTGTAAAATAATGTGTCACAGCTTCTTGGAATACAAAAAAGTAAACTGATTGGTGCAGCCATATTTGATCACGTGAACAAGGGTGCAAGGTAATAGAGCTATATTGTAATTTCAATGAAATGGTAGGAAATTGTCCGTTTTGATTTTAATATTAAAAAAACTTTAGAAAAAAATCAATTATAATTACATTGATATATTAAATAATTAATTAATACATTCTGAATTTTTTTTCTTTTTCTTTTTCTTTTTTTTTTTAACAAAAATAGAAACAACCACATAGTTATGTGTCTATTCACCGTCTGCTTTAAAAGTAATAGGACGATCTACAGGCAAAGATGAGATTCGGACGGGAACGAATCATCGTTATTAAATTTTTAATTTTAACAAAAATAGAAACAACCACATAGTTATGTGTCTATTCACCGTCTGCTTTAAAAGTAATAGGACGATCTACAGGCAAAGATGAGATTCGGACGGGAACGAATCATCGTTATTAAATTTTTAATTTTAACAAAAATAGAAACAACCACATAATTATGCGCTCATTTACCATCTGCTACAAAAGTAATAGGACGATCTACAGTCAAAGATTCGGACTCGGACGGGAACGAATCATCGTTACTAATTTTTTCCCGTCCCATAACCATTCTATGCTTTTTACTTCTGTGAACCCACATCGTATATTTATTTTTACATATTTTACCGCAAATTGGGCAGGTGGCAGCCGAATTTTTAATATGTGTGGCTTGGATATGCCTTTTCATCGACGTGGATTGGGCGAATGTTTTACAACAAATGGGACACTTCCTTAATAAACCTTTTCCGGGTATCATGACCCAATCTGTAAGAAAAAAAAAACCAAAAAAATTCGAGCACACGTCCATCATTTGTTTTTTTGTTTTTTCTAAATTTTTATATCATTGGTTTTTCGGGAAAATTCGGGGGAACATAAGCATAACATCCCCACATGCTTGAATAAAAAATATAAATAAAACAAATATAAATATCCCCTCGAAAAAAAAAAAAACTAAAATGTTTTTTTCTTGTATCCTACACCCAAAAGTAAAAAGCATTGTTATTTTTGATAGCACAGAAAAAACAAGTGAAATAACTAACCTTCAAACAAAATCCGAAAATTTTTTTTTGTTTTTGGCGTCTTCTAAATGAGAAAAAAAGAAGCTTATACGAAAAACAAAGTATATATAACAAAGGCATTTGGGAAGAAGTAGTAATGATAATAATGACATAAAAAAAAAAAAAAAAAATACAGATTTTGCTTATAGCCCAAAAAAGCAACCAAAAATTTTATGCTCATTCTTTGTCTTTATGAGCAAATTGAAGATGACATATAACTGCGTAATCCGAGCTGAAGACTCCTCCGCATATGTGGCATTCTATTTCGTTTTCGTGGACGCGACTGTGAGCTTCTAATGATGCGCGATGATTGAATTCGCGAGAGCATTTTATGCATTTTAATAATTTTTTCTTTGATTTTGGTATTGTTAAAGTCACTTTCGGCTCGAGGAATAGCGGTAAAACTCTGAGACGGTCTGAAAAGAAATAACAAAAAAGGAATAACTAAATAGTTTCGTAGCAGCACGCATTGGCTGGAAAACCGTTGGTTCAAACCTAATTGAAATCCTCGCTGTTTGTAACGTTTAAAAGCGTTGGGAACTACTTTTCCTTACAGTACTGATTTTTCATGGAATTTTATGCTAAGTTCGCATTCTGTGACCCAGGAAACCCCCCTACACTAAATGGAAAAACAGAGGGGCCCTAATGATTATCGTCTGCTACAGCTGTTATATTTTTGATAACCAATAAGAACTTTGTTTACTTTAGATCACTGCCGTATACACAGGTCCGGAAACTTCCTGTGCCGTGCATATCCTGCTTAACTACGCAAAAATTAGTTCTAAAAAGGGCCACTGGCGGCGCTGGGACCTTGAGAGCCGCAATATGTCTAATCGTTTAAGTTGGGACTCCCATTGGGACTCTCGTGGAGAACAACAAGAGAAAGTCGCCGCCATTGTTGTTTACAAATCTCAACGACCAAAAAAGCGTCTCTCATACAAGTAGCGCTCACGGTGGTAGAAAGGAAAAACTAAATTTTGCGTAGTTAAGCGGGACATGGTCTTTAAGGTATAAGAGGTAAGAAGAGTTTCCGGGCCTTTCTATACGACCGTGAATGACTGCCATTGACGCTATCTAAATTAGGAACACCATCTATTTAAATTGAAAACAAGGTTGCCAACTTAAATTTAGGGACATTTAGTGACTTTCACGATTTTAAATTTAAATCTGTTAAAATTGTTCATCAATTTAAAAACTTGCTCAAACGAGTTTTTGTTTTTGTTCAAACAACTTTTGACAAGTTTGGACAAGCTTGTTCAAACAAGTTTTTGTTTTTGTTGAAACAAAAATTGTTCATCGATTTAAATGTTAAATCGTTCTCACTTGGGAAGGTTTTATAAAAATCTTATATCTTCGTAAGAAAAAGCATATTACCCTTAATAACGCGGGGAGGGAAGATAAAATCCTGGAAATCCTTACACGCTTTACCGTTACAACACAATTGTTAACCAACAGTTTTTCAACCATGCGAGCTACCAGGGATCGATTTACAAATTTTATATGTTAAATAAAAACGAAATTGGATTTTTGTTGGATAAATATTAGATTATAATTAACGTCTTAACAGAGACAACGTAAAAAAATCAAGCAGGTTTTCCCGCTTCTTTTTTTTGATATTTTAAACTTACAGCGAAAATATTTTAGAAGCTTGGTACACTTTCTGCGTCACACATATCTAAAATAAAATTTCATGGTTTTTTTTTAAATTTTAAATACATCAAATTATCTTCCCCTCTTAATTTAGAAAACACTACACAGACACTAAAAACACTAAAGAAAGAAAAATTAAATTAAATCTAACGTTAAAGAAATAAATTTTTCAAGTTCCGATTCTTTTCTGATTTTCAATCATTTCCGGAGGTTTTCCCAATTTCCACTTTTTAAGGCCATATTGTAAAAGACTTTGCTCTCCATGCTTTGATTCAATAGCTTTTCCAATTGCTGACGTGCATCCGGGGATTCGAATAATTTATGAACGTTCCTTTGATGTCTCCTTAAATCGTATTTCCGATTGAACACTTTTTTGCATAAATGGCAAGTCGTTTGATCCCGATGGAGCTGCATGTGGCTGTAGAGGGAGGAATACGATTTGTATGTCGTCCCGCATTCTTCGCATTTATGAACCGGCATTTCTTCCGAACCTGAATTTACAAATCGTTATTAATAAAAAAAAAAAAAATATTAAGCAAAGAAAATTAGGGATGCCTAAAAAACAAAAATAAATAAAAACGAACAAAAAATAAATAAAATCGGTCGTATCTGCGATTATTGAACGAGTTAGTCTTAAAAAAAAAAAAAACGAAAAAAAATAAAAAAATAAAAATAAAAGGACTACGGGAATATGTCTACATATATCTACGATAAAGTGCTAACATCTACGAAAAATCGCATGCCTTTAAAAAATAAAAAATAAATAACAAAAAAAAAAGAAACATGTACCATTTTTTCTTAAATACTGGTCAAAATATTCAAAGGATCGGGCGGCGCTTCCGCTTTTGCTTCCTGCCCCTTTTTCCCTCTCGGACCTCTTTTGGTGGTTTTCACAATCTCCACGTCAGGGTGCTTAAGCTTCATGTGCCTCGTTCGGTGAGCAACCCTGCTGAAAACTGTATGACAAACGTCGCAAGTGGTCTTCCCCTTGTGCACGCTGTTATGTTTGTACAAAGAGTCCAATCTTTTAAAGGAGGCGCCACAATGCTTGCAACTGAACCTCGGGACTTCCCCAATGATTATTTCGTTATTTTCGCCGACCCCCTCCGCATATATAAATTCAACGTCCTGGGGGTTGACGAACGTGGTTTCGTCACCTTCCGCTTTTAACAATTCCTCTAAATCTCCCTCCACTTCCACCCCTTCCGCCTTTTCTAATTCTTCTTCTTCCGCTTCCGCCTCATCCTCTTCTAAATATTCCGTCTCCCCGATATCTTCCTCGATAACGATATATTCGGATTGCCCTTCAATTTCAGTTTCGCTTTGTATATCCTCTTCCAAGTATTCTTCCTCCATATCGACGAAAATCGATTCTGGAATAAAACCTAATATTAGTTTCCTAACTTCCAACCCGGGGGGGAAAAACGACAAAAAAAAAAAGAGAAAATAAGACGTATTCACGTCAGAGAAATATAAAAATAAATAAAATAAATTCTTTTAAGAAACCGAAAATTTTCTGTTTTCCGTTAAAAAAAATTACAACAAGCAGCAAAAAAGGATCCAAAAAAGCACATAAAACCGGAAAAAAAAAAATAAAAACCGCGAAAATTTTTTTCCATATTTTCCGACCTCCACAAAAATTTTTACCGCGATTTTTCCTAAACGAAAAAAAAATTAAAAAAAACAAAAATACTTAACTAAAAAACAGACGAGGGGGTAGCACAAATTAAAAATATAAATAAATAAACACAAAAAATATCCGTGCAATTTTTTCTTTTTTTTCTGGAAAAAAAAAATCTACAAAAAAAACATGCAGCAGACAAACGTGAAATAAAATATTATCTAAGAAAATAAAAAACAAACGAATAAAAAAATGCAAAAAAGTCTTTATATTGGTCGTAAATTTACAATTTTTAACGTTATTAGATTTTTTTTCTCTTTTTTTTTAAAGAATTTTTTATATACCTAATTACAAAGCTAAATTTAAAATTGGGAATGTATCTGACGAATTATTCACAAAATAATAGAAAAAAAAAACATAATAAGAATAATAATAAAAAAGAAGAAGCCAGTTTCAATTGTCAAAAAATTAGCATGTAACAAATTTTAAATATATATTTAATTTTTTAACATATATATTGCTCAAAAGTGGAGGAATGTGCAAAGTATTTAAATTTAACTTAAGACTTAATTTTTAAGTTTTTAAATAATAATGTGACCGTGCACAGAAAATGAAAGCTTAAAATAGGGAATTCTTTATTTTTCCTATAAATTTTGGTTCCTAAAATTTTTTTCTAAACTATTTTTTCCCCTAATTTTTAATTTTCCTCAATTTTTTTGATTCCTAAAATAAATATTTTTCCTGATTTTTTGAATCCCTAAAATATTTGTAATAATTTACTAGGCAGTGGACCGCGGCCACAGTAAAAGAAACACAGTATGATGGAGTCAGAGTGACTCGTTCAATCTAGCGGCATCGTGATCAATGAAGTTAAGCAGCATTGAGAGCGACCAGTTAGTGGATGGGTGACCACCGACACTCCCACCCTCTAGGCAGGGATTGTAGGAACTACCAATACAGTCATCTTAACCTCACTGTAAACGTAATTCTACTACTTAAATACATGGCCAATGGATTCGCTCCGATAGCCAAATAAAAATAAAAGGATAGTGTGATCACGTGACTTTAATCAATTTTAAAAAGTGACGCCGTCGAAGAAACCACGTGGTACTAACTGTCTATTGGCACTAGTGACCGGAACTAGCAGACGAAAAGTATATATATATATATATATATATGGCCGGCAATGTTTAGCTTATGGGTATCAAGGCGCACGGAGTGCACCCAGCCAAGTTTTTAATATATACAAGAGCATTACAAGTACGCATCCGAGAAATTTAAGCGATCATCGATTCATAAGTTAAACATAAGCGGAAAAATTAAATCGTGGCAGCAAACAAGTGACTCATGCGTACTCTTAAATATACCGTATATTTAACATTCCTAATTGACACACTATTTTTCTTTTACTATGGTAAAACGAGTAGTCACATGTTATCTTAAATTCTCATTTCTATCAATAAACCAAGCATAGATGAAATATTTCATTAACGATACGTAGGAGTTATAATCAGTTATGTGCATGATATCTGACTGATAACATTAATTTCAAAATTAAACGTTAAGAACTGCAAGGCATTTTAAACGAAAATGATCGCCCCATAAGCTAAGCATAGAAATTAAAAAAATTGATTAAAAGATTTCACAGCTCAGGTATTTTCAAGAATTTTAAAAGAAAGAATTTTCGAGAGTATTTTCCAGAAATATTTACAATCAGAAGGGTGGGGGGAACTTTTTCAAAATGATGAAAGACAAGTTGTGAGAAGATGAGCAAAATATTTAAAAACAACCTTTTTGGGATGTAATCGATCATGAGTTAAAGGAGAGAAACATTTAAAAAAATGAATTCCACTATTTCAGCTACCTTTTCCCCGCCCACGTTCACATAACAAATATCGGGTCAGCATTTAAAATCAAAAAGTCGCTAGGAAAAAGGTAGGGAAGTGTGACCATCTGAAAAGTGTGACTTTTAGTGTACCTTTACATTTTAAACCATATAAATTGATATGGTTTAAAATGTAAAAGTAAAAGTGTGACTTTAAAG
This sequence comes from Liposcelis bostrychophila, assembly GCA_037577465.1. Taxonomy (NCBI): domain Eukaryota; kingdom Metazoa; phylum Arthropoda; class Insecta; order Psocodea; family Liposcelididae; genus Liposcelis; species Liposcelis bostrychophila. Next base: position 22,138,291 of record CM075214.1, on the reverse strand, counting down.
TGTGACCTTTAAAACATAAATTAACCAAAAAAACCATTAAACCACATAAAAGTGTGACCATTTTAAACCATACAAATCTACATGGCTTAAAATGTAAGTCACACTTTTCAGACGGTGGTATACACGGTATACATACGTGGTTATATGGTTTAAAGGTTTTTAATTGTTTTTATGGTTAATTTATATGGTTTAAAGGTCACACTTTAAAGTCACACTTTAAAAGTGTGACCTTTACATCTTAAACCATATAAATTTATATGGTTTAAAACGCAAAGGTACACTAAAAGTCACACTTTTCAGACGGTCACACTTCCCTACCTTACCTTACCTTAGCGACTTGCAAAAAACTACTTTACGGCCTCAAAGCTAAGGCGCAAAACATGTTTTCAAGTAGAGCATGTACTGAATCAAGATTTAAAATCTCTGTTTTTCCTGAGCTTTCACTGAAAAAAAAAATGACTATGAGGATTTTAAACTGCTGACCAAGAGAACTTTTCACTGGGAAAAAATCCGCTAGAGAACTACCCCCAACGGCAAAATGGCGAACTAGTTGGAGAAATCGGTCACTTAAAGCCATTCTCATTTTAATACATTCGTCCAACTTGTCCAAAACTGATCCCCATTTTACCGTTAAGCAACCCTCTAACGGATTCCTCATTAACCTAAACTCTTTAAAAAATATGAGCAAAATTAATATTGATTTATTGTATAAAAAAATATATGCGAGTAACTGAGCTAAATTTAGCAATCACGAACGTGAGAATTACTTAACATTAAGCAAATTGAAGCACCAAATTTTGTGGTCTTTTTCCAAAAACAAACATAACAAATCTACCAAAAAAACGTGTTCAAACATCACTTTTTCAGCAGTGTTTTTCCAATACAAAAACCAACGGAAATAAAATTTTACCCTGTACCTTAAAATAACCAAAAAACTGGCTAGATCTTTTTCACTGTGCTTTAAAGAGATTTTAATCCTATAATATAATAATCTTTAAAAAAAATTGAATGTATACTCTGAATGGTAATATATATAAAAAGACGTATTCACGTCAGAAAAAAAATATATATATATAAAAAGATTGAGTAATAGATGTAGTTCATTTAATAACAATTTAAAAAAAATTATCACTAGTATTCTTGGAAGACATCCTTTTGATAAAAAAAAAGTAGAATGTTTTTTTTCTTTAATCTGCACAACTCTAGAGTGAGATTCAAAATTCGTATATAAAAAATTATCTTACAGTGTAAAAATCTATCGATCATTATACAGGGTGCCTACCAGGCGATTTAAATCGAAATGAAGGACCATTTCATGAGACTAAGGTTTGAAATTAGGTAAGTGAACGTAAGGACCTTAACACGTTAAAGCAAAAAAACCTATTTCTGAGCAAGTTTTCTTCACGATTTCAATAATTTTACCAGATTCGTAATCTTATCACACGGACATGATGATGGGATCAAGTAAAGACAATAATGTAATGATCAGATCACGTGAAATAATAGTGATAATTAGTCGTCAGTGAGATGTTGCTAAATCGTGTAAGGTAAAGTTAAGGAAGTGTAACCGTCTGAGAAGTGTGACTTTTACATTTTAAACTACATAAATACGCATGTTGAAAATTCGTTCTTGTTGGAATATATACACAAGATAATGATTTATTTATTCGCAACAAAAACGGATTTCCTACGCTCATGTTTATATGGTAAAGTCACACTTCCCTATCATGGCGTCTACGCCCTGATATTATAACTTGATAGGATTTGATCACTACGTACATGGCATGAAATTATTACATTGCTATGACGACATGGTCACACACAAGGATAAAGACCAATAAGGTAAAGGTGGGAAGTGTGACCGTCTGAAAAGTGTGACTTTTACATTTAAACTATATAAATACGCATGTTGAAAATTCGGTTTTGTTTGAATATAGATCACTAGATAATGATTTATTTATTCGCAGAAAAACGGACTTCCTACGCTCATGTTTGTATGGTAAAGTCACACTTCCCTATCATATTATTGCGTCTACGCCATGATATTATAACTTCATATGATTTCATCACTACGTGCATGGCACGAAATCATTACATTGTTATGACGACATTGTCACACATGACGATAAAGACCAATAAGGTAAAAATAGGGAAGTGAGACCGTCTGAAAAGTGTGACTTTTACATTTTAAACCATATAAATACGCATGTTGAAAATTCATTTTTGTCGGAATATATACACTAGATAATGATGTATTTATTTGCACAAACTCGGACTTCCTACACACATATTTATATGGTAAAGTCACACTTTTCTACCTTTACCTTTTTGGTCTTTATCCTCATGTGTGACAAGGTCGTCATAACAATGTAATGATTTCACGCCATGTACGTAGTGATCAAATCATATGAAGTTATAATATCATGGCATAGACGCAATGATATGATAGGGAAGTGTGACTTTATCATGTAAACGCGTGTGTAGGAAATCCGTTTCTGTGCGAATAAATACATCATTATCTAGTCTATATATTCCGACAAAAACGAATTTTCAACGAATATTTATATGGTTTAAAATGTTAGTCACACTTTTCAGACGGTCACACTTCCATACCTTTACCTTACCACAAAAGGGGGGGGGGAGCCAACGGTAGTCCATGGTCATGAGTTTTTCGACTTGAACGCGGAAGGCCCGCGATCCAGCTAAGGTCACACCTTGGATCTTTATACCATGGCATTCGCCTCTGTTACTTGTCATGAGATTATGTGAAATCATATCGTGATATCCTACAAGGTTCAAAATCTATGTCTAGCTATAGTAGGTAGTCTGTCACACCTTCTGTGAGATCCGATATTTGTTGGCATTAATATATAAGTTGGATTAAGATTTCAGAAAAAAGTAGGAGGCAGCGCTGGCAAAGTAATCTCAAAGAGTTTTGCTTGGTTCGGATCTTGATTCGCATTTGACCTATCAACTTCGGTTCGGTCCAGTTTTAAGGTAAAGGTAGTGAAGTGTGACCGTCTGAAAACGTGACTTTACCTTACAAACGTGTGTGTAGGAAGTCCGTTTTCGTGCGAATAAATACATCATTATCCAGTGTAAGGTAAAGGTAGAAAGTGGGATCGTCTGAAAAGTGTGACTTTCACATTTTAAACCATACACGGTAAAAAATTTTATGTTAACATTAACATAAATCGTGTGTAGCCCTTTTTTTATGTTAAAAATTAACATATTTATGTTAAAAAATAACATAATTATGTTAAAATAATAGCATAATTATGTTTATTTTAACATAAACTGTGTGTGGACTTTTTTTTTTTAACATAAAATTTTTTACCGTGTATAAATACGCATGTTGAAAATTCGTTTTTGTCGGAATATATACACTCGATAATGATGTATTTATTCGCACAAAATCGGATTTCCTACACACGTTTTCATGGTAAAGTCACACTTTTCAGACGGTCACACTTCCCTACCTTTACCTCAAGTTTTTTCAGAATAGTGCGTAGGAACCGGTTTCTAAGTTCAATTTTGGTCATTTTAGTGCATTGCGCTCGGATTTTTTTCCTGAACCCGGGGGGCAGTCCGGTTTGCCAGCACTGGTATGAGGAAAAACTGCCCAGCCTCCACTCCCTGTTAGGTCAAAATGTATGGCAAAAACGGTTTCACACCACATCACGGGAACAAACATGATGAATTTAATAACGGTCTAATGACGGAAGCAAAATCCATCCGCAGGAGGTGTTTTGATTGCTCTAAAAAAATCATGTGACCACACGTTTACAGTCAAAACAGACTATCTCTAATCATATTTACAATAGAGATACGTCATTTGACCTCCGGCGCACGGAAATGGGTGTTCTTCCTTGGTCACACCATATATAACAAAAGTCCTTTCTTTTAACCGTAATGATCCCATCACGTAAACGTAATGATCTTATAAGGAATCAAGTTTCAACATGTACGCACTAAGCCGAGAATTACGCAAAGTAATGATCTGGCGTTGAAAATAAAGATTTCATTTTCGCTCATAAAAGAAAAATAGGTAGACACCCTGAAACTATTTTAAAAGCCTAAAAATTACTTATTTGTCATAATAACAAAAGGAACTACGACTGGAATATTTTTTTTTTTTTTTTTCTATTTACATCAAAAAATTTTTTAGTATCCGAACAGATTTTATTGGAATGTTAAGTGGTGAATTTTGCTGATTTTGACGTAACGACAGAACATAGAAAGGCCCTTTCCCGAACCTTGGGGACTTCAATTTATACATCACCTGGGGAGGTTTTCCAGGGGATTTCAAAATCTAATTCGGTTAACGCGAAAGAGAGAGAGAGAGGGGGGGAAATTTTTCGATAATTTGAATACTGGATTTTTTGCGTATATATATCCCCTTCCTCCGTTTTTTTTTTCGTTGTTTTAAACGGGATCCTGTTCAAAATCGGCTTTGACGCGTTTCGCCACGGCATTATTAAACACATCTATGCTATGCCTCTTCTTCATATGAACTTTTAATTCGTATTTTCTGCTAAGGACATTGTGGCAGATCGGACATTCGGTACTCCCTTCGTGAGATTTGTAATGTTGACGACGTGAATCCTTATGTTTGAACGATTTCCCGCAAACTTCGCAAACCCATTTGGGGGGCCCTTGCGTCGTCGTCTTGGTACAATCTTCAGTATGACCCGAATACACCCAACCTGGAAATTCGAGTCATTGTTTTTTTCATTTTTTCCAGGCCTTTTCAAAACGCATTTTTTTTAAAACAAAAAAAAAATTGTCAACTAAAAAAATCAAAAAGGGGGAGATACCATTTTGAAAAAAAAAAAAAAAAAAAAAAAAAAAGGAAAACAAATAAAACAAACAAAAGTCAAGAGTAAAAAAAAAAATAATCATATAAAATAAATGATGGGTTAAGCAAAAGCGTAAATGGGAGAGAAATAAAAAAAAATGGTGCGAGATTTTTGTTAAAAAAATATGGTAAAAAAAATTCCAAACCATGCATGCTCCATAAAACGATTTTAAAAAAAAATTGATATCTACCCCCTACATCGTTTTATTCTTTTTTCTTTTAAATAACGGCGAAAAATCACTTTAGTTTTTATTTTAACTTACCAAAAAAAAACTTTAATTTTTTTTTTTTTAAATAAAAATAATGAAAACGAGGAACGATACTTTTTACCTTACCCAATTTTTTAAAAAAACACTTTTTGGTAAATGACCACTTATCACCGTCTGTTTTTTTTTTATGTACAATTTTCAAAAAAATAAATAAAAAATAATAATAAAAAAAGGAAAAAAAAAAACCATAATCCCAGCACATTATATAAAAGAAACATACAAAAAAATCTACACAATCTCCTTATACCGCACACAATCAACCAATAAAGTATCCAAGGAAGCAAATATATGTAATTCAAGCATCCATCACCCTTACGACAGATTTCGACACAAGAATTTCCATTTTTTCTTTTTTTTTTTCTTTTTTTTTAAAATGAAAAAATATTACAGGCAGTTTTTTTTTGGATAGTATCAAATAATGCGGGATCATATCGATGCTAGCGATTCTTAAATCGTTCTACAAAATTTAGTAGCAAAAATAGAATTTAAAAAAAAAAAAAAATCTGAAAAGGAATGTCCAGTTTTTTGAGGTACCGATTTTTCCGTAATTTAACCCTTGACCACTGGGTAGAGAAGATAAGGTAAAGGTAGGGAAGTGTGACCGTCTGAAGGGGTCGTCCATGTATTACGTAACGCCTGAAGGGGGGGGTGGGGGTCGAAGGAGGTGTTACGCGTTGTTACGGGGGGGTGGGGGGGAGCTGGGCCATGCGTTACGTAATTTTAATATTAAAATTATTTCAATTTTATTTCACTCTTTTATAAAAATTTTTACCAGTTATTCTTCAAAATAAAAAATAAAAAAAAATTTTTAACTGGTAAAATCTGATTAAAATTTATCAAAAAGCTGGAAATTTTTTTTGACTTCAAAAACGAAATTTAAATATTTTTCAATGTGGGGGGGGGTTAGAACCCGTGTTACGTAATATCGAAGGGGGGGGGGGTTACAGGTTGCGTTACGGGTGTGTTACAAGGGGGGAGGGGGGTCAAAAAGTGACCTTTTTTGCGTTACGTAATACATGGACGACCCCGAAAAGTGTGACTTTACCTTATAAACATGTGTGTAGGAAGCCCGTTTTTGTGCGAATAAATACATCATTATCCAGTGTAAGGTAAAAGTAGGGAAGTGTGACCGTCTGAAAAGTGTGACTTTCACATTTTAAACCATATAAATACGCATGTTGAAAATTCGTTTTTGTCGGAATATATACATCATTATTAAGTGTAAATATAACCTTAATAATGATGTAATTATTCGCACAAAATCGGATTTCCTACACACGTTTTCATAATAGTCACACTTTTCAGACGGTCACACGTTCCTACCTTTACCTCATATATTCCGACAAAAACGATTTTTCAACATGCTTATTTATATGGCTTAAAATGTAAAAGTCACACTTTTCATACGGTCACACTTCCCTACCTTTACCTTAATTTGGTTTGCATCACTTAAATCAGACCTTTTTGATTAACCAATTCAGTTTAATCATTTTATATAATTATCAGAATTATGTGGCAGAATTTCTTTAGTAAACCCAATGGGCCCATAACCTGAGTGGCTAACTGTAAGACAACTTTAGATCCTAAAATAATGGAGTATTCAACTTTAATCGAGCTCTGTGATCGACTAAAGATCTTCAATTACCGGTATTAGTTTAGTGTTTTTCTTTTGAGTCAAATCTAATTAAAACTTGGCCGGGTGCACTCCGTGCACCTTGACGCGGGTATATTCCAATTTGCTAAATCAAAAATGGGCGGACGTAGGTTTCAAGCGATCTTCTTTATCATCGGCCAATCAGAGAACAAAACTTCTCCAAAACTAAGTCTGCAACCATCTCTCTTTAGGCTCTCTGGAGCGAACAATTTAGCAAAAAGGTATTAAAATGGAAAACTTTTTAAAAAATTGAAAAATTTTGAAACCAGTCCCGTTAGGAATCTTTCCATACTGGCCAGAGCCAACTTTAATTTTTTCCCCGAAAATCAATTGGAGCAACAACAAGCAGCCTTGAAAGCTGTTCAAAAATTTAAATAAAATCTCCATTCGGGATTTTTTTTTCAAAAAAAAAAAAAAAAAAAAAAAAAAAAAAAAAAAAAAAAAGTTCCAATAGCCAAAATATTCCCAAGTCAAATAAGAGGGAACTTTCACCTCCCAAAAATAAAACTGATTACATCTTTCTTTTTATGTCTCCCACGGGAATCTCATTTCTCTTTCTGCATTTATTCCAGAAAAAGGCAACTGGACATTCCGAATAAAAAAAAAATTCAAAAGCTTAAGAACCTCTTGCTCGATATCAACACCAAATTAAAAAAAAAAAGAAACATACATTCTTTGATACTAACAATATCCAAATCAGTTAATAATCGCAGATTGTGCACCATAAGCCGAATAAGCAGTAAAGCTGTGTACGCATAATTTCTAGCAAAGATTTCATTTTTAATTTTTTTTTCTTTTTTAAATCAATTTCATTGGGTTAATATGAAGGCAATTTTTTTTAAAAAAATAAATATTTTCCAATGGGCCATCAAACAGAATAAAAAAAAAAAAAAAAAAAGGACAAAGGGGGACCAAAAAAAATACAGTCTTCAATGTGAAAAAACAAAAAAAAAAATTTTTTGCACCTGGAGTTTTCAATAAAATCGAATCCAGTTGCAAAAAAAGAAATAAAAAAAAACCAGTGCCATCGCAAAAAAGCACTTAAAAATAAAGTTTGCGAGGGAGGGAAGGGCTGTCCGGGGGGAAAAAGAAAAATATTTTAAAAATGCATCGCATTCGATTCCCAACGCGGATTTCCTTAGCCGCAGAAATTCACTCCGGGTTACTGCAATTAGAAAAGCTATACCTTCCGAAAAGTAATTTCAAAAACTCCGATTCGAGCTCAAGAGACAAGTAAACAGACAATACCATCAAGAGCAAATCACTCCCGGGGGACGAATAAAGACGGGAAATTTCTGATGAAATTTCTATTGTACCGTAATGAAATTCAGATGGGATGTTTGAGGGCACTTTTTACCCACGTCGAGAATTTTAACTTTTTAAAAGATTAAACTTCTTCTTTGTGTGTGTTCATGGAAAACAAGACAAGAGAGAGAGAGAAAGGAAGGCGCAAAAAAAAAAAGGTTTTATTTTCTGTCTTCTTTTTTTTTCCTCATTCTTCCCTTACTCCGGACGTTGCGACGGCACTGGCTTTTTTCTTATTTATTTATTTCTTCTTTTTTTTTTTCTGAATGAAAGTTTGATTTTTTCACTTACCCTGTAGCGATTCTACGTTTCCTGACGTTCCAGGTTTTAACAAGGCCTGATCTGTTATTGACGTTAAACCTTTATCTGAAAAAAAAAGTAAAAGAATTTTTTAGTAGAATTTCGTTATCACAAGCAAGAAGCACTCGGAGTCGAAAAAAAAGGAAAGCTTAAATGCTTTCGGGTTCGCAAAAAAATGTTAGAATTCGTACGGTTCACTTTTTTAGCAGAAACTGAAAGAGACCAAATGAGAAAAAAATATTAATATTTATAAAACATTTTTGAAATGTTTTTCCATATTCTAAAAATATTTTACAAATATTTTTTGAAACAAAAAGCAATAAAAATATTTTTAAAATCTTTGTCATTATTTTTGAAATATTGAAAAATTTTTGCATAATATTTTTAAAACATGGAAAAATATTTGCATATAAAACATAGACAACTATTTGCATAGGCCTAATATTTTTAAAACATGAAGAACTATTTGCATAATATTTTTAAAACATTGAAAAATATTGGCATATTTTTAAAACATTGAAAAATATTTGCATATATTTAAAACATGGACAACTATTTGCATAGGCCTAATATTTTTAAAACATGAAGAACTATTTGCATAATATTTCTAAAACGTTGCAAAATATTTGCATAATATTTTTAAAACATGGAAAAATATTTGCATATTTTTAAAACATTGAAAAATATTTGCATGGGCCTAATATTTCTAAAACGTTGAAAAATATTTGCATAATATTTCTAAAACGTTGAAAAATATTTGCATAATATTTTTAAAAAATGGAAAAATATTTGCATAATATTTTTAAAAAATGAAAAAATATTTGCATATTTTTAAAACATTGAAAAATATTTGCATAAAATTTTTAAAACATGGAAAAATATTTGCATAATATTTTTAAAAAATGGAAAAATATTTGCATATTTTTAAAACATTGAAAAATATTTGCATATTTTTAGAACATTGAAAAATATTTGCATGGGCCTAATATTTTTAAAACATGAAAAACTATTTGCATAATATTTCTAAAACGTTGAAAAATATTTGCATAATATTTTTAAAACATGGAAAAATATTTGCATAATATTTTTTTTCTCATTGGGCAGGCTTCAGCGAATTCTGGAAGGAATGCCTGTTTTATCTAACACTCAATTTTCGGGGATAAAATGCAAATTTTAGGTTTTTAACACACTCCTTTGACTTGTTCCTGTAGTTCTGGTGCAAGTTTCAATTTCTTTCAAGCAAATACGAATCCGCCAAACAAAATGAAACTTTTTCGGGCGCAAATGTTTTTGAAATCATTTTTTTCATATACAATTCAGACATGTAGGAACTTGCAGTAAACACTTCAGGATGCATCAAAGAAATTTATACAAAATCCAAATGTCTAAATTTGGATTTTTCGCCCGTAAATTTAGTTTTAGGCAAAACAATCATTCCTTCCAGTATTCACTGAAGTCTACTCTTCAGTTTTTTTCCTGAAAATTTTGATCTGCTCCTCCTGGGTACTTTTAGGGCCTAAAGGCCCTCTGCGATGCACTGGAGCAAAATATATCTCTCGTATTAAATTAAGAATCTTTTTTTTTTTTAATTTAAGTTTCTTTTCTAAATGAAAAAAATGTCATTCGCAAAAAAAAAGTTATTTCAATAAAGCCTTTATTAAGACACAAAGTCAAGAAGGGCAGGAGCATTTTTTTTACTCCCTCCCTCTCCCGTTTCCTGCAGTCATAAAATTTGTACCCAAATGCTAAGAAGGTCCAAAAAAAAAAAAAAAAAAATCGATCTCCACAAGTGTTGCTGCACCTTGAAATTTGCATTAAATATATCATCTGAAACCACCCTGACCTTTTTTTAGATTTTTTAAAAATTATTTACACTGCATTACCATTCATTTTACATATGCTAAATATAGGCTCTAACTAAAATCCTATGGTCGGTACATGGCAAGGGGAACATCAAAAAATTTCGTAGAGGCGAAAAGCCGAATTCAACGCCTTATTTTAATTCTAAACGGTAGTCTCTCAGTAATTATTTTTAATTCTTATTTACAGGAGCAAGGGAGACATAACAAAGGCAATTTTTGGACCGAAAATGGCTCAAAATAGAAGGAAAATTTTTTAAAATTAAAAAACGCTTTAAAGATTATTACAAAATAAGGTCCTCACCATACTGTCAGGAACTCATCTTCCAAAATGATTCTGGCCTAAAAAACTTTTTTTACCGCCAAAAATCCTAAAACAATCTGCGCAACCTTTTAAAGAAATTTTCTAAGATTTGAAAAAAAAAAAAAAAAAAAAATCAGGAGCATTTTGGAAAAGTATAAAACATAGATTTTTTTTTTTTACTTTTGTTCCTAAAAAAAATCGCTCAAGTTTTAGGGATAGCCTACTTCAACTCCCACAAAATTTTTATTTCATATTTCCTAATCCTTAAGTATATGTTGTTAAAATGTCACATTTTGCTTAAATACAAATACTAGAAAAAATCCTATTTGTAACTAAGGTGTTTAAATGTTAAAAAAAAAAAAACTATCCAAAAAAATTGTCAAGCAGGAAACGAGAAGTCTCAGACAATCAAATTATAACGCTCTATCCAGAAAAGCCCTTTGACTTTTCTATATCCTCCTAGACTTATTTCAAATTTTCTTATCATTATTAGAAAACTTCTACCAATTCAGATTATTCAATTATTACAACTGCACCACTTTAGCAAAACTGGACAATTATCTGAGGTATTGAAGTTCTGATGGAGTATTTCAATGACCGCTTACAACAGGGTTATTTCTGTTTCCTTAAACAATACAGATACATATATAAGCAAACTTAATTTCAATGATGGTAGTTAAACCCATCCCAGAGATGCCTGAGCCTTCGTCTTTGCAGAACCCTCCTGGAGAATACTCCTAATTTTTGATGACAAAATCAGTTTTCACAGTTTGGCATATCCTGAGCTTTTACGATTTATCAGTGTCAAGCTAATCTCAAATGCAGTGATTCCACCCCCAAAATATTTGGGTACTGCAAACAATAAAATAGGGTTTTGTCCCCAAAATGGTTCTTTTGGTCCTTCTACAATACCATCATGATAAATAAAAATTAAAAAAGTCACTCAAATGGCAGATCTTCCAAGTATCGATTCTGCTCCTAAATTCCATAAAGCCCCATATGAAATCCTCATGATCTTTAGGTTTTAATTAAGCTCAGCACTAACTTCTTTACTTATTAAAAAAAAAAAAAAAAATAATAATAATAATAAAAATAATTACCTATTTCAGAACCTGGCACTCCGTCCCCTTTTATGGAAGGATGGGGGGAATCTCTAGAATTTGTACTAAATAATTCAACACTATCTTTATCCACACTTTTGTCCATTAGTTGGCTAACGTCCATCATACCACTTTCTTGTTCACTGTAACTACTGTCATTATCGTCGAAATCGTTCACTTCGACTTTAGGTACTATCGGGGTTTCCCCGCCAGAGTCAACCTCCTCCTTGACAGACGGTATCACTACTTTCTTTTTGCTTTGCTTCCCATCACTTTCCCCACTACTTTCTTTGTTAATACTGTTCACAACTTTAACTGGACTGAATTTCCTTTTCCTATTCACGGCGGTAGGAGTGCTAGGTCTATTCGATTGGGGTTGATTGTAAAACGAAACAGCACCAGCGGGATGTGGAATGTTTGAACGGGGCGTCGACGTCTTCTGCTGATGATTCGGCCTATTATTAGATAAGTCTTGCACAGCTCCGAGTAATGAAGATTCAAGAAGTGACGGATGCCTTCGTCGATTCTGGAAAAAGAACAAATAAAAGATTTCAAAGTTAGAAATTGGTGCAATGCTTAAAACTAATTTTTTTTTTTTTACTTTAAAAACTTTTGGCTATAAATTCTTCGAAAAGAAAAAAATTGAAAAAAAAAAAAAATTATCGAAGAGAAATTCTTGCTTATTTGGAATTTTATTCAAAAAATTCAATGGCCACGGAACTAAATTTCATTAATTTTAGGAAATTGGGAGGGCCATGAGAGACTAAAACAGGTGCACGTGAGTCCTTGTAATTTACCGCTTTATCCCAGGGGAAAAATTATAAATGCAAAAAAAATATGAGCTTAGGGCATCCTCTGAAGCATAAAAATACTCCAGGGTCATTCCAATGAAATTTTGATCCAAGCTTGCTTAGAACATGAAAAAAGTTACTTTTTCAGAATTTTAAGCGAAATTTTTGACAACTTTCTCAAAGAAAGGCTGAAGCCGACTTTAGAATCAGGAGCTACAAAAGTTCAACTTAAACAGTTTTGCAGCAAAAAAATAGTCTTTCTTAGGGCGAAAAAATTATGCGGAAATGAGCCTAGATTAGTTTATACCTTGATACGACATTAATTCATTAAAACATCATTATGCCTTGAAAAGGGGCAGTTCGAAAATGCTTTTTCAAAATGTAAACATAAACTTTTTTTTCCTACTGCTCCTTATCCAGGGAATTATTAATTGCATTAATTCTCAAGAAACACTCCTTAGAACAGCTAGCATTTCTAATTAAAAAAAAAAAAAATTTTTTTTAATTGAAAGCTTTAGTTAAGTACTGCAGCTCTTTTTTTATATTGAAAAAGAAAATTGAGCTATGAACTATGATAAAGAAGCCCTTAAACCCCCCTCCTATACTGCCTTTAAAGCAAGTGAAAATATCACATTGCTTTCCTTCTCAGTTTATGCTCATGTAAAATTTTTCTCAAAGGAAAAAAAAAAAAAAAGTGACCTTGAAAATTCAAACAAAAAAGAAAATATTTTCTCCTTGCAATTTAATTGGCTGCATTGCATCATAATTTCCCAACAAAAATTTGCACAGTTAAACTGGCGCCTAATCGGCGATACGCCACTGCGACCATAAAAAACCCTCCAAAAAAAAAAAATGACAGGTTAAAAATACTTAACAAGGACAATGACCCAGGGTTCAGTCTATTCACCAGGCAAAAAAAAAAAAGGTTCTGTTACCCATTGATTTACAACCTGAACAGGTTTCTTTCATTTTACCCCAAGGGTTGATGTCTGCTTCTGACACTATGCACAATATCCAACAAAACCAACTGCACATAAGCAATTTTCTCTTTTTTAATTTTCACTTTAAAAAAAATACAAACCTCTTCTTTATAATTATTATCCTTATTAGAAGAACCTGAGCCATCTGTCAGCCCTTGAACAGCTAACATTTCAGCAGTCGTAAGAAAGGACGATAATTGTTCTTGCTCAACATTAACCTCTCCATGGTACATAAAATCGACAATTGCAACTAAATCCTCAAATTTAACATTACGAAATATTATAACAGGATGTTTACATGGATTTTCCTGTAACAAAAAGGAAACAAAAAAAATTAACAGCCTGTAGTTAACAGCCACAATTCTTATGTCTATTTTCTTGCTTATTCTAAGTTTATATTCTAGGTCTAAGCATATTTTAACTTACCTTAAAAACATTTTTAAAGTAGGTACTACATGCTGACAACAGCATTTTGTGTGCCAATATCTTCTTCCCTTCACAGCTCAGAGTCACATCGACTAAGTCTTCATCACTTCTTAAATTATCAAAAGCACATGTTATGTGCTGCACATAATTATTCCATCGCAGTGAAAACTGCTGATTCGTTCCCATTTTCATGTATGCAGTATAGAAGATTTCTAAGGGAAGAGAAAAAAAAAATGTGAAAGAAACATGAGCATGAAAAATACAAAATGGCCTAATCATTCAGTCATGGTCATTTGTATATCTCTAAGTACCGTAACTGGAATGAGGGCTTCAGGGCGTTCACCCGTTCACGAAGCAGTCAAAGCCAAGCCTAAACGAGATTCTTTACCAGCTTAGTATGAAACAGGATTAACTGATATAAATGCGAGTATCGATTTATCTTTTCACTATTCGGTAGTTCGTTATCCTGCTTTTTAACATTTTAAAACACATTACGATCACTGCACTCGGATTAATATTTGAAAAAACATAAACTAACCTTCATCACAAATTGTTTTAGCAATGTAAAATTCCTTCGCTTTTCCAAAGACTATGTGACAAAGAACGCAAAACGACGCGTCTTCTCCAGCGAGAACGAAATAATGTAGACCCGTAGGTGGCGGTGGTATCCATTAGCTTGTAGCAAAAATGGCGGTTTTGCGGCCATGTAAGGCCGCCATGTTGCGGGGAATTTGAAATACGAACCGCTAAAAAATGCTTTGTGACACGATGACTTTATTATTCGGAGAAGTAAAATTATTTGGACACTTACAGAAAACAATCAAATAAATAAATAAAGTTTGATTGGGCATTGCATCTTACACTTAATTCGTACGTAACATTTTTCAAAACTCAACCAATCATAGCATTCTTTTTTTTTGGCAAAGTTGAAAAACAAATGCCAAAATGGCGTTTTGTTTTTGAAGTTATTTAAAGGGTTTTATTTCGTTTTTGTTTCTTAAAAAGGTTTCTGTCAAGATTTTTTACTTAAATAGAACCCGTTAATTAAATGGCAGCGTGATATTCTGTAAAATTAAAAGGCTTTATGAATAGTAAACAAAGGTTTGTTTACAAAGCGAAGTGATTCCAAGCGGACGATTTTCACGAATTTTCAACATGGCTCCGGCCAAAAGACGAGATTTTGGATTTAAGGCGAATTAATTGTTAATATTTCTATTTCGGGATGGTGAATGGCTAAAATCATCCATAAATTAACCCCAACCGTAGTTTTTTAATGTCTTACACACCGAAAATAAAAAATTATAGTGTTTTAGAAAAACGGGGCCGATTTTTAAGCAAAATCCGATAAGGATAATGTAATTTATATCTCCAAATCTAAGTGGCCAAAAATTCTAAAAAAAAATTAGGGGTGTTCTGATGCTATTATGAATCTCGTTTTCAAGTTTCATCGAAATCCAATATAATACCCAAGTGTAAAAACTCACCTTAACTACAAATACGACTCCTTTAACTGCATATGTTCGAAAAACAAGGGACATCAACCGCTTTCAATCGCCTTATGAACATCATTTTGTATCTCAGAGCCAAAATGCCAAGCCTGAAATGGCTGTAATTTTTTCATTTCCCGTAAAAAACTATCAAGTTGTATGGCAACTTTAAATGCGACGTTTTGGCTCAAAGCTACAGCACATCAAGCCGTTAACAATAAAGTATTTTACAATTACAAGTTCAGTAAATTTCAATATATTTGAAACAACTTAACAAAATTAAATTTTATTTTACAGTTTGACGAAAGTCGGTTGCATCATTTCCCGCTACAATATTCGTCGAAGAATTTTTTGGTTCAGAAACCCGAATGTCCGCGATAGGTAGTTGCCTGGAATCATCATGCGATTCTTTCTTAGCCTTTCGATTCTTTCTTATCTTCGTAGTTTTTACTTTCTTCCCTTCAGTATCATGAGTCTCCGATGGAACTGATTTAAGATTTCGATCAGGTTTCGGTTTCCCCATTTCTCCCATGGCCAGATCAATTTCACGTAATATTTCTGTTATCTTATTTAATTTTCTGTTCTAGAAAACCATTCCTGTTCGATTTGGTCTTGCAAAATTTTCCTTGCCTTGTTCAAGATTTCGTCAATTTTGTCGAAGTTTTCATATTCTCTCTTCCTTGTCGAATAGCATCTTTTGTGAATACGGCTAGAGCAAAAAAGGCATTGCCCAGTATTTCGGCCAAAAAAAATCCTTGATGTAGCAGCACTGAGATCTGAAATTATAATAAAAGAAAAAAATGTTAAAATCACATGTAAAAAATATTAACTAATCTTTTAAGGATTGTTTCTACAAAAGAGAAAACGCGCTGTACAAAGCCCGCATTACCACCTCATTTAAACTTAAATTTCAAATTTTAATCATTTACTTTAATAACAGGAAAAGCCTGAAAAATGAGTTCTAAGCGAGGGGTTGCTCACTCGGCGAAAAAGTGTACAGAGGTCGTCCATATATTACGTAACACAAAATTGGATTAGGATTGCCTCTTCATCACGACCGAGCAGATCCTGAGGTTTTCCTGGACCTAGTAAAATTGTCCATAAACACCTTACATCACGCGGCGTAGACTCATCACCCATGAACGATGAATTGGCCGATTACGTACGAGCAAGGATTCGGGAGAAAGCCAGCGTGCATGATATTTTTCCTTTTTTTTTCATGCTGGCGATGTGTGTTCGAAATTTGGAGTCAAATTTTTTTTTTTTTAAATAGTTCAGACTATTTAAAAAAAAAAGACGAAATATCGCAAAATAGCGATAAAACTAAATTTTGAAAAGCAAACATGCATAGGCATGTTGTGACTCACGGGGATAAGCTTGAAAAAGTTCAAAAAACATTTTTACGCTATTTACATTACCGGAAGTATGGCGTTTATTTTCACTACGATAGGCACCCAGTTCGTACGATTGACACGCAGCTGGATTTCAACATATCATCCCTTCAGAACAGGAAGCATTTAAATGATGCAATTTTTATCTACAGAATTTTCAATTATTTAATTGACTGTCCAGACTTACTCTCCCGATTCCATCTGCATGTCCCGAGCCGTAGAACAAGACAAAAACACAAAATCTTCACTTTTCCTATATCAACGTCACGCTTAAACTCTCCTCTCTCAAGATGCATGAACCTCCTTAACAACTTATGCGCAAATCAGGAATTAGATCTTTTCAGCATGTCGCTCAATGATTTCAAAAAAAGAGCCATGGAATATCTGCTTTCTAGTCATATTTAATTTGTGATCCCCTTGTTTAATACTGTATACAATTCTTTATCTTTATAAGTTTTTAATATTGTAAACGCTAATTTTATTCTTTTGTAAAAATTTTTTTTTTTAACCAAAATTTGTTATAGGGCTTTTTTATGAGCCTGTAAATTTTGAGAATAATAAAGAATAAAGAAATAAAATGGCTCTGGCTGCCAATTTATCAAAAAATGAAGGAGGGGGGCCCGAAGCGCCCGACCTGGCATATTCAATACATGCACACCTTTCCTATTCAATACATGGACACCTTTCCTATTCAATACATGCACACCTTTCCTATTCAATACATGCACACCTCCCCTATTCAATACATGTACATATTCCCTTTGTGCATGCAAGCGATCAAATTAGTTCCTCTGAGTGGTGAATAAATGCGAGGGATCCACCGTGGCTCAAAATTAAGGGATTGGCAGTTAACATGGGAGTGGACCAGGGACCTTCTTGGTTTTCTATGAAACAAGCCTTCTATAATCAATTACTCATTCTTTATTTGCAGTATACATATTCATTTCTTGAAAATATGTTGAGAAATTCGTGAGATATCCTTCACATTTGCTCCTAAAGCTTCACATTTTATCGCCATCATTAACACATTGTAGGTGGCCCGTAGCCTAGTTCATAGCGCGCTCGACTCTCAATCATGAGATGCGACGCGTCGTGCTTCTATCCTAGTTCACAGCTAGGAATTTTTCTCAGGTCAAAACTAGTGCGCTAGTCAGAAAATCAACGGTCACCACCCCTCGGAAGGCAATGGCAAACCACCGAGCGGAAACTGCCTAGTAAAATCTCTCAAAAATAGCCGTTCGGAACCGGCGTTAAACTGTAGGTCCCATATGCCTGTGAGCGCACGCACAGGTGTATGTGAGAGATCACCACGCTCGTAATCGAGTAAAGGACTAAAAAGAAGAAGAAGAACACATTGTAGTGTTTGGAAAAATCACTAGGTGACAATTCAAAACAGCAAGAATGGCAAGCTGTATTTCTCGTATCAAACAAATCTAATTTTCCGAGAAGTTTGTATTTTCTGGGATTTTGTAACACAACTGCAATGAACAAATGCGTCGTCTCTAACTTATCAACTGGCTTCTTTAACAAAGCAGCTCGCCGATTAGAGGACATCTCAAAAGGTAAATTCTTAGCTTCAAACATATCGCTTACGATTTTTTTGCCATTGTAGTGGATCATGTAGTGATCTAATAAAAGGTTGTGCAAAATTCTAAATAACTGCATCAGTTTATTGAAATTATCGGCGTCTAACGTCTTTTGAAAGTTCAGTTTAATTCCTAAAAAAGGGTCGATAACTTAACTCCGAAAAATTTTATTCCGAATTCCGAATATTTTAATTCCGAACGCCGAATTCCGAAAATTAAAGAATTCCGAAAATAATAAAATAATTTTTTCCCGTCCGAATTAAAAGAATTTCGATTTCTGAAAAGGATAAAAATAAATTATTTATTTATTCTATATTTTATAATCATCAGTGCTGAGTATTGATACATGTTTTTTGAAAAACAACTAATAGAGAAGTCACAGGTTTTGAGATGACTCCATCGTTTAATTGTGCTATGGGAGATATGACAAAGTGCGTAATTTTGACTCAGTAAAAAAAACTGTTAGTCCCCGAAAAGAGAAAAAACAAAAATTTGAATTTGAATGACCGCCAAAACGGAACGTGAAGGAACATGACGTCATCTGCCTAAAAGTGGTTGTGTTCATTTCTGAAACTCTGAACGGCATCGATGGGTAATGTTTACAAGCATGTTTAGAAACAAGACGTGTCTCGCTTCGATACAGGCAGATGACGTCACACCAATAAAAAATCGTTTAAGGAGAGATCACGTGACAAAAACTTTTCCGGACTTTGTTTTTATTTTTTTTTTAATTTGATGAAAAATTTTCACGTTTAAATACTGGTTTTTAGTTAAGAGCATACTACACATTAGTTTCCAGTAAAAATCTCAAAACATGTGACTTGTCTATTAAATAATCACAGATTGAAAAAATAATTAATCACATATTAGTTGGGCAGTTCTCACCAAAACGGGATTTTTTATGTCGCCATTTTTCCATTTAAAAAAATTTTGTTTACATCTCCTCCGAACAAGTTAATTGCAACAATATACGCTAAATTCGATATTGAATACGGTTTTGTAAACGGGCACATCTGAAGTTGAAGGAACTACATCATATGTGCTGATTTTGGTATAAAGTATCACTAATACGGGAAAGAATAGTGTTTTAATTTGTTCGGAGGAGAGGGGAGTTTGCAACACATGCAAAATGTAAGCAAACAAGTTTTAAACTCCGAAACAACTATTAGAGTCGTGTAGGTTTCGTTATATTGACTATCCGAAATTTCGAAGCGGGGACTGTGACATGATACGTTCCGCTCTTCTATAAAATTCCATTTCGCAAGGGATCCATATTTATATGGGTCCTGAACGAGTAACGACAAATAAATTTGTGTGGTCTCCATTTTATCAACGGGTGAATTCATAAGTACAAATCTATTATGTTTACCAAGGGGTCGAAGTGGTGACTCGATTCATCTAGCGGCATCGTGATCAATGAAGTTAAGCAGCATTGTGAACGGCCAGTTAGTGGATGGGTGACCACCGACACTCCCTCCCTCTAGTAGGGATTGTAGGAATTACTTATACAGTCATCTTAACCTCATTGTACAAGTAGTTCCTAAACAAAAACAGAGTTTCAGACCGCAACGTGAAATAAACTACGAAAGAAATAAGACTGACCGAAAAGTCAATTAAACTACCATTAGTGCATGGACATGGCAATCTAGCCCGTCCAAATAAAGTCTCAAAAAAAAAAAAAAAAAAGAAAAAAAAAATTATGTTTACTAATTGCAAAAGGAAAGTCTTTCGGGAATGACTCTATCTGTTTTAATGTGACTGGTTTTCCTTTGCATTCCAGTACGTAATGATCACGTAAAAGAGAATGTACCACTCTGAATAAGAATATATAATACTAGCCGCTTCGGGGCCGCTTCGCGGCCCCTTCGCGTCTAGCCTAAAGTAATGTAGAAAACGCAAAAACGTTAAATACTTTATTCTTTTCCGCCAAAAAAAAACTTTAATTTTTTTTAAACTTTTACTGTCTGTTTTTTAGATTCTGTCTTTCTATTTCGGTTTGGAACATTTGCAAAACGTCATTTTTGCAAAAGGTCCAAATTGCAAATGTTCGAAAAAAAGTTTGGATCATTTGCAAGAACTATATTGCAAATGTTCCAAAATTTTTGGATCATCAGGGAAACAACTTGAGGAAGAAAACCCGAAAAAAACCGAAGAAAGTCAAATCGCGAAACAAATCATGATAATTATTTAACAAAGGTTATAAAATATCGAGAAAAATTCAAGACTGCTATCAGATCTGTACAACAAGTTAAGAAAATGCTTTCAGCCAAAGCAAAACCTGGGGAGTGACATACTGTGTTCCTCACACTAATAAGTGGGCATTTTGCTAGCGAACCGTAGGGGGTCGAAGTGGTGACTCGTTTCATCTAACGGCATCGTGATCAATGAAGTTAAGCAGCATTGAGAACGGCCAGTTACTGGATGGGTGACCACCGACACTCCCTCCCTCTAGCAGGGATTATAGGAATTACTAATACACAGTCATCTTAACCTCACTGTAAAAAAGCAGTTCCTATCAAAAAATTATGTACCTGACCGAAACGTCAATTAAACTATGGAAGAAATGACCGGAAAGTCAAATAAACTATGAAAGAAAGGACCGAAAAAAAAACCGTAATGTATCGGATTCTGCACTATGATAGCAACAAAGATATCAGTAATCTCCCACTCGTTTACTGGATCTTTTGTAAAAGCTTGTTCTATAGACTTACTAATCTTAATCGGTATTTTATGTAAGGGGGGGGGGGCGCCCAAAAACCCGAAAAAAAGTCTTACGTAACTCTTGAACGTTCCCTAACTAAATTAGTTTTTCCTAAAGATTTGTGTTTGATTAGATCCTGAATTATTACAGTCATAAAAATCTCTACAGTTTCCCATTCTTGGACGGGATATTTTCTTAGAGAAACTCTGCGATATTTATTAACTTCAAACGGAAGATTTCCTGCGTTCAGTTGCTCATTTTAATCGATTTCCCTCTAGAATTGCTAATATATAAAACTCAAACATTAGTTTTTCAGTGATCCTAAGTCAATGTACTAAGTTGCCGAAATTGTCTGTAGCCTTACTTGGATGAAAAAAAAAAAAAAAATTATTCACTTCGATAAAAAAAACCCCCAGTTTTGATTTAATCTGAATCTCCAAATATGAAATTTGACCCCATACCCAGGGACCGAATTTTCAGCCTCAAATAAAAAATATAAAAAATAACACGTTTAGAATAAAAATTTGATCAAAACCTTTAATCGCGTTCTAAAACTTTAATCGGTTTTCTAAAACCGCTAACTTAAAAGCTTCATAACTCCGTAAAAATGGGCGCAAAAAAAAGTCCTCTTATTTAGAATGAAATGGAATAAGAAACCACCAAAAAGTCGATTTCGAAAATTTTCACCCTTAGGAGTAGGGACCCTATTTCAGTATTCAGTTTATTGTCACCAATTTTTTTTTTTTTTTTTTTTATCGGTACTAACTATTCTCCAACCGGAAAACGAGTAATATGTATCCAAAAGATCTTGCTTCTTGGTAACTATTTTTAATTCTAAAGAACTTTAGAAAGGTAATTAAAAAATTAGTTTCTTACCTTCACTTCTTCTTGACGCAAGACGATAAAAACCATTTCCTTTCCATCCAGTCGCTGATTTTATGACATTCAAATTTATGTTTCCATTATTCTTGATTCCTAAAAAAAAAAAAAAAAATTAAGAATTTGATTAAAAGGGAAATACAAAAATCTCTCTAAAGCCTACACTGCTGTACGTTAATTCTAAATAACTACATATTTATATGACAGATAACTGTCATAATTCTTACGTAAAAATAAAAGATATAGTTTTTTGATGAAATTTTAACAATTCGATTAATGCAAATGGTATGAAACTCTTGATTATAAACAATCGAAACCTTTTGATGTTTTTCTAAAGCTAAATGAATAAACGAATGAATGAATGAATGAATGATTGAAAAGGAATTAAAATTAAAGCTGAAAGGGGATATATAGACTTGCTTGTGCGTTAAATCCACTGATAAGAGTGCTTAGATTTAAACTATGATGATTGCAGAGCAGAATAATAACAAAATAAAAGTAAGTAAGGTAAGTAAGAGCAAGAGATTGAAAGATATCCAGTACTAATTAAAGTATTTAATGATACCGAAGTTTATGTAAGGGAAATGAAAAAAAAAAAAAACTCCAGTACAAATTAAAATGTGTTATGAAGAGCTGAAAGGATGCTTTCGTCTTACAGTATTTGATAGTAGAAACTGAAGGAAATCAAAAAACTTATGCAATAGTCCAATTAATATACAAATGAATAGATTTTTGATATTATATGGTTTCTTTGCAGTGTAGTTGGCAATGACTACAGCATTGTTGGGTACGGTGTAAAGAAGTAAATGTACTGTCATATAGGGTAAATTCTATTAGCAGCATAAGGACTAGTTGCCAAAAGAATAAAATTGGTTAAATAGGGTTACAGAATAATATAAAGTCTTGATTTATTAAATAAGGTTAAAATGACTATATTGATTACAGTATGAAAATGCAGTTCAGTCAAGATGAATTAACTTTATAGTGCTAGCGACTGTTTTATTTACACTGACTTTGGATAAGTATACATGGATCAAAGTATGAATGATTTCTAAGTAGTAAAGTAACGGAAAAGAGACCAAAAGATAAATGAAAACATAGGATACATATTACATAGGATTTTAATACATGACAGAGAATATTATGAGAATATTATTTACTCACCTCTGAATAATTTTAACATTCTAATGAAATAAATTAATTAAATTACAATAAGCCAATAACACCAATTCAAATTCAGAAGTCTTAAAGCACAGAAGACGAGAAGCTGCGAGAACGAAATAATGTAGGCCCGTAGGTGGCAGTGGTATCCATTAGCTTGTAGCAAAAATATCAGTTTTGCGGCCAGGTAAAGCCGCCCCACAGCGGGAATCGAAATTTATTCTACGAACTACTTAAAATGCTTTCTGACCTGATAATTCTACCTTTCGAAGAAGTAAAATTATTTGGACACTTACAAAAAAAATCAAATAAATGAATAAAGTTTGTTTGGGCAAAGCATCTTAACAGCACAACAAGGAAAATAGTTACAAAATCATAAATTTCTCTATGCTTGTTTTTTTCACGGTCTAGTCTTGCGGTAAGACCGTGGTTTTTCTCTTTGCTGTCTTTCAGATAGCAAATAAACAATCTGAGAAAGTTATACAGTATTTAATAAAAAAATCTGTTATTTTTGTAAATCACCAGGATAACCCTCTGCTCCAGCATTTCACCGTCATAAAAACTTATTTCTTTGCGAATTATATCGATATATCGAAATTCAATATCGATATTTATTTACCATCCCAGGGGGGTTTAAGTTAAATGGACGATTTGGTCGTGCGATACTAGCGCCAAAGTAGTGGGATTACAGAACTAAAAAGCCGTGTAAACTAAGAACCCTTAAAATCCCCAACCCATGTGCGCAGTTCGGTAGCGCAGACAGCAAGGTTCTGGACTCGCGAGCTAGAAGACTCGGGTTCGTAGCTCGGGCGTGAGGCTATTTTTTACTTTTTTTTCTGCATACAGCGCCCCCTAGTGGTTGGATCACATAACTAACACCCCACGGACACGACGAAATTTTAACACGGGAGTTACGTCTCTACTATTCTTTGCTCTGTGTTACCATCCCCGAGAAATCCGAAATCTGCCACATTTCCGAACGCACCTGAAGTATTTACAATTTTTTAGCACTAAAAGAGGCATGATTATGTAAGTATTATTTTATTCTAATTACTCATTTGTCTTTCTTGAATTAATATATTTCACAATGGTTTCCCAGTGACACTGCCATCAGGGAACAACCCAACATAGTTCAAAGGCAAATGATGGCGAGCGGTGAATTAGATAGGTAGGAACTACTTTAAGAAAAAAAAAATGAAAATTGCATAAATAAAAACTTCATAATGACTTTTAGAATGAGAGAACTTTTACGAGCAAGACTGATTGAATGTGGATGGAGAGATCAAATGCTTTTACTATGCAGGAAAATAGTTCTAGAAAGTGATATTAGTACCTTAACAGTTGATGACATTTTAGATAAGATTACTGCTCAAGGAAGAGGTATGAAATCATAAAGTTTAATTCAAATTGTTTATTTTTTAAATAAATTAATTTTTCAGCTTTAGTACCTGACACAATTAAAAAGGAATTGCTTCAAAAAATTAAAACATATTTAATGGAAGAAGCAGGTTTGATCCCTCCTGCTTCCACAAAAGCAATTAGGCATAGAACATGAGGGCGGCGCCGTAGTAAACCGTCAACAAGTTCTTGTGTGAAATGAGATGTCAACTTTTGTAGCCAAAACGCAGATTTTAAAAGTGGTGTTTTTATGGCGTCATATGTTGACTTAAATGAGATTTAAATCGTTCAAAAATTTTTTCCTTTACATGGGGTGAGAGTATATCTGAAAAAAAATGATGTGATATATATTGTGTGTATGTCTTTTATAATGTTTAGATTAGTCATTTTTACTATTGTCCGAAGCTATCAATTTTTTCATGGTTTCTTCATCAAATTGAGTATCAGCTGAAAGATTGTATAATTTTTTCTGATATTTTTCATCTTGCCTAGCTTCTTCTAGGAAAATATCTTTAAACCTAAAACAAATCATTAATATAATGAGGATGTTTTGTTATTAGAAATTAAATCGGAACTTACCCATTAATTATTTTTTTCTCAACAAAATATGACATCATTTTATCTGAGGTTTTGTTGTTATTGTTCTCCTAAAAAATCAAATTTGAATTAATATAAAGGAATTTTATAAAAATTGTAACCTACTTACCATTTTTTTATTTTTCTTGTTTAATAAACACAGTTTTTATCTCAAACGACCTTGAATGGGTTTAAACGCGCAATTTTAAATTATAGCAAATAAGGCCTGCACAATTTATTGAAACATTTTATATTTTTTTGTTACAATATTTTTTTATAGAAAAAAATTATTTAGCGACCGTAAAGAGTTCCAAACGGTTCAGTTCTAATATAGCAATATACGATTTAGGGTTTTACTTTAAAATAGTTTGGTTGATATTGCATTTTTAAGTTCGATTTGGAACTTTTTACCGTTTTGTAATATCAATTACAGTAAAACAGCGCTCCCTCAGTTTAACCATAACGCTCATTTTTCTGGTTTCCTTGAAATTCTCCTGTGTTTTCAATGTAAAATTTGTCTGATTAGAATTTTAGTTCTTTCAATTAAATCTTGTCGGAGTAGAAAGATTTTTGTTAAACACCAAGAGAAAAAAACAACAAACGACTTTAACAGATTTTTTTAACAAAAATAATTAACCTTGGTAAGTTTTTTATTTCAACTTGTTTTTTTTTTGAGCAAGTGGACTTAAAAAAAATATCCTAACGTCGTTTTAACCGCGAAAAGCGTTATCGGATTTAGCGTTTTTCGTATTATAACGTTTTCTTTTTTTGGTCCCTTCAGAAAGCGTTACAACAAAGTTTTACTGTATAAAAAATATTTTCTAATTTCGTAAGACGACCAATTTTTCCTCTCCCGTCACAGCCAATCTTCCGTCATTTGAAACGGAAATGCAATTAACAAATTTTCCTAAACATTTTACTTCTTTTATCAGTTTAACTTCGATTAGGTCCCAAAAGAAAAGGTAACCAGAGTTTGATCCTAATATTAAGGAATAGCCATCCCATGCCAGGCATCTGAAATTTAAAAAAAAAAAAAAAAAATCAATATTTTTAAAGCAACAAAAAATTTAAAACTATTTTTTCACTTACGTTAATTGAGCTTCAAAAGTTTTGTAATAAACTTCCATACTGGTTAACAAATCATAAACTTTAAAATTTCCGTCCAAACCACAGGAAACTAATTTAACGCCGTCTGGGCTAAAGCTGACGGCTCTTACTCCGCTATCGTGTGTTCGTTTTTCAAAAATTACATTATTTGAAATTATGTTCCAAATGATCACTTCGCCGTCTTCGGTGCCGCTTCCTACTAAATTATTATCACTGAAAAAAAAAAAAAAATATTTTAAGTTATAAAATGAAATGGCAAGAATTTGCGATGCAGAGCTATAGCACCAGAGGAGCTGCAGGTCCTGAGCCTGAAATAGTATTTTTCAATACAAGGACTGCAAACGACAAAATTGCCCGTCGAGACCGAGTTTTAAGCCCGAGCCGAAGGCGAGGGCCTTAAATAGGTCGAGACGGGCAAGTCGTTTGCATTTCTTGCATTGAAAAATATTTTTTATCACAAGGTACGGCGTAAAATAGTCTGAAAATAAACTGCCCAGTACTGAAAAGTCCACTTTTCAGTACCGTGTGATGAAAAATAATTTTTCATTACTCATGCGTTAGAAAGTCCCTTTTTAGGTGCTGCTTGGAGGACCAAAAAGTATAACTTTTTGAAACAACGGAAACGTCATTACTTTTTAATCCTAGGACTAGAAAGTTCACTTTTCAGTACCATAGAATAAGAAAATCGCAGAAAAAAAAAAAAAAAAAAATTACACCAACAACAAGGTGCTCTTATCTATATTTGAAACAGCGTTGCCAACCCAAGCCGTTTTTTCCATTAAAAAAAATTACATTTGTTTAATTTCCAATCTTTTTTTTTTCTTTCAAGCGGTAAAAATACATTTTTAAAACATTTCCCTATTTTCATTCGTAATAAAAAATATGTTTTATACCAAGGACAAGAAGGGGCCCTTATCTGAATTAGAGACAGCGGCCAAGCCTCGCCTTCGGCTCGGCTTGGCAACCCCGCTGTCTCCAGTTCAGAAAAGTGCCCCTTCTTGTCCTTGGTATAAAAAATACTATTTCTTTTTTTTTTGTTGTTATTCCTAGCAATCAAACACATGTAAAAAATGTAAAGTTGTGAAATTACTAGGAATTTATTTCTTTTTTGTATATATCTCCAGTGAGTTTTGCGAGCATTTTTAAAAGTTTTTAAAATTAACTTGAAAAAATTAATTGTCGCAATTTAAATTTTAAGTAATTACTTGGCCAATCTAATAGTTAAGTTTTCATTTAGAGTTCAAAAAAAACTTGGAGAGTTCTGCCAACATAAAAAAAAAAACTAAAATAGGATTCTCTTTACGTTTTTTTAATTCGGAAAAACAATTTAATCGAGGCAAGAAATCATTTTTTAGGTTCACTTGATCAGAGATAACAACACAAAAAAAGTACTGGTGCTGCCGTCTATATTCTTTTTTAAACCGTAAAGATCATGGAGCGCCCCTGGCGGAATAATTTTGCATCTCGAATCCTTAAATTTTCATTTTGGTTTTTTAAACTTTATTAACCTGTTTATTGATGCGCAAGTAAATCTGGAATCCCTGTCAATGCGAATTAATGTCGTTGCTTTTAATCGATGCCATTTAGACCCTTGATACATCCCCCGCCAAACTTTGACAGAGCAGTCCCAAGATGATGTGACCAGACATCGTGTGCTATCTCCCCAACAAACCGAGCTCACAGCGTCCTCGTGCCCTCTAATAGAGTCTATTACTTTACCGAAATCGATATCATATACCAATCTAAAATAAAAATATAAAAATAAAAATATAGAAAAAATAAACACGGATATTACGCAATAAAATTGAGGGAAAAAAATTCATACATATGATCATCGAAAGATCCTAAAATCACAATGTTATTGTCCGGCAAGAAAACGCAAGATGCTATCCCAACCGAGGATATATTTAAGCTCCTCATTTGTTTAGTATTGGTCGTGGAATAAAGTTTGACGGTCGAATCTTTTCCAACGGATAAAACCATTTCGTTATTGTTCGAAATAGCAACGCAAGTCACAACGTCTTTATGCTGGCTCAAAACTGTCGCCTCATTTAAATTCGTGATGTCGCTCCATGATTGCCGTCTATATCCGTGCGAAGTATTTTCTTCTACAATTAAAAAATAAAAATGATCAGGAGCGAAATAGGAAATTAACTCAGGTTTTACTTTTCATTTTTTGTAGTTATTTTGTTCACCACCAGAACGCAGATCGATTAACCCACGGCCAAATAGAAAAATCCGACTTAATATTCTATTCATAGTGCCATCTGGTGGTAAAAAGGAGAACTACAAAAAAATCTCTTCATTATTCTCAATAAAATTCTTGCCTAAATCATTGGAATTAACGATTCCTACAGACGGAGCCAGCTGTAATCTCTGCGGATGTGGGATTTTAAAAATTTGTTTAGGGATTTGCCCAAACTCCATTATTTGAACTTCAAAAGCGTGCCTTTCGTTCAGGTCATGGATTGAATCTATATCGATTGCTCCTTCGTAACATAAGTAATAAAAAACTGAAAAAATATAAAAAAATTGTAAGAAAAAATAAACTTTTCAGACTCGTAGTCAAAGCGAAAGGAAAGCTATTAATACCATTGTCCGCTTTTTCGGCCTCTTCCCCTCGTTGTTTGTAACCAAAAATCAAATCGATCCAATGATGTAAATTTTCAGACACGTAATCGCTTTCTAAAGCTTGTCGTAATTTCCCTACAAAATCTGAGGCGTTTTCTGCCCAAGGAGGTAGATGAACGTTGTGAATTTTCGATCCATCATGTCGGTACCCGAAATTTATGCCGTACTGATTTAATAAAAAATCACCCGATTGCGAGGTGTTGTAAAATTCAGGGATCAATTCTTTGAAGTCGGACATATTCACCATGACATTCCGCCACACGTCGGCCATACTGAAAAACAATTATTAAATTAATTTCGATTCATTCATTTTTTATTTAATTTATTTTTATTACCTATTAAACATCCTGTCAGGATGATCAAACCTTCCATTTTGCAAGCAAAGCATATAATGAGGGTATTTCCTAATGAGGTAAAACAAGACGAAACCAGGAGCCGAATAATGTGACCCGTATAAAAATTTCGGTTCCGTCATTTCCAGTCGCCTTTCCTTTAATTTTTGTAACCTTTCTTCGTTGATTGCACCTATCGGCTTCGTTAAATCCCTGTACGATTTCGGATTATCTAAATCCAATACCTCCGACGTGTAGTCGGATAAAACCCAAGGAAAAACCGGATATTGAGTCAAGTCATTGAAACTACGATCTGCCAAACTGAAAACAGAAAAAAACATAAAAATTCTATTTTTTTTTTTTAAATCACCTGCTTAGATATTCACCTGTTTAGATACAACAAATAATCATAAGTTGAGAGAGCTCGATTCTGCCACTTTAGAGTCATTATTTCCTGCTCCGATATTTTCAAAGCTAAACTAGGTTGTTTTAAAATTAATTGATAAAAATTATCCCTGTCCTCTTTTGATTTGAGCACCAAATATAAATGTTCAACTGCAACATTCCCACTGCTATTATCACAATAAATTTCGATTCCAACTTGTTTGAGCAAAAATCTTCTGCATATTATCCTTGTTATATATTTTAAATTGATTTTTAATACTGGAAACTAAAAAGATATATTTTAAATCGTATCTCAAAATTAAAGATAATGACAACTTACAGATTCAACATTATTGTACGGTTGAAAATAAATTCTGGAAGACGTCAATAAAATCCTACCAGGATTAACAACTAATGGGGATATCTTATTTGCTTGTGTTTCGAATACAACTTTTTCATACATATCTTCTAGCCATTTTGTATCGAAACTAAGCCTAGACTGTCTTGAAAAAACTATGGTAGCAATCTAAAAAGAAAATGAAAGCTTCATTAACAACATTCTTATTCTTTTATTCCTTTATACATCTTCAATACCAACCATACTGTTTTGCTCAGGAGGGAGCAATGTAGATGCTCTGTGTAATTGTAAAATCTGAGGAATACAATCATCAACTTTGGCATAATTTAACAAAAATAAAAAATTTGTTTTATTCTGTTTAAACGTATATGGTGCTATCTCATTCCCTTCAAGCATTTCCGCATGAGAAGCACATTCCACTTCTATGATATTATCTTCAATTTTAGACCAAGGTTTTTCCCCTCGCTTGATGCTGCAACAATCTTTCAATGGAATTTTTAAAATCGGCCGGTTAAAATCTGAAGGATCGAAAACCAACGATTTCGAACACATTTTTAATCTTCCATACTGTCTCTTGCTTTCGAAATTTTCTTCGGTAACGTCCGGCGTAAATAAAAAAGCGCTAAAATCTTCAAAATATATTTCTCCAGGTTCCAACAAAAGGAGAGAAAACCTGCAGAAATCAAATAATTTCCATGATAAATTTTTAATTAAAATTATAAGAGACAAATTTCTTACCTCGTTTTCTCTAATTTACACATGATTATTAAAATTTCAACGATATAACATTAACAATAACTAAAAATACAAATAAATGATTGATAAAGCTTATGTAAACACCGATTAACTTGTCTCTTAAGCACGTGCAGATGACAGAGCAGCAGAAAGGTTCAAAATTGCCACGGCAAAAAGTTGGCCAATCAGAACAATAAATTTTTTCCCGCCTCCGTTTTTAAAAAGGTTTTTGATCATTTACATTCTTTCTTATCAAATCCTTAAAGAAGACAGACCCAAACAGCACAACTGGAAATTTCGAGGAGGTCAGCATGTTTTAAACCCACTAATATAACAAAGTACTCTTGTAGTTAATTTTTATGGATATGATATCTTGAAGATGCAACAAATACTATAGCCGGCCTAAGAAAAGAACAAATACTATGATCTTACTTGGCTTAAGAATTCTTAACATTCTTCAATATACTAATAAAAATCTGAAGACACAAAAGCCCAAAAATTTATGATATCGTTGTATTAGGCGAAATTTCCAATAACCGTTCGTTCAGATTTCAAATGATGAATTTCTTTCTTTTGGCTCTGAGCGACTTTTTTTAAAATAAATATACACTTAAATATACCTGTTTGCCTTACAGAAGCGTATATATTTCCATCACGCAATTAGTTCGCGGGGAATATTGCTTTTTTATAGGTGGCGCTGCCGGAGTCTTTACTACCAACTTAAAAATACTTATTTCACGTTCGGCGCCATCTTGGAAATCTAACCTCAACTTCTTGTTTATAATCCCGCCGGTATATTTTTCCGGCTTTTTTTTAAGGTTAGTGCTATATGATCCGAAAAAAAAGTGTGTTCGTTAAAATACTTATTTTACAAATTGAAATAGAAATATCAGATTGTTAGCTTTCCGGCAAATGATTTTTTTTTTCTCGTTTACCCGCCTGTTGCACATCCTGAAGCAATGTATTGTGCTATGTTTTTTTAGGTGGGATGATGGCTGAATCAACGGATTTTGATGACATTTTAAATGCGGCGGAGCTGTTAGCTGCAGATACTGACGGTAGCGGGGATTTACCAAAATGGAATCGTACTGTTCATCAACTTGCAGAAGCTGCAGAGGAAATGTGGACAAGACTTGGGTCCAAAGCTGGGGGGCAGGAAAATCAAGCGTAAGACTTCTTTTTATTAATAGATCCAGTAATAAATATTCAGGAGGATTTTGGTTTTTTTAGGAATGTGTTGTTGGCTCCTAAAGGGATTGATATACCTCAAATGACTCAAAAGTTACAATCATTAAGTACTCGTAAAACATTCCAACCTTTAGAACCAGTAGCAGATATTGATGTGAAATCATTTTTAAAAAATGAATATGAAAATGGTATTTTATCAGTAATCACATTAAATCAAAAACAGAGTATGCAGAATATAAGGAAAACTACATGGAGTCATAATAAAAAAGTCTGGCAAAATGAAAAAAGTAGGATAGCAAATGCCATGTTGGGTTCTAAAAAAACTTATTTAGATATAGCTGTTCAGTCAGAAGAAAGCTTTGTTCATGAAGTCCCATCAGCCAAGAGCATGCTTAGTCATCAAGAAATGGCATATGCAAAGGAAGTTTCAGAGTACAATCGAGCTCTGATGACAGGATTAATACAGCCAAATCTAATTAATAATTTCTATGGAATCGTTTGTAACTCCAACGATAAAAAAGTAATAGAATTATGGGAAATGGTTAAATACATGGCTGATATTCCTCCTAGACCTGTTGGAGATATAATTGAAGCTAGATCTACTTCTATGGTTCAAAATGCCATGATATCTCAGGCTAAAAGATATTTAGAAGAGAGGTATAGAAATTTTATGACAAGTGTAGTTAGTGGGAATTTACAGAAAGCGATGAGAGGAGGAATCCCAGGGACTTATCCATTAGTCAAAAGTTTTGTAAGCGTTCGTCCACCTTCAGTTCCAAAGAGTGATTTACAGGATGGAGAACTAGACGGACAGCCTGTTTGGCCTTTAATTTATTATTGTTTGAGATGCGGGGATATTAATGCCGCCCTTCATGTCGCAAGACAGGCTGAGTAAGTTCAGAAACAGTTTTTTAAGAAATGGAAAAAAAAAAACTTTAATTTTTTAATCTTTTTTTTTTTTTTTTTTTTCAGATCTTCACTGACGGAGTTCAGTGAAGTTTTAGAAAAAATGGCCCAAAGCCCGGACGGAAAATTAAGCACGAAAATGGAACAAATGGTGAAGGCTCAATATCGAAGGCACATTCGAAGCACTCCTGATCCATTTAAAAAGGCGGTTTATTGCGTTGTTGGTTCTTGCGATGTGAACGACGAGCATGAAAAGGTTGCGGTGACTGCCGACGATTATCTCTGGTTTAAACTAAGTCAGATAAACGTGGAAGACAACGCTGAAACGAAAGGGGAAAGGATGACCTATTCCCATCTTCAAAGTATAATATTGGAAGAATACGGAGAGACTCACTACAAAGCTCACATCCAACCCCACATTTATTTTCAAATGTTAATTTTAACCGGACAGTTTGAGGCTGCCATTGAATTTTTATATCGGACCGGAAATTTGAAGGTTCACGCGGTTCATATAGCGATTGCACTGCATGAACTGGGGTTGTTAGCGGATCCGCCCAGCGTTTTGGCTCCGTTGCGTAAGTATTCTAAGCGTTGAAAATAAGGATTTTTCTCAAATTTATTTTAAGAATTTAAAATTTGGGCGACGGTTTATAGATTTGAAAATGGCCCTATATGGAAAATATTTTCTTCTGCAGGATAGTTAACAAGTCTTGAAAAGAAGAATTGATCCTATTTTTGAAAAAAATTGCTTGATTTGAGTTGAATTTTTTGCCCTTTTGGGGGAAGATGTACAGTCTGACCCACGAGGGTCCAAGGATTATGGAGTACAGTCTGTGAAAGGTGGAAATTTCGTATATTTTGAGTCGCATATACATTAAATAAATGTATATTCCCGTATATTTATACGCCGTAAATATGCCTGTTTTTTTATTTATTTAATTTTTTTAACTTTTTTTCCAGTTACGATCAAGGACGAGGACAAACCGCCAGCCCGCCGATTAAATTTCGTCAGATTAATTAACCTTTACGTCCGCTCTTTCCAACTTTCGGATCCTAAGGAGGCCATACATTATTTTTACTTCCTTCGAGACATTTATAATCACGAAGGAGAAAATATGTTCACCATTTGCGTGTCGGATCTGGTTCAAGAAAGTCGGGAATTTGATTTGATCTTAGGCAGATTAGAAAGGGATGGCTGCCGCACCCCTGGACTTATAGATATGTTCAAGGGATTGAAAAAATCCCCGAACGACATCATTCGCCATGTCGCCGCCGATTGCGAGAGGAAAGGAAATTTGGAAGATTCCGTTAATTTATACGACTTAGCTAACGTATGTGCTGAAAAAGAAAAAGAAAATCGATATTTTTCGGTGTTTTGATTTTATGATAATTTTTGTGTTTTTCAGGATCACGAAAAAGTTCTAACCATGATGAACATAATGCTGACTCAAGTTTTGACTCAAGTCAACAAGCCCGGTTCTTTACGTTCGAGGATGCAGTATTTAGCACATAATATTTCGCAAAGATACAGCGGGAAAGAATATACTTGCACCGCTGAAACCGTTTCCGTTTTCTTCATTCTAAGAGATTTGATGACCTTCTTCGATCAGTATCATGATGGACAGTATAACGAAGCTCTAAATGTAAGTTTCTGGGTTTAAAAAATGGAGCAAAAATGCTATCTGTACGCGCCAAATAGGGAACAGTAATTTTTGAACCGGCTGTAGCTCCTAGGCACGTAGCTGACCAGAGGTTAGGGAGAACTCAAAATTTCACTTTGTAGCATGAGGCGAAGTAAATTAAGAAGCAAAATTGAAGGGCCAGGCGCTATCAAAAATAAATGGTTGTGGACAAATCTATATTCTTTTTAGTTCTTGTAAATGTCTGTGGCGGCACTGCATCTGCATAAAAATTATGATTATGACATTACTTATTTTCCATTGTTTCAGACTATAACACGATCCCGTCTACTACCAATGACCAAAGAAGAAGTACCAGAACGAGTGAGCAACTTCAAAAAATTAAGCGATCAAATAAAAAGGCATTTCGCCGACATTATGCTGGTAACTATGAACATTCTACAAATTCAGTATAATAAAGCTCGAGGGGGAGAGAAACAGTCGCCAGGTGGCACCAGATTCGAAGAAACTTCACGCGAGAAGGTATTTAAAAAAATAAATTTTTTTTCAACTTCAGGAAGTTATCATCTCGTCTATTTTATTTTCAGCAACAGTTATTATCTTACATAAGGGAAAAAGCCTCCGCTATTACGAATTTCGCTGGTTCGATTCCGTACAGAATGAAAGGGGATACAAACAGTCGATTAGTTCAGATGGAAATATTAATGCATTAATTTTAAAAAAACATTTTTTTAAAAAAAACACTGCCATGTAGGTACTTTTTTTTATATTCCCTTTTGTTATAAAATTTTGTACTAAAAGCTAAAAAAAAAAATGTAAAATACAGAAATTAGTTTTTCTTTAAAGCTTTATTTTTATAAAACTTGAGATCCTTCAAACTAACAAAATGCTTCATGGTATTGAGGTAACACATAATGATTGACCCAAATCAACAACATTTCCTTCTTTCATCTGAAACAAAATTAAATGTTATTACAAAAAGAACAAGTTGACTGCAATTGGAAAAAATGGATCTTATTAAATTAGAAACAGAACAAGTTTTCAGAGCTGAGATAGCAATGAATTCATTACTCATAAGGAAATTTGAACTTACCAGTCGATAATCAAGAAACATTTCTTTGAAAGCATTAAAATCTGTAAGCGTAAACAAAACTTCAAATACTTCCCCATCAAGCTCATTTTTCCTTTTCCTGAAAAAAAAAAAAAAATTAAAAATTAAATAGATTTTTGCTTCAAGTTTAAATGTGTGCTGTGTACCATAATGCATATGCAACTTACTCTAATTCAGTTATAAAATGATCCATAACAAAATTTGGAATTAATCTACAGAGATATTTTTCTATAAAATTTTCTATTTCGCTAGTCTGAAACAAGAAAAAATGATTAAAATTAAAAGTTCAACATTTTCTTCAAAACATCACTTCTTACATATTCTGTAAAAATTCTCATATAGGAGTGTTTGTTTTCTTCGTCATCCACAAATTCCTCCCAGTACTTCTCTAGATATTTTTGTTGGAGGTCATGGAAGTCATCATTTATCAACATATCTTCTATATACCCAATGACAGTATCAAAATCATTATTTGATTTTAAACCAGATGATTTTTTTTCACCTTCAATCTTATTTCCTGAATCAATTTTAGATTTTTCTCCCTCATCCACACTTTTATCATCGTCTAATTTCAGTTCTTTTAATTTAATATTAGTCTCAACCATATCTGAAATGTACGTAAAAGCGTTACTCCGTGCTTAATTAATCGATAAATGCAATAGACTTACCTGTAATTAAGGCCATTATGAAATGAAAATCATAAAAACAGTAAAAAATACAAGGCATTTAGTTCCTCATGTTTTGGATAATTTCGTTGCCATAACAACGGTGATAATCATTCGGTTTTTCGCCGTTAGATGTAGCTGCAGTCGTTTTAGTTATAAACTTGTTTTAAGTAGTTTTAGCTTTAGCCGCAAGATGTTGCTTCACAAACCGTTTTTAAGGTAGGGATCAAAAAAACTGGTCGGATCGTAATAAATATAAAAATTAATTTATTTATAATTTATGGGTGATTTAATAAAATTTTTATCTTCTCGCAAAACCCATAACCTTGAAATAAAAAAACAATTTTATCGATGAATATGATGTCATTTCAATCTTTTTTTTTAAAGGGAATCATCAGATAATTCCTAAAATTATTTTGTGACAGGTATCACTTCTCAAAAAGATTTAAGATCACATGATAACAGGAAATTTCACCGTTGACTAAGTGTCATAGCATTGATTATATTGCTCTTTAATCAATGGTTACAGTAATAATAAGACGGTTTCTTCTCGACATTAAATCATAGTTTACATTCTGTCACATCATGTTTGACACTTAGTTTCACCTTTATTTCGATCAGGACCGGTTTTATTGTTTATAAAAATGTTAAATGATAACAATAAAGAAATTACACAGTATTTTACCGCCCTTTTCATTTCTGGAGGTAAAAAAAGTGCGTTCAGAAATAACGATTTTTCTGGTATTTTTCATGCGGAAGGTTGCCAGTACCGCCAATATGGCGGAAGTCGCTTTTGACTGTTTTCGCCGCTGATGGAAACCAACCAATTCGTATACAATTCATATACGACCTGTCAATGCAATTGATAAATACGTGAGCATCACTAGAGTATCATTTATCGAAATTTGATTATTAAGAAGAGTAAAATAATTTTTATAAAAGATCAAAGGTTGTTGTAATACGTGACGAATAATAGCGTCTACCCATTACATCTATTAAATCGCATTTACCTTTTTTGAATTTTTGTTTTTGTTTTCCATTACATATGTCATCGTGTATATTTTTCAAAGTTCGGCCGATACGGTAAGTAGAAAAAAAAAGGGATATATAAGAAGCAGGGATATTAAAGTAAACAATAGTTTTACTAAGAAGAAGTTAATTTACGACACTGGCCCACCCGTAGTCACATAATACGATTATGTTAATAACCCAAAAAGATGCAGATGACCCTCCGTAGATAATATTATGTGCTGTGTAAATTGATTTTTGAATGAGTTTCGACTTAATAGCTTGACGCACCCTGATAGCACATATGCCCACATTTGTAAACTACAAATTTTATTAAAGAAAATTGTGTTTTGCAGGTAAGAAAATTTAATTTCGGACTACGCGACGGACAAAAGGAAAAAAGTAGCTGAGGAGTAGATCAGTGGGAGTGCTGCTCCGTTATGGTTTTCAAGTGACAAGAGACATATATTAGGAGTTGGGTTAATGGAATTAGATGAAAGAATATGCTTCAGATACTAGAACAGTAATTTTCAGGTACTAAAACTATAATAATGGAATTTTGGTTTTTTAATTTAGAGTGAGCTGAGTAGGAAAATGATACTCCCACAAGGGGGACTGCAAATTATATCCCCCAATTAAGGGAGTAGGCAGAATCAAAATGTTGAATTTTTTTAAATTTTGCTTTGGAGGCACAGGATTAGAAGGGACAAGGTCATTAGTGGGTGATAATCTGAAGTTGGATCACTCTGGAGATTAAAAACCAGGGATGAATCTGGAATAGCTCAGGATGATAAGAAATAGGTCCTGATAAAATACGTAGTGGATTTCTGGAGGCTGATATTTTTGGGTGACTCACTTAATTGTGGTAATTGCACTCCCAAGGTTTGGTGAATGCCAAGTTTATTGAAGCTAATCAAGTATATTTTTTGGCTGTAACAATATATAATAGGCTGAGGCCTGATCTCTGGCAGTGAGGTGTGGCTTTTTGGTACACAGGAGAATTTCATCGAAACCAGGTTGGGGAAGGAGCAATAATTCAAGTATAGTGTCAGCACTTTAGAGGGAGAGATGTTATTAAACAAAATGCTGATGGGTAGGAGAGGAAAAGAGACTTTTATTTTCTTGTATCAACATTCTTTTTCTTTTATTTTATGAAACCATTTCATTCTTATAGAGAAAAAATTGATAAGTAATTTTTGTTTAAAATTGTAACTTCTACTAATTTTCTTGTCGTTAAAATTTTTTTCCGTCTTTTCGTGTTTTTCAAAAACTTTAGCAGGGTATCTTACAGGGTGACTTATGGTAAATAAGGGGAGATCATGCTGATGCTGACATTTGCTGATTAAGAAAGAGGGGGTTGAATTTTAAAATTTGTATTGACATAATATTTGACGTTTAGCTCATATGAGACCTAATTTTTAGATTATATGAGTCAAATCATTGGATCATTGGAGGGGGAGGGAGGCAAATAGCGTCTGTTGTTACTCATATTATAAGTGATGTACTTGGGGGTTGTAAAAGGAGGTGAATCCTCTTGGCAAGGAAAGGGGGAGACAACTTGCTTTGTTGGTGCTGAACCTTTTTGACTGGACTTACTTTCATTCAATTTTTTTTAAAAAGTATTTAGGGGCTGTAAGCCTCTGATTTTCTCAATTTTTGATTCTTCCTTCCTTCTGTAAGTGCAAAAGCGTTTCACGCTCCATTTTCTGAAAAATTTCCCTTTGGTAAAATCCAAAGCCGCGGCTCAAACGTAAAACGACTCCCATCCTGTCAATTTCGGTAATTTTTCCTCCGCCCTAATTAAAATTTAAAACGAACTCATTTATCCTCATCTCTCCGAAATCGATAAACCACCAGAGTTATATTATACAGTATAATAGAATAAATATATAGGGAAAATAATTAAAAAGGCTACACGCAATCTTCGCGTCTCTCGTGTTTATCTTACGGGCTCCAGTTTAAAAAAAAAAATAAATAATTGATAGATACCAACATGTCAGAACCGTTTAATTTATGCAACCCTTTTTTTCCATCCTTAACACTAATCAAAAAAACAAACAATTTTTAGCCAAAACCCGTCAGGGGTGTCTTTCACACTAAATATTTTTTTAATCATGTTGGAGTGTAATTTTTCTTTTGAGTTGTACCCTGATCGAAATCCGAGGTATAATAAAAACCGGCGTAACTGATTTACGATCAGTTTACGATCATAGCGAGCCAGCAGCGCGGTTCTCAAAACATTTTTCGAAGCGCCATCTATTTTCCATAATAAATTATGTCGTTTTCTTGTTTGGTTTTCATTATTGAAAAATTAATTTTATATATTTTTTAAAACCATTTGCTTTAGTAATTAAGTTGCAGTTCTTCATTCTTCATATTTTTTTTTCTTGTTTGCTTTGTATAAGGATGAAAGATAAAGATGTATTATTTATGTATTACGTTTTCTTTTTTCTTTTTTCTTTTTTTTAATATGTATTAATTGTTTTCGAATGTTGAATTCACCCTTTTGCCATTGGTTTTCCACCAAGAATTATGGTGGGAAGCCAGGTTGTGAAATTAAAAAAAAAAAAATCCAGGAGCTTAGGACCTTCGCATAACTGTCCGCCCAGGCTGAAAAAACACAAATTTAGATTTATTTCAAATGTAAGGTTTAGCGGCGCCCAGTCGAGATTAAGTGAGGTACCCTGTCATTCTTCCAAAAATATAACATAAATTTTATTAATTTTTTTTTTATAAACCAGAAAATAATATTTAAAAAAGTCCAATCCGTAGTCAGCCTAGAGCCTAGGGGGGCGCAAAGGGGGGTTTAAATGACTAAAGGATTGTAAGACCGGTGCCGGTGCCGTCGTTCCCGAACATTTTTCCTAATTTGTTTTTCCTAAAAATATAAATTGCTAATCGATTTTTCATAAAAATTTTGGTTCCCAAAATTTTGTTTCTCAAAATTTTTTTCCTAACCATTTTTTTTTTCTAATTTTCAATTTTCCCAAAATTTTTTGATTCCTAAAATAAAATATCCTGAAATGAATATTTTTCCTAATATTTTAAATCCCTAAAGGGATTTTAGAAAATTTAATTTTAGGAATCCAAATTTTTAGAAAAAATAGATTAGGAAATTAATTTATTTTTTATTTAGGAAAAAATGGTTTAGGAAAAATGGTAGGGAATCCGATGCCGTTGTCAAAGCTGATGCCGGCCACAAATTCTTTTTTTTTTTTTTTTTTTTTGAAAAAATGTTTGTCAACTTTAACAAGCTTCAGATTTATGAGAAATTCACGAAGAAGCTCAAGCTTCATCCGCGAGACTCAGACCCCTTTGGCCATCCCCCTGGCTACGGACCTGAAGGAAAAAAAAAAAAAAAGAAAAAAAAAAGAAAATCCGATTTTTATGAACTCGTTTTAATTTTTAATATCGAAAAATCGTATTTTAATACAACTTAACTAAAAAAAAAAGAAAAAAAGAACGTGATGAAGGAGGCTTTTAATTTTATTATGAAAATTAATGATTTCGCCTGAAGGTTATGGTTTCGGTTTTAAAAAGAGGAAGAAAAAAAAAATTGGGAAAAAAGAGTGACCGGTTTAATTTAAAGGATAATTAAGAATAAATTCCGAAAGTTAATCTCGTGATTGATGAGGTTGGAAGTGACATGACAGTCAACATCAGGAATCAAAATTCATTTCACGTTTCCACCGAGGACTATTTATGCCGCGATCGGAAACCTTTTAAACTGCCATTTTTTTGAGGGGCTTGTAATTAATCTAATAAGGAACGATTTTTCAAATTAAATGTAAAGATGTGTCGGTGAACAAATTTATAAATGTTATTTGTAACTGTCTAAGTGCCTTTGGGACTAGGGCAGCTGAGCTATAAAAGGGGAACGGAGCATGTTAATTTTAGCAAAAACAAATATTTTTAAGACATGAAATAGAAAGAGGCCAAAATAATTCTGAAACTACTTAAATCTAAATACGGCCAAGAAAAATCCGTGATCCAGCAGCACTGAGATCTAAAATTATAATCAAAGAGAAAAATTTTAAGTTATATGTAAAAAATTTTAACTAATTTTTTTAATTTATTTATTGCAAAGGCAGTAGTAATGCAAAGTAATGCGACTAATGCCGGGTTATTACACTTGATAAAGGGGCACTCCATCCAATGCGAAGATAATGCAATCTGAAGTGCAGTGTTAATGCAATGATAATGCAAAGTAATGCAAATAATACCGAGGCATTGGACCTAAATAAATAGGTACTAACAAATGCAAAGATAATGCAATCTGTAATGCCGTGGGTTATGCAAAGTGCACTTATGTAATGATAGGTAATGCATTACATAAGTGTACAACAAAATGCAGGAGTGAGTGCTCCCTAGAAAATAAACTGGAAAATTTAAGTGAAAAGAAATTCCGACGAGAAAAGATAATATGAACGAATAAATTTAAAAATAGAAAAAGGAGACTAACAACAGAAAGAAACACCGGAGAAAGGAAAAGAA
The DNA here is from genome assembly GCA_037577465.1 of Liposcelis bostrychophila. Taxonomy (NCBI): domain Eukaryota; kingdom Metazoa; phylum Arthropoda; class Insecta; order Psocodea; family Liposcelididae; genus Liposcelis; species Liposcelis bostrychophila. The sequence goes on along the minus strand of CM075214.1, from coordinate 22,096,707 downwards.
AAAATAGTATATTGTTAACCTAGGGAGGAAAATAAACCTCAAGGAGAAAATTCATTTTCCTCGCTAGGTTAACAATATACTATTTCTAAATTTTTTTTTTTCAAGATTATTTTTTTTTTTTTTTTTGGTACCCGTTTTTCCCCTTCGAATCTCGCATTCTTTCATTTATCAAATTTTTTACCTCTAGAATTAAGAGAAAATAATATTAATAAAAAAAAAAGTTACAAAGTATTGATTCGCATCGTAATTGGATAATTATTCAAAAGCATGATGTCATACCCGCATTAGTATCCTAATAATTGAATTAGTTATTATAATTCATAATTATTAAAAAGGCGTTGTTGGGCATTTGAAAAACTTATTGACTTCTTTAACCGTACACCCCTGATCCGGAGCCATCTCAGTTTAATCCGGTAAAAAATTGATCTGCTTTTGTTCTTTTTTTTTTTTTTTATAATATATAATATTAGGAAGGAAAAAAAAATCCTCATCTATTCAAAGCACAAAGTAATTATTCTAAAGTCCATTACATTTTGTACGGTTTAATTAACCATGTGCTCATACATCGGGCCCCCGAATCTTTGATAATTCCGTCCTCAAGATTAGATTTACCTGAAGGCAATGGTATAGATGGCAACATTAGAGGGCAGGCTACCTGATTACTTGTAATTATTGTCAGCTCCTGTTCGTTGTTTCACAACTACCTTAAATCTAATCAAATAAATTAAACTTTTTTTTTTTTTGAAAAATTACATGAGCGAGAGTTTGGTAAGACCCAAAAATTCGCCTCATTGAAAGAAGCTGGACAGTTTTTGAAATTTGTTAACAAATTTTCTTGCGAGCAAGGCTTGATTTTCCATTTAATAAAGTTATTAACGAACTGATTGCCATTCTCCTCTTTTTTTTTACAGGATTTTTCGTACCAAGGACAAAAGGTTCGGGAGCTTGCAGACAACCTCGCAGTACAAAAGTCAGAGCAGAGCGGAAAAGGCAGAGCATGGACTACAGGTACTGAAATTAGACTTTTTTATTTTAAAAAATAAAAAGCAACTTGTTGGCGCAAGATGATTCGGTCACCTTAAGACATAACCGAAGCCAGAAGAGAGGAGAACGAAAATAGGTTCAGATAAACTAAAAACTGTAATCTTTTTATCCCGAAATTTTTTGTAAATTTTTCGACAATTATTTGCTTATATTAATGCTGTAAAAAAAAAAAATCGTCCTTTCTAGAGGGCTTAAGAGTATGCTGCAGCGTGGCAGCAGACAAATCGTATTTTTCGATTTGAGAGAAAACGAAGACAAGTACCGAGAATCGAAAAAATTTCCCATATTTAGAATTAAATTTTGAATATAGGAAATTTTTTTAATTCTCGATATTCGTCTTCTTTTCCCTCAAATCGAAAAATACGATTTGTCTGCTGCCACGACTGCAGCATACTCTTTAACTGTAACTAAGAGGATATTTCTGGCAAAAAAATTCATTTTCTGATCGGTTACTGTTATCCTCTCTAGCGGAATTTTTTGCATTTTTTTTGTCGGAAAATAGACAAACATTTCCTGGAACTGTTAAGAATTTTACAAGTCTCGAAATGAATGAGGATTTTTACGGCAAACTAAATCCTCTAGGGGGCTGTCGGCTGCTATCATGGTAAAATGACGGTCGGCTTCAGATTGGTTAATAATTATTCCCTTCTCATATTAAAGTTATTTATTAACCAATCCGAAGCCGGCAGCCATTTTACCATGATAGCAGCCGACAGCCTTTAGCGGATTTAGTTTGCCCTAAAAATCCTCATTCCATAAATTAGCTTTATCAGAACAAAACCCTCCTCTGGAGTATTTTTAAATATGAAAATCAATTTTTCAGCAGAAGTTATAAAAAATTTCTGTCATATAAACTCGCGGTCAGAAAGGACATAAGACTCTCATCTCACTAAATTTTTCGCTCCTTTTGCCTTTTTTTTCTGATTACAAAACTAGCCTTATTACATCCCTAAGACCGATATCATCTTTGCGCCGTCACCTTTTTAACCTAAAAAAAAATTAAGAAATTCCCCTTTCGACTGCACCGATTTTTAAATTAACCGCCATTCACCATATCCGATCTCAAAAAAAAAAAAAAAAAAAAAAAAAAATCTTCAAAAACCCATCACCGCTGTTTTAATAATAAAAATGTTTGTTTAAATATGTTAAAAAATTACACCGTGTTCAAAGTTCCCTCGATCTAATTAATGATGAAGGTAAAAAAAAAGTGGAGAAACCCCAGCGGGAACCTTAGTAATTCTTGTTGTTTTAAAAAGGGCCGATAATTGTCTCCCATTCTACGGACGTCCTCGCATTAGCTTCCTGCTGAGACTCAAGTGGCCGGTTCCCCTCCGAAAATATTATTTATTACTTGTATTTTCGAAATAACTTTATGAGAAAACAAACCTAATTTATAACGCTGAGATTAAATTACGGTTTGATTTTTTTTTTCTCTTGATAAATTAAAGGAAAAAAAAAAAAAAGAAAAAAAAAATGCCGTGACCAGGATTCGAACCTGGGTTATTGCGGCCACAACGCAATGTCCTAACCACTAGACGATCACGGCCGCCTGAGCGTGGTGGAGGTCGACGAATTTGCTTTACTTAACTCTACGTCACTGTGTAGCAACAGGGTCAACGTCTATCATCAGACCAGTCGCGTGTTGTTTATTTACTTTTTTTTTTACGTCATCGATTATGCGTTGCGTTTATTGCATTCGAAATTATGCAGTTTGATTTGCATTTTTATCTTCTCTGTTTATAAAATCTTTTAATGGTATATGCCTATATTATTTTTACGGTTTTATGATGAATTCTCGAGTAATTTATATGGGATTTAAAATAGAATCATGATCCCTTGAGTTATGTTGCGCCGTTAAATGATATTTTATTACGACTTTTTTTTTTTCATCCTTTTTTTTTTTTTTTTTGTATCGAGGTGCACGGTAGTGTACCAGGAATTTAATATGACTTATCGAACGTAAAAGTGAACAAAAGCAACATTCTAATGATTTTTTTTATTTTCCGAAGTGGCGCCAAAGCGATCTCAAGCGGATTTTATTTTAAAAAGATTCGTTTTTTAAGTCATTTTTTAACTAAAGGAAATAAAGGATTGGTTTTTCTTCGTATCAAAATCAGGAACGATAAAAGCTAAAAAAGAATTTTAGAATTTTAATATTGTTTAAAAAAATGAATCTGTTCCAGATTATTTGGTCCTTTTTTTTTTTTTTGGTTACAAACTGAAGCAACAAGGCGAATATTTTTTGAGGATTTAAGTTGGCCATTTTTAGGGTCTTTTTTGGTTGTTATGTTGTCGTATTGTTTTTCGGCGAAAAACTGGTAACGAACGAAGGCCTTTCTGAGAAATTAATGCATTTTATTTTACGAATTTAATCTGATTTTGACAGAAAAATAATCGTGAACAGTGGTAATATGTTATTACGTAGTATTAAAACTTATACTCGGTAAAAGTAAGATTAGTTCGACTTTTGTCTTTGCATTGGTTTCATTTTTCTGTGCTGTGATTGTGAAGAACAGCTTCGGTTCCTTTTCTCAGTAGAAAAAAATGGCGGCCGCATTTGCACAAGAGTTTCTGACAAATAAAATTCGACAAGCTGGAATTGTAAGGACGTTATTAAGGTTAGATTTGAACATTATTTAAATATTTGATAGCTGATTGCATGGAAGATTATTAAATGATGAGTTTTTTTATATTTAAATATTTGATAGCTGATTGCATGGAAGATTATTAAATGATGAGTTTTTTTAGTCGTTGCAAACTGAACAATTTCGGCGTCGAATCATATCTTTTACCATTGGACGGCGAGAAGAGTCTTGTGCAATGCCTTGAAAAATATTCAGATGAAGCATTCATTCTTTAAAATCAGTTTTTATCCTCTTTACCTCCTAGGAATGTTCAAGTATGAATTATTATTTGTTGTGTTCTTTATTGAGCATATTTATTTCTTCATTTTTGGTTCATATTTTTTTCAAAATCATAGAAATATTGGTTAGCGTATATGTATGATGATGATGATCCAGCTGATGGGTAACAGGCCTACAAGAACCAATTTAATGATATAAAAATTTTTTCCTGTTTTCTAGTCGATGAATGACTTGTGCAAAATATGGCCAAATACGCTTTGATTTGAAATTGCAGAGTATTGTGTATATATGGTGGGAAATATGCCTCAAGTTAATAGAAAAAAGGTGGTAATTGCATTTTAGGCCTTTAGCCATAGGAAGGGGCTCAAAATCGTACAGAGGAGGTCCTTGTGATTTCTTATACTAGTATTATTACTATATGGGTTTGATCAAGGATCTTTTGTTCACAAGGGCAATGGGAATTCATAAGCAAAACATGTATCTCTGTTACTCTTGTGGGCAAAAGATCCCCGATCAAGCCTATATGGAAAATGTAGAACAGAAATTTTCCCAGGAGGGGTATAAGAATTAGCATGAGGCTGAGGCATAAACCTGTAGCTAGCATTTAGATGAGGTAACCATCATTTTTGAAGACTTCAAAAATTTTCTTGTGAATGCTAAGCACAGAAGTTGCAAGGATTATTAGATTTTGAATAATATTAGCTGAGTGTTACAGATTATTTCGGAATCCCAGGAAAAGGCAGCATGCGAAAATAGCAGAATGATACATGTTTGATGCAAACTCATTTGTAATCTTTTTTGAAAAATTCTTTATTGATGACGAAAAGGGATCATTAGTTAAAATGCAATAAAATATATCTTTTTTCTAAACTAAATTTTTCTTATGGTGAGATTTAGAAGTTATTGCAATAACTTTAGCTTTTTAAAAAAATACAGAGGAAAAAATTTTTTTGAAAATCGTAAGGTAAATGCTTTTATAAGCAAAAGTTGAGAGACATAAGATTTGGTTAATGATGACCAGGGGTGGATGTGAGAGAAGGGGTGTCAAAAATAAAATAAAATTGAATGAGCAGCAATCCCATCTCGTTTCCATTTCACAAAGTTTACTTTTTATTATCAAATTTTTTTCAGTGTAACCCCCTAAAATAATCCATGTCAATTATGTAACTGTTGATTTCTGATTTTTATTCGGCGGTCCAAGCTTTCAAAAAAGGATCATTTAAAATTTACCTCGGAGCTTAAAACGTTAAACTCAATTTAACCAAACTGACAATTTACTCGAAGTAAGTGACAGACCGAAATACATACCGAAGGATAAGAAAAAAAAAAACTGAAAATACAAATAGATTTAAAGAAAACAATATGAAATAAAATTAATGAACTTCCTCACAGCCAAGAATTAACCTTGTTGTTGAAACCTGAGCGGAGGTTGCCGCGGGCTCTGGGAGGTCGTCCCTCATCACCGGCTTAATTGAAAGTGCCAATCATACTAATGAAAATTAGACTCACACCGTCCAAACTTTACTAATCACAACATTTTTTCTTATTTGTCATGAAGCAGATGAAGTATGCTTATAAAATTAATCTTCATCGTATTGTTTTTTTTAAATTTTTTTTTTTTTCCTGTGTATGATACTTGTGTATCCGTTCCCAGGATTTAATGTAATAAAATATTCAATAATGTGGGCAGATTTTTTATTTTTAATAATGGGGAAATTTTAATTAAATTAATTTTTTTTTCTTGTTCTAAATTGTCATAAAAATCAATTATTTCCGCGTACATGTATTTTTTTTTTTTTTTCCTTTTTTGATTGATCGAATTTGGGGTAAGAAAATGCGGATCTAATTTTCCAATCTCATCTAAGGCAATTAAAATGGTTCTCAAAACTACCAGAAGGTATTTCAAAAGGGTAAAGAGTCAAAGATGCCGTTCATGACTCAGCAGGCTATTTCTAAATTAGGTTTATTTTCGGTTTTGAAATTTGTATACATCAATATAAAATCGAACAAAAAAAAAAAAAAAAAAAATTTAAAATTAAGGAAGGAAGAAGAAGTAGAACCGAAACCTTATTTAGCATTATTAATTATTAAATGTTATGTGTAGCTAATTTGTTTTCAGCAACAGTGCTAAAGTTTTAAAAAGGTTTTTTTTTTTTTTTTTTTTTTGTTTTGCACGATGGAAGCTGAAGGTGAATTAGTTATTAATTACCTGTATTAAAGCTGGTTAATGTAGTAACAGATGCGCCCTGTAATTTTATATTGGTTAGCAACGCCTTCTTCGTTAACTTATGACCTCTTGTTTTTAATTTTCAACACCATAAAACATAAAGAATCGTACGGGATTTCAATAAATAATAATTGGGAAATATCAGGGAATTGTTATTGCTTTAAAATAAGGTTTTCTTTCAGAAAAAAAGGAATGGAGTTTGAAGCTCTGAATCTGAAAGCCATACATTTGAAATAAAAACATCCGGGTAGCTGTTTTTTTTTTTTTTTAATATTTGGCCTTTTGAATAGTAAGATTAGACGACATGAACGAAAGCAAGAACTTAAAGCATTTTCAAGAAACTTAACTTTTACAAGAAACTTAAAAGTTGCTAAAGCAAGGACTTGAAAATTTCTTGAAATTTTATTTAACTTTTTTTTTTTTTAATTTTCGCCTTTTTTTTTTAAAAAATATCTTTTTTTAAATATTAAAATTAGGCTACATGAGCAAAAACAAGAACTTAAAAATTTTAGATAAAATGTTCACTGCATTTTTTAATTTTGTCCTTTTTCCTTTAGCCAAGAATTTGAGCTAAAGCAATGTTTTAATTTTAAAATTTTAACTTTGAAGACTTTAATGAAAATTTTGACTAATTTTTTTCAGCTTTTGACATTTTTTATCAAACATTTTTTGAAATTTGATTTCCTTATGTATTTTGGGCAGCTGATTCCAAATCTAAAGTCAGAAATATGAAAAAATTAAAATCCGAAATGCGGAGAAATTTTATTTCTAAAAATTTTGTTTTTGGGCCCCATATTGCTTTTTCTTTTAAAAATTGCATCATTCTGACATCAAATTTCTATGAGGACGTGAATAGTTTTTGCTCCAATTTATTAAAAAAAATTGGAAAAATATTTTTTGAATATTCCAGGACTTTTCCGGAATTTAAATGATAAAAGGTTAATAATTTCTATTTATTTCGTTTCAGCGATGGCTCAGCGTTAGCGGATGGACACCATTTATTTCTGGGAAGCTGTGGGCAATGCAGCTGCTTAAATGGTAAATAAAAATTGTAACAAGAGAACGAACGATCCAAGAATCGGTAAGTTTATTTTAACTAAGCTTATTTTATTTCCAATGATTTTCCTTTATTAACTTTCTATTAAGCTGATAAACAGGAAATCAGAGATGTGTTATGTGTTGGGTTGTTTAAAATAAAAGAGGAGGCAGAAAGCATCAGCGCCTTCATCTTTTTTTTTCTTACTCTTAATTGTCGCCAACTCTGGTGAACATTTTTTGCACATATCCGGTATTAGTAAAAAAAAATTTCTGCCGCTTATTTCTATTTATATCCTTTTTAAACAATTGAGTCCTTTCGCTAAACTTTTAAAAAATAATAATTTTTTTTTTCTGGTTTTAATACTACAATGTAGAAATTTAATTATGTCATAATTAAATTTCCTCTTAAGGAACTGAATTTTTTAACAGTGCCTTAGCTAGAAAAGTTTTACAAGTGCAGAGATTTTTTTTTCTATTATTATTATTATAAATAATACGGTGAGTGCTCTGAAAGGGTATTTTTAAAGCATAGCAAATAGTACTCTTTTTTTTTTTTCCTAAACCTAACATTATGTAGGAGAACTTAAAAGATCCTGCAAGTAATATTTTATTCTTACTTGAAAATTTCTTACTTAGGATCATGAATTCCGCTATTTTTTTGAGAAGTGAAATGCTTTTCTTCGAATTAATTTTTTATTGTTGTCTAAGATTTCCAGTGCGGGTGTTCTTTTTTTGAAATTTTGAATTCTTAAATTTCGCTGTTATTTTAAATAGGTTTTGGGTCTAAGCATTCAGATTACTAATATTTTCGGAGTTTCGAATTAATGCATACATTTAAAATATAGATATTTTATTGATACATTTTATGAAATAATTTTTAAATTGGTTTTATATTTTTAATGTAACTGTAAATTTCAAATGACTAATTATAATTAATTTTTTTTATAAATATATACGATTAACAAAGGCAAGAGCCTAATTTTATTTCTACATTGAATGATTTTTTGTATTATTACTGTTTTTGTTATTTGTTTAATTTGTTACAGTAATGGACAGAGATTGCTTGTAATATGTTAGGGGTAACTGTTAGCATCCTAAAATAATATATATCATATATCACATCAAGAGCTTGAGCGTCCTTTTATTATCCAATCTTTTTTCATTTACTTTTTATTTGTTCTCTAGGAATTTTTGCAAATATATGAATAGTATAGAGAATGATGCTTTTTGTGTGGAAACCTATCCCCTTTGTCTGTTTTAGAGTTAATCTTCAAAAAAATTATTAGGTTTAAAATAATCTAAGCAAAATCTCCGACCAAGGCCTTGCAACGTTCAGAGTAACCTCCTGATATTCAAAGTTGGGACTGGAGCAGGACGAAAGATGCAACCAGAACAAGAGGAAAAATAAAGATACGGGATAACGTTTTGCAGACATCATACACATGGAAAGATAATGGAAAAATCTCACATTTTTTTTAGCGGATTTGAAACCAATTTAATTTTTTTAAGAAAAAAAATTACAAAGTGCATGCATTAAAATTCGAAACTCTGGAAAAAAAAAAATATGCACAAACCAGTAGGATTTACAGAAAATAAGAATTCAAAATTTTACAAAATTTTGCACCTTCTTCAGGGTGCAGTACAAACTACTGAAATCTCTAGGTTTTCCCATACATACAGAGCTTTTTGGATCCAAATGGAGATAAATTCTTCATGTTGGAGTGATTAGTTATTGAAATCTTTCTTAGAAATTCCAATTAAAAATCCGTAGGTTTCAAAATTGAAAATTGTTTTGAAGTTTGATGTAGAATATTATTTGGAATTCTGCGGTTGACTTTTCCGAGCTTTGCTTTTGAAGTCCTTTTTCCAAACCTTTTTGGCTTTAGGAATTTTAAAGTTTTAGAGTTATAATTTTAGTAACTTTTAACGCGAAGAAGATATCGCGTCGGTCTAATCTATATCCTTTTTAAGAAACATAGTCCTTTTGCTAAACCTTCCAAATAATGATTTTTTTCTAGTTTTAATACTAATTAAATTTTCTCTTCAAGGAACAGCATTTTTTATTTTTATGTTAAGCTAAGGTAAAACACCCAAAGCCTAAACAGTCACCAAAACCTGAACAGTCCGTAAGCTAAACATGATTTCTTTTTATGGACATGCATGATTCCTTTTACGGACATGCATGCTTATGATCTGTTCAGGGTTAGGTGACTGTTCAGACTTTGGCTGTTTGAAGTTAAAAACGCGTTTTACAAGGGCCAGGATTCTTTTTTTTTTTTTTTTTTTTTATGAAAACATCTGTCATCACAGTGAGAGCTCTGAGAGGTATTTTTTAAACATAGCAATTAGTGCCCTCTTTTTCCTGGAAAATTTTAACCTCAATATTTTTTTCCTAAACTTAACGTTATTTAGGAGAACTTAGAAGATCCTGCAAGTATAATATTTTCTTACTTGAAAGTTTCTTACTCAAGATCAGGAAATTCGTTATTTTTTTTTGGGGGGGGGGGGGGGGGGGGAGGAATGTTTGCCCTTTGATTTTTGTTTAAAATTGGAATGTTTGATTTTTTATTTTTGTTTAAAATTCCCAATTCGTGTGTTCTTTTTTGAAATTTTTTAATTCCCAAATTAGTAATAAGTTTTGGGTCTAAGCATTCAGAATACTAATATTTTCGGAGTTTCGAATTAATGCATACATTTAAAATATAGATATTTTATTGATACATTTTATGAAATAATTTTTAAATTGGTTTTATATTTTTAATGTAAACTGTAAATTTCAAATGACTAATTATAATTAAATTTTTTATTATTAATGGCTTTTATTTAACTTGACCAGCGATATATATATAGATATATATCAACAATATTCAGAAATATAAGAAAACGTTGAAACCCATTCCTTTACGTTAACTTCCCCTTTCAACTAACGATAAAAAAAAAGAAAGAAAAAAAAAGAAATTTAAAAAGAATCCAAGCTCCATCCCATTATAGTAACTTCCGCGTTCAACTAACGATAATAACGGTTGAAAAAGCAGTCATGCGCAGTTTCATCATTTTCGTCATTTCTTTTATTGTTATCAGCGTTGACGTTTTTTACTTTTTAGATGGATTTTTTTTTACTGTATGTAAAATAAAAGCCATTTTAAAAATTGTTAATTTTTATACGTTTACTTATTTACAAATATAGATGACTAATAAAGGCAAGAGCCTAATTTTATTTCTACATTGAATGATTTTTTGTATTATTACTGTTTTTGTTATTTGTTTATTTTGTTACAATAATGGACAGAGATTGCTTGCAATATGCTAGGGGTGACTGTTACCTAATATAATATATATCATATCAAAAGCTCGAGCGTCCTTTTATTATCCAATTTTATTTCATTTACTTTTTATTTGTTCCCTAAGAATTTTTGTGAAATATATGAATAGTATAGAGAAAGAAGCTTTTCGTTTGGAAACCTATCCCCTTTGTCTGTTTTAGAGCCAAAAAAATGAAAATAGTCTAAGGAAAGTCTCCGGTTAAGGCTTTAGAAAGTCTGGAGTAATCGCCTGATATTCTAGGTTGGGACTGGAGCAAGACAAGACAAGCAACCGGAACAACAGGAAAAATGAAGATACGGGACAACGTTTTGCGTACATCATACACATGGAAAGATGATGGAAAAGCCTCACACTTTTTTAGCTGATTTAAACCAATTAATTTTTTTAAGAAAACAATTACAAAGTGTATGCATTAAAATTCGAAACTCTGGAAAAAAAATTTTAGGCATTAACCAGTAGGATTAAGAGAATATAAGAATTCAAAATTTCACAAAATTTTGCACCCTTTTCAGGGTACAGTACAAATTCCTGAAATCTCCAGGTTTTCCCATACAAACAAATGGAGATAAATTCTTTCCGTTATACTTATCACTTGAAAAATTTTTTAGAAATTTCAGTGAAAAAATCCGTAGGTTTCAAAATTGAAAATTGTTTTTAAGTTTGATGTTGAATATTATTTGGAACTCTTCGGGTGACTTCTCGGAGCTTTGCCTTGAAGTCCTTTTTCCAAACCTTTTTTGGCTTTAATAATTTTAAAGATTTAGGGTTATAATTTTAGTGAATTTTAATCTGAAGGAGATGTCGGTCTAATCTATATCCTTTTTAAGCAAGTGAATCATTTTGCTAAACTTTCCAAATAATGATTTTCTTCTCGTTTTAATATTAATTAAATTTTCTCTTTAAGGTACAGCATTTTTTATTTGGAGTTTTAGCTAAGATAAAACACCCACAAAGCCTAAACTGTCACCAAAACCTGAACAGTCCGTAAGCTGAACACGATTTGCTTTTATGAACATGTATGTTTAGCTTATGACCTGATCAGGGTTTGGATGTTTGAGGTTAGAAAAGTTTTACAAGTGCCAGAATTCTTCTTTTACTATTATTGTTATTATAAAAACTCATGCCATCACAGTGAGAGCTCTGAGAGGTATTTTTTAAACATAGCAATTAATGCCCCTTTTTTTCTGGAAAATTTTAACCTCAATATTTTTTTCCTAAACCTAACATTATGTAGGGGAACTTGAAAGATCCTGCAAGTATAATATTTTCTGACTCAAGATCAGGAAATTCGTATTTTTTTTGGGGGGAAAATTTTTTGTCCTCGAATTGATTTTTTATTGTTGCCTAAAATTCTCAGTCCGGGTGTTCTTTTTTGAAATTTTGCCGTTATTTTACATAAGTTTCGGGTGTAAGCGTTCAGACTTCTAATATTTTCGGAGTTTCGAATTAATGCATACATTTGAAATAGAGATATTTTATTGACACGTTTTATGAAATAATTTTTAAATTGGTTAAATATTTTTAATGTAATTTGTAAATTTCAAATGTCTAATTATAATTAATTTTTTTTACAAATATATACGATTAACAAAGGCAAGAGTCTAATTTTATTTTTGCATTGAGACTAATTAAGAGACTAATTTTTACTTCTTCATTGAATGATTTTTGTTTTGTTTTGTTATCTGTTTATTTAGTTGTAAGGTGTAATTGTTGGCATTCTAATGTAATATATATCATATCAAGAGCTCGAGCGTCCTCTTATTATCCAACCTATATATTTCATTTACTTTTTATTTGTTCTCTATGAATTTTTGCAAAATATATGAGTAGTGAAGACGAGAGAGGAGCTTTTCGTTTGGAAACCTTTCCCCTTTTGTCTGTTTTAGAGTCAATCATCAAAAAAAATGATTTAAGTTTAAAATAGTTGAAGCGAAATCTCCGACCAAGGCGTTGCAACGTCCAGGGAAATCGCCTGATATTCTAGGTTGGGACTGTAACAGGAACAGGACGAGACAAGCAAACGGAACAAGAGGAAAAATATAACGTTTTGCATAGATCATACACCTGGAAAATTAATGGAAAAATTTTATTTATTTTTATTTTTTCTATTATTTTATTTTAATTTTTTTTTTTTTTTTTTTTGTAGAATTAAACCAATTTAATTTAAAAAATTACAAAGTTCATGCATTAAAATTCGGAACTCTGGTGAAAAAAAATTTTTTAGGCACAAACCAGTACGATAGATGGAGTATAAAAATTTTGCACCCACTTCAGGGTACAAAAGTAAAGTCTTAGAGTTGTCATAACTCTAGAGTTTATTCTAAGGTTTATTCTGAGTTTATTCTCATAAGTTTTATTCTGAGTTCAATTTCGAACTTCAAAATTGAACACATTCAGGTACAAAATTTGAGTGAAAATCTTGTTTAAAAGTCTTGGTCTTGTGGGCATTAACATTTTGCAATCCTTAGAGTGTTCAATTCTGAAGATGCAAAAAATGTAGGGTCTTGTACTAGAACTTTTATTGTTAAGCAGAAGATGGAAAACAATACTCACTACATTTTTTGCATCCTCAAAATTTTACATTTCCATCAACAAAATATGAGCCGAGTTTTGTTTAAGATCTTGTGCTCATTACTTTAGCAAAGCGAGCTGAATTTACTCTGTACTTCGCGAAAGGATAGGACTCGACCAAGTCCATAAAAATTTTGTTGTAAGATGAATTTTTTTCAAGCGTAATTATCTTATCGTGGAAAGATGTCCTCTTGCAGCAAAATTTTTATGAACTTGGTCGAGTTCTTTTCTGATGCAAAAATATGATCTCTTTTTTAGGTGAAAACATGGGCGGCATGAAAATGCTGCAAAAATAGAGTCAGATAACTCTGTGTTTTTGTCAAGAGCCTGATGTGGGTCAGAAAATCAGACAGCACTCGCCTGCCTTCAAGAAAGTATAATACATTATGCGATGCTAAAATCCGGAAAAAGCAGTAGGTGAATGTAAAGGCTGATTGACTTATGCATTCACTACACGGCGCTGTATGCACTGAAGTGTTTTTAATTCAAATCGAGGGTTCCGAGTCATAGACTGAATTTAAGTCAATCAAATTGGCTGATTTCGACCAGCGGGTAAAATTAGCCAAAATGACCGTTTCCGTTTTTAATGTTAGGTTATGGGAGCAAAAGAAACGTTTCCATTTCTGTTTATGAGCTTACATAAGCTAAACATAGGCGCTATGAAACGTTTCCGTCTTCTGGTGAAGCAAATCTCTTTAGTACATACAGCGCCACCTAATGAGTAATTTTCCTCATTCCCTTGCTATGAACTAAGCAAAATAAGTAGAATTACACTACTGAGTCGCCTATAAGCTAAACATAAGTTTAGATTTTTAGAAAAATTTGTTCATAAATTAAATCTTACCGTTGCAGTCGTTGATGCATTGAATGACTTAAGCCTTTTTAAAGGTAAAAGTTGTTAAATAATGTTTACAATTAAGGTCACTTTGGAAAATTTGGCTGTACTGAAATTTTGACTTGATTTCCGGAAATCAGCGATTCAAAGTCTTTTACTGTGTCAGTGGCCTATTAATTATTAAGAAAGTAAACTTTTAAGAATTTCCGGGTGGTTTTTATATCATCGGCTAATTGTGATCAGTTAGTCGGTATAGAGGGTTAAGATCAAAATTTGGGACTTTATAGAATCATCCGTCGTGGCAGCAACACTAATCGAATGATAAGTCTGCTGCCATGACTGATAATTTTGAAAATTTCTTAATTTTTTTTTTTCAAGATTTGTATTTATTTTTCCGTAAAAAGTAAATTAGATTAATCTGCTGCCACGATGATGATTCTTCTTAATTTAGATAAATTAGAGTGGCTCAAATAATGGCCAGGCGCTGTTCCCTTTGCCGTATGATGATAAGTAAAAAAGAAATAGCATACAAATTTTACATTACATATCACAAAATTTTTATATTTCATAAGTTACAAATTTATAATATTTTATAATTAAGGCTGAAATAAAAAAGGCACAAATAAATTTTTGTCGTTAAAAAGAAAAAAACACGGACGGAATTAAGCTCCCGCGATAGGAACTTGAAAAAACGGCGGAAATTTTTTTGAGCAAATAAAGCTATTTTTAATTAAACTTGTACTTTTTAAGGACGGAATCATTTCACTGAGTTTCTTTTTTTTTTTATGTACACAAAATTTATATTCAACTAACGAGATCGTTCTTTCTCAATAATTCCAGTCTAATTTCATGCTCTCTAGCTTTCAGCCTCAAAGCTGCGATGCTGGAACTTCGACGATCCAGTTCGGGGGCCGCAGTCGCCGGTGGAGACGTCGAAGCCGAAACTGTCGTCGTCGGAGCAGCCATGGCGGAGACTGTAGCAGCGGCTAGCAAGGCCGCGGCGTGCTGCTGATATTCATCCGTCGCTGAACCGGACGGGGACAACTTCGGTCTTTGGGCTGCGGATATGTTGGCAAGTAAGGTTTGAAATGAACTAGCGGCCGAAGGGTTGTAAGTCAATGGGCCAAGGCTCGGAGGTAGTAAGGTTGTAGGACCTCCTCTGTGAAAAGGAGGGGGCGGGCCACCTAAATACCCCGCTGGTAGAACGGGGCTCGGTCCTAAATGAGGGTAACCCCGGAAGGCCGCAGCTAAATTCACGGCCCCGGAATTTTCAAAGGGTTTCCTTAGGGTAAAACCTAAATGGGAAAATGGGTTGGGTAAGGTAGGGGTGACGGCAGAGGGGGGCGTCGAACCCCCCGATCCGATGTACGGGTTGTATGGATGCGCTTGAGGTCCGACTTTTTCTTGTTTTCTCCATTTCGCTCTTCGGTTTTGAAACCAAACCTAAAAAAAAATAAAACAAAAGGATTTAATAAGACCTTGAAAATATAGACGACGATCAAAGATAATCGTTTTAAATTGTTGAGTAAAACAGTAATTGAAGAATAGGATTCAATTTAATAAGTAGAGAGAGACAATACATTCGTGGAAGTAATCAAGACGGATACACGTCTGTTAGCTTTATGAGTGTATTGCCTATTATTTTGCGGTGATTCATAATCATAGATGAAAAAAAAAACTTTTTTTTTTCAATTTTGTTTTCTTTAATCTAATAAAACTTAGTGGGAAAAAAAGAAAAAATTGTCTCAAAATCCTCGTGCGGTCCCAGACAAAGGGCCGCATTTAATAACTGTATGTTCTAATAAAACCTGTCATTATCACCGGTGTGCAAAAAAAAAAAAAGGAAGTCTCAGGTGGTCTATGGCCTGCGAACCACCTGTGTTTATTTCCAGCACGATTCTTTTTTTTTTTCTTTTTTATCAATGAAAAAAAAGAAAAACCGCATTTTTACTTTCTTTTTTTTAAGAATGAAACCGAAAAAAAGGTATGACAAGAGTCGATTTACTCCTACCTGTGCCGAGTAATTTCCTCTCGTCGGTGTTTTAAAGCAAATATTTAGTGTAAATGCATTTTTACGCATAGTGACCTTAATGGGGAGAGAAAAAAAAAATGTAGATATCTCGGTTCTCGATCAAACTTTAAAGGTATAAAAGAGTTTTAATACTGATCAGCATGAGGTCCAAAGGCATTACAAAAGAGTCCTCAAAACCTTAGATCATGCATATCATTGTCACAAATTGGCCGAAGCTACTGTCTGTTAACACGTATTTACTCCCTATAATACACTTTCATCATCTAATTATTGTATTGTTGTTTTTTTTTTCTGACGTTAAGATTAGAATTTTTTTTTAAGCTTAATGATGTTTTTTTTTTTGTTTTAAAACGAAATTAATAGTAGCTATATATAGATCCCGAAGATTGATATTAGGAGGAAAAATGTGCAGCAATTTTGATTTGTTTTGTTTGTTTTCAGGTTCGTATTGAATCCGGTTGCAGTTGAACGGGGAGAAACAACTTGAACTTGGCAGAAACCACAGCTTTTTTACTATCTTCCATACGTCACATCGGAAAGACTGGACACGTGAGTACTATGCTATTAATTATTTTTCATCACATGGTACGGAAAAGTCCACTTTTCAGTCCTAGGCAGTTTATTTACAGACTATTTTACTCCGTAAAATGCAAACGACTTGCCCGTCTCGACCTATTTAACGCCCTCGCCTTTGGCTCGGGCTTAAAACTCAGTCTCGACGGCCAATTTTGTCGTTTGATTGAAAAATACTATTGTATAACCTTGTATAACCTTGTATTGAAAAATACTATTCAAAACTAGCATACACTTGTAAGAGTCTAGCGATTTACTAGCAAAATCAAGAACCTGCTTGGGAAATTTCGGGAAATAGTATAATCATGTACCTCCGAGCCAGCAGCTGGCACATCCACGGCCGTATAGATAGTCCGGAAAGTTCCTGTGTCGCTCATGTCCCGCTGAACTACGCAAAAATTAGTTCTAAAATGAAACACTGGCGGCGCTGCGATCTTGAGAGCCGCAACTGTCTAATCGTTTAAGTTGAGACTCCCTCTGGGACAACAAGAGAAAGTCTCCGCCATCTTTTTTTACAAATCTCAAGGACCAATCAAAAAGCGTCTCTCATATAAGTAGCGCTCACGGTGGTCGAAAGGAAGAACTAATTTTTGCGCAGTTAAGACGGACATGGTAGTGATGGCGATAAGTCTGAAATATATCGATAACTCGATATATCGATATCTGAAATTTCCCGATAACGATATGTCGATATATCGCCGAAAATGATCGATATATCGATGTATTTATCGATAAATCCAATATTTTCCTTTTCAGTTAAAAAACTGCATTATACCTATAATTTTTGAAAGTATACGGTATATTTACCCGTAGAACATGCCATTTTTGTTTTTTAAATCTTAATAACTTTAAATAATTTTATAATTTAAAAAACTTTTTATTTCTGTACTGATTATTTTTACTATTTCCAATACTGGTAAACAAAAAAATAACTTCAATAACGTTACTGGTAAACGCAAAATAACTTCAAACTCTAAAATAGTTAATTAAAATCGGAGAAAGATTAAAAAACGAAAATATACCAAATCGGTATATATATACGTATAAATGTACACGTATATTTATACCAAGGTATACATAAAAATAAATATACGGTATATTTTAAGAAAACAATAAAAAACATGACTTATAACAGAGTACATTTAGTTGGCCGTGACAAAATGTAAAATTAATTATTTTAAATTAAGGAAAACAGAAGAAAAAAAATTAGGAGCTAAAAACTTATCGAAACTAATTATCGGTATAAAAATTATCGATACATCGATATATCGAACTCCGCATTATCGAAAAAAATATCGATAATGTTCCTTTCGATATATCGAATTATCGATAATTTATCGCCATCACTAGGACATGGTCTCCAGTGTACAAGGGATAGGAGTTTCCGGATTTGTCTATACGACCGTGGATGACGTGAATGACGAAGAGACTGGCGAATTTACCGATAGATCTGATTGTTTCGCTTTTTAAAAGCTATTTAATGGAAATCGAATGAAAATGAGGATAATAGGGCAGATGAAAGCACCAGTACTTTTTGTATGTGTTAAGGGTTATCAGCGGCCTCTACAAGTAAAGTAGGAACTAAATTTTCAATATTAAAACATACGGAAATCTTCAACGGTTTAACTTTAAGTTTTTCTTTGTAAACTTATTTTAAATTTTATTCTATCCATGTGCCAAATGCAAGAAAAAGAATTTGAGGTCCAGTTAGCTCTGTTTGACAGAATTGGTAAACCTCTTCTATTGGAATAATGTATGTGTTAAGGATAATCAGCGCTCTAGATTCCATACCATTTTTCCTAAAAAAAATAGATTCTTGATCCATTTTTCCTAAGAAAAAAATAAACTCCTAATTTATTTTTTCTAAAAACTTTGGTTCCTAAAATTTTTTTCCTAATTTTTGATTTTCGTAAGATAAGACACCCAAAGCCTTAACAGTTACCTAATCCTGAACAGGTCATAAGCTAAACACATATGCGCATTAAAGATAATTGTGTTTAGCTTAGGTTCGGGTTTTCGGTGACTGTTCAGGCTTTGGGTATTTTACCTTACAATTTTTTAATTGCTGAAATAAAATTTCTTAAAATCCCAAATTTCCTAAAATCCCTTTAGGGATTTAAAAAAATTGGGAAAAATGTTTGTTTTAGGAAATTTTATTTTAGGATTCAAAACATTTTAGGAAAATCAAATAATTAGGAAAAAATGTCAGAAACCAAAATTTTTAGGAAAAATGGATTAGAAATTTATTTATTCATTTTTTTTTTTTTTTTAGGGAAAAACGAGTTAGGAAAAATGGTCGGGAACAGGCGCTTTGCGGCGGAGTTTGTCCCTAACGATCCTCATTCTGTGGGTCAGAGCCAGACCCAACTCCATCAGAAATTAGTTTCGAAATTCCTAGAAATTACTTTTATTGCTGGGGTTAGTATTCTCCGCTTACAGCTTGAATATACCAGCTGTTTTTAATGTTTTAAACCGGACTTTTTGGCTCTGAGGTACAAAATTTTTAAGAGAAGGCTTCAGATATTTATTTAAATATACCAAAATAAATTTCCCTGGCCTAAAACTTTTTTTTGGAGATACAAATTAAAAATCTGGCTTCGTAGCGAACTTTATATTCATACTGGCATCTTTCTTTCAAAATTTCAGATTCTCAGGTTGTAAAGAAACTCCGGAAAACGTTATCAAAAATAAATGTCGGGAATATATTTTCCAAAGCGTTTTCCGGAGTTTCTTTACAATTTGAGAATCTGAAATTTTGAAGGAAAGATGCGAGTATCACTATGAAGTTCGCTACGAAGCCAGATTTCTAATTTGTATCTTCAAAAAAAAGTTCTAAGCCATGGAAATTTATTTTGGTATATTTAAATAAATATCTGAAGCCTCCTCTTAACAAGCAAAAAGAAAAGTAAAGAATTTTTAAAAGCAAAAGCCTTTGCTTAGGTTCTTTAAATAAACTTAAACAAGTTCATTTAAACTTAATTAAGTTAAAATAAGGTAAATTAAGTTTTGCAAAACTCATTTAAACTCAATTAAGTACCGTAGATTGAAGTAAAGTTGAAAGGAAATTCAGAACGAAATTCTAGGTTTATTTTAGGCACAAAAATAAAATTTTTTACTTAGTATTCCAAAAACCATATCCACTAAATGAAATTAAAAAGAATTTATTTTTAGTGCCTAAAATAAACCTAGAATTTTGTTTTGAATTTCCTTTCAATTTCACCCCAATCTGCGGTACAAATAAGCTTAAACATTGTTGACAAACAAAAGCAAAGCAAAGCTTTTGCTTGCTTTTAAAATCCTTGTTTGCTTCTTTGCTTGTTTTTAAAATTTTTGTTGTTAAATATCATACTTATACACTATATAAGTATGATATTTAATGAAACGCATGGTAGCTGTATAATATTCATGGACCCCTCTCCCTCAGAAGTGCTTACTAATATCTATACAACCCCTAATTACAGCTAAACCCTATTAAAATCCTTGTAATTAAACTATTAAATTTCCAAAAATTTTTACTTCCAAGGCGTTTGAAAGAAACAATTAAAACTTTTTAAGTCGAAAGTAATTTCATGTCGAACTATTGTTTGAAAAAGGAAAAAAAAAAATATAAATAAATAAAGAAGAAAATAATCACTACAAGCGTAATATTTGTTAACAAAGAGTTTGATGAGAACGAATGACGTTTTTATTTCCTTAGATGCACGATCAAATAAATTAATACGTTTTAAAAAAATAAGAAGAAGAAAAAAAAAAAGTCTCACAAAAGTGACCCATGATCAATACAAGAATATTGAGATTTCAAGACGAAAAATAGTCCCCTTTTGTGTTGGATTTGGGATTGACTGCACGTATTTTTTCACACGTTTTGGATGATTAGGTCTTCATTGTTAAGTCTTAAAAGTCAATTTAAATCCCCCCCCGATTTGTCTCACAAGACTATTTTCTCAGAAACGGTCTTTTTCATTTCCCTGGAACCGAGATTTGACTGCAGACGGGTTTCAAGGGAAGGAAATCCTTTCATTTTTTTTTTTTTTTTTTCCACTTCAAAGTAATTAAACTATCACGGAAAGATTAAGTCGTTGAAAAAAACAAATGGCAAGAAACCTTATTATCATCTTGTCAATTTGACGGAACGTTTTGTTTATTTTGTTAAAGAACGTGCAATTACTATGGGAAATGTCACCGCCATTGATATTTCAATATAAATAAAAGGGCTTTTGGCATCAATTTTTTTTTTTTGCCGTGCAAAGCGGTTTTTCTGATCGCCTTAAACTATAAATTAGCTTAACCCCTCATGATTATTATTTTATTTCGCCGTTGCAATAACGGCATTGAGAGTATCATTTTTTTTTTCTTTTCGCCAAGTGTAATTTGGAGCTAGACCTGTTTCGTGATTTAATTAGAAAGTAACGAAGAGCCGCGACTATCAGCGATTTCGGCGTTTAAGTAGGCGTTTCCGCATTAAAAACGAAATAAAAAAAAAAGTTGCTTATTGCAATGAAACACTAATTAATTACTCCCGAAAGGAACGTGGCTCCAAAAAAAAATTAAGATGCCTATCTCGGCCATTAATTTAAATGCTAGTCATCGATGAATCGAATTGAAATGAAAAAAATGAGTTCGGGATTTGAGATAACGACGAATATGGGTAGGAAATTTGTCAAAAGCCGCCATCAGGTTTTCGGTTAGTCATTTTTTTATTGAGCTGTAATCATTTTTTTTTTTTTTCTTGGTAGGAAAATGAGGAAACCATGGAGGAGCCAGTCTGAAGACCGCATATGGAAACGTGCCAACCCGCGGTCGCGTCAATTTCATGATGACACAAACCACAAATTTGTTAAATTAGATTGAATTAACTCCGTATTGGAAACCAACTTAATATCATATTACTCAACCATCTGTCGTTTGAGGTGTAGATGGATATGCTCCACAAAAAAAAAAAAAAAAAAAATTGGACAATGTTATGATTGCTTCGTAACAAGGTGGCATAATTTTTTTATTGAGGGGGAAAAAATTAATGCGTCTATGGGATTTCGTCGACCTTTTACCTTCTTCGAGATTAAAGGAAGGTCAAATGAATCTGCGGCCTAATCAATAAAACTAGGAACAAGGTAAGCTACTGGGATTGTCGTAAAAAAAATAGGGTTTAAGCTAATTTTTTTGGCATTTTTGAAAACTCTTTATAAAAGATTAAAACAGGTTAGGACACAATAAGGGAAAGAAGATGACCGTTTCTGAGAGTGAAATTTCAGTATTCAGTATTCAGTATTCAGTATTCAGTATTCAGTATTCAGTATTCAGTATTCAGTATTCAGTATTCAGTATCCCATACTAAAGTTATTCGTATATTATACTTAGAATATACGTATGAGTTAGGTGTACTTAAGGTGAAGTACCCGACACCTAAACCTGACCGGCTCATAAGCTAAACACGTAATACCGTAAAAGGAAAACATGTTCAGCTTATGACCTGGTCAGGTTTAGGTGCCTGGTCAGAATTCGGGTACTTTACCTTACACGTTTCAATGTTACGAACCATTTATACGTATACGTAAGGGCGATTATACATATACCGTCAGTATCGGATACAGGTGAAATTTCTGTATTAAAGCCTACCCGCTTTACGAGCAGTGCCGAAAAAACTCGAATTTTTTAGGCTGTATCCATTTTCAAATTCGAGTCCCCCCGCTCCCTGAAGAAATCTTTTAAAAGCAGAAATTTTTTAAAATTTATATCAGAGCGCACTGCGGATTTAGGCTAAGGCGCCGGGGAACCTTTTACGATTTTTTTTTTTTGTTAATTCTTTCTTTAAATTTTTTCAGAATTTTGAACTTATACAAGCACACCGAATCGAATCTGATACTAGCACAACCGTGGTGACAGTGGGAGCCTCCTTTCCAACTTTCTTACACACACGCCAGTTAAGTGCAAGACCTGAAAGTTTCTTCAAAAGAGACTCCTGATTTAAAAAATCCATAAGGTAAGCATTCCTAAAATTTTTAAAACTCCGGATTGCTTTAAGAGGGAGAGGGAGGGTTAAAAATATACCTAAGCAAAATGGTCCTGACGTAATATTAGATGGCCCCTATATCTTGGCATGGCCTGCATATGTAGAAGTGCATAGCACTCCTGGGGATAGAGCCCAAAAATTTCATAGAATTTCATTTAAGTAGTGCCTAAAGGTGGGAAGAATAAAGAAGAAGCTTATGTTTAAAAATATTTTTCAATATTGCCTAAAATGTAGCCCTAATGAAATTCGGCACGGCCCTGCATATCGAGAATTTTTATCTCTTTTTTTTTTAACTATTGGGACCCCTCAAGTATTATGTACGAAAAAGAGATGCATAAACTATGTAAGAATCATGCGTAAATTAGACAAAAAATTGCATAAATCATGTGTATTAAAGATCTTAATTTTTAAAAAAATTTTTCAATATAATTATGCCTATTAGTTATGCATAAATAAGTAGGCACAAAATGAAAAAAAAAAGTTGAAGAAGCATAATATTTGTAAATTTTTTAGCTTTATGATTTAAAAAAATTACTCGCATAAATTATGCATATTCAGATTTTCAGGCTTAAAAAATTTATGCATTAATTTTGTAAAAATTATTCGTATTCAAATTTTGGTGCTTAAAAGAATATGCATGAACTTTGCAAAAATTATCCTTTTTAAAATTTTTTTATAAATGATACAAAAATAGTACATTTTTTACAAACTTTATGGATTTATTTTATACACTTTTGTATAACTTTTTCGTACGGGATGTATGTAAGCATTTTTTTTTTGTATTGGCAGCTTTTGACTTCCTCTACCCCTTGTTAGCGAACATAAGTGCAGCAGCATGAAAGCCACGGGCGGATCCACGGGCAAAGAGGTCTGGGGTTCCCTTGAACTGGAACAATTTTACATCAGATGTGGTATGATTTTTTAGAAAATGTATTTCACACTAGATAAAGTCAAGTTTTTGGGCACAATTTAGGCTTTCGTCCCCCCTCCCTCGTCCTGTATCCGTTAGTATTGAAAGTCCCTCCTTTTCGATTGTGTGAGATTTCAGTCAAAGCTCTTCCCGGAAAAATATTGTTTTAAATTGACATAGAATTTTAATATACTAACCCCTCTGCCCCAGGGGTCCGAAGCTTGAAAATTTTGGCCATCGGATTTTTTTTAATATCCGACATTGGCATCGGCATCTACCCGCGAGATCAGGGCTGCAATTCCGATTCCGATTCCGCAGAATCTTGACTATTTATGAGTAAGATTCCTATTCCGATTTCGAAAGATAAAAAAAATTTCAGATTCCGATTCCGATTCCAACTAACAAATATTTTAACGATGCCTATTCCGATTCTGATTCCGATTTAAACCGAAATTGATTATCTGTAATAACAGTATTTTCGTTCTTTTTAAGTCAATCTGAATCGAAAATATTTTTTTGGATGTCGATGCTGATTCCGATTCTGGAGATTCCGAACTATTTTCAGACGAGATTCCGATTCCGATTCCGATTCCGATTCCGATTCCAATTACTTTTGAAAGAGCAGATTCCGATTTCGATTTCGATTCCGATTCCGAATAAAAATTAATCGGAATTGCAGCCCTGCCCGTGATATTTAGCCGGCTGCTGCTGCTGGCATCGGCACCGGCACCGGCATCGGCATCGGAATCGGGCCCCTGATTTTAAAAATCGTCTAGAATGGCTCTATGATTTTTTTTTTTTTTTTTTTCACTAAAATCGGAATCAGAGGTGGCATCGGGTGGCATCGGCGTCGGGTGTCGGTGCCGGAATCGGAATCGGGAGTTAAATAAATAATCGGCATCGACCCGATATTATAGTTAAATAATAATGGCATTGGCATCTACCCGAGATTGCAGCCGGCTGCAGACTGCACCGGCATCGGATTCGGACCCCTGCTCTACCCCCCCTCCCCTTATAAACAAAAATTAGATCTTCCCATACCCCATTTCAAGGGAATCCAGGGGCCTTTTGCAAGTTTATTTCTTTTAAAACCCCTTTTCTCTCTTCTTTCAGAGTTTGTATCAGCAAAACGATGTCGGCAGTTGAAGACCAATTTTCTTGCGTCCTTCCACCAGCTAGTTAAGAGGGTTGTGGAATTTTGTGAGTGCTTCCCGAATTTGAAGATCCGTAAGGTAAGCTTAGTTTTTTTTTTTTTTTTTTTTTTTTTCAAATTTTCGAAATCCCTTGTTTCTCTGATAACTGAATCGGAGAGTAGTAAATGAGGCAGCATTACCAGTTGCCCCCAAATGGAAAACGAACCTAAGGGTAGATACCTTGGGGCAGTCGGGTTACTTATTTTTTTTAATGATTCCCACCCACCGCCGTGTGTTGATAATTACCTCCCAGAGCCCGGGTCAATAGTAGGTCCCAAAATTCGAAATCACCAATCAGTATATCTACAGGGGGTCTTTTTTGTATTTTTACCGAACATTACCTTTGTTAACAATGTTTTTCGTGACTTGCTTATACTTTCTTTTTTTTTTCCAACGATTAATGATTAATATAGTTGTAAAAAAAAAAAGGGAGAAAAAAAAAATTCAGGCATCAAATTAAATAAGAAGCAAAATTCATGGCCCCCTCTAAAAAGATAAATCAAAAAAAAAAAAAAAAAAAAAAAGCTTACGTTTTGTAATCATTTAATTAAATTTTTTTTTTTATTCTTTTCGGTTTCGCAAAGTTGCTTTTTTTTTCCAAAAAGGCGTTTTGACAATTTGATTAGTTTCACTATTTAAAATTTTCACGTCAGGTTTTAAAAAAAAAGAAAAGAAAAAAAAAAAAAAAAAAGAAAAAAACGAAAATAAATTAATCGGAAGTTAAATGATTGTTAATCACGAATTAGTCTCAAAACTAATTATGCTTTAATTAAGTTAAGATGGTATCAAGGCAATAAAATTGTACATTCTTGTTTTATGGTTTATTTTGAGATATACAAGAGCGTTACAACAACTCCATCATCTAATTATTATTATAATTATAATAAATTAACTTGCAGTGGCGTGCATTGTTATAAAAGAAGGAAAAAAAATATACTACGGGGTGTTCAAACGAAAAATATTAAAAAAAAAAAAAAATTTTATTAGATAAAAAAATATTTACCCGGTTGGTTAATTATTATTAATAATTAGATTTTTTTTTCTATAAATCCTGTTTTCTCAAGGCGGATAAATTACACGTTTACCAGGTTCGCTAATTAAAAAATTATATCTTTCTTCCTTTTTCTTTTTGCTCGTTTAAGATTCATTAAGAAGAGTCTTCATCACTGTTTTTGATGAATTCGAAACGGAACATTTTTCTTATTTTGAAATCGCTTTATAATTAGATCATATGCTTTTTTTTTTACGATGGAGGGGGGAGGGGACGAAGTTGCTCTCTGCTCGTCGCTCGTTGCTCTTCTTTTTTATTTTCAGTAATTAATATTATATTAATTATATAGAGTGAGGTTGAAATTTTTATTCGTAATTTATGAAATTAATTAAATTTTAATTTATAGATTGTTCATTTTTATATTTTATTTGCTACCGTAGAAGCTGAGTTATACTTAATATCTTGTCATGTATTGTAACTTGTTTGTCAGTTTTGACTTGGATGGTATTAGGTTTAATTATCTGTTAGTTAAAATGAACTCGGCAATAGCCACCAAAGAAGATTTTTTTTTTTTTTTTTTTTTTTTTTTTTTTTTTGTGATCCTGATAAGGAGAGTCCGTTTGATTTGCTGTTTCGGGTGTTTGATTCGTAATTTTTTTTTCGTTTGTAGGTTAATTTCGGATGTTAATTATTTAGGCGGTATAAATGAAGATTATGGTGGTCCGTTAGTAATAACTTAAGAAAAGAAAAAGTTGCGTTTGAGTGATTTTGTGTTCGCTTTCTATTCGTTTTCTTGCCTTGGTTTTCGGCCCGTTCAAGTATTGCGTAAGAATGATCCTGGAAATTTTCGATCCGCCCGCCCCTTGATAGCAAAAATCAGCATTTTGAGAACTTCTCATTTTTATTTAAGTAGCCCTCAATCTTCTCCCTTCCCCCTTAATCCCTCAGTAGTTGATTGGCTTCCAACAGGCTCTTCTTTAAAGAATCGGGGCAGTGGATCATCTCAAAGCAGAGGTCCAAAGCTTGAAAATTTTGGCTAATGCCGATGCCGATGCCGGCATCGGCCGGCATTATGACAAGGGAGAAATCGGGGGTTTTAAATTCTTCAATTAAATCGGCCCAACATTCCTGAGGTGCGTAATTTACTTATTCGACTAAGTAACGAACCCATCTTTTAAGGCTTTCGAAGGTACATTTATCAATAGTATTTTTCATACCAAGGACAGCAAGTGGCACTTTTCTGAACGGGAGACAGCGGGGTTGCCAAACCTCACCTTCGGCTAGGGATGTCTGATATACAGTATATTTATGTTTGTATATTTCCCGGTATATATATACGTATATATATACTGTACGTATATATACGTATACATTTACTCATAAGTTAAACATTAAATTTAATTTAGGAAAAAAAGCTATTATTTTTTCTGGCTGTTCTAGGGGGTTTTTTGGTCATTAAGTCAGAGAAAGGTCTAATATGTAGCTTTTTACAGTTTACTTATGTAATTTAAGCAAGGAAAAAAATCTTTTTTACTGGTTTTTAGATTTCTCTCCGTTAGGCGCTCAGTTATACTTCCAGTCATACGGCGCCATTTTTGATAAAATGGCTGTGGCCGATAAAATTATGACCGTGCCAAAGTTGAAATATTAGTGAATTATTGTCACTATTCATTAATTAACGAGTAATTATCGATGTAAAATCAAAATATTAGCGAATTATGCCTTATTTTATAAATGAAAATTCATAAATATACAACGTATACATTGGCTGGTATATATACTGTATATTTACGTATATATATACGTATATATATCCTGTATATTTAAGACTAGACATCCCTACCTTCGGCTCGGCTTGGCAACGCTGTCTCAAACTTAGATAAGGGCCCCTGTGTAAAACATATTTTTTATTACGAATGAAAATCGGAAAATGTTTTAAAAATAAATTCAAACGATAGATATTAGGATGAGGTGTCTAATTTTTTTAGAGAAATCAATTCAAAAAAGCAAAAGAAACGTCGAACATCGAGGTTAAACTTTAGAGGGCACGTGAAATTGAAACAGGGTTGCCAATTTTATTTTCTGGGCCTTTTCATTATAAAAAATTACATAGAGTAAATAAATTTCTTTTTTCGGTTTTCTTATTCTATGGTACTAGAGAGCCTAGAAGGAGAGAGTTGCGATTCCCATACATAACCATGCTGCTTTTTGATTGGTAGTTTTCCTCCGTGGTTCTAGATTTTTGAGCTAACCTAAACTGGTTAATGTTTTCGGTTTTATATTAGTTTTATATTGGTAAATTTACTTTCAGATACCTCAAAAAATTATGCAATCAAATTTTTAATCTCTTACGTTTTGTAATAGAAGAGCTACCATTAGTTTATAATTATTTTTATTAAATGCATTCCAAGTTGCCTATATCCCATAAATGTAGGGGCATATGAATTTGGTCTTTTTTTTCCCCTTAGACACTGAGTATTTATTGCTATGTCTATTTTAATTTTTAAAAATTAAATACAATCTTTTTTTAAAAAAAAAAAAAAAAAAAAAAACAGCTTTATGGAAGTTGTACTGGAATCCCGCGGATACTCTGGATATAAGAAGCAACGAATTTAGGTTAGAACAAAATCTAGAACCACGAAGGAAAACTACCAATCAGAGCGATCTGATATAAAATGCGATTCTCTCCTTCTAGGCTCTCTATATGGTACTAAAAAGTTAACTTTTTAGTCCGTGGAAAAAAAAGTGATGCCAGTTTCGTTATTTCAAAAAAGTTATGCTTTTTGCTCCTCCGAACAGCACCCCCCTAAAAAGGGACCTTCTTGCGTATGAGAAATGGAAAATTTTGTTTTTAGTTTCACCGGAAACAGATTGCGTTTTGATTTCGGCGGTGGTGTTTTTGATCAGTAAAAAGGGCCGGAGCTCTTGAATATTTTTAGTTGGCGTCTATTTAAAGGGACAGTAATTTATTAGTAGTAGGGCAGTACTTTTTTTCATAAAATAGCAGTTTTTTTATTGACAGTACAATTTTGGGCAGTAGAAAAATTATTTTGGCAGTTAGAAAAAATATTTTGCCAATATAATGAATAATTTGCCATTAAAAGGCATTTTTTGGCATTTTTGAAAAAAAATGTTAACATAAAGTGAGACACAATATGTCTTTGATATATTTTTCAGTTTTTAAAGTGATCAAAATTATGCCTGTTTCAGCGAGTAAATAATTTTTGTTCGGCAGGTGGATAATGCCCTGCGTTCTTTAAGCAATATTTGTGCAGAAAAATAAAAACAAAAAAATTCGTTTTATAAAAAAATACTGCCCTTTGACTATTAATGACTGCCACTAAAATATAAAAATTGACGGCAGAGGTAAAGATGTTGGGGCAAAATTATATATAAAAAATGTATAAAATATATACATTATATATTTTATATGTAAATCATATATGATTTTGCCCCAACATCTTTACCTCTACCAACTTTACTGTCCCCCCCCAAAAAAAAAAAAAAATAATCCACTGCCGATTAATTTAAAAATCTGCCCCAAAATTTCAATTTACTACGGCCAAATTTATGGGAAAAAAAACTGCTCTACCCATATAGTCGCCTTTTTAGTTGCATTGTAGACATTTTTTTAAAATTTTTAAAAAATTTCTAATTTTTTAAAAAGCCTAAAAAAACGTAAAAGCCCTTAATTTTAATGGTCCTTTAATTTTCCAGATTATCTATGGGAAAAACTAAAATTCCTGATTTCCATCAACAGACTTGATCTCTTTGAAAGCAGGAAAAAAAAACAAATTTTTCATAAAAAATACGACACTTTGATGACAATATTTATAAAATTAAGTTAATTTAAGGGTCCTTAAAAGGTCCCTAATATTTAGAGCCTGCTCCGCGGTTCGAGGCCCCAAGCTTAAAATTATAATGATTTGATTGATGGTCATTTCCCTACCAATAAACACAGGCTCTTGTATACTAAGCTGAAGAGCTCGAAAATAGTTCATTTCGTTTTTATTCAGTTTTCACAAACTTTTGAAATAAAATCTTTGAACGCCTAAAAAATTTAATCCTTTCAAATTGCATCAGTTAAAATTAATCCCAACATTGGGATTAAAGTTTTTTAGGTTCTTAATATGAAACACATGAGTTAAATAGGGGCTAGGTGAAAAGTTTTTAAATAAAAGATAATTTTTTTATTTTTCTTTTTGGCAATATATTTATCATCTGTTTGAAAAAAAAAAAAACCTGATTGATCTTTTATTTTTGGAAAGAGTATCGGAATTTAACCTTAGTTAACCTGAAAGCGAATCATAATTTTTCACAATATTCCTTGACAAGCATTAAGAATTTAATTAACAAAATAATTAATCCTTTTTTTTTATTGTTGAGAATCATTCTTTTTTCGGGCTTTAGAATCTTTTGGGTTTTCGTCGAAGAAATGGATTGTTCCGTAAACTAAATTTAAAGAAATGAAATCACGATAATATAGGAATCATAGTCACGGTTTAAGTCCAAGGTCATTGAAATGATGCAGACTAACTGATGCCCCGCACAGGAGCTCCCCTATAATTATTCTCATTACTAAAACATAGAATTAATTAACTTCACTTTTCAAAATACATCGGAATGTTAATTTGACTAGTTTAACGTGCATGAATTTTTAGTAAAATTATGTCAATCTATACTTCAATATTTATTTGTATTCGAAAATAAATATTCGAAAAAAAAATTATTAAATAATAATTTAAAAGGTGCAATATCGGATTTTTTTTTTTTTTTGATATACTAATTAAGGCTCGGCAACACCCTCCTGCTGTTGATTCCACGCCTAAAGCCCCAGCAGTCAACGAACACTCCTAAATACGCGGAGTGTAATAAATTGCATTTAAATTAGTACAAATTAAAAAGGTCATCAAGTGGTTTAGCCGGTAAATGAAATATGCTTTAATGAAATGTTTCGACTAAAAGCTTCATGGCACACGCGATCAAAGAAAAGAATTGTTTCCGCGAATTTCAGGCGCCTTAGGAGCTTCGACGTTTTGCATATTATCGACTTTTTGTTGCATTAATAACTTTTCCAACTTTTTTTTTTGTTGACATTGAGGGACGTGTGAACTATCGTGTCTTTATTATTATTTTTGGCTTTTAAAAATGAGGGAGCAGTTAGTCCGGGTTGTTAACTTTCGATGTTTTGCGCTAGGATTTTAATTAAACTTACTTGGATTCGAGCTTCCGTCAGTCCGATTTTCATTGCGAGTTCTTCCCTGAAAATAGAAAAGATTAATTTTTAGTATTTTGGGGGTGTAAATTGGGGGAAATAGGCCTAATTGAGTGGATGCACATAATTGGTTATTATTGATATTACAGGTTCAACGGTTGACAGTGCTGATTTTATACCTTCTGCTGGTAAGTTTATTTTGTTAACAACGTAGCTTACGTTATTATACAAGGCTGACTCATTGGTGTTCGGAATAGTGGTAACTCGCTAGTGCAACAATCAGCCGCTTGGTGCGCTCTTTTGTGTCATAACTTTACATGGTGTCGTTATATTTATATGGGAAATGGTATTTATTTTTTCCGATTATGCTTGGAATTAACGTAAAATCTCTTTACCGAAATAAGAAAAAACGAAAGACTAAAAGGCATTGTTGAGATAAAAATAAAACATTTGAGTTGTCGTACCTTTTTTTTCTTAAAAAATAAATTTTTTTGTCCGCAAGTAAGACACTATAACTACTTAACTTTTCAGTCTATATTTAAACTTTCATTATTTTTCTGCTTAAAGGTTTTATGTCTAAGCGCTTTCTTTTTTGCAGAAGATTTTTTTGTGTTCTCGAGATGCTATCTAACTGAGGGTTAATGAATTGCACGACTTATAGATAGTAAAAAAAATGCGGGAAATAGTTTCAAAAGTTTAAAGTGCGCACACTAATCTTTCTTTTTCGCAAATGTCATATTTTAATTATGTTAAATAAAAAAAATTAGCTTTTTGCTTTAGTGCACACGGCTGATTTATTACATTTAGGGATTTACATTTCATCCACTAACGATTAAGATTCAAAATTAGTTGATTCGTAAATTACGCAGAATTATCATGCTAACAATTTTTTTCATAGCGTTCAATATTCATAAACGTGTTTTGATTTTTTTTTTTTTTTTTGAAATTTTTTCCAACAGAATTGGGCATTATTTTCAACTTTTTCAATATTTTAAGTCTAAAATTCCCGGATGCTGCAAAATAAAATAGGTTATCCTTTCGTGCGAAATACCGGAATAAAAAAAAGGGGCAGTCATTAATATGGCATTTTAGGTTGCAATTTTCAGGTCACTGCGACCATAATATTCAAATGAGGTTGTAAAATTATATATTTTCTTTGATTTCGGGAAGAAAGAAAATCCTTGAAATTCACCCTCTATCATAAAAAGCAGTAGTTATCTGGTAATCCATGTCTATTCACATAAAATAAATTCGGCGCTAGAAAAAGAAAGTTTTTTTTTTTTTTTTTTTTTTTGAAGGACTATGGGCAAAGAGCCCGCAAAATGGTATAGTCAACATACATAATATATGTCTAAGAACATATGGCTTTAGGATTTTTAATGGAATTGACATCATAATACAAGAAATTAAAAATTAATAAAATGATTCTGGTAAAAACCCATAAGAGTCTTAAGATAGAATCGTGTTTTATGACACAAAAAAGCGCTCCAAGCGGCGGACTCGTGAACAAAATGGTTACCCTGTTTTGAATGGTTTGGGATGCGGCATGAGTCAGCCTTGTATAATAACGTAAGCTACGGTTAACAAAACAGAAAAGTTAACTTGCGGATGACATTAATTTGAGTTGGCAACTCTTGCGTATGCTTTGTAAAGTCACGTTTGAAATAAGAAGTTGTAATCGTCGAATGGACTTGGTCTAGTTCTGCACTGTGGTACAGAATTGTTAAATATTTTGAATATCGTTACATTTGTAATGAACTCCTTCGGCCGGAAACGCCAAATTTTGTTTTTTTTCGGAAATATTGTCCCTGGAGCGGAAACGCCAAATTTGGTTTTTGCTGAATTAGGCAAATAATACAGGATTTAGGCAGTATCTTATGGGCACTACATAGCAGACCCGAAAAACAAAATGATTAATTTTCGGAAGAAAATGGTTCCTATGTTTAGCTTATGGGAGAAATTCTCTTAATTACAGGGTGTCTACTGGTCCTATATTCCTATAAAGTCCTATAAAAGTCCTATATTTTTCTTTTTGGTCCTATATACCTATAAAATCCTATAAAGTCCTATAATTTAACCGAAAAAAGTAATTTTGAGCAGGGGCACAACTGGTCCTATATCCTAATTCAAAGTGAGCTAATTTTTCATATTTTCACTCAATTTTTCAACAAATTTTCTCGCTCGGCCTTCGGCCTCGCTCGATTTATGCAGGTTGCCATAATTTAGATTTTTAAAGATTCCGAAAAGCGATCATTTTGGGCTACGAACGATTCATAGTTTATGCTTTGATAATTGAAAAAGCACTTTGGGGAAATTTTCAAAGAAAGTTCAATGTTTCAGGAAATTTTTTCTTTAAATCTTGACGGCGGGGTTCCATTAGGCAATTAATTTTAAACTAATTCCAGTTCAAATAATTTTAAGAAGGTTTATAAATTTAAAAATTATATTTTCGATTTTATGGAATCATTTGTGGAATATTTCGGCTTATAGAGGATTCAAAAATTTTTACGTGTAGTCTAAAAATTTTTTACGTTTAAAATTTTAAATTTTTTAGCTCTTAGCTTGGGGCGGATTTTCTGAACTACTCATATAACCTTGGGGACTTCTGAAAAACACTTGCAGAGGCTTGAACTTTTTTTTTGATCGGGATTTTTTGATCCCAAGATTTTTTATAAAAATTTTTTTGTAGAATTTTGTTTCGCCTTTTTTAATAATTACCCGTTTTACATGTAAGTTTTACCTTTTTTCTTCTTTCTTCTTTATTTCTAAATTTTGGAGGACAGAATTTAGCTCTAGAATTTTGTGTGCCTAAATTTTTTTCTCTTAAAAATGGCTTGTTTTGGGTCCCATATTTTTTGAAAAATGGACCTATAAAGTCCTATAAAGTCCTATATTTTAACTTTTATGAATCAGTAGACACCCTGTAATTAAATTATTGATTAAGTCATTAAAATTGCAATTACAATGTAAATATTAATAAAATGCTTAAAAATATCATGTAACACGTTTCAAATGATAGATAATGAACCACCCCATATTGGCTTATGAAGATTTTTCCACCCATGTTTAGCTTATGCAGACATCAAACTAGTCACTTTTTTCCCCTTGAAGTCGCTTTCTTTGTAAAAGGTCACCAAAAGTCACTTTTTTTGATAAATTGGTAATTTTTAAAAATCTCCTGCATATTAAAAAAATGATTCAACATTTGAAGTCGCTCAAGGAAGGTTTTTTTTTCACTAAACGCCATTTTTAAAAGTAATTTTATGGTAAAGTTGTGAAACTTTTTATCTCAAATGTAGAATGGTTAATAATTTATCATTTATCATTTTTAATTTATAATATAAATCATTTATAATTTACAATTAAATTTTTGATTTCATATAAAAAGATATTATGTAAGGTCTTTTTTATTAATTTAATTACGTATAAGTGGCTTAAAATAATAAGGCTGTAATTACGCACGTCTAATACGTTAAAAATTTGGATATACGTATTTTAAGTCACTAAAGACCTTCCGTCAGGTCCCTGACGGTCAAAGTCACTATTTAAACCATTTTTGTCCCTAAAGTCACTAATTTTGATGGGCAAAATAAGTTTGATGCCTGCTTTTGGGGATATGAGAAGTTCCATTTTTTTAAGAGATTTTACCTGTTAAAACATCACGAAAACAATCCGTAAGCTAAGTGCTGGGGCTTTATTTTACTGGAACCTTATTCTGATATATTTTATCAGTTTTAGGGCATTTTTGAAAATTTTACTGGAAAATTTTATCTTAAGCTAAGCATGGGCGATTAGAAAATGTTTTTAACCTATACCAATGGTCTCTAGGGACTTCTAAGTATCAAAATATATGTATTAAAAAAAAATTAAATAGCAATTCCGCTCTATGAGGTCATAAAAAGAAATGGGGTTTATGCAGAAAAAAATTGATAGCTATGCTGATATACTTTAAAAATCTAGAGAAAAAAACCTGTCGGAATGTAACATTTTCGAATTTTTATTATAGCGAGATTAATTCGGTGGATCAGCTTTGTGCGTTTGAAATCGTTTGAAAGAAAGCTCTGATTACTGGATTAGATGTATTTCAAGTTGTTGAAGTATAAAGTTGATATTATTTTGTAAAAAGTGTAACTCTTTTTCATAGGGCGGAACTTCAAGAACATACTTTTTTCAAGATTTTTAAAAAAAAAATCTAGACTTTTTTTCTACCACAGATTCTAACATTTTTTATATCCTAAAATCATTCAAATTGGCGTGTCCTGGGATTGTCATCATACCAAAATAATTCTGACACAACCTCACCAAAACTAAAAAAGAAAATATTCTTCGAAATGTATACTCTCAAATCGAATTCTTTCGGATAAATTAGTTTTACCTACGCGGCTTCTCCCATTTTAAGTTTCCTCAATCTCAATTAACCGTTGGAGGAAAAAGAAAATTGTTCCGAGACTAAATCGGTGGACATAAAAATAAATAATATTATTTATATAAAAAAAGAAAAAGAAAAAAAGACCGACAATAAGTTAAGTACTTTAGCGAGAAACATGCGTGAGATCATATTCCTGTGAATCATTTATTTATTTAATTTGACATTCTCAAAGTAATTAGAAAACAAGTCTTGAAGGTATGTAATTTAATTATTATTTGTCGGTTAATTGTATGTCCTTGCGAGGCAAATTAAACTAACACAGTCAAAACGAACAACCGCGTAGCCGGGTTTTATCTGTCTGTCATTTAATCCCCGGCTATTCATCATCAAACAAGGAAGGAAGTTTTGGTTGCTCATTGTTTTTTTATGCACGTTATAATTTTTTTTTCTTCCTTTTTTTTTATAGATTTAACTGATAATCTCGGAGTTGTGGCCAAAGGCTTAAAACGAAAAAAAAAAATTCAAATGAATGCTAAACTGCTATTTCAACAATGAATAGTCGAAATTAAGGTTAAAGCCTTTGAAAAATGAGAAAAGGAATGATTAGTGCTTCGATCCTTGTTTATCAAACACGCCAATTAATCATCGTTAAAGAAATATAAATTATAAAATATCAAACGTTTTGATTCTTGTATTAATTCCCGCGCGTTTTTTTTTTTTTTTTTTCCGGTAAGAAAAACAATTAAGACGAATTTTTATTCCCCCTTGAGGGTATGTCGGTTGAGTATATGAAGAATTGCTAGTCAATAACAAAGGTAAAAGGTTAATTTTTTTTGTTAGCGGTTATAATTGTGTTTAGCGTTGAAAAATTTATGGAAGAGATGACTGAAAGAACGTTTGAAAATTTAGCAAATTCCCGGGAAATTCCGGTTGAATTATAAAACGGGAGTTGGAACTTAGAAGTATCTGAAATACAAATTCAGAACAAAATATTTCTGATGGCAAACAAAACACTTTAAATTAATTTTCCCAGCTGGCACCTTTTTAAAAAGGCGTAAACAATTTTTTAGATCCAGTCACATCATAAACATGGAAACTTAGTACCTCTTTGCGTAGGATCTAGCGTCTGAAAAATTGAGATATTATCATTCCTAAATCATTCTTCGACCAAAAATACCCCGCATCATTTTCCTACCTCACTTCGTTTTTACTCACCAAGAGTCTACTTTTTGTGAGTCCAAAATCCTTATTATTATGGGTTTTATAACTCAATTATAACCTCATCAAATCTAAGTAAAAAAAAGAATTACACTTTTTACAAATTAATATCAACTTTATACTTCAACAACTTGAAATACAAAATCCTGTAATCAAAGCTCTCCTTCAACCGAATTCAAACGCACAAAACTAATCCGCCGAATTAATCTCGTCGTAATAAAAATTCGAAAATGTTACATTCCGACAGGTTTTTTTTACTAAATTTTTAAAATATATCAGCATAGCTATTAATCTTTTCCTATGTTTAAATCTTATTTCTTCTTATGACGTCATAGGGCGGAATTTTGAAATTCGAAAATATCGAAATACAAAAAATCGAGAGTCAATGACAAACCCCCGAAATGCAGAACCCAGAATCGGGGTTCTGCAAATTCTGGGATCTAAAAGTGCTATAATTTTCCATTTATTTTATTCGTTTTGCAAATTCGGGCTTTTATTGCATATTTGCTTTCCCGACATTTTTTTAAAATTTGGATTAAATTAAGGGGTGCTTTAATCAAATCGGGGTGGTCAAATTCGAACTCTGCGATGTCGAAAACATACTTTAACACACTTTATAAGGACAATAATTGACTTAAAATAGATTTTTTTTTTACAAAAATTGCTATTTTTGGCCCAAAAAGGGTGTTCGGCTAGTTAGGAGTGATTTTGATCAAATCGCGGTGGTTATATTCGGATTTTACGGATGTCGAAAACGTATTTTAGCATGATTTAATTCCCCATAAAAAGAATTTTTAGAGTGGTGAAAATGGACTCAAAATTTAATTTTTTACCAAAAAATTGCTATTTTTGGCCAAAAAAAGGAGTTCGGCTAGTTAGGAGTGATTCTAATCGAAACGGGATGGCCATAATCAGATTCTACGACGTCGAAAACATAAAAAATTAGTTTCGGTTCCAAAGAATTACTCCTAAAGTTTTGGAAAAATTTCTTTAAAAAATTTCCAAAGAAAGAAAAAAAAAATTTTTTTTAAGCACAAAATGGAGGTGAGGCTCTCCTAAACATGACCGAAAAAATCTAAAAAAATTACCTTTTGTTTTTTATACCATAAGAAAAGTGAAAATAGCATGAAGAACAAAATCGCGAAAAATATGATAAATTTTAACGACCCTAATGGCATATTTTAATATTTTCCTTTCATCAAAAAAAATTATGAAACAATTCATACTAAAACAAAATAAAACAAGATAAAGTTCTTTTTCACTCATTTATCCCGATTTACTGAACCCAGAATTTGCAAAACCTCGGTTCGGGATTCTACAAGTGTCGGGGTTCTGAACTTCGAGGTTTTGTCAGGGTCCCAAAATCGAAAATATTATTTTTGAAATTTTTTATTTTAAAACTTACTGAACTAAGTTTTTAATTTTTAATTATTGGTTCCATATTAATTTTAAAAATATTATTTTTATTTAAAAGTGGCTGTTTCGGATTTTTATGCAGATCACGAAAATGTAACTAAAAGTTTTATATCTTTTGCTGCTTCTCCATTATGGCTCAAAATTAATTTTCTAGAATTAATTTTCAAAATTTCCGGAAGTACTGTGCTTTAGTTATTCTATGATTTTCGACCATGGATTAAAAATACAAAAAATGCAATGTAATAAAAATGGCCGACTCCATTTTTAAATCTAGGGTTAGAAATCCATAGAATAACAAAAGCACAGTACCTCCGGAAATTTTGAAAATTAATTCTAGAAATTAATTTTGAGCCATAATGGAGAAGCGGCATTTTACTGTTTTGATGATAAAGGCCGAAATAAGTAAAAAAAATAAGCAAAATATGCTACCGCCACAATTTTGTTCGAAGTCGTTCGTATTTTTGTCCTCTGGCATAGTAATCGTTTGTCATATATAAATTTTAGCTTCGTTTTGGTTATCAGAATACAAAACAACCATTTTTACATAAAAATAAAATTTTTGATTTTTCGGTCTTTACGGGAATTTCGAAATTTTTAAGCCCATAACGACACGGCTAAACGACGCCCAAAAAATCTGCAAAAATTCAAGGAATCTTCTTTCGCTTACGACAAAAGAATTAGGGGGTGCGTTCGCCGAAATTCAAAAATTCGTAAAATAAGGGCCACCCTAGTGTCAATTTTGGCACCCATTTCCCGAAACTTCGAGATAATCTTTACAAGAAAAAAAAGGGTTTAAAGAAACGAATACTTCTCACTAACGTAATTTAATAAAAGTTTTTTTTTTCTCTCCCTCAATTTTGAAGTCAAGTTTACGTTCACGATTTCGGAAGTAGATTTTTTTATATATATACATATACCGTATATAATGAAAATGAGTGGTCGGTTAATTAAACTATGTTAATTTAAAACGAGGTCTGTATTTATAACACAGGGAAGGGCGGTAGATTTGATTCTTCAGATAGCTCCAGGGAATTAAACTTAATTTAAATTGGTTGAAAAATTGCCTTTCGTCAAATTAAAATTAAATGGGGTTTCCAATCTTATGGATGATAACAACTGGACGTAAAAATCGAGTTAGCAGGATAAAATGTAAAGAGAAAAAATAAAAAATCTGATTTCTTTTAAAAAAAAAAAATCTCCTTGACCATAAGCTTGTCACTTTATTTTCCGTCGAACATTTTTTTTTTCGATCGTATATTAATTATTTACTCGTTAGTATCTCCACCTTTATTTTTTTTAGCAAATTTATGAATCAAACAATTAATACGCTTATCCAATTAAAAATTAAAAAGTCTAAAATATTACATAATATAAATAATACAAACTAGTTTGGCTTGCTAAATTGACTTTTTTTTTTATTCAGTGGCCGAAGGGACAAAATAATCAAATAAATAAGGTGTTAGTTACGATATGTCAACCAATTTAAATACAAAATGAAAAAAAAAATTAGTAATGAGTCTGTAATTTTTTTCTTATTTTTATCTCACTTCATAATTTCGTTTTTTTTATAATTAAAAAAAAAAGCGAGGAGTTAATCTATCAATTTAAAGGTTAATTGATTATTAGATGAAAAAACAGAAAATTGGAATTTATGTAAATTTTGCATATTGAAAAATGCAAGATTTTAATTAAACGAGATGTTTATCATAATTTGTATCAAGTGTGAAATCGTTTGATTATTTAATACGCCCTTCAAAGTGACATCGTTTTGCTTATTGATTTTTTGTTGGCGAAAAATTTTACGAAAAGAAAATTGACAATTTGAGAAGTATAGGTGATATGTCTCCATTGGACAATTGATTAGAGGATGCAATTAATTGCATTGCAGGAAAAGCTGCATATTTTCGGACTTTTTTTCCTCCGCTAAAACATTTTTTTTCGTTTTCATTATTTTTAGTGATCGAAAAAATAATCAAAATAATAAAAAAAAAGGGGTAGCAGAAGAAAATAGTCGAAAAATATACAGCATTTCCGGTGGTACAATTAATTGCACCCTTCGATTAATTGGCCAATGGAGACAGGACAAGGAATTTCCAAACTGACTATTCGGGAATGTTCTAAATGAGTTGAAGATGTCAGTGGATGAAGGAGGTTTTTCAGGTCAAAGGAAATTGTTTTGTATGTTTTTTTTCATGGCGTTTTTCCGGACAAGCTTCACTGATGTCTTCAATTATATCGAATTAAGATAATTTTGTATGGAGTGAAGTCGGTCGAGAAGGTAGTATCTCCATCCTAAATATGAATGGAGATAGTCTGTTTCGATATTTCGTGAAAGCGCGTCATATTACCACAAGCTTGTACCAATATGAACGTAAAAACTTGTCGTCACATGATTTTTACAAACAGTCGAAACACACTATTGCATATCTCCGATTATATTTACGACGGAGATACGTTAGTTCACCTCCGACACACGGAACTATCACTCCCAAGCCTTGTAGGCTTGCCATTTCTTGAAATAGAAAAAAAGAGTATAAAATTTTTTTTTAAAAAATAGAGTATAAAAAGAGTATACAACCTGAAGATTAAGAGTATGAAAAGAGTGCAGTATAATAAGACTTTTTGAAAATAAAATTTTAAACAATAAAGATGAGTTCAGGCTGAAGGGTTTCAGCTAAAAATTCTAGTCAATATGATAGATTGGTAGATTTGGGAAAAAAAAGAGTACGCTTTTTTTGCATTTCGAAAAAAAGAGTATATTTCCGTAAATTTTAAAAAAAGAGAGAGTACTCTTTTTTTAGACAAAAAAAGAGAGTAAATACTCTTAAAAAGAGTATATCTGGCAAGCCTACAAGCTCGAGTTCGAACTCTGGCCATAAAAACTCAGCCTAAACCTAAATCTTTACGAAATTTGACATAAAATCTAGTAAATTAAAAATTTTAATTTACTTATTATTATTCCGTTCTTGAGAAGTTAGAAATAAGGCGCAATATTTTAATGTAACGGCAGATGTACAATACATCAAAATCGTATTCTCACTTCATTAATCTAATAAATAAAATAAAGAACTCTTATATTCGTTTACCTTCCATTTAATATAAGGTAAAAAAAGATTCATTCAGAATATTAACAAAGCTTCACTTTCGCTCTTTTAAACTAATTATAAACGAAGGTAATAGAATCAAAGTGGGCATGTTCAAAAAAAGAAGAAAATTGATGTACTCATTTATTTACAACCCGTAAAAAAACTTCTTTATTAATATAATGTTTACACTCCTTATAAGGGAAATTTCATTTAGTGGTGGACATATAATTACGGGGGAATTGGCTCCCTTATTAGCCGGATGCCCAGGTCAACCGTGAAAACTGATGTAACCTATTATTTAAAAATAGGAGTATATACCATACGTTCGTTTCTTTTTCTTTTTTTTTTTAAGATAATATTCTCATTCAAGTGTAATATAATTTTTAATTCAATTAAACGGATTCCTTTATTCCATTCATTACGTGTAATTTAAATTAGAAAAGTATAGTACACGATAACGGGCCCATGACCTTCACCGTTTTCAATATTTTAGGCTCTTTGACCTTCATACTATTTGCTTCTTCTCGGAAAACTTTTTTTTTTTCGAATTTTTATTTTGAATCACGCGAGGAAGTGAGAAATCCTTTTTGTTAATTAATTTAGCTAATTTGCTAAAAAAGTTTAAATTTTTTTTCTGGTCGGAAAAAAAAAAGAGAAACAGTTAAAATGGTCAATGGCATTAGAAAAAGATTTTTTTTTTTTCTTAAAGCCTTAAGGGTATTACCGAAATTGACTTGATTAAACGCATCATTTACGAGTTATTCAATTATATTTTTGATCCCTTGATACATCTCTCGTAGTCAAAGATAAATTACTGTTTTGATTGAGTTCAACAATAATATAAAATATTCATTTATTCAATAATGTTTAGCCTATTTTACATTTTTCTTTCGCTCAAGGAAATTTTTCGATTCGTATTTTTTTTTTTTTCTTCGATTCAATTTCTTTTGGCTATAATGCAAATAACGAGTTTTAACCAACCCTAAGGGGTAACCGTTTAATTTAAAGATAATGACTTCTTCTTCCTAGATTTTTTCAGTAAAAAAAAAAAATATTGGTTTTACAGGCCCATGGTCAAGGCGACCTGGGGGTCTCAGCCCTCCTGATTGGATTTTACTTGATCCCTCGTAAAGTTGTTTTTCCGTATTTTACTTTTCATAAGATGCTACAGCTTCCATTGTGCACCCTCTCAGGGGCTTAAGAACAAAGAGAATCGACAGAACTTTTTGTTTACAAAATGCTAGATACGTTCAAATCACTTGCATTGGAAGAAAAGGTTATAATCACAGTGCTGCTTAACAAAAGTACTTTTCGACTAAAATTAAAAAAAAAATTGCTAATGAGACTTTGTTTGGAAAATGTTAACTACCAAAATACCACTAAAATCAAAATCTTACCTGTTTGTCCCCCCTACCCCCCCCAACCCCACCGACCCCTCAAAATTTTTTCAAGCTTTGTAACTTATCATATGAAAGCTCATTGTAAATGCTTTAAAATGAGACCTTGACGAGGTTTATATCTTTTGCAGGGACGGAGATATCGTCGTGTAAATAGCCCAAAATTAATTGTCTAATTTTCGACCTCTCAAACGACGATATCTCCGTCCCGGTGAAAGATATAAACCTCGGTTAGGTCTAATTTTAAAGCATTTCCAAGGGACTTTCATATGATATGTAACAAGCCTTGAAAAAAATTTGAGGGGCCGGGGGGGTTGTGGAGGGTAGGGGGATAATCCGGTCAGATTTTGATTTTAGTCTATTTTAATAGTTAGCATGTTTTCTAACAGTCTCATTAGCAGTTTTTTTGTCATTTTAGTTGAAATGTATTTGTGTTCAAGAGCACCGTGTAATAAAGGGACTAGAGTCCCCTCCAGATGGATTTTGTGGTCTCCCCCTTTAAACTTTATTCCCGTTTTTCCTTATTTTCTAAGTTATTCTCCGTGGAAATGTGAGAGAATGATTTTTCCTACACTTCGTTCAATGGTGGGCCCCCCCCTTAGGAGAAGCTTTTGTTTCATTCCCTCGTCATTACGGGGGGACTGGGGAGGGTCTATAAATTACCTAAGATGTAATGGGGGGGAAAAAAGCGTGTTACGATCTGTTGGGGAGGAAGGGTGTTCGTAAACTTTAGACAAGCTGGGCTTATTTTGCAAAAAGCTAAGAAACGCTACTGACCCTCCTCCTCCCTCTCTCATGTGTTGAAAACATTGTTAGGAAGTATTAAAATATTTAATCTTTTTGAAAGGGAAAGGGGGTTGTGGATATATTGACGAATAATGACAAGAGGGAGAGGAGAAGTTTATAGAGAGTCATTGTTTACAAGAGATACCATTCGCGATTGGGTAAGGACTGCGTATGCGACATACGTTTCAAGGGATCATCATTAATCCGACCCCCCTCCCCCCCTACCTTTTCCCTCGTTAGTGATGACGATGGATGATCACGGGTCATTCATATGAGGCGTCACCATTTTCCCGAAGAATATTGACCCTTCCCTTTCCCTTGTCAGTGTTCGTCATTTTAGCCTCGACCCCCGCCCTCGTGACAATACGATATCTATTGGCGACCCCATTTCATTAAAAAAAATTTTGCTTGATTTTTCGTTGTCATAATTTTTTTTTTTAATTTTTGTAAATTCAACAAATGCCGTAGATTAAAAAAAAACCATTGAAACTAGGACCTAAAGTGAATTTCTACCTGGTGTAATTAATGACATCATCATTTCACATATTGCCCCCTTTCCCCACGTCATCATTTGTCATCTTTTGGCGACCCCCTCCAATATGTTAAACTCATATTTGAATGAAGCATAAGGCGAGAGTCGGAGGGAGTCGAAAATGAAGAAGATGACTTATTGTTTCGGGGCCTATGTAAGCCCCCCCTCTTTCCAAATTTTTACTGCCCTTCGTGGCTAGGAGCCAACAATTTTTTGATTATTGCTCATGAATTGCTAAAATTCTATTTAAAAACAATAAAATCGATGAAAACGATATAATAAAATAATTATACAAACTGCTATATATTTATTTGAGTCAGAAAATGAAAAAAAAAAAAAATCTAACCAAACAAGTATTTTTTTCTGTCAAATCCGATTATGTTATAACTATTAGATTTTTTTTTGAATAAAAAAAATGCATTTAGGAAACGTTTTGTTGTAAAACTGCCTATAAAAAATTGCGGTTCGTAATAAAGAAATTATAAAGTTAGTCCAATATTGTTTATGCTAATTTATATTTAATTTATTCTTCAGGGTATAATTATTTTTTTTCTAAATGAAACATAATGTTAAAATATTAACGCTTAATCATTTTTTATTTTTTTTATTTTTAAAAAAATTATTTAGAAAAGGTGTGGAGATAATTTGCTTGGTTGGTAGAAATAGGTCATTGGACAAGATTTTTTAGCAAAGAATATTTATTCGAATTCGAAGACAAGTTACTACCTTCTGGCGTATCATCAGGCCTAAAATTTTGCAAGTAATAATCCCCGAAAGATCTTGATCTGATGTTTCGTGAATCGATATTTCTAAAACTCACCTGGTAAACACATCCGGATAATGCGTCCTCGCAAACGCTTTTTCTAATTCCTCCAACTGAAAACTGGTAAAAGTCGTCCTGTACCTCCTTTGCTTTCTTTTAGGTGCGAACTCATCAAGTTCCCCCTCACTGTTATTATCCGAAGCGTTGCTGCTGCCGACAGGGTC
The DNA here is from genome assembly GCA_037577465.1 of Liposcelis bostrychophila. Lineage (NCBI taxonomy): Eukaryota > Metazoa > Arthropoda > Insecta > Psocodea > Liposcelididae > Liposcelis > Liposcelis bostrychophila. Next base: position 22,052,089 of record CM075214.1, on the reverse strand, counting down.
CAGAGTGCCACCCTCAGCGATCGAATCTATCATTAACCCCTTATGGTCGATCATTGGGGGGGAGTCCACCTCCCGCGATTCATCCTCCGGTTTACTATCTTCCGATATTCCCATCTGTATTGATGGCGGACGGAAAGAGTCTTCCGGTCCCGGATCTATGTCGTCTTCTTCCTCTTTTTCCAAAATTGAAGGATCGATCGAGGTTTGAGTTTTGTAATCTGCGGAAAAGGAAAGAAGAAAATATTAGAACAGCACTTGTAAGGCGAAACATTTAGAGGCTATGGAGGGAAAAAGGTGTTTTTGGGGTCGTGGGGGTGTTGGGGGGGGGGTAATATCAGTGGAAAGTGTAGAGTTACTTTGCGTAAGACCATGTATTGAAGTTAGCGTTATGACAGAAGGGGTGGGGGTGGTTTAAGAATAGGTGAAGGCTAAGAGTTGAGGGGGTCTCTTAATGATCTTCCAAATAATACTAACCCCAGGGGGTCAAAAATTATGACGGGCGTGCGTTTACGGTGGGGTCGATACCTTTCAAGGGGACTAAACCCCCTTTGCTCCCCTGTTTTCCCATCAGTCCTTCGCCCCATCTGCTGAAACTATGCGTGTGGGCCCGTAAAACGAACGGGGCAAGAATCATAAGGGAGTTACTATCTTATTATGTCTCGTCTGGTAATTGAATGGGTCCCATTTGAAGTCTGGACTGGGGGAAGAAGTCATTTGTAAGCGTTGAAAAAAAGGTAGAAAACAAAACTTTTTAAACACCATTTAAAAACCGATAAAAGGCAGACCGTACGGAGACGACATTTTTCAAAGTATTTGCGTACCTATGTAACTTAAAGTAGTACATCGTCTACTACAACTTCACTATCAGTGGAACAGTCTACCTCGTTTTATTTTTATTAGTTTAGGAGCAGGTCATTTCGTTCCAGGTACCGAGGATATTTGTTTATTATTTTTTTTTCCTTCTCATCCAAATCGTGATGACCGGTTACGCGTGGCTCCATCAAATCCGTTTCTCGTATTTTTTTTTTTTTTTCATATACACAATTTCGATTAGTTCCCATTATCTGTCTTCAGACCACTCACTAATTTGTTTTAATGGGTTCCAACTTGTCACGGATTTAGATCGGATACCATTTTAGTTAAATTAAATTTTTCTTAACCCTCCTTACTTATTACGTCAGAAAAATCCGGCGTCAAAAAAGTTTTTCGAAAATTTTAAGGAAAAAAAAAAAAAAAAACCGTTTCTTAACCTAGGACCAATTTCGAAGTAGCTTATTTTATCTTTTTTTCTTATTCAAAATTAATTTTGATAAAAAAAAAGAACTCCTTTCTTCTTCTTCGAATTTCGTGCTATTAGCTAAAAGCTTTTATTTGTTTTTTTAAAAAGTGCACTTAAAAAAAATTTTTTTCTTCTTCTTAAAAAAGTCGACTGATTACTTTTAATCATTTTTATTATTTTTTAAATAATTAAGATTTGGTGAAAAAATAAAGGTTTTCTTTTTTTTCGCTATTTTTCTTAGAAAAAAAAAAAAAAAGTTGTCCGGGTGCGATATCTGGATTTGTTTTTATTTTAACACGACGGTGAGCTGTTATAATGTCAGAACCAGTTTATTCAATTAGATTTAGTAAATTGGAATTTTTTCGTCGTCGATTATGGTTCCTTTTTTTTTTTTTTTTACTTTTTAAAAAATTATTTAGAAAAGGTGTGGAGATAATTTGCTTGGTTGGTAGAAATAGGTCATTGGACAAGATTTTTTAGCAAAGAATATTTTATTCGAAGACAAGTTACCACCTTAATAATCCCCGAAAGATCTTGATCCGATGTTTCGTGAATCGATATTTCTAAAACTCACCTGGTAAACACATCCGGATAATGCGTCCTCGCAAACGCTTTTTCTAATTCCTCCAACTGAAAACTGGTAAAAGTCGTCCTGTACCTCCTTTGCTTTCTTTTAGGTGCGAACTCATCAAGTTCCCCCTCACTGTTATTATCCGAAGCGTTGCTGCTGCCGACAGGGTCCAGAGTGCCACCCTCAGCGATCGAATCTATCATTAACCCCTTATGGTCGATCATTGGGGGGGAGTCCACCTCCCGCGATTCATCCTCCGGTTTACTATCTTCCGATATTCCCATCTGTATTGATGGCGGACGGAAAGTATCTTCCGGTCCCGGATCTATGTCGTCTTCTTCCTCTTTTTCCAAAATTGAAGGATCGATCGAGGTTTGAGTTTTGTAATCTGCGGAAAAGGAAAGAAGAAAATATTAGAACAGCACTTGTAAGGCGAAACATTTAGAGGCTATGGAGGGAAAAAGGTGTTTTTAGGGTTGTGGGGGTGTTGGGGGGGGGGGGGGTAATATCAGTGGAAAGTGTAGAGTTACTTTGCCAGAGTTACTTTGCGTAAGACCATGTATTGAAGTTAGCGTTATGACAGAAGGGGGTGGGGGTGGTTTAAGAATAGGTGAAGGCTAAGAGGTGAGGGGGTCTCTTAATGGTCTTCCAAATAATACATAACCCCAGGGGGTCAAAAATTGTGAGAAGCGTGCGTTTACGGTGGGGTCGATACCTTTCAAGGGGACTAAACCCCCTTTGCTTCCCTGTTTTCCCATCAGTCCTTGCCCCATCTGCTGAAACTATGCGTGTGGGCCCGTAAAACGAACGGGGCAAGAATCATAAGGGAGTTACTATCTTATTATGTCTCGTCTGGTAATTGAATGGGTCCCATTTGAAGTCTGGACTGGGGGAAGAAGTCATTGGTAAGCGTTGACAAAAAGGTAGAAAACAAAACTTTTTAAACACCATTTAAAAACCGATAAAAGGCAGACCGTACGGAGACGACATTTTTCAAAGTATTTGCGTACCTATGTAACTTAAAGTAGTACATCGTCTACTACAACTTCACTATCAGTGGAACAGTCTACCTCGTTTTATTTTTATTAGTTTAGGAGCAGGTCATTTCGTTCCAGGTACCGAGGATATTTGTTTATTATTTTTTTTTTTTTTTCCTTCTCATCCAAATCGTGATGACCGGTTACGCGTGGCTCCATCAAATCCGTTTCTCGTATTTTTTTTTTCATATACACAATTTCGATTAGTTCCCATTATCTGTCTTCAGACCACTCACTAATTTGTTTTAATGGGTTCCAACTTGTCACGGATTTAGATCGGATACCATTTTAGTTAAATTAAATTTTCTTAACCCTCCTTACTTATTACGTCAGAAAAATCCGGCGTCAAAAAAGTTTTTCGAAAATTTTAAGTAAAAAAAAAACCGTTTCTTAACCTAGGACCAATTTCGAAGTAGCTTATTTTATCTTTTTTTCTTATTCAAAATTAATTTTGATAAAAAAAAAAAGAACTCCTTTCTTCTTCTTCGAATTTCGTGCTATTAGCTAAAAGCTTTTATTTGTTTCTTTAAAAAGTGCACTTAAAAAAAATTTTTTTTTTTCTTCTTAAAAAAGTCGACTGATTACTTTTAATCATTTTTATTATTTTTTAAATAATTAAGATTTGGTGAAAAAATAAAGGTTTTCTTTTTTTTCGCTATTTTTCTTAGAAAAAAAAAAAAAAGTTGTCCGGGTGCGATATCTGGATTTGTTTTTATTTTAACACGACGGTGAGCTGTTATAATGTCAGAACCAGTTTATTCAATTAGATTTAGTAAATTGGAATTTTTTCGTCGTCGATTATGGTTCCTTTTTTTTTTAACTTTTTGCCTTGATCATGTTTGTCCGAGGGGAAATTTTTGTAGCTAATTTTTATTTGCTAGTCTGGTTGGTAAGGTTTTATTAATTGTTAGCACGCCGTGTCGAAATTGAAAGTAAAGGTCTTTAATATTTCGAAGTTCGGTTCCTTGTCGAACTAGGAGTAAATCAAAATTTTAGCCAAAAAATGTATATTTTCAAAACGAAAAATTGAAAATTAAAAATATTTCTCCTTGGAAAGAAACCCAGTAAGAAAAAAAATATTAAAGTTTTAAAAATATTATGCAAATATTTTTTGAAACAAAAAACAACAAAAAACATTTTTAAAATCTTTGGCAACATTTTTAAGATATTTTTATCGTTTCTTTTTTCAAAAAATATTTGCATAATATTTTTAAAATATTGAAAAATATTTGAAAAATATTTTATATTTCTTCGCTTAGAGATGGAACGTAGGTTCCAATTTAGATGTGGTTTCTTTTGGTGAGCTCTGGGCAGGAAAACCCATTCTGATTTTTTTCTCCTTCTTAGATTATTTTTTTGCATAGGGATCTTATGGGGAAAATCTCTAAAAGTCAAAAGAACAGTCAGAACGATTTTCACATATGACGTCACAACGCTTTTGCGCTTATTCCGACCAACTTGATTTACAATTTTTAAGCCCCAACTTCACCAAATTATTGCATACAGAAAATAATTTAATTATGACACAAATAATTTTTTTAATTCATGTACTTTATTTTTACTCTAGAATTTTTCAAAAATAAAAATACCTGAAAATACCCTATTACGGTAATACTTAAATGGCCTCTTACTCATCAGTACAGTGACTAACAATAATGACTAATGAATAAATGCCTAAAATAATGTGACATCTTCCCAACTCCGTTGAGATTGTGGTACAGCACGTTTTCAGATTCTTCTTTGATTTTGCCCCAAGACCGAGTCCTAACATCTTCAGGAAAAGGCAGAAAGGTGAAAAGAGACGAAAAAATTTTCCCACCCTACCAACTGTCCATAAGGCTCTTCATTATCCAAACGATTTTTCAAAAATGACCTCTAAATGGAAAAAAATGGTCGGCAAAAAAAAAAAAAAAAAAACAATCCTAGGGTCGACACAGGAAATTAACGTTTCCTTTAAATCGGGTACCCGTAGAACCAAAGACCATTACATAAAAATCAATTTATTTATACAAGGGATGAGTTCTTTTTTTTATTTTTAACAGATCATGTTCCTTTAATTAATACTCTATACAAAACATCTAAAATTGTTATCATTAACATCCCACTTTTAGATCCGAAAAATTCTTAATACTTCCAATAGGAAAAAAAAAAGATTGAATCCCTAATTTTATAAAAATATCAGGAAAAAGTAATAAATTAAATTAATATAGTCGGTTATTATGTAAATGAGTAATTGCGCCAGCTACCAGTAGTAAATCTGTTTAATGATAATAATCACAGGACTGTCGATAAGTGAGTTATGTGATGTTACTTTGATGAATAATAACAACAACAATTTTGTTTTTCTTTTTTGGTCTTAGACTTGATTTTCCGCGCAAAAACTCTTAAAGAAAGCATTGTCGAAACATCCTGTTCACAAACCGAAACATGTGGGGCGAACTATGTACACATCAAAATACAATTAGCCCAAAGTGCTTTGACAATTAATTAATCAGTTACTTATGTTCCCGTGACCGTTAAAAAAAAGAAATCCGTCCCGGAGCCCGATGGATTTTTTTTAAAACGTTAGGGGAATCCCCAGTGGCGGGGTGATTTCATCCTTTAAATAAGTAAAAGGTGTATAGACGCCAAGTAAATGCGATCGACGACATAGGAGAGACATTAATATTTCTGTTAGTCCCGGATTTGTTAAAAGATAAAAAAAAAAGGAGATAATCGATGTGACGAGACTGGTAACATGGATTACACATTACAGCGATCACCATTAACAAAAAAACAAAGATCCACTTTTAATTATGTTTTTATATAATTATTATAATGAAGGACGTCTTTTTATAATTTAAAGTTTATGGTTTTTATAAAGTGGCATGAGATGAATTTTTTTTTTTTTTTAGGTAAAAAAAAAAGTTTATTAACATTTTTATTCCCTTGGAAATGTGACATATTTTATTTTAAATTAATCATGAATATTTTAATAATTTTATTAAGGCAACGTTAATAAATAAAATTATTGGAAAGGGTTTGTTTATTAATTAATTATTAAATTATGATTATAATTTTTAATGAGGTTTTTTTTTAAAAAATTGAAGTGATTACCTCACACGTTACAAAAAAAAAAAAATCGTTGGAATGTTGAAATTTCTCAGAAAGTTGCAGATTCTTCGAAATTAATTTGGCAGACGTGTATTAGGTCTTTTTATCTTTAGCGGAACATTTACGGGATTTGCATTTTGAAGAAATATCGTTGGCAGGTTTATCGAATAATAGGGTGCGTCGGAAATAAAAGATTTTGGATTTAGAAACACGGGTGGGGGCGCAAAAGCTGTTTTTTGACATCGGAATTAAAACCAAAATTACTATAACCCTTAACCCCCAAGAATGGGGGGTACACTCTAGGGGTTTAAGGGACTCCCGTTTTAAAAAATTAGGTTAGGGTAACGCAGATGACTTCTTTTATATATCATTTATATATAAGTTTTATACGATATTTTGAAAAAACTTACATATAAATTACATTTTATAACTGTAATTTACACTCAAAAAAGTGATTGGTGTTCCACTGGACAAAAGGTATTTTAATTCTTTGTCTTTTTCTTTTGTTTTAGAATTTTGCTCGTCTTAATCAACTACTATACCATTGATCGTCGTGGATTCTAAGTTAAGACGCGGGAAAATATTTCTGGGAAATGATCAATTTTGCTAGTCTTGTGGACAATTTGCATTCTGGGGAAAAGCAGAGAAATGAGTCAGAATGAGTCGAAGCGCTTTGGATAGATGTTTTCACCGGTGAGTACGTTAAAAAGAGAAGCATTACCGTATGCTTCTTCTCCATTAAGTGCCGGCTCCGCGACGGAGATTGGCTATCATCTGTCAGAGGCAGATTTTTACTTTTGAGACCGCCGTTTTAAAAAGACTCAAAGAATCAACACCAAACCAGTCCCTGCAGGAGATGATCATTTTAGTTTTTTAAATCGCCAAGGTCGCGCATGACGTAAAATTCGTCATCAGCTTTACCTTTTCAGATGCGCTGATTGGTTTAAAATAAAAGATGATGACGAAAATTACTTAAATTACGTAGCAGTCACGTGATCAAATCGACGCGTGATCACACTATTCTTTTATTACACTGAGTCTCTGAGATTCTTAAGCCGCAATGTTTCCTTCTGCCTTGCTTGCTCTTACCCTCGATTTTTCCCTCCATCACAAGCTGAAGGAGTCGGTACTTTTCATTTTGAATTACGTGGCCGAAATAATCGAGCTTCCGACGCTTGATCTCGTAGAGCACTTTTAACTCCTTTCCTATACGAGCCAAAACGTCAATGACAATCTCAAAAGCCTCTAACTTCTTTCTCAACGCCCTAGTTAACGTCCATCCCTCGTCTCCATATAAGAGCACGGGAAAAACCTAACATCGGACGATACGGACCCTAGTTTGGAGACTCAGGTTGCGATTGCACAACAGGTTTCTCATTTTGAGGATAGTTCCTTTGGCTTGCTCTATATATATGCTTAATTTAGGCCATAGAACCTGGTTTCCATTTCATCCTTGCACTCAGAAAAAGGAAATGTTTTGAACAAGTTCTGTCTTGCAACAAAACGGGAATGTTTCGTAGCAAAGCCAAAATTCTTGGCGACAAGCAACATGTTTCTTGACAAGACATTGTTTTATTGTTTTCGCATAATTTTTAAGAAAATGTTTTGTCGTAAGAAATTTTTGCTTTTTTACACGATGGTCAACTAGACCTTTATTAATCCACAAAAATGCGGTAAAAATCTGATTTCACAGCTTTATTAGGAATCAATTAAATATCCAAAATCCGTTAAAACCAAAATCCTATCTTAAAAAAAGCAAAGATCTCTTCAGGAAAAAATTGTGAAGAATTCTTAGCTCTTCTTTTTTCAATATTTGTCTTCGTTTTTCCGTAAAATTAAAAAATACGATTTATCTGCTGCCACGATGATGCGTATTCTTAAAGTTAAACATAAGCTGAAAAAATTAATCGTGACAGTAGAATGGTCTACTACTACGTCTAACGTTTACTCTTAAGAGGAATCGTGGCAGCAGACTAATCGTATTTTAGTTTTTTCGAGGAAACAAAGACAAATCTCGAAACAAAAAATATTAAGGAATTTTCGGGGGGTTTTCCTGAAAAGTCCGTTATATTTTTTGTTTCGAAATTTATTTTCGTTTCTCCGTAAGGAGTAAAATACAATTAGTCTGCTGCCACGATGATGATTCCTCTTAACGAGGAAAAGAGTATGCAGAAAATGACTGCCAATTTCATACTTTCATAAGAAAGATTTTAATTTTCTTATCGAAGTCGGGGGGTTGTAAATGACCGTGCTGCCGTAATTTTTGAACGGCCCTTTTGAGAAAACTGCAATCGAATAATTTTTTAACGAATCCGGCAACACCGCATACACCGCAGAAAAATTTTTAAAAAAATAAAATAAAAAAAAAACTCGATCAAGCTTTAAAATTCTTTTAAGAAGCATTAAGCCGGTAAATTACATTATAGACGAGGCTATTAAGAGTAGGTGTAAAGTCAAGTATGGTATACATATAACAGACCGTGTAATTAATAATCAGCCTTTTCAAATTACTACCACTTATTTTTTTTCTTTTTTTTTTTATATCATTTCGCGTGAGCGAACTAATAGGAGTATTAAACATTTTCAGCGCATTGCGCGGACGCGCATTTTACGTCTTAGAAAAAAAAATAGAAAAGACGCGCTGGGACATGAAACTCTTTTTTTCAGAAAAAAATAAGAAGTCGCTTTAAGCATTGTTAATTAAAATAGTTTTTTTTTTTTATATAAGGCACGATCGCCTCGGATAAAATAACGATATTTCCCTCGTAATATATCCCATTAAAAAAAAAAAATAGAAAATGAGAAGTTAAAAAGGAAGAAAAAAATATAAAAATTATCATTAAATAATTAATTAATAATAATTTCAATCTAAACGATTCTGTGTTTAGGAATCCGTGTAATACGTTTGTAATTAATAACCGTAGCAAATCTGGATTACATTTGTACCTTTCACAGCTCCAAGGTGACTAAAAAAAAAAAAAAAAAAAAAAAAAAAAAATTGCTGCGAACAATAAAAAGCAATATGGAACGGTGTAATATCCGTCTCGACTTTCTAAATAGAGGGGAAAAATAGTTTTGATTCGGTGTCAAAAAAATACAAGGAGCAACTTATTATTATTATTATTTTTTACACATTATGTATTCATTGAAAACCACCTCTTATGCTTTATGCCCAGGTTCGGGTTGGCACTGTTAATGCCTTAATTAACCAAAATGAAATCCCTCTCGAAAGCCCCCTTTCAGATATTTGCATTTCAAACGTCGATACGAATTACGGCGTTTGATTAGTAATTAATAGGTGTGGATCATAAGTTATTCAGGTCTCGTAGGGAGCGGTTTCGTATGATACTTTTTTTTTTTTTTTTTTTCGTTGAAAAATGATCGTTATGACAAATTATGCCGTTTGAATTGATAATCAAACACTTTTGAAAATCATTAAGGACCTCGTCCTTGAAGTGATCACTTTTTACAGGAAATTAACCTTACAAAGTCCAGGCGGGTGGTACCCTAACATACAGGAAGCGGCTTTCACCTACAACGATAATTAACAGTTAGTTACAAATTACAAATAATTAATGACACAGTCTTTTTTTTTTTGTGTGTGGATTGTTTTTGTTGCGGTTTAGTCGTTCGTTTCTTTTATTTGTTTATTTATTTTCTGATGTTATTTCCCGACGGGTAGGTACTCTTTTTTTTTTTTTTTTGTTGAATAAACAAGAATGAACGAAAAATTATGTTTTTTGTCACCGTTTGTGAAAAATTATGTGTGTAATTAGTATAGAAAATAAGAAGGGCGTGAAATTTTTTTTTCGTAATATAAATATGGAGAGTTTTTAATTAATTTCTATGTTACAATAATTTTTTAACATTGTAATAGGTGTTGGCAGTGGCGTAACCGAGGTTCTTTAGGTAGTGAGTTTACCTTCCCATGGAGGAATATTTAGCTCTTCGCCGGTTGTAATTTGAACAAAAAAAAAAAAAAAATGAACATGAAATAATGTCTACTCCCTCCGTTTCAAAATAATTTGTTTCTTCTAATCCTTATTTCCCATTTCCTAAACTTTTGATTTTTGCCAAAACTGTTTCTACCACTTAACCCAAGCACTCGAGCACTTTTTCACACCATCCCCCATCCACCCCCGGGGTTCCCCCCTTCGGGGAAAAAATGCAATCAATTGAAAAAATGCAATCAATTGAACATTTGCATTATTTTCGCCCCGTTTCAGAAACGAAAGCGAAAAATTTTAATGTGGTCGGAAATGAGAGAGTGCCTGACCCTAAACCAGAATCTCCCGTAAGAAAATTTGTTGAAATTGTCGCAATCCCCCCAGAAAAATTAGGGATGTTGAGTGTCCGACCAAGGGGGTAAATTTTTAAAATTCCTTTTAGATGTTCGCGAAACGGATGCTACTGGGGTATCTTAGGTCGCTGATTTCGATTCTGAGGTCGGTTTTTAAAAATTCAAAATGGCGGATCCAATATGGCGGACTTTTTTTTTTCAAAAGATTAGCTTTTTTTCCCTCAAACACTTGTTCGGGGGGTTGTTGAGGGCGCTGATTTCGATTTTGGGGTCATTTTTAACGTTCAAGGTGGCGAACGTTTTTCTACAAATGAATTTTTTTTCACTAAAATTCGTATCTAGGGAGTTTTCGTGGTCGATGATTCCGAATCTCAGGTTAGTTTTTACAATAGTACAAAATGGCGGACATTTTTTCAAAATTTGTTGTTTGGCTGACGTTACCAAGAGTTTTTTTGGGGTAAAAACGGACAACAACCATGTGATCGTTATACAGACGATATTCACTAGCGCCCCTGGCGCATGAGTTTTGCGGCTGCCTCCGCCACAAACCAAAATAAGACTACGTAGAGAGGTAACTCCCATGGTAAAGTTTGTTTTGGATGACACCGTGCTTAGCTTATGATGAAATGACGTCATCCGTAAGCTAAACATGATGTAATCCTAAACGAAATCGTTCATAAGAGTTGCACCCCCCCGGCCTCCGCCATTAGTTCAAATTTTGATATGGTTGTCTAGAGTTAGACCATCCATAGGGGCCACTCAAATATTACGTCATTATTTTTTTTGGGGGGTCGTCCGACTGATGACGAATGATGACGAGGGGGAGGGGGGGTATTGGTGTAATGCTGATGTCATCATTTACACTAGATACAATAATTCTGTAGAAAACTTCAAAAGTATGATTTTTTTCCCCCCAAATAATTTTCTAACAAATAATGAATAAGTAATTTCATTTAAGTTTTAGTTTTTAACTTAATCACCTTCAAATTTCAGGTCTATTTTATGTTAATATTTCGTATTAATAATACATGCATTTTGTCAATTTATTTAAAAGGAAAAAACTTCCTTGATAGATGGGGTTTAGCGAGTGATGACGTATTTTTTAAGGAGTGTTGCTAATGATGACGAACGATGATCAGGGGAGCGAGGGGGTCTAAAATGCAGAAAAAAAAATGATGACGTAATATTTGACTGGCCCCATGCCGCCCAGTTCATAATATTTTGCCCTTCTTTCCCCCATTGGCGACAAAAGTATCCCAAAGTTTGTAAGCAGCTGGTCTGGGGAGACCAATGACGCAAATTTTTCTCGATAAGCTAAGTATCGCCAAAGGGGTGGAGGGGGTGAAAAATTGTCAAACTTTTGCTGCCGTATTGTTTGAATGACTCCATGGTATCAAGGCGAAATGTTAAAAATATTTTCAAGCACAGCTTTCGTTCTATGAGTCCAATCCCTTGCATATCTGGAAATTTAGATTCGTTTTACCTCGAATACCGAGCCTGTAACAGTTGCACTCCACAACATTTTATAGCTTTAACCGCCTTATTAGAAAAGAACAGTGCAAAATTTACGAAGTTGCAAGTATCATTTCATCAGAGACAGATCAAAAACCATTAAAATAAAAATGCATATACTTAAAAGAAGAAGAGAGAAAAAAAAAGTTGACATGTTGAGTTTCCTTAATTTCATATTCAAACGTATGGCGCCAACCTGTTTTAAGTACGATTTTTATCGAAAGAAATTGTGCTATACCAACCCCCCTCTGGGACGATAATCGATATCTTCACAATTTTTTATTTTTTAAATTAATTTTTTATAACCGTGAAATCCTTTCTTTCTTATTTTTTTCAATAACAATTAATATTTTTTTTTTTTTATGAAATATTTTTCGAGTCTTTTGCAAATAATATCTATATAATAATTTAATTGACCGTATGAAGGGGTTTATATAGAAAAAAAAATCAGATTTATATCGACATCACGATTAGATTGGAGATTTCCTTCACAGCTCAGGTGTAAAACGTCGAATGTTTAAACAATAATTGAAGTTTACTGTAACTACTGTTATTAGAGAAATTGCCTTAATAATAACGAACTCAAGCGTAATCGCTCGGCTATTTTTAACGAAAATTACATCGACACCGATATTACGAAATATCAGAAATGGGGAAGCCTATTAAAAGAAAAAAAAAAAACATAAGGAAGGAAAGAAAATTCTTAACTTAAAGCGTGTTATTACGCGCTCTTAATAATTCACTACTTTTAATTTAATTTATTAAAATTGACTTTAATACTGTAATTTCGGGTTCTGATTTTGTATTCCGTTTTTTCCAACTTTATCAAGAGAAATTTTTTTTTTTTTGCTGGATGCAAATCACTTTTTTCTTTTAAAAAAAAGGTAATAAAAAAACGAAGTCATAAAATTCGGAAGCATTATTTTACTGTTTTTTATTTATTTATTAAAATATTAGCGTCGTTGTTTGTTGTTGTTATTATTATAATCAGTTTCTATATTAAAAAAAAGAAAGATTCATTATGTATACTTTTTTCTCATTATTTAAATTCATTAATACGATCGAGAGGGAGGCTATACACTAAATAAATAATTACGAAGTTTGTCATTTATTTCCACGAAAACTATAAAAATTTGAAATTTTAACCATCAAAGAAATTTAATATGCCGTAAATTATTGAGAAGTTTATTCTCCTGTCCATTGTAAAATGTTGCAATGAGGAACTCATACAGCGATTTTATTTATAATAAATAGTGAAGACAGAATACAATTTCAGTAATCTTGTTTACTGGTTCGTTAGCCAGACGAAAAAGCTTTAAAATCGGAGGGGGGTGACGGCCTCGTCGGGAATCGCATAATTCCCGTTTTTTTTTTTTATCAATACTTTGTTTTTTTAATAAATACGTTTGCAACAAAAAATATTTTTTTTTTTTTTATCCCGTTTAATGTATTCATTAAAAAAATATCAAGTTTGACCCCTTTGACTATATTTTAATTAAAAGCAACATAAATTTTATGGAAGGATCCTTATTAAAATTTTGACCTTTTTCTTTTCCCCCTTTTGAAAAAAAAAAAAATTATTCGAACGAAATCCTTTAAATTATATTTAAAGGAGCGATATTATAACAAAGTTTAGAAGATTCTATTTCAATTGTAAACATTAAAAATTTAAATTTATTATCATTGTGTTGAAATTGATTTTTTTTTTTCTGCAATCAAATAAAACTAATGAAAAACCCCGACATTAAAAAAAAAAAAAGAACGATATTGTTGTTGTTATTATCATTATATCGTTTAAACAATATTTACTTTTATAATAAAAAAAGGAAATGAGTTATTCTCATGCTAGATTATACGACCATCTTGTCGTTCGGGATGTTATTTGCAATGAAAAAAGTGTCGGCAAAATAAAATGATATGATATATCACTTTAAAAAGAAATGTAGCGTGGAGCATAAATGCTTTTCTAAAGAGTTGAGGAGAAGGGTAATAAAATTATGTTGCACTTTTTTTTTTTTTCCTTATGTCAGGTTATACTTGGCGGGAGACTTATGATAGAAGTAGGAAGTATTTTTAAATTTTCCGAATGAAAAAATATCATTTGTTTTTACATATACGTAAATGTTATGGAAGGGCATCAATCATAGGTACCGGATCTCAATTCCGGATTGCAATCCCATTATCGGGAGCTGAATTTTGACATGAGTCTGAAACGTATCAAAGACATTTTTTACTTAATTTTGGTTCTCCGTTGAAGCGCGATGTTCCGAACGACGAGTTTTTTATATTTTATTTTATTTTGTTTTGCTTTGTTTTGCTTTGCTTTGCTTTGCTTTGCTTTGCTTTGCTTTGCTTTGCTTTATTTTGTAAGATATTCGATTTTTAAATTGATGACACTCAATATAGAATTAAATTAAATTAAATTACATTAAATCTCAAACGTCAGGGTTTATTTTCTGCAGGCACAAATTCAGAGTAAAATTGTTCTGACGCATACAGGTCTACTGATTTTCGAAAATGAAAATGAAGGGCTTTATAGGATCTCCCTTTTTTTTACAAAAATAGAGGTTCTAGAATTGACTACTTAGCTCTATGCTCTGCCGAATCTATAAGTAAAGACAATCAATTTAGGACCCTTCTTTGGGCGCAATTTCACGCCAGATATGTTCGGCGAACATGCAGAAAGGGAAAGCTGGGAAAACTCCACATAAGCAGTGACGGTTTTTTTAAGCGTGTTATGTGAAAATGTTTGTCCGAAATGTTCGCCGAACATGTTCAACACTTTTATCAAACACATACATTTTCACCCAACATGATTAAGAAAGCGTCACTGCTTATGTGGAACTTCTGCTACATGTGGGGGAAAATGTTTGGTAAAAATGTTTGTCCAACATGTTTGCCGAGCATGTTCGCGACTTTTATCCAAAACCGACATGTTCGGCATGAAATTGCGCTCTTTGGTAACCACCCGTGCGAAAATGATGCAAAAGGTGTGTATATTTTTGAAAAAAATGCAAAAAATATATGAAAGAAGTATCTTTTTTGTATCATTTTTACAAAAATTTGGACATGCATAATTTTTGCAGTTCAAGGATATTTTTTTAAGAACCAAAATTTGAATATGTCACACTTTAAAAAATTGTGTGCATAATCTTTTTTAAGCATGCAAATCGGGACCTACATAATTTTTGCATGTTTTATGCGTAATCGTATGGAAAAAAAAATTTTCCTTAAAAAAAGTTAATAATGAATTAATGAATTAATATAAAGTTAAGATACCTAAAAGGAGGAGGGCTGATAACCCGGGTTTTGGGCCTCCGCCCCTGATAACTCGGCTTATGGTTTGTGACGAATAACGTCCCGGACACCAGAGTACCGTTATAATCAGGGATGGTACAGATTTTAATCGGAATCGGAATTAGATTGAAAACTAATCGGAATCGCGAAAATTTTTCCCGCAGTTTAAAGTCTGAATCGGAATAAGATTCGAATGATAAGACTCTTATCGGAATCGGAATCGGAATCGGAATCAGAATCAGCATGCCATCCCTGGGTATAATATTGTCTTAATTCTGTAAAAGTTTCAACCATAAAAGTGCATGCCGCCACCTTCAAAATTACTCTTTTAGGTTTGACATGAGTCTGATAAAATCACACGAATCGTATGATTCCATTATAGCGCGTGATAGAATTACATACCAGGGCCCAAAAGCACGAGTTATGGGCCCTCCTTTCCTGAAATCGAGTATCATTAGACAAAACATAGGCATTACTTCCGGTCAGGGATGGTATGCCGAATAGATTTTAATCGGAATCGGAATTAGATTGAAAACTAATCGGAATCGCGAAAATTTTTCCCGCAGTTTAAAGTCTGAATCGGAATAAGATTCGAATGATAAGACTCTTATCGGAATCGGAATCGGAATCGGAATCAGAATCAGCATGCCATCCCTGGGTATAATATTGTCTTAATTCTGTAAAAGTTTCAACCATAAAAGTGCATGCCGCCACCTTCAAAATTACTCTTTTAGGTTTGACATGAGTCTGATAAAATCACACGAATCGTATGATTCCATTATAGCGCGTGATAGAATTACATACCAGGGCCCAAAAGCACGAGTTATGGGCCCTCCTTTCCTGAAATCGAGTATCATTAGACAAAACATAGGCATTACTTCCGGTCAGGGATGGTATGCCGAATAGATTTTAATCGGAATCGGCTTTGGCATTGGAAAGTTTTTCTTGTAGTTTAGAATCGGAATCGGAATCAGCATCAGGGGTCAAATTTCTCCCAGATACAAATAAGTTACTTTATAAGCAAAGTCGAATTTTTTATTAAAAACTTTAAAAAAAAATAGATATTTTTAAAACAAAATAAGCAGGGATGGTATGCCGAATAGATTTTAAGCGGGATCGGGATCGGAATCAGATTTGATCGATGTAAACAAATCGGAATCGGCATCGGCATCGAAAAATTTTTTTCGTGATTTGGAATCGGAATCGGAATCGCGTTTGAAAAATCATCGAGCATTATTATTGCCCCTGTAAGCGATTTCAGCGTATCTCCATTTTGTAAACAGTGGCTTCCTTCTAATGTTTAGCTTTTGTCAACAACGGTTCTATTCGAGTTGTTTTCAAAATGGAGTTACGCTGAAGTCGCTTACAGGGACAGATCACTGGAATCGGAATAGGAATCTGAATCGGCATGCCATCCCTGCTTCCGGTGTTCACTGAAACCTACTCCTTTTTAAATTGTTTTGGATGTTTCGTTTCGATCAAAGAAACGTTGTTATATTTACTTTCGTCTTTTAATTATTTTTTGTTTTCTTAAATTCCAGGGAACAGAATTGAAAAGCGAAAAATTGTAGCTGATTCACAAGTTTGCGTTATCATCCTGCTAGATAGAAGGCCTTTAGCTAAAGCCGGAATCCATCCGTAGCCATTAGTATGTGAGTAAAATTCATTTTGATTTTTTTTGTTCCTAACTCAGCCTTTTTTTAAAACACGATTGAAAGGGATCAGTTGACAAATACCTAGGAAATTAAATGTAAGAGAACTTTGTAGGAATAATAGAACAGTAGCCATCACCCTAAAGAAGATTTCGGGCTAGGATCGCGATATATTGCTAAAATTATTTCATAAATTAAGGTAGTAAGTCGTCGACTGTTGACATAGTAGCAAATGGCTTGTTCTTGGTCCTATATTTTTAAAAATGGGCCTATTAAGTCCTATACGAGTTCTGTATATACTTATTTGCGTTAATCATTTGGTGATATTGCAAAACGATGTTCGCCCTAAATATTGCGTTGATTTTTATTTAATTTTTTCTGCTAAGATTTAAAGAAATATTGCAGAAATATTCCAAATATATAAGAATCCTCATTAGTGTCCAATATTACCGAAAATATTGCATTAACATTGCTGTAATATTCATAAAATTCAATTTAGCAAAACGCACTTTTTCCTCAAAATTTGCTGCAGAGCTCTGGAAATTTAAAACAGAATCCCGAAAATTTTTTCTACAATTGCACTGTTTTCCAAAAAAAATTCAAATTTTTTTGAAATTAGCATCCCATGTTAAAATATTTTTTAAAAATTATTAATAGATACAGCGAAACGTTTTTATCGAAGCCTAAGTGAAACCAAATAAATTTTCAAAGATGGAGGAGTACGAAGGGGAGGGGGCAACAGGGTAGAAATCTGTTGACATGATTTTTTTTAATTATAACTACACGTTATTGCGTCATCCCGGAGTAACGTCGCATTAAAACGTATTTTTTATCTTATTTAAACATTTTTTTTTTGTGCAAATTAAATTAAATTGAAAATTCACCGTGACAAAATTTATGAAAGTTGTAAATTATTATGAATATTGAAAATATTCAAATAACATCGATATCCTCTTTATTAATTTTTTATTCGAAAGGTCACACACGTTTTAATCACGGATATATTCATTAATTCAAAACGCAAAATCTAATTAAAGCATCGATCATTCATTCATTCATTCATTCATTTCTTCATCTAAAAAAAAAAATTATATATATTCATTTTCCAGTAATGACGTATCGGAAAAAAAAAAATAATTTATCGTACATTGGAGTACGTATCTTTTCACTGTGAAGTTAATTAAAATGTTATCCCCTACTCCGTCTCAGGAGGAAAACCATAACTCACCGATAAATAAAGACTTCCCTTCTTCCAATCAAAAGACCATAACAAAAAAAAACCACAAACAAAACAAACAACACAATTGAAAATAAAAAAAAATAAAAAAATAAAATGGAACTGATTCAAATAAAAAGGCAAACTTTTAGAACAAGATTTGTCATAATACTGGTTTGAATGGAATCATACACCTGCCCCGGTCCTCTTTTGCCCCACTCGTTTCATTTCAATTCTCCCGCCAATTTAGACCCGCCTCTTTCGACCAATCCTCGCCTGGCCGATCCTACTTGTCATCCTCGTATAATTTTTTTTTTTTTTCCTTTAGAGAAATGTTATTTTAATTATTATTACTTTTATAAGGTGTGGCTAATGCGATTTAATGAAATCATTTCTAATTATTACCTTTTAATTATTATGCGCGGGGATCGTGTTTTCCAGGACATTTTTTTTTTTTTTTTCGGAGAAAACTTTTGCTCGGGAATTTTCAAAAACGGAACAATTTAAATTCGATTAATTAAACTTACGGCCTGGGCATAACACTCTGTTGAAAAGATGGTTATCTGTATGCAGCGCAGGAAAATTAAGGATTATTTTCTAATTTTGGGTTTTCTAGCCACGGAAACGCTGGCAGGGGGAAGGGGGAAAGGGGCAAAGGGAGTTCATTTCAAAAGATGCATGTCGAGAGCCATAAATTTTTTTTTTTTTTTTTTGATATGGCGAGAGATTTCGTAGGAAGTAAATTCAATTTGGGGGAATTTTGACGAGGGGAAATCCGGGAAAGTCGGGAAATTCTATTTTAAACTTATAAATTTAATAAATGTTTGCTTAATGTTTAAAGAATCTTCATCAAATAAAATCTTTCATACTTTCGTTTCTTGTCAGGGATTTTTTTTCCCTTTCAGTATTTAATGAGCTTTTGTCATTGGGCCATAATTTTTTAGTGCAAGAATATTTGGGTTTTTCCCCAAAACTTTTTGTTCGCATTCTTCTTTCACCGTTTTTGCTCCAGTGCTAATGCAAATTATATAGTTAATTAACTTTGAAGCACATACAACGTCGAGGGAAACATTTTTCAGTAAAAAAAATAGATGAAATTTAGCGGGGCCAAAGGATAAAATTGCTTTTTGCCTCTGTTTTGAGTTTAGGAAAATGCAAAAAATTTGTCTGTTTGTTTTTCAATCATTTTTATTGATTTATTAATTTTTGGGGGCTTGTAGGAACTGAACGGAATTTCCACTAAGTATTCGACTTTTTTTTTCTATTTTTCAAGAATGGCCTACCTTAGTTACTCTATTGTACCCATTGCAGCGCTCGATTGCAAATAACCATTCACAATTTTAGCGTTCAATAAGCAAAAAATCCCCGTTCAGGAAACCAAAATAAAAATTTTATATTAATAATCTATCACGAGATAAAATTTAATAAGTCTAATTTTAAATTCTTATTTTTGTAAACCGCTATAAATAATGACCGAACCATAGAGTTACTCAAGAAGTAAACTTACACGCCAGACATTGCAGGTTTAAGCAGGTTTAAGCAGGGTTAATTAAGCAGGTTTAACCCTTTTCCTACTATTAATTTTTTTTTTTTTGAGTTAACTTGGGCCTTAATTTGAAAAATGGGATCAACATCGACTTCCTGAAACCTTTTTTTAAGACAGGTTTCCCTATCTTAAAAGAGTCCAATATAGGACTTGGAAGCGAAAAGATTAAGGTGTTTTTTACGATTTCCTCCTTTGGCCAGCCCCCGAAAAGAATTTTGAATTCGTAGAAGGCAGAGCGGTGTTAGGCTTCTTTGTCTGAATACTTTTGCTGGGAAAAAAACTAACTCAGTGTGCCCAGGACTTGGATTTCTGATGCTAGAATAAAATAAGTTAAAGTAAGTTCAGTTATTAATTTGAAGAAATTTTTTAAAAAGCACTAAAGACGCCTTAAAAATCATTGCAGTATTTAAAAAATATTTCGTGTGGATATTCGTGATAGGTTTTAGGGTTTCTCCTCCATTTCTTGACACTCGGGGAAATTTCTTTTTCTTGGTAAATAAGTAAGGAGTAGGTTGCCCATCATCCCCTTTCGATCTCGGATTAAAAAACTTTGATAAGGCGACGCCCACGACCTATTTGTTAAGGATATTTCAGACTTTTGCTAGTTTCCAGGAAAAATAATCCAGAATTCCTGTCTTGCCTTAACGTGCGGTTTTTTTTCTTTTCTTCCCTTTTTCTCATTGTTAAATTACAACGACCCCTTTTTCTTCAAGCCGCTGTCAGAACAGTATTTACTATTAAAATCTATAGAAAATCGACATTAACACAATTATACCTATACCGGAAAAAATATTAAGTTTTATAATTATCTAAGACCATGAAATTTTGGCGGGAAAAATTTATCAAGACCATATTTCGAAGAAAACCGCATTTTTCATACGATTTTTTTTAGAATAAACAAGGTTCATTCCACTATTAGAAAAAATACAAGTTCTTGGCCTAAAAAAGCTTCTTGAAAAAATGTACTTGGCCCAAATCACAACACTCCCCTAACTTGGGCCATTGCAGTTTTTAAACTTTAAAATTTTGCTTCCCAAGAACACTTTAAACTCTTTCTTCACTAAATTCTTTTTTCAAAAACTTACTATATATATTCAAAAATTAAGTTATCTTATTCGGTGAACTTTTAGAATAAAAATCAAGGATTCGGACTTCGATTATCATAACCATTGAGATTTGTACAGTTCTGTGTGATATTTAAGGACACAGCAAAATGGCTTAAGCCATAATCCCTGTGTTTAAGCGCAGTATAGCAAAATTCCATTGGCCTAAATTAGGGGAGTGTTGTGATTTGAGCCAAGTAAATTTTTTCAAGAAGCTTTTTTAGGCCAAGAACTCGTATTTTTTCTAATAGTGGAATGGACCTTGTTTTTTCAATTTTTGTCCAGGATCGCGAACTCGAAAATTAAGATTTGCGTTCGACATAATTTCGATAAATTTATGACGTTGGTCGCTCTGTAGTCAGCCGGAGGCAAATTTTTCGATTTGGGATTCCAAATGGCCTACTGTAGTATAGAAAATTCGGAAAATCGCGTATATTTGATGCATTTTCCCAATCATTATGTGCCGAAAAGAATTCATAGAAGGGATACTCAAACCTTTATCCAGGGGGCTGAGCTTTCATTCCCCCTTTCTGCTTCCGGGATTTTTTTGGATTTTAGGTAAATTCAAGCTTTTAAAATTTTCTTTTCCAAAAACCAGGCCAAAGTTCCGGTTCTATAGCAGTAATCGATTTTTGGGGTTCCTTTATTTTCGCAGTCCCAATTTTTTTTTTTTTTTTTTTTTCAAATAAACTTTCTTTTTGGGGGTTTTGTTAACTCCTCCGTACAAAGTTTTGTTTTTCTAGTTAGGGATAAAAGATTATAAGCAACTTATAACGAAAGGTAGAACGTATAGATTTTTTTTTTTTTTAATACCTTTTTTTTTTTTCTTCCTTCTCTTTTTAATTCTTTTCATCATGGCTGAAAAAACTTGATATAATCTGGGATAGTAGACAGTAGCAGAACAAGAAGTAATTTAATAACAACAACGTCACCCTTCTTTTGTCCCTTTGAATCGATCAAATTGATCCACCTTCAGGCACAGGCTCATTCATTAATATACCTGGCATGACACCGTCACGATCGTACTTTAATGTTTATCACTAGTGAATTTTCGATGGGCCATTAATTTCCAGCAGCCGAAAACGCATGTACTTGATTTTGCAGATGCGATTATTCATTTTTTTTCTTAAATTTCGGATCCCATAACGGTTTTTTTTAAACAAGGTTTTTTTTTTGCGAAAATCCGAATATGGATTTTTGATTGTGAATATCCTGTTTTATTTATTTATTTATTTTTTTTTAATAATTAGAGTGAAAATGCAAGAGATTAGCATGCATTAAATTCGATTTTATCTGGGACAGGGTTTGCCAATTAGATACAGATTTATGAATAAATGAGTCTTTGTTCGACCTCTAGCGACTTTCACGATTTCATTTCGATAGGACCATTTTTAAATTTATTTCTTATTTAAATGTATATAAAACGATAAAGCTACCCGAATTATTTTATCGCAATAAATTAATCATTAAAATAATATAAATTTAATAATAATAAAAAAAAAATTGACCGAAATTAATATACTTTCTTATGCTCGAACGGATTTTTTTAATAAAAGAATTTTTTTTTTCCGTATTTTTAAATCATAACTGAGACAAATAATATTTTTCTCACAGATTTCTGGTCACAGTTAATCAGAGATGACAGTAAAAAAAAAAAAAGATCAAGGATTTTTTTGCGTGTTTTCATAAAAAAGGGCAACGTCGTGGAATTATTAGCAAATGGTTTTTCTTGATATATATTTTTACAGATTGTCAATCCGTGATTGTTTCCCAACAACGTGGGAAAACGAAAAACTCTTGAAATTGTTTTGCGTAATTCAACCATGTCAGTTTTCCTTTTCGGGAGAAAAAAAAGTAAACGGATCTTTAAAGAGAAAATTTAGATTTGAAAGAAAGAAATTGAGGAAAGATGTCTAGTGATCAACGAAAACGGAAAAATAGGACTTTTATAGGACTATCGGTGAATTTCTTTTTAAAAGAAAAATGGAGGACCCAAAGCAACTTCCTTCCAAAAAAGGAAATTTTTTATTGGCTGTATTAAGTGAGATTTGGCGCTTAGAAAGCTGTGAAATCTAAATTCATAACTAAATATTTTTGTTTGCAAACAGAACATTGTAAGTTACTTTTTCCTGTTTATTTTAAATGACTTGCATTAACTAGGGTGGCCCTTATTTTACGAATTTTTGAATTTCGGCGAACGCACCTCCTATTCGTTTTTAACCTAAAAAAAGTTTTCTGAAATTATTCAGGTTTTTTGGACTTCGCTTAGCCATGTCCCGGGGGACCTAAAAATTTCGAAATTCCCGTAAAAATCAAAAATATTATTTTTATTTAAAAATGGTCCTTTCCTATTCGGATTTTTATGCAGATCACGAAAATATAGCTAAAAATTATGTATCTCTTACGATTTTGATGACAGAGGCCAAAATAAGTAAAAAAATAAGAAAAATATGCTGCAGCCACAATTTTTTGCGAAATTCTTAAAACTTTCGTCCTTTAGCACAGTAATCGTTTCTCATATATAAATTCTAACTTCATTTTTGTAATCTGGATCAAAATCAGAATAAAAAACAACCGTTTTTACATATAAATAAATTTTTTTGCTTTTTTGTGTTTACAGGAATTTCGAAATTTTTAGGTTTCCGGGGACGCGGCTAAACGGCGCCCAAAAAATCTGAAAAAAATTCAGCGAATCTACTTTCGGTTCCTGTAAAAGAATCAGGGGGTGCATTCGCCGAAATTCAAAAATTTGAATAAATAAGGGCGACCCTAAGGTACACTTACGTCATTATGCCATTCGCAGCCCAAACTTTGTTTTAATACCCGTTTTGGCAGGGCATTATGATTAAGCTAGGCCGAAGGCCGACTGAGGAAAATTTTATAAAAAATTGTACCGAAGAATCAAAAATTAGTCCATTTCGAGCTTCTTGTATTAAAAATTTAGGAAGATTAATATAACTTTTCACGAATAGTAGGAAAGTCACATTTTCAGATACTTTAAATTATCGCATAAATGATCAAAGTACTGAATTTTTTTTTCATTGTTAAATTATAAAAAATTATCGTCAATTACGTTCCAAGGATATGACAGAAAAAAAATTGCACGCAAAAATTGGAAATAAAAGGAGTTTTTTTTTTTTTTTCGTAATTAAAAATTATAGCTAATTAACAACGATTGTGCTGACAAGTTTTTAGAAAATATTTTTTGTCCTTTCTTTTTTAAAAATTATAAATCATAGAAGCTACAATTTGCAAATGTGGGTACCGGTTTAGGTTTTAATAGTTTATGAGCCCAATTAGTTTAGAAGGTTCGATTTTTTTTTTTTTTTTTTTTTTTTTTTTTTTTTGCTATTTTAAACCTGGCAATTTTTGAAGATTCTATTGGCATTTTTTAAAGCAAGTTTTTATCTCGCCCTAGATATTGCAAATTTCTGACATATTTCCGTTCTCGGGAATCGGGAATTCCCGTTTTTGAAAAAATATCAATCCCGGGAACGAGAATTTCCGTTTTGGTTAGTTTTCATTTCTTTGGACTCGAGAAATTGATACTTAAATTCCTGGGAATCCTGGGAAAGCCGAGAATTTATTTAGGTGACGAAAAGAAGGAAAATAACCCTGATTTCCTTATTTTTGGAAAGTAAGTTTGGAAATAAGCGGAGCCATGTTGAAAAAAATTTTTCCATGTTGCTTGAATGGCACGCTTTAGGGAAAGAAAAATTCAGATTTTTGTAACTTTTTTCTAAAATATTGAAAATTTTATGTGATGAGTGATCAAAAAGTCGATTAAATTGATATTATTTCCGTTCCCGGGAAAAAAAAACTTGTCCCTCCCGGGAATTCTCGAAAATGAGAAAAGCTCCATTCCCGGGAAGCGGGATTGCCGACAGTTAAGAAAAAATGTTCCCGGGAAATTTTTTCGCGAAAAAATTGATTTTTGCCTCGGGATTCCCTGGACAGAAATTCCTAGGAGCAAACAATATTTCGGCCCACAAAAAAAAAGAGCGTAAAATCTGCTTGATAAAACATTTAATTCTGCTTAGATATCAGCCAAAATTTCAAATTCAAAAGTTTTTAATTAGGCCTTTACAATGCGGAAAAACCTTGAGGACCCTTAGAGTTTGAATATTTGAATTTTGTCAAACGCACCCCCGAATGTTTTTTATGATGACCAAAATATTGACGGCCTGAATTTTTTCTGAATATTGAGTGTCGTTTAGCCGTGCTCTTTGTGGCCTAAAAACTTTCGAATCCCCGTAAAAACTGAAAAATGAAAAGTTTATATATATTTTTCTAAAAATTTGTATCATTTATACAGAAATTTGGACATTTATAACTTTTACGGAATTTATGGATGATTTTATAAGGCATAAAAATCTGGACATACATAATTTTGACACAATTTTAGCATATAATATTTTAAAATCGTAAAGCAGAAAAATATTATGCTTATTTAATTTTTTATGCATATTTATTTATACCTAATTTATGCATTTTTATGTATGTCCAATTTTTTGAATGATTCATGCATAATTTTTAATTTTATGCATCTCTTTTTCGTTCGACCCTATTTCTTCCGTTTCAAATTATAGCCGATCGAAAGAAGCACGAGAACTAATTTAATTTTTTTTTTTTTTCAAATTGAAATTGAAATGAAATAATGGAACAAGCTAAATTGCTGGCGGAGAAAAATTTCAAAATGTGCCAAAGTTGCTACATCATTTTCGCCACATCGATTTTTTTCCCCTTCTTTCGATACACCTTACAACCGTAATTAATTTCAAAATCCACCCTTCTTTAAAAAATCGAATTCCAAGGTCAAACAATTAACGGATATATATAGGACTATGTATAAAAAAAATTATATCAAACTTGAAGTAGCTACTACCAATCGATTAGTTCTACATTTAGAAAAGAAATGATATAACAAAAGAGTCCTTTAAGGAAAGAAAGAAAACCCTAGATTAATTAATAAAATTCGAAAATGTTTTTTCGCCAGTTACCTCAGTTCGTCATCTTAAAAAAAAAAAAAATTTCAAGCCTTTCGAAAAAACGCGCGCGGTAGGGGCCTAATTTATTATTTTGATATTTTTATTCGATCCAATTTTAATTTCGTTGGCCGTAAATGATTCCATCAAAATACGAAATCAGATTAGGATACTTCATTTAAAAAATCGGTCCGAAAGTGACTGTTAATTCTTTTGTCAACGGCGTAACCGTGGAAGGAATTTTAATTTACTTTTGTCCGAATATAGCAACAACAGTGCAGATATTTAATTTGGTTCTTTGTATGGCAATGATACGGCAAATTTTTAAAAAACTTTTTTTTTTCATTCTTTTAACTATAATAAAACTTAATTAATATTGAACTTAACAATAAAGAAAAAAGTAAGTGTGTAATAGTTATATTGATATACGTTTAAAACTGTTTCGACTTAACGAACTCGACTTTAGGCTCGTTTCCTTCCCTTTTTTTTTACGGCATCGAAAACAATAGGAAAAAATTAAGTTTCACGTGTCGTAATTACGATCGGCCCCAAAAGTGCAAATGAGAAGTAGCGGAGGAAAAATTATAAAACAACCTAACTAATAATAATAATAAAGTTTTTTTTTTTTTTTTTTTTTTTTTTTTTTTTTTTTTAAACTGATAAATATCAGAAAATAAGGTTATAAACAAGGATTCATTATGAACAATTATTTTTTACGCCTGAATCGTAATTTTGCTAATAATTTTCGAGGGGCCTATCAAACGTTTTTGGTTAATATTTCGTGGGTTTTACATGCTTTTATGTGCAGTTTTTATATGCGTCCGTTTTAAAAGTTTAATATTTTTAAGTTGTTTTGGACTTTGCTAGTTGGTAGTTTAATGTCACCGAATCCCTGGCGGATCTAGAGCTCAAATTATAGGAACTACACCAGGATTTTGAGCTTTCAGGAAAACCAAATTTCAGAATTTGATCTTCTTAAACAGAGAAGTTATTTTCATTATTAACTTCGAAGACGAAGATCGAAATTTAGAGATTTCCGGAATTTAAGTTAAAAAACTGAAGATTGAAGGTCGAATATTGTTGATGAGAAATGATCAATGACTGAGGATCAAAGTTTGAAGAAACCCAAACTGAAAATTAAAAATTGAAGATTGGAGATCCAAGACTAAAAGAATTAACATCAAAACGTTTTGAGAAAGGACCGAGAAGGGACGAAAAAACCTAAAATGATTGAACATGAGAACTTTTGATGGAAAACATAAAGTCCAAGACTGAAGATTTAAAAATTTGAAGTCGAAGATATTCAATTTTTTGAATAAAAGAAGAACTGGAGATGAAAGCTTGAAGTCTCGTCACAAAATGAGCTAATCTCAAACAGCCCCAGAAGAAAAAACATCTATGATTGATGATTAAAAATTAAAGATAAAATTCTGAAGGATTGAAGATCGAAGTTCGAAGTTGAAAGAAATTTAAAACTCACATTCAAGGGGTGGGCCAAATCAGCAGTACGATAAAAAGCTTATATTGTGAAAACAAAAATCGAATTTTGAGCTTTTTTCGAGCTTCCAGGAAAATCGAAAAGTTATTTGCCTTATCAACTTTGTACTGCTAACTTCCCGGGCATTACATTTAAAAGCTCAAATTTTGAAATAGACGCCGTTCTATGCCCTTAAATTGGAGCTTTCATAAAATCATATTCCCAAATTAGTAGCTACAAAACAAAAAGAAAAGTTTTTCTTTATAATACCTAAGTTATATGTACCACACGAAAATTAAGCACTGCCAGGTTCACAACTAATATGATTCAAACTTGTAACTGAAACTGTATTTTATGTGATTCTAGTGAATTTGAGCTTTCAGAAAACACAACTCTAAAAATTTGAGCTTTTATAGTTTTTATAATTGGGATAATTGAGACAATAATACTTTTTGTATGTAGTAAGGTTTATCACCGCCCTCTAGGGGTCGTACTTCGTACATAAATTACGTAAGCATGGGTTAGGCCCTTTTTGCACGCTTTGTCCCATTTCCCCTATGCTTAGCTTATGGGTAAGATGTCAAATTGACATCTTACCCATAATATACCATAAGGGTAAGTCAAATCTGGACCCCCTCCCCCCTCTAATGTGGTTACGTAATATATGTACGACCCCCTACAGGCAAAGTCGGGACTAAATTTTCAATGTTAAAACTGGAAAATCTTTATCAATGGTTTAATTTTCTGTTTTTGTTTGTAAACTTATTTCAAATTTTATTCTATCTATGAGCTATATGCAGGGAAAAGAATTTCAGGTCCAGTCAGCTCTGCTTGGATTAATTGGAAAACCTCTTCTATAGGAAGTGTATGTATTAAGGGTAACCAGCGCTCTGCGGCGGAGTTTGTCCCTAACGGCGGGCCCATAGCCAAGGGGGGGCCAGGGGGGCGCTGCCCCCGGGCTGACGCGGCGGGCCCCCCCCCCCCCCCTGGAGTAATACAAGACAGGTATAGAAAATTAAGGCCTATTCCCCCTTATCAAGTCCAACTGCCCCACAGGCTCTTCGTTCTGGCTACGGGCCCGCCTAACGGCCCGCAAGTCCATCATTCGCCAACTCGATTTAACTTTTAAACTGATTTTCCTTGGGTTTTTTCTATCCTTGATATTAAATCAAGCTTTTCTCTTATCCTTGATATTTAATCAAGTTCATTCCTGGATCAATATGCCCGATATTCGATAAAATGTTTATTGATCAATCCGAACCAGCTGATAACCCCTAATAGATTTGGTTTTGCGGCAAAATTCCTCATTATGTTTCTTTACCATAGCTGTATCAGGAAGCCTTAAGGGAAGCAACCTCCCCACTTGACTAGGAACACAAAAGACTAACAACCTTCTTGTCATTGAAATAAACCGATTACAATTCATCAAAAATTGCCGCACGGATCAGTGCCACCTGACTCAGACATTACGTTGAAAGAATAATGCTTCAGGTCCAAAAGTATTCGGAAGAGATCGAGGGGTCAAAAATTGCTGACATTATGTTGACATAATATAGTGACTACATGACGTTCCATTCCCTGTAAAATTCCCACAAGAACGATGACAATCGTCAACTCTTGCAGGACACTTTTTATGTTGGAAATATCAGCATTATAATAAGCTTACTTATTAAATTAAAACTTTCCTGAGAATTCCTGTCTTAAAATTCTTTGTTTCGACTATCGTGGAGACTAACGATTACTATCGTCGAATATTCATTTTTTTGTACTGTACTTATTATAATTTCCATTTCACGAAATTTCAAATCACCTCGTTATAACATCTCGATTTTATTGAAAGAAAGTAATTTAAAAATTATTTAGAAAAAAAAAAAAAAAAAAAAAAAAAAAAAATTCTCAAACGTCCTTGTTGAGTTTTGTTTATTCATCATTTTACCAGGTACTCTAACCTAATACCATTTTTTTTTCCAATACACACGCATCACCGATCTCCCTCATTTGCAGGAAGTCAAACCGCAGAGCAACGCTCCTCTTCATGCTCTTGGTCTCGATCCATTTTTAAATCAATTCAATCCAATTATTGTTTGTTTTTTATTTTAGCTCGGGTTTTTTGTTTTTTAAGAGTACGCAGTACTCGTGGCAGTAGATAAATCGTGTTATTCTTTTTACGGGAAAGCGAGCTCGGGAAAATCTTGAAAAAAGAAAAACTAATTTTTATAATTTCTATAAAAAGAATAATACGATTTATCTGCTGCCACGACTACTGCTTACTCTTAAGCCTATATCCACTTTTGTTTCGCTGTTTTGTAGTTAGTTAGCTTTACAGTTCCTGTTAGCTTTACCTCCATAGTTATCTTTAGTTCCAGTTAGCTTTACTTTAAAAATGGCGATTTTTCTTCTTCTCGAGCTACTGCATTGTAATCAATGGGATAAAGCATTGCTTT
Source organism: Liposcelis bostrychophila (assembly GCA_037577465.1). NCBI lineage: Eukaryota > Metazoa > Arthropoda > Insecta > Psocodea > Liposcelididae > Liposcelis > Liposcelis bostrychophila. The sequence goes on along the minus strand of CM075214.1, from coordinate 22,022,577 downwards.
TTGGGCTAATACAGTAGATCACGATTTTTGGTTCGACTTTGATTTCATATTACACTAGCTATTGGTTACGGTTCTGGTTCTGGTATTTTGGCTATAAAGTTCCAACGGCATGATTCAGTTATGATTAAATAATTTGGATTTAAGTATATAACTCAATTAGTAAATGACTCTTCTGAGAATTTAGGACTTCGACTTTACAATTCCTTATGTACCTCTATCAAAGAGCTATCTGAAAAAAAATTCAAAAAAACTATTAAACCTCTCTTGATAATGGATGCCCCCATAACCTTAATGAAGCCAGTAAGTGTCTATTGGAGGGTACATTGAGTCCAGATTGTTTGGCTACATAAAAACTGTTAACTCTTATTTTATATAAAATATGACAATTTCCAGAACAACTCTGTTGTATGAATGGAAAATATAAATATAAATAAATAAATAAATAAAATAAATAAGGGTAATTACGTATGATCTTGATATTAAAGCAAATAAATTGAAAAACCAAAATTGGTAATTGGTATATAACCAATTTGCTTGCATTTGGTTTCTGTCCCTGAATTGGATCCGATACCAAAATTGAACTCTTCATACAATTAAGAGTATGTATATTAATTAATACTCCGAGAGAGTACATAAATTGTGAGTTATGTATTAATTAATACATTACTTTTTAGTGAAAAAAATCAAACCAAAGAGAGACCAATAAGACTCGGTTCGGTCCTTAAAATAGTAAAAAAAATTATATTAGATTAGGTTTGGCTGCCCCAAAATTGGGATCGGGTTCGGTTTGTTCGCTAAATCCGGGTTTATTTTAATTTTGATTTTTTCTCTCCGAACTGACATCAGATCATTTACAAAAAAAAAAAAAAATCGAACCGAGTATTTAACCTTGGACTATAAAGGAGCAAATCGAACAGAGCCGAACCCTTCGCTAGCGGTTTTGCCAGCCCTGATTCGATTATGCATTTACAATTAAGATAATAAATAGTATAGCGGAAATAATCTGAGTCAAGGAGATTTTTTTCTCGTAGAAAATTTTTTGATTAATTGTTACAAAGTGATACAGAATGAGGATGCTAAATTAAATATTATCAACATTAAAAAATCTTCAATCATGTGGAAATAAAAGAAGCGATTTGCTTGTATTAAAAGAATTTAATTATTTAACATCATTTCGTCGTGTATATATACTGATGGCAATAGGGGAATTAAACAATCTTTCTTTTTTTGTATTTTTGATGGATTATATCTCATCTCATTTTTTCCCATTAAGATCGAATCTCGAAAACGAAAAAAAAAAAAGAATAAAAGAAATAAAATGCCCATATACTTAATGTAATGTTTTGTACGGGACGTGATTTTTTTATATCCGATATTTAAATAACCCTTTCCTTCGGTTTTTATTTGCTTCAATAGGAAATTATATTACCTTGAAATTAATAATTTACGTACGTAACGTAAAAAGGATAAATTGGGGGAGGGTTTTTTTTTTTTGTCGTTTTGCAGGTTGTTTTGATTTCATCCCTGAATTCCTTCACATAAAATTAATCTTTTTCGTCGCACATACCCGAAGTAATAGTTAATAAAGAGCGCACCAGGGCCAAAAATAATAGGAAAAAGCTCAAATGCACTCAGAAAAGTCGAGAAAAATGTAGGAATCTCGGAAGAGATTTTCTCAAAATCTATTTAAAATGGAAAAATAAATCAAAAATTCGGATTTTGGTAGGATGCTACACACTTACCGAATTCGAATTATTTCCGACTATATAAAGTGTAAGCCCTACTACCTAAAACGTTTGTTACAATAAATATTTACATAATATTTTTAAAATATTGGAAAACATTTTTAGAACATTGAAAAACATTTTTAAAATATTGAAAAACATTTCTAAAATATGGACAAACATTTATCAATCGTTTAATTGGAGGGGAGGAGAGGTACTTTTAATCTCGTCTGTAACTTACTCCTGAAAATATGCCAACTTTAATTCCAATAGTTGGGCAGAATCACGAAAACTTAAATTTTGCACCACTTAATGCAAGTATATGCATCAAAGCATAACGTAAGCATCATTTGGGCAGTTTTTAACTCCCTTCTTTCGTTTTAAGAAAAATTATAAGAATTTTCAGTCCTCCTCTCTCGGAGATTTCAGAAAGATTTCAGCTCAACCCCCTTCCCCCTTGAAAAAAAATTGGTTGATTTTGCGGAAACCATAAGGATTTGCCAACGCCCTCCCCGCCCCTTCAAGGCGCTTCGTAATACTTAAATTGCCACCTCGCCCCCCCCCCCCCCCCCCCCGTAGGTTCATCAAATTTAAAGAAGGCGAAAAGTCATTTTTAATGACTCTGATAAAGATTCTAATATATTGGAACCCAAATACGATTGATATGATTCAGTCTAAAATCTTACGACAACTCCGAACTGAAGAAATTATTTTAAGTAAATTACGTTCCCGCCCCCATAAAGTAAAAAAATTGTAAAAAAAAAAAATTAAGGTCACTCTAATGATTTTTCAGGAATGTTACGAGATACTGGGCTAAAAACTATATTCGAACCTTAAAATAAAAAAAAACTTTATCTTATTCAAATAATCATTTTTTAATGTCACATACAAAAAATTCTATCCAAAAGAAATTATCCAGAAAGGTTAAAGGTAACTAAATTGTCTTGAGACGGTAAATTAAAGACTAATCGAAAACATTAGTCTTAAAATTATACAACCCCCGAAAAAAAGAAGGATGAAATGGAAAACGAGTCATTTGTTAAATTGTGGGTGTTGATGTTTTCTTTTCTTTTTGTCGTGATTCAATAATATTAGGGAGAGAGAGATAGAAAAAATAAATAAAAGAGTTAATTATTTTTTTAAAAAAATATTCGATGAGTTATTTCCGTAAAACTTTCCCAGGTTTTATTAATTTTTATTTTTTAGAAATTCTTAAAAAGTTATAAAACTTCCTAATAGATACCACGGTGCCATTTACACTCCTGTAAGTGCAAAACGTTTATAAAATTTTGGCAAAAAAAGCAAAAATTTGGTTTTCGTTACAGAAACCATGGTTTAGTAATTCTGAGGAGAAAAAAAAACAGGTTTTTAGCCAAAAAACCATGGTTTAAACCAACCACGTAGGAGAATTAAAAAGCTAAACCATAGAATTTGAACCTTATTACTCGTTGGTAATAAACACTAAAAACACAAAGCAGAACCAGTAAGTTTCCCTTCACCGAAAGAGTCTCAAAAAACCATGGTTTTTTTAAACCTACGTCTTCTGCTCAAAATCAGAACCGAACCAAGCCCGTTTTTCATCCTTTCTGAAACCATTTTTTCACTATTTTAAGAACCGAAACGAACCCAGTCAGCAAAGAAATATAAATTTTTCCATTATGCAGGCTATTCAACCGAACCAACTTCATCAAGAAAGAAGCTTCTTCTTTTTCGGCATAATCAGGACATGAAGCCCTATGACCCGGCGCCTACCTTTACCAAGTTCGGTTTCTGGTGTAAGGTTTATAGGCGTTACTACGTCATACCCTTAATGGGCATGACGTAGGAAGAACTATAGGAAAAACTATAAGGACATAGTAATTACTGATGAATATCTAAAATCTATAGAAATCCCGTTTACTTTAACAATTAATTGTTAAATCGAGTGACGAGTTCGAAGACGAGGCACTCGGTATTTTACGAATGAGCGGGACCTATTTTATTTAGACAGGGAATCCGAACCCTGTGACACATCGGTCTTCTTCACATGATACACACATGAGTATCAGAGGTGAATGCTGGTGGAAAAAAATCCTGACTGAAATCAGGTTCGTACCAAGACTCCACACGATCATTCGTTTCGGAGTCGAGCACGCTCGCCACTCAGCCGATGCCGTGTCTAAAGAAATATAATTTTTCGTAAGAAATATAATTATCTATAAAATATTTTAAAAATATTTTTCAATGTTTTAAAAATGTTTTTCAATGTTTTAAAAATGTTTTTCAATGTTTTAAAAATGTTTTTCAATGTTTTAAAAATGTTTTTTATCGTTTCTTGTTTCAATAAATATTCATATAATATTTTTCTGCCGACTGGAAACCAAACCTTTTTAAAAAGTTTTTAATCGAAACCTGGAACAAAGCGAATATTTTTGGTTTCGTGTCAGTTTGGTTTTTTCTCTAAACAGTTGTTTCGGTTTGGTTTAAAATCCGTTTCGAGTTTGGGTTTGGTTTATGAATCAAAATTTTTCAAAGTTTGGTTTTGATTTTTTTAAAGTGAAGAATTTCAGGTTCGGTTTCGATTTTACTTTGAAACCTTTTTCATATTTTAAATGAGTTGTGGTTTGAGTTTGATTTTCAATCGAAAATTTGCGATTTGGTTCGTTAATTTTTTTTTGCAAGAACATCCGGGTTAGCTTTGATTTTTTTGGTTCGTTTTGCGAGCCCTGAATCGAATAGTAAAAAAGAACGGGATAAATCTGTCAGAAACTGTATATGCGAGTTGGTTTTTTTTTTTTTTTTTTCTTTTTTTTTTTTTTTTTTTTTTTGAAGATTGCATAAAAGAAAAAGCAACAGACCAAAACTTTGAACGACAATTAGTGGTTAACAATTTTAAACAAAAAAAAAAGAAAAAAAAAATATTGTCAGTTCAACAACTCGTGTTATTTGATTTTCCAATAAAATTTTTTTTATTTAACTTCATAAAAAAAACATAATTTTAGAGGGCACGTACCAATTATTTTCGGCGTTTATGGTCATCTTCATTACATTTTCCTCTTTTATTTATTTATCAACCCTAAATTATTTGTCACCAATTTGTCAACTCTTGTGAACAACCTTGCATTTTTTTGATTTGTTTCCGACGTTAATTACGGGTTGTCGAAATTTTTTAAAATGAAAATTCATGATTCGATTATAATATATAAAAAAAAAAGGAACGATTCTCTAAAGCGTAAAAGAATTATTTTACGAAGCGAATCCGTGGAAAATACAATCTAAATAACAAGATGGCCGGTTGGATGGATGATGGGAGAAGATAGGCGACAAAAAATAAATTGAAATCATAGATTCATGCTTTAGCGCCTTTGAGGTTTTAATCGGTTTACACTACATATTTTATTATCATCATTGTTAAAGAAAGGCATCCTGATTCTTAGAATTTTTAAGTCTTTTAAAAAACGGGACATTTTCGAATTCCGAATTTTATTTAGGAGATTAGGATCTTTATTTGAGTCTGCTTTAAAAAATCAAAGTTATGTATTTTATGTGCTGTAGGATCTTTGTGCCTTACGAAATTCTTTGCTTATTATTTTCAGATCTTTTGTTAACCAACATGGAGAAAGTCACTTCTTGTTTTATCGGCTGTGCGTATTCCTCTACATCGTACATTCTTAAAGAACTGCAGTTTCTTTTGATGGCGAGAGCTTGACCGGACTGGAGTATGAGTCGCATCGACACGACAGGATTGAAAATGAATCGTAAACACCAGGACAGATTTCAAAAAGGCAGGGTATGGGTCAGGATATTCGTTTGACGGGTAAGACTTATTGGTTTAGCGTTATCGTGCCTCTTTGATTTGAAAAAGTTTGCAGGGCTGCAATTCCGATTAATTTTTTTCGGAATCGGAATCGGAATCGAAATCTGCTGTATTTCAAAAGTAATTGGAATCGGAATCGGGATTGGAATTGCAGCCCTGAAATTTTGTAAACGTTTAAACACTAACTCTAATCTTCTTTTCTTTTTTGATTTTCAGGTAAGTTTATAACAATCACATTTAGTCACCATAAAAATTGAAAGCAGGAACTTGAAAATTAGCAATGAATCTTGAGCATACTTCAGATATAAAGGCAGCAAGTGAGGAGGAGAGGGGGAGGGGGGAGGTGATGTAGAAAATCCCTCGAGTCGTTTGAGAAAAGTTACTCCTCTCATTCAATTTCGGCCATAAAAAGAAGTGTGGGTCGTATATGAGTGACAAATTCTACCTCTAATTTTTTTTAGAATTTCACATTTTTTCCGACCGTAAAAAAATTTTGGAAATTGATTCGAAATACAAAAAATCCTTATTAATCAGTGAGTCCTGACTAAAAAGTGTCATTGAACATGACCTCTAAATCGAACTGGTGATGAGTTCTTGCCATTTTTTGGCAAAAAAAATTCAGTTTTGCCCCAAAAATCCAAATTTACACTTATGCCGCTACTCAGGGGTTGATCGGAAAAAATCGGGATTGTGAAATTCGTGTCTACGGGTATTTTTGCATAAGTATGAGGGATACCAATAAAATAAAAAAATTTTCAGGGCTCCAAAATCGAGATTAAGTCGTACTTCAGTCGGAAAAATCAGGTATAAGCTCGATAAAAACGCTAATGACGTCACAGGGCTTAATCGGAAAAATTCGGGATAGTGAAATTCGTGTTCTACGACCTTGAAAACATAAGAAAACATTCTTTCAAAATATTTTGTAGGCCTGTAAAGTGGATAAAAAAATGGAGTTTACTTCTTCTTAAGGTGCCATACCTGTATCCAGGCGTAGGCGACCATCAATGAGACTTTCATTCGTCTCCATCGGTCGGTAAAATGGAGTTTAAAAGACCTTAATTGGCCAATTTTTAAAAAGCTAAAGTGGCTTTGGGGGACCACTGAGTGATTAAAAAAAAATTTGAAAACAATTTTTTTAGTGGTTTTACACATGAAAGAAGCAGATTTTCAACATGCCCCCAATATTTCAAAAATTTTTTTAAAATGAAACACCCTAGTGTACATGCTGGGACGGAAATATCGCACTCACTATTTTTTTTAATTTCATAAGAGTGCATTTCGACAAGTTCCAGAGGAAATTTACTTTAAACTGATGGGAAATACTTTAAACTTAAAATTTTACAGTCTAAGTCTCGTCTGTAAACATCGCCAAGTCTGATATGATTTTTTTTTTTTTTTTTTTTTTTTTTTTAAAGAATTTTTCATTACTCATACGCACGAAAGTTCCTTTTTAGGTGCTGTTCGGAAGAGCGAAAAGCATAACTTTTTGAAATAACGAAAGCAGCATTACTTCTTTTTCCACGGAAACTTTTTAGTGCCATAAAATAAGAAAACCGAAAAAAAAAAATTGTATTTTCATTCGTGATAAAAAATATGTTTCATACCAAGAACAAGGGAGTCCTTATCTGAATTTGAGGTTGCGAGATGCCAAACCTCGTCTTCGACTCGGCTTGGCAACCCCGTTGTCTCCAATTCAGAAAAGTGCCACTTGCTGTCATCAATATAAAAAATATTATTTATTTATTAAGTTTTCGCCTCGTTTTCTCAGTTTTTGGGTTATTCCCGAAAAAAAATCAATGCTCGGGAATTTCACACTTTTGTTGTCAAAGATGAAATCTGAACCTCAGAGCAAGAAAGTTAAATATTCAAATGAAAGATGGTCCTTTGGACACATTTAACTTTCTGGCCCTTAGGTACAGAAATCAATTGAGGTCAAAAATTTGCCGAAATTATGCTGACGTATACTTAAACGACAAAATTTGTTTAAAAAACTGAATTATTTCGATACTATAAAAAAAAAAAAAAAAAGACAAACAAGTTTCGACTTCCAACTCATACCATTTAAATAAGAACCATCGTCACACATTTTAAATTCCCCTTAATCCTTTGGGATTCTCTCATACGATTTCGCCGGACATCTTGACAAGTTTAAAAACATGTTTAACGACAAGGCATTTTATAGTTCGTAACACCAGTGTCTTAAAAACCCAGTTAGGATTATAAACTTTCAAATCCGATTAAACTTATCATAGCTATCACATTCTCAAATATCAAACCAGAAAATGATAATTGAACCTCCCAACAAGATGAAAAAAAAAAAAAAAAAAAAAAACCTTTCTTCATAAGGGAAACCCGTAATGAAAGAGATTCTGGTCTTCTACCGTATGTTTCACACCCCCTCTCTTCCCCTTTTACTATTAATAATCTCTTTGGAGAATATCATATATCGTCTTTCAATGGAGTGTTATAAAATATAACACGTAGAATAATAATGGAATTATGCGTTAAGCATTATTATATATATATTTTTTTCTTATAAAATATTAGATAATTAGAAAAATTTTTCGAGTTCGAAATAAGGTATAATAAGTTCATGTACGGTTCATTACTCATCTGCGACAAAAAGGAATGATGATAAATCGTAACTAAATAACGTTTAGCTGTCAATTCTTTTAACGATATGAACCTGGAAAACCCACCTGCTCTCATCGATCACGACCCATTACCTCCAAATTACATCGCAATTTTTATCAATTTGGTTTCTCGAAAGAAAAAAAAAAAGTTCTCAAACAAATATAAAAACTAAAGGTTTTGAAATAAAACCAATTTATTTAAAATATTACACAATGATCCTATCGTCTTAATATATAATTTTATTTGTATTTATTATATTCGAATTCATGTTTGACATCGAAAATGGGTAATTTTATATTAAAGTTTTTTTTTTTTTTTTCGTTTGCCACGAAGTACTGTAAATAATGCAATTACCAAGTTGATAAGTATTATTTTTTTCTCTTGGGTAAATGATATTTTGGTTGTTTTTTTCTCTTGAAAATAAAGCGGATTTTATGATGCGCGAATTATATTGTTGGGGGGAAAATTGTGAGTTTTGGCCAATTGGTTTGACTTATTGATTGGAGTTTTGGGCGTGAACCGCGGAGGATAGTTGTTGAGATATTTGAATAGGAAGTAGACTTTCGTGATCTTTTTTTTTTCCCTACGTAGTGCCATGTCGTTAGTTAAATTCTTATGAATCAAAGGGTAAAGCCAATTTCTGTTGAATCACATGCCAACAAAATGAGGATAAAGAAGAACGTAAAGTTTTTGGGTCATAGCCGCCGTTAACATTTTGAGATCTGAAGTGCTTTAAAGGTTTTTTATTTTTTTTAGTTTTTCTATAGGATCCTCGTGCGAGAAACTTAAGTTTGAGCGAAAGGAACTATATTGTTTCACTTAGAAATTGCTCCCGGGAATTCCCGTCTCGGGAATCGCGAATCCCGAGACAAGAATCTTATTTTTTTCCCAAAAAAATTTCCCGGGAACTTTTTTTCTTGACAGTCGGGATGTCCGCTCCCCGGGAATGGAGTTTTTCTCGTTTTCGAGAATTCCCGGGAGGGACAAGTTTTTTTTCCCGGGAACGGGAATAATATCAATTTTATCAACTTTTTGACCATTTACCACAAACTTTTCAATATTTTAGAAAAAAGTTACAAAAATCAGAATTTTTTTCCCGAAATTTGCCTAAAACGTGCCCTTTAAACAACATGGGAAAAGTTTTTTACGACATGGCTCCGCTTATTTCCAAAGTTACTTCCCAAAAATACGGAAATCATGGTGTGAAAAAAATGTTCCCGGGAAATTTTCTCGGGAAAAAATCGATTCTTGTCTCGGGGATTCCCGAGGCGGGAAATTCCGGGAGCAATCCCTAGAGAATACCTCGAGAGAAAAAATATTGTGTCCAATGAAAACACGCGAAAAGTGGGGACCTAGAGTAAATCAGATTTCATTTTTTTTCCCCGAAAATTTTTCTTACCCCTTGAAAAAAATTTTCCCTCTTAACCCGAAAGAATGAATTAAGATTAAATCGAGATAACTCGCATCATTTGTTATTTCCGTTCGGTTCCGGTATTAAAAACACATGAATCCGATCGACCTCCAGTAATTGAATCTTATTCCAATTCATTTCATGTGACAGACTTGTCTTTTGTGCGAAGGCGAAAAGGAGAGAGAACCTCTATTATTTTTACACTCAGTAATTTTGTGGTCTACGATGACTTGTCGCTAGAGATAATTCCCAGAGAAAAGAGCGGATGACTCCAAAACACCGATAATCATGGTGATTTTTCATTTCCGGTCTAAACCGTTTGTGTTTGTGAGGGTGGCGGCGGTGACAGATTTTTCGACTCCTTTTCTTTCTTTTTCTTTTTTTATCTTTATGAAATTAAGGCCTTTTATTTAGCCGTTTATTATTATTTTTTTCTTCTCGTCCGTACATAAGCGCAGGTGTTTAAGTCATGATAGTAATTTTCAAAGGGTTTTATAAGAAATCGTGATTAGTTTTTTTTTTTTAATTTTTTTCTCAGATCCGAATTGCGCGCGACGCCAAGTCAAACACAAAAAAAAAAAAAAAAAAAAAAAAAATAGATAATTGCATTGTGTGAGGTAATTAACAATTACTCAGTTTATTCAGTAATGGCAACCCGTTAACTTTGGCGACGATTTGAAACGGCTATTATACCTTGAAACATTTTATAACAGATCAAGGTGATTTCCGATGGTTAGTGAATTAACCGTGGTGCAAATTGTTTAATTATCCTAATTTTTTTTTTCGGGAGATTTCATAATGATGCGCATCCTTTATTTCCACTAGGGAAAAGTTTTATTTCACCATTAACGTGTTCAATCAACAGGCCCCCCGACTTATTAAATTGAGATAATTTTTTATTATCGGGGAGTTATGTCACGCTCAGCCGAGTAAATCAAAAAAAGACATAAAAAATTCGGTGGAAATGGTAATAAAAACACCCGAAAAACAGGAGCGTGGGTGCAGGTGGGGCAAGTCGGAGCAGGACGCAGGCCGAAAAATTCGGGAGGCGTAAAAATCATTTTTGGAAAAAAGTATAGAAAGGGTTAGGGGTGCTGTGACTCTGTGGCACTAGGGTCACCAATCAAAGTACCTACGCCACTGTTGAACAATTAAAGATTTAACGAAATCTTAAAAAGTTGCATCTGCCCCTTTTCGGATAAAAAGTGCCAACGACGATTGAATTCGTGAAATAATTAAGGAAAAAGATTACAAAAAATGTATTCCGACAATTTTCGCTTCGTAATTAGAAGGTTTGATTAAATCGAAAACCAAAGGTGTCATTCTCGGAACTTCTTTTTAATCGGCAAACAATTAGATACCAAGAAAATTTTTAATAACGAACTGGTAACGGATGTTTGAAATTATGAATCGAATTTTTTTTTTTTTTTTTTCTTTCCTTTTAATAATCTGACGAATCAATTATTGGCATCATTGCTTCCCATTTTTTTTTCGCTCCCCTTTTATTAACAATTAAAAAAAATTTCGCTTGATATTGAAATTCTTTCGGCCCCCCCCCCCCTCCCCTCTTTTTTTTTACGTTATACGTCATCGCGGTGAAATGAAAAAATAAAATTAAGTAATTAAGGAAGTATCAAACGTAGAAAAGTTTGTTTTTTTAATGTCATCAAATAATGGTAAAAAAAATGACAGCGATTCGATCTCATGATAAAATGATTTTTGTAATCATGGAAACCATTAATATTAACATTATCAAGATCGAAATTGTTCCATAATATATTTATAATTGTGTGTAATGGATGTAGGAAATTCAATTGTTAAGACGGTTAATAGCAAGCAAAAGGCGATTGTGTTATTACTCAGATGGATATCAGGGTGTATGAAGTTTCTGAAAATTGCTACGTACGAATTATAAAAACAAAATGTCGACCGAATAATAATGTTTTTTATTTTTTTTAATGTATACGACAATTAACCGAAGAAATTATTAAGCAGTAAATAAATATACGTTCGATAAAGCGAACTGGGAATTAGAAAGAAAATTTATTTTCAATTTACATTTTGGTCACGAGGCAATTTTTATCGGAATATGTTGAAAGGCATGATTCTTCCAGGGTTGGGTTTGCATTTTCGACGTCCCTCTATTTAATATTTTCCTTTTTTTAAGTTGAAGGGCCCAGTATATGGTTTTGAGGCCCCCTTGGTCTCTTAACTTGGCTACAAGCCTGGTTTTATGAATAAGTAGTAGGGCCTCCCTTATTTTTCGAATTTAGATCAGGGCACCCCCGGAATCGGTTCTCTCTATGGCACATAGGATCCCGAATTTTTTTCCAATTTTTTATTTGATGGGAAACCGAACTTGCTCTTGAAGGTTGGGAAATTCTCATAAAGGTGAAAAATATCGATAATTTTTTTTTCCCTTGAAAAAAAAAGAAGTAATTTTTTATCAGAAATTTTGCGTAGATCAAGAATCTAAACTCCATTTTTTTTATCTGGTTCGGTTTTCGAACTAGAGCCAAAAAACAAAAGGAGCAAAAAATTCATGTTAAACTAACAAAACATGATGATAAGTCCTGATTTTTGGCTCATTTTTGACTCTTGATCTACGCAAAATTTCTGATAGGAAATGATTAATTTTTTTTTTTAAAGAAAAAAAATTCCAGTAAGGAAAGAAATATTAATATTTATAAAATATTTTTAAAATATTGACAAAGATTTTAAAAATATTTCTTTTCTTTTTTGTTTCAAAAAATATTTGCATAATATTTATAAAATATTGAAAAATATTTTATAAATATTAATAGTTTTTGCTGATTGGGAATTATCGATTTTCTCAACCTTATGAAGATTTTCCGACCTTAAAGCGCAAATCGGGGCGGTTTTTCGTCGAGTAAAATATTTGAAAAAAATTAAGGTTCATACGTGTCACAGAGAGAACCGATTCCGGTGGTGCGCTCACTCAGATTCCAAAATTCGGAAAATAAGTCACACCCAAATGAGTAGTACCTTTTTCCAATTCCGTGCGTCGGAGGTGAACTAACGTACCTCCGTTGTAAATATAATTGGAGATAGTGTGTTTCGACTGTTTGTGATCATCACGTGATTAAAAGTTTTCACGCTTATATTGGTGCAAACATGTGGTCACATGACACTTTTACGAAATGTTGAAACAGACTATCTTTATTCATATTTACCACTTCCGACATACGGAATTGTTTCAGGAGTTTTTATGCTGCAACAATATTTTGCATTTCCTGCTTTCCAGTGGTGCTTTTGACTAAAAAATAATGCCGGGGCTATTCAGTATTTTATTTGAATTTTAGGCATTTTTCCTTCTAAGCTTAAGTATTTCTGAAGAAAAAGTGCCGGGGTGGCAGTCAAAGAAAATTTTGGGGCACGTCTTCATCCACACCACTTCATCTTCACCACCACTGCTGGGCAGGGCATAGTTGCGCCCCGCAGTCAGTTGTCGGGAAGGTATAGATGCGCCCCGTACATAGTTGCGCACAAATTTTTAGTATTCTCGAAAGATTGGACCTAGTTGCCCGCCCTTACATACTTCAGACTTCACTTCGCTTATCGCAAAGCTCACGGCGCTTGTCGTTATATCTCAGTCTGGATTGGTGATGGACCACAAGAACCAGAACTCGAATTTTTGGTTGTCGGAGTCTTTTGAATGACCTTCAACTCTAATATTCTGTGTTTCAACTAGCTGGTAAGCAGGAGAGTTCGGCTTCATGAAATCCAGATGATATGCAATCTTGTCATCATCACTGTTTGTGGAACTCTTATGTATCTTTTGGAACTTATTCCAGAATTTTAACCAATTGCGTTCATCACCATCAAATACTAGAAGTGTGACCTAGAGACCTATATACTGGGAGAACAGCGACCTCAGGATCGAGCTGTGATTGGTTAAAATCATAACGTAAGCTAAACAATACGCCATATTACCGTTCCGTACCACCGTTCTGTATAGAAGTCTCCATATTGCCGTCTCAGCCGTCCCTACTTAACTTACGGCAGAGAAAATAGATGTAGAGCGCCATGACAGTCCGGTCGCTGTTCTCCCCGTATATAGGTCTCTATTGTGACCCTGAGTAGCTTTGTAGTTTTGTGTAAAAAATCAATCCCATATTGACTGAAGGATCCACTTTTATCGACCTGAGCTTCGCCTGCAGGTATTGCAAACGTGTCGTTGAGAAATTCCTAGATCTTTGAGTGATGCTTCACAATAATGCTCATGATATGCCTCTATCTTGCTGCGTTGAGTTTCGTATTCTTTATCTGTGGGCGTCACGGCACACGCGTTTCCCGTGATTTCCATTTCCTGAATATTTGCATCCAGGTCGAACAAACGAGTGCATTTATCCTCTAGAATGCGATACTTCAACTTGATTGTGGTAACCACTGGTTCTTCTTTTTGCACTTTATCGTTTAACACTTGAAAAGCAATGGTTACCGCGGTTCGCAGTGTACTGCGATCTTTATTTACATTTTCTATGCTTACACGGTCGCCATATGTTGAATGTCCTTCAACATAGAAACCCAGAATATTAGAGTTGTAGCACATTCAACAGAGTCTCTTATCTTGCACTGTCCATATTGGCTCTATTTTGTTGCCTTGACATAACTGTATGTTGGTTCCTATGGCTCTATGTTTCAGCTAAGAAGTAGGAAGATCTCAAAAGCTTTGTGTAGTTGACACCAAGAATGAGTTCTTTATGACAGAGTTGAGTTCAAGAAAGTTAAAAATAGAAAGATCTTGATCTTCATCTACATGACTTTTTTGAGAGACAAGATGATTAAAGATTTGCTATCCTATCCTTCTCGTTTCTTCTCATCATTTTCCCACTTCCGCTCAATTGATCGGTTAAACGTTTCTGGCCATTATCGGTACGTGTCGCCATTTTCGCCTCTTTGCAATCGCCGACGAAACTTTTAAATTAAAAAATCAAGTGCACTTAATTTATGAAGAGCATTGCGGTTAACGGTCCTCATCCAGCACGGCATTAACATCAGTCTCGATCCATCTTTTATTTCTCTTTTTTTTTTTTTGCCGCTTTATGGATTTCAAAGAAGATGAAAAATGCCGGAACTGATGAAAGAATTTGTCAGAAGGCGTACTCTCCTTCGTTCCGATCTGGTGATTTTCACCTAGTAGGCATTATCAAGAATGAGGGGGGAAAAAAATGGTTAATATTTTGTAAAATCATTATATTTAAAGAGAATCCAATTCCAATCAACCTGAATAAACATCGGGCCGTGTCAAATTCATAGATTTGATTTGAATTATTCCAAGTTATCTTATTACGGCATCCCGTTTGAATGGTAAAAGCGGCGGCCGCTGCTTTTAAACAAGCTCTAGATGACGAGACAAATCGTCGGAAACGAATTTGAGACACCTACACATGCGAGCAAATCTCATTTCACGGCCACATCGAGTGACGAAAAACACTTCCTTTCCAATTATTAATTTTTTTTTTCTCCTTTTTTAACCAGAAAATAAATTTTTGCACCTGCTCCCGGCGGACGGATCGTGTCGGGTGAAAGGAATTCCGAGTAACGAGACTTCTTGCTTTTCCCACAGTGGGTGGTGCTTGCTCACCGGGAGTAAGGAGATAATTATGATGTTAACCAACCCCATTATGAAGGGGATATAAATGTTGAATATAAAAAAGATACCAGTTCGGAATTTTATTTTTTGTATTCATTAGGTTTTCATTGAATCTTTTTTTAAAGTCGGAAAGTTTTCTAGTTACGGATGTGGTTGATTAACGGATGTCAAAGCGGTCCTTGTTGAAGTCATGAAAGGGTTTCTCACGATAAGGATGAGTCGATTCGGAAAATAGAAGAAACTTCATGGACGATTCATTTTGGTTCCTGTTTTTTCGACATTTCAACCCTTTAAAGATAAAAGACCCGTATTTGGGACCGAAGCAAAAAATTAAGTGCCACTGTCGGCAGTTTAATTGGCTTATAGATTAGTGAAGATCGGAGGTGGAAATCTGAAATGATCACGGAAAACTGAAGACGAAGATCAAAATAGAGATTTCCAGAATTTTAAGTTAAAAAATAATGATTAAAAAATGTTAAAATTTTTCAATGTTTTGTAAATATTTTCCAATGTTTTGTAAATATTTTTCAATGTTTTGTAAATATTTTCCGATATTTTGTAAATACTCGTTCAATATTTTAAAAATTTTATGCAAATATTTTTTGAAATAAAAAACAGTAGGAATATTTTTAAGGAGGTTCTACAGGTGAATTTGAAATTCTTAGCTGATCGTTCTCCTGCAACTTTAACATACGCGAAACTTTATTTATTTTTGTGGAAAGGATTTTCTCCCCACAAAAATTTCATTGGAATGGAATAATTTTTTTTTTAAATTATGCGAATATTCCTCTTAACATTCTCCAAAACTTTTGTTACATGAAATGATCCTTTTATCATTTATGGTGTTTTTTGTGAGATTTACCCCAAAAAAAACCCAATGTTTATGAACAAACCATTGGCATGTTTACAATTTTTGAAAATTATTTTTGTAAAGAGTTTAAAAACATTTTAGCTAGGGGTCGTACGTAAATTACGTAAGCACATTTAGGGGGGGAGGGGGTCCAGATTTGACATCTTACCCATAAGCTAAGCATAGGCGAAATGGGATAAAGCGTGCAAAAAGGGCCTAACCCATGCTTACGTAATTTATGTATGACCCCTAACAATAGAAGCAAATTTTCGTGTAACAAAAGTTGTGTGAAATTTTAAGAAGAATATTCCCATTATTTTAAAAAAATTATTCGATTCCAGTTCAATTTTTGTAGGCGGAAAAACCTTTCTTCAAAAAGTAAACTAAGTTTCGCTTACAGGAGAACAATCAGCTAAGAATGTCAAATTGGCCTATAGAACCTCCTTAAAATCTTTGTCAACATTTTTAGAATATTTTTATTGCTTCTTGTTTCAAACAATATTTGCATAATATTTTTAAAATATTGAAAAATATTTAAAAAATAATAATATTTCTTTGCTTATTGGGAGGATCAAAGTTTGAGGAAACCCAAACTGATGATAAAAGAAGATAAAAGATGGAGATCCAAGACATACGATTCAACATAAAAATTTCTTGAGAATAGATTGAAAAGCGACGAAAAAACGACGAAAAAGCCTAAACGGATTGAACAAATTAAGATGAAAAACGTAAAATCCTAGACTGAAGATTTAAAAATTGAAGTCGAAGATATTCAATTTTTTGAATAAGAGAAGAACTGGAGGTTGAAGTTTGAAGAGGTCTCGTTTCTGTTCTCAGTCTCATAATCTAGTCTCGATTCTAAGATCGAAGTAAAAAGAAATTTAAAACGCACACTCAAGGTGACCGCCAAGTCAGCAGTTCAATAAAAAGCTTGTATTATAAAAACTATATCAACATTTTGAGCTTTTTTCGAGCTTTCAAGAAAACCGAAAAGTTATTTGTATTATCAACTTTGTACTGCTGACGTCCCAGGCAGTGCAATTAAAAGCTCAAATTTTAAAATAGACGACTGTCTATGCCCCTAAATTTGAGCTTTTAAAAGATCATGTTGCCAATTTTGTAGCTACAAAATAAAAAAAGTTGTGCTTTATAATACCAAAGTTAAATATACCACACGAAAATTGAGCACTGCCAGGTTCACAACTAATATTTTTTAAACCTGTAACTGGAACCGGATTTTATGTTATTCCAATGAATTTGAGCTTTCAGAAAACACAACTCGAATTTGAGCTTTCTTTCGTGAACTTTGAAAAAATATTCAAATGTCGTAAATGTGCAGCACTGCCAGATTCAAATTAAGAATTTAAATCCTATCTCCATACAAAAAAATTTCTTAAATGATCAAACTCTGTTTTTGGAATATTAAGTTGAATGGCAACTATTTCTAGCTCTTGCCAATAACTTAAGGCCTCGAATTCAGTGAATTTAATTATACGTAAGTGGTGTAACTTATTTCTAAGTTTTATCAAACGCTTTAAATCATAAAATTTATTTTTATCAAAATCTAACAAGATATAACAGAATGTCGTGGCCTCCCAATACTGTGAAAAACCTTTTAGGAACTGTTTTCTGTTGTAACTAGGTATGCTCTTTTTAAGCAAATACTGTGATCGGGTTTTCATATCAAAACTATAATATCTTTTAAACCATTCATTCATGAACACTTCTTTCCAATCTTTTAAGCAAGGTCGGGTTCCATGTCCCCCATTCCATCCTTCGTAGACAACACCGTCCTTTGCTATCCTCTTCCTTATGTCCCTCTTCCTCCAACCTGTCCCGTATGATCGACAGTTTCAACACCCTTCATCTATGGAGTTAGACATTTTTTCATCTTCTAAGGAGTTTCGCAATACCGTGAATGATGTCCTTCAAACAGAGTAGCAGTACTAAATTAAATTATGGTCATGTTTTTTTTTTTTTTTTTTTTTTTTCTCCTAATTTTACTTTAGTTTTTGTTTTTATTTCATTTTTTAGACAAAGATTGCTAATTAAAGACAAAAATACTTGCACCCAGAAAAAGGAATATGCCTCGTTCGCAATACAAGCGATGTTGCTTAGCGACAAAACAAATATGCTTTGCCGCAAAGCAACATGGCTCGACTTGTCGACATTATGCATTGCGGCAAAGCAATCACGAGTTTTTGCACAAAACATTTATTCTGCTTAGACCTAAGTTATGCAAAAATGCTTTGTAGCAAAGCATTTTTGCTTAGACCCAAAGCAGCATTTTTCTGGGTGTGCTGTTAGTTTCTTCAGTATTATAAATAAATAAATAAATAAATCTCAAATTCTTTCCCGAAATTGTAACTTTCTGAAGATATAGCGTTCTTTGAATCAATTAAAAAAAAAAAAAAAAAAAAAAATGACTGAATCAGCTTTTCACTGAGTTTTGTAAGATTCGCATGCAATTTTTTCAAAGCTCAAAATCTAAAATTGATCACTATTCTTATTCTCCCTGAGCTTTCTAAAAATATAACTTCCTATTTTCCTGGGAGCTCGAATCCCCAAATCCTCAAATTTCCTCGCTCGGTTTTTCACCTGCCTAACGCAAGTCCAAGAATTTTAACTCATTTTTGCACCAATTGAGCAGACATCTAAAGCCCTTCCACCGAAAATAATATACTTCCATTTCTTGCTAAAAGCATAATGTGCAAAGCTTTCGTTATTTCCCGTTTCTATTGCGTTTCATTTCAAGTCATTCATTCATTTTCCAGTAATCGATTCAAACCAAAAAAATTTCCACAAAAATCAAAATGAAAATGTCGGTAGTACGTAATCAGCTTTCGAGATCTTTCCGAAAATTAATTTTTTTTTTTAAATTTCATTAAACCGGAAACCATAATAAATAGATTTCCAGATACCATTTGACGCGTTTCGTGTCTGTCATGTATCCAGGGGGTCTTGTCATTTTACTTCCAACTTGTTGATTGACCAGTGACCACATACGAATATTACTTTATTGTACGATATCCTGTCACAAGTCATTTTTATCCGCGTCCTTTTTCGGTCATTTATTATTTAGGACCAAAAAAAAAAAAAAATGAACCACTCCAAAGCGGCGATTCCTATTGGGCAGCAGACGTCTGGTTAATTATCGTGAGGGTCGTCATATCCGCGAGCATAATCTTATTAAAAAAAAAAAAGAATATGAATATAAAAAACGTATTTCACCAAAAAAATCATAAATATAAAACACGCACACAAAAAAAAAAATTAATAAAAAGAAAAAAAATATTGATCCTAATTTTTTTATTTGGTTAACCAATTAGAAACGGGCGGCAAGGTTCGAAAGCCTAATTAAAATATAAATACATTGTTTTAATTGTATTGTATTTCAAACTACCAAGCCATGTTTGTTTTATGGTCAATTGATTTATAGACTCTTCTGAAACTGAATCTTTTTAGTTATTACAGAGCGCAATTTGTTCTTTTCAAAATCCATGCGTGCCTGTGACCCTTTACACATTTTCTATCTTTTTTTTTTTTTCATAAAATGTTGCGGTGTTAAAAAATTATACAAAGAGGGTTTTATATGAGAATCGTTTCACATATACGATTTATTATTTATATCTCCGTTCGAAAAGGCGGCGGTTTTTTTTGTGCATCTCGTTACGGAGAGGATGCGGAGGATTTTTTTTTTTTACTTTCCGAAAGCACCCGCATAGGCATTTACGTTACTTCCAGAAATCAATCTTAAGGTTTTTGTAGCAATGACCCGGGAAATTCTATTAGTGCTTCCTCAAGTTTCGTGCGTCACGAAATAAATACAATTTATTGTCGGTATCCCTTTCGGCACTTTCAAATTTCATTTCCTTCGCTTGGAAATGATAAAAAGAAGTAAAAAAAACTAAGCGACGGGGGAAAAAAACACGACAGAAATTGATATGATTGCATGTTTATTGTAGGACAAAATCACATATATTGACATCGTTACAGTGTAATTTAGGAGGCGAAGAAAAAAAAATAAAGAAGTAAAAAAAAAAAACGAAAACATGAGCCGCTTTGATTTATGTAATTCGAAATTCTTGTGTGGCCGATTCTTGTTTATTAAATAATTTTTTAAGAGTGTTGTCACCGGGTAATTTGCTGCAGTTAGTCGATTTTTTTTTTCGATTGTGACTGAAGATTTATAACCGTTTGTCGTAATGGTAATGACTTTACGACAGAAAACGCCCTTAAAATATCATTAGGTGAGGCGGGACATCTGAGCTACCGTTTGGAAAAAAAAATAAAATTGGTAATGAAAATAATTACTGTTTTAATAAAAGGGATGAGTTTGTTGGTAAATCTTGTGAATTCGAATCGGTTGAAGATGTATTCTGGATCCAGCCTTTTTGGGGAGGCGAGTCTTAAAAGTATTTACGAATCGTAAGCACGGTCGAATAGACAGGCCCAGAAACATCCTATGCCGATCATGTCCCGCTTAACTACGCAAAAATTAGTTCTAAAATTGGCCACTGGCAGCGCTGCGATCTAGAGAGCCGCAACATGTCTAATGCTTAAGTTGGGACTCCCACTGGGACTCTCGTGGCGAACAACAACAGAAAGTAGCCGCCATCGTTGTTTACAAATACCAACGACCAATCAAAAAGCGTCTCTCTAACAGGTAGCGCTTACGGTGGTAGAAAGGAGGAACTAATTTATTCGTAGTTAAGCGGGACATGGTCTCCAATGTATATAAGGGATAGGAGTTTCCGGACCTGTCTATACGACCGTGATCGAAAGTACTTTTCCAAAAGAAGGGGGTAGAGCTAAGTTTGTTAAAATATGTAGGGAGGATAATAACATTGATAACTCTGCTATTTTACAATTAAGCTTAAGTAGGGGATGTTACACCACACATTGCTACATTGACTTTATATACACACATATACTACACTTAAATTTGTCAGCTGAAAAAATTTCGCTTGCTTAAGCACGTCAATGTCTAGCTTATGTGAAACTACCGTTATACCCGCATCGAAATTTACCCAGTGCCTGCATGCGAGTATACTAGTAAGTTCCAACTTACTCCGCTAGATAGAACGAGGTTTCGATGGTCACACCAATCCGTGTTTTGCGCCGCGAATTCAGAAGCTTAACTTCGTTGCTCGCCACACGTTACGAGACCAGTCATGCCAAGTCGACCTCATAAGGAGGATAATTGAAGAGTAAGATCAGAGTCCATTATTGCTTTTGTTTACACTTCGATCTTAGAGACCCTTAAATAAAAGAGACTGGCCAGAAAAAATGGGCGCGAAAAAGCGGAGTCAACTGGGCATGCGCTGTGAGTTTTATTAACATAAAGCAACCGTCACCTGCAGACACGAGCAAATAAAAATGGCGATCGTTTATTTATAAAAAATCAGTGATCAATAAATAAACGAATTTTGAATTTTTCAAATAAAATGAGTGGAAATAATCAAAATTTGTAAGAATAAAACTTTAAAATTGTTGACATTGAAAGATTTAATTGATATATATTTTTTTTTTCTCAAAATGAACAATCGCCATTTTCTTTTGCTCTTGTAGCTGCTCCAAGAAACTTAACTCAAAGCGCATGTCCAATTAACTACGCTTTTTCGCGCACATTTTTTCTGGCCAGTCTCTTTTAATTTAGCGTCTCAACCTTACTCGCATGAGGACTTTTGGGTCGGGGAGAGGGAGGCGTCCTCAAAGTGCTTACGTATTACTTGAATGGCCTTAACCTCTTGCGGGCGGGTGTATCATATTTGATACAGTAGCGATTTAATGTAAAATAATTAATTCAACGATGCTGTATTGACTTATTTCTCTTGGTATGAGGTCAAAACAATCAGATCTTGAAATTTTAGTAAAAATTAAGTTCCTATGTTTAGCTTATGGGAGTATTATTACTTAATTAGAATATTAATTAATGGCATTAAAATTATATTTTTGATAATAATGCAAATAAATATGATACAAACTACCGCAATATGGCCAAAATTAAAAATTGTGAGCTGACATGTTTATCATATGACGAATTTATTCCTCCCATACTTAGCTTATGGAGCTAAGATAAAATTAAACTTTAAGAAGCGAAATATGACAAAAAAATTTTATAAGCTATAAATTTTGACATCAATATAGATTCTGAGACTTGTTATCTTGATTTTACTGCATTTTATGCTTCAGCTATTAGTTTTGAGCGATTTTTGTAAGATTTAATTAAAAATATATTTTTTCCCATAAGCTAAACATAGACGGCCAAATATTTTTTTAGTATTACTAACTGCCTCTATGAATCATACTATATCAAAATATTGCCGAAAAAGACCAAACAGAATCTACGCCCCTAACGCTTCTAAGGAAAAAATAGTCTTCCGACAGCAAAAGGTTAATGGTTCAGAATTAACCAATATCGATTGCAGGTCGGTTAAAATTTCACCACTTCTGCTTTTTTCTTTTCGAAAATCCCGCCATCCTTTTCTGACGTCCAAAAAAACCTACCCAACGAACGGGTATACCATAAAATAAAAAATAAAAACAACGTATCGAATCACAGTAAAGAAGTTTGACGGATTTTGACAACTAGTACAGATAATCGTCTCCTCGCTCAGGTATCTTTATGGCATATAGCTTTTAAAAAAATAAATCCATTTTAATATAATAATAATTTCTGGAGGGTCTGAAATCTAAATTAACAAAACGTGTCCAAGAGGAATGTTAACAGAGAATGATTTGATTTATAAGCCTCTTAATGGAAGCCAGTTATCAACGGCGCGTGGTGACAACTATACTTGTTGTCACTTGACATTCATTTCAAGACTCCAAAAATAACTAGACATCAAGAGGTTTTTATTTTATTTTATTTTATTTCGGTAGTGGAGATTATAAATCAAAAAAAAATTAAACAAAACCCTAAAGGTTAAATGTTACTAATTACAACCTTTTTTTTTTTTTTTTTTTTTTTTTTTTTTTTTTTTTACGGTATAAAAGTAGCAAGCTATCACTTGAACCGAGATTTATCTGGGATTCCTTATTTTAGCTTCTGTTTCTTTTTTTTTCGTTGTCCTTTAAACTTGTTTTGTTATTAAACAAATTTGTAATAGGCTCTCACGTGTAAGTGACATTTAATGGATTCGTTTATATGGCTTTTTATTTCTTATTTCCTCGACATTCCATCTAACTAATCTTTTACATGTGTCCAAATCCAATGACTCCAATAACAATAAAATTTATTTAAAATTTCAGATTGGGTTTAATTTAAGTCGACGCCAAAAAAATTTTCGAGGAATGATTGTTATGAACGATAGGCATGTTCAAAGGAGGAGGAATAGGAGAAAGAGAGAGATGAAAAAAAAAAAAAAAAAAACGTTTTTGGGTATTAATAACTGCCATTTTTTAATTATTAAAGAGTGTTGGTTACGTTTATGTTTGACGTGTAAAAGATAATAGTCGGAGCAGCGTTTTTTTTTTTTTTTTAAGATATAATTATTATTAGCTTGATGCCATGACTTGAATAAAGGGGGTAACGTGCAATTAGTAGGTAATGCTGAAAGGGGATGGATATAAAATGGTGGATGTCATTTGTTTGAAATTAAATAAATGAATATATATACTTACATATATATATTTTTTTTTTCAAATTTGCCGATCTTAAGGAGGTTAAGCGGTTCTTTATTCTTGGTTATGGGACGGTCGAAGATGACACTATGGGGAGGATGCCCCATATACGGGAAAAGGTCAAATAAATTTATAAATAGTATATTGTTAACCTAGCGAGGAAAATTTATTTGCCTTTTTAGGCTAAACAAGATAGTTTTCATTACGAATCAGTGCTTAATTTTTCAGAAAAATCAGAGAAAATGATTTGATAAATTGTAACCGAAGTCTTCTGTAAACAGGTTTAACATTGTTTAGCCCAATGCGGAAATAGTAGATTTCTATACAAGGAATGTCAATGACAAAATTGCCCGTCGAAATCGAGTTTTAAGCCCGAGCCGAAGGCGAAGGCCTTAAAAAGGTCAAGACGGGCAAGTCGTTTGCACTTCTTGAATTTAAATATATTTTTCATCACAAAGTCAGGCGTAAAATAGTCTGTAATTTCTTCCACTTATCCGCCCTAGGGCGGAAAAATGAACTTTTCTGCGCTGTGTGACGAAAAAGCCATTTTCTGCTCTGATCGCATGCGCGAAAAGTGGCTCTTTCTATTTATGAGTAATGAAAAATGGTTTTAATGTATCCTACATGCCTTTATCTTTCACATATAAGCCCAAATAAATTTTACCTTCGAATTTTATTAAAAATATGATTCCTATCTTTAGCTTATGAAGGAATGTTCGTAGCCAGAAAAAGCTTCAAAAAATTACTAATTACTTCCTACATTCGTCAAATATTGTCAAAAGTAACATTCGAGAATCATAATATTTATAACTTCTATGTTTATCTTATGGAAGAATGTTTATACAATGAAAAAGCTTCGATTAGTTTTTTATAGGCTTCCTGCATATAGCAACCGTGGCGCTCCGCTAAAACTATGTTTAACTTATGCAATAGCCCTGATTTTCTGTAACTTTCGTCATGTAGGAAATATTCCCGGGACATAAGCTAAACAGAAGCGTATATTTATAAAATTTTTCATGCACGAAGCCTATTAGTAGAGACCCGAAACTCAAAGAGACCGACAAAAAAAATAGGAGCGAAAAATCGGTGTTCACTGATCATGCGCACTGATGTGTTGGAATTTTTCGGAATTTTGGCAAAACCAGAGACCCTTAATTAGAAGATGATATAGTGATTTATAAACAAATAGGAATCTTAACCCAAAATCGCTGATCAAGCGATTACGGTCGATGAGACTTCCCGTCTCATCGATCGCGCTCTCTCTTGATCCAGCATTTGCAGAGTTAAGATCTATTTAATTTTTATATTTAGTGATGTGTGTGATAATATTCATAAGGTAAAATATAGTTTTAGTTTTTCCGTATTTGGTTTATTCCTTTAGCCCCATTTTTAGTCTTATCAAAGAGACCCGAGAGAAAAAATGAGCGCGAAATTTTGGAGGCATATGACAATGCGCATTGATTTTTTCGTCCGTCTGTTTATGTTTTTAATCGTTTTCTAAAAGCACATTTTATTCAACCTTCATCTGCAAAAGTAATGCGCATGATCATATGCCTCCAAAATTTCGCGCCAATTTTTTCTATCCGGTCTCCTCTAATTAAGGGCTCTAGGCCGCTGTAAATTTCAGCAAAGTAAAAAAATGGCGAATGTTTTTGTTTCGTTCTCTATTAGAAAACGAATAAATCCGATTTAATTGGTGGCTTTCAGTAATAGCTGAATCAGCAGTTAGTGTTTTGTTGTCTCGATAAGCATTTTCGATGTCAGCGTTCAAAATCCGACTTTTTTTTAAAGGAACCAACCCAGGTGAACAAATTTACTTTGCTGCAGTTTATAGCGGAAATTTAAACAATTATTTTCAAAAATCAGTGGGCATGATCACTGATCATTGATCAGTGAGCACCACTTTTTCGCTCAAATTTTTTTTTTGCCAGTCTCTTTTAATTTAGAGTCTCTAGCGAACGCATTTAAATTACTAAAAGTAGCGGGAACGAAATGAACACCTCCCCAAAAAGTTTTGGAGGGCTCTTTTAGGTAGTCAAAAATCCGAATTTCACCTCGGAGTGAAAATCTGTAGTGGCCGATTTATTTTGACGCGTCTTAATCAACAATCTGATTAAAATTTTTTTGAACAATAAAAAAAAAAGGAAACATACGGTACATATGCTGAAAAGGAGGTACATTTTTACGATGCCTACAATTAGTTTTTTTTTTTTTTTTTTTTTTTTTTTTCGTTTTTATGACTGTCCAATTTTTAATCATCCTTATAATCATTAATTGATCTAATTAAAAACTTCCTTTCTGCATATAGCCATAACCTGTTTTTTTTCCTTCTTTATAGGCTCGGGGTAGGTATTGACCACCCAGTGCTTTAATATACTTTTCGCTTTTTTTTTTTTTCTCTTCTTATAAAACAACAGACGGGGATCGTTTTTATGTAATAAATGGTCAGTCACAAAACTTTCCATCATAAAAAATTATCCATCCGTAACCTTTATTAAAAAAAAATAGTTCTTGTCATAATACAGGAAAGAAAAATTTTATGAGTATCACAAACCGCTTAGGACCTCATTATATTTCATTAATTTTATTATACCCCACTTTATATATTGTGTTTAGAAATTATCGTTTTACGACTTTTATTAAGTTCATATGCCTCCTTTTTAAATTGTAAAACGAAGGTCGCGTTTATGGGTTTTTGATATTTAAAAAAAATTAACGTCCGACCGGCTTAACGAAGTGGAGAGATTCTGTTTCTTTGATTTTCTTTTTTTGCTTTGTTTGCTAAATCGCCAATAAAATTTATCAAATTAAAATCCCTATTAATTATAATCATACGGGACTGAAACCTGTTTCGTTTCAGCAACATCCATCGAGCTCTTAGCTCTTATCTCGTTGCTTTAACTGAAGTATCGTTGCGCCGATATTGTACTGAGGTATCTTTATTTTGTCTTCCGTAAGCTAAACGTACAAGGTTTTTTTCAAATACGGTAAAATATTGAATTTACTGATTTCGGGATCATTAGAACATTCGGATTAAGAAGAAACTTTGATTCTCTTACGCCAACGTTTCGTTGCTTATATTAGTAACTTCATCAGGGCTAAAAAGCAAATGATAAAATGCATCAATGCAAGAAAGTAAAATATGATAATTAAGTGCGCCGGAAGTCAATTGACTTATCTCCATCATAAATATGACTAAAGATAATCTGTTTTGATTACTGTTAAAAATCACGTGACTAAAAGTACTGTATAATATTAAAATTCCGTGCGCCGGAAGTAAATCGGCGTATCTCCATCATAAATATGACTGGAGATAGTCTGTTTTCATTGCTGTTAAAAATCACGTGACAGCACCTGTATCCATTCGTGTTGGCGTAAACTCGGGGTCACGTGACTTTGATAAACGATCAAAACAGATTATCTTCAATGATATTTACGATGGAGATACGTCAGTTGAATCCGGCGCATGGAATTTTTGTTGGTTTCTAATTAGTTGGGTTGTTTAGGTAAGTGCGTCAGCATTCTTGATCGTGAAAAATTCGCATTTATGTCTTGATCGCATGCTGTTAATTAACAACCCCCCCCCCCTCATTCTTTACAAATAAAAGATCTTTTCTTACTAAGATTTAACATTGGCTTCGGCTGTTTGCAGACCCTTTCCCCAACTTTTTAGGGGAATCCGAAATTCCTTGTAGCCGATACCAGCATCGGCGCCACAGTATCTAAATCACTGGCAACGGCGCTTGAGCAGGACCCGATGCCGTAGTTGGTGCCGCTGCCAGCATCAGTTTTGCCAATTTTTTCTTTTTAAATATTAGGGACCGCCGCGATGTTTGTTGTACAACCAGCCGCTTAGGATGACCAAATCTCGAGGCCTTTCGGCATCGGCGCTGGCACCAAGGGCGCCGAGGTTTTGCAGCAAGGACAGCCTGATTTAAAACACCGGAGTTCAAACCCTGCGCCGATGCTAAATCATTTATTTTAACCATCGGCGCTGGCACCAAGATTAAAATATCGTAAAATTAAATTCCCATTTGGTATCGGAACAGGCATCGGCGCAGGGTTTGAACCCCGGTTTTTTTTTTAAATAATAAAAAAAATTTCAAATTTGACCCCGGAGCGAAAATCCGAAGTGATCGATTTATTTTGACGCACCCTATTGTTGATTCGGTCCTGTTTTGGCGCCGGCCGTTTATAAATCGTATTAATTATTTATCAGGAAATATAAACATACACGCTAATTTGTCTACAATAGAAATAACACAACAACAACAAAAAAAAGAATTAGAAGATGGGCTTCATTAAATATATACCTGAGATCTGTTTGTAAAGTGTCCGTAATAAAACCGAGGGACATCATGCAAGCTCATAAATTCTAATCAAGAAAATTCCCCCCCCCCTTACCCCTCGTCTTCATCCCCCCCTCTCTTTAGCGCCCCCGAGCTCTGTTATAATTTGGTTTTTAGTCCGCCAAACAAAGAAGCCTTGCTTCGTTTCCCGTGATAATCACTTTTTTGTTATAAAAACCTGAATTGTTTTAATTGGAAGTTAATTAGGACGTTTTTATTATAAAAAGAAAAGCTGATTTTTTTTTTTCGAAGGAAATTATAAATTTTGGTTAAATCGGCAAAGATCGGTCTTTTTTTTTTTTTTTTTTTGCTCTTTCTCTCTCGCACACAATTAAAAACGGTACGATATGCAAATTTCCTTTTGGACACTCCCTAATAGACGAATAAAATAATAGAAATAATAATGACCGGGGCCGCGCGCGTTATAATAATAAAAATATATGGAGATGCGATTTAATTTCATTATTCCACGCCATCGGCGATTGGCGGCGGAATAAAAGACGGAAAAAAAATAAAAAAGTTTTAAAGAAGGATTATATTTTAATGTTAACGAATTCTGATATGAAAGCTGCAAGCCCAATTATCAAACGTCAAACCACTTTTTCGAAGTTCGGGACGATGAAAAATCGCCTCAAATTCAATAGACATGCGATCTTCGCTTAAACTTGTTTTTCAAAACCTTTTTTTTTTTTTTTTTTTTTTTTTTGTGGAAATATAATATTTACTAATTAAACATTAATTCATTTTACGCGAACGATCATTTCCTAGGCGAATTAATTTACGACTTTTTTTTTATAAATCTGTGAAACCCGCACACGAGGTGAAACATTTTTATTCGCATGAGAAGAAAACGTTTTTTTTTTTTTTTTTTTTCTTAAATCCCGCTTTTAGTGATTTATTTATTTATT
Organism: Liposcelis bostrychophila; assembly: GCA_037577465.1. Taxonomy (NCBI): domain Eukaryota; kingdom Metazoa; phylum Arthropoda; class Insecta; order Psocodea; family Liposcelididae; genus Liposcelis; species Liposcelis bostrychophila. The sequence goes on along the minus strand of CM075214.1, from coordinate 21,993,662 downwards.
TTTATTTTTTCCAAATTAGGATTGACAATTTTATGTTGAATCTCCACAGTCCAAAGTTTTTTTTTTTTTTTAAATTTTAGATGTTATAATTTATATGGACCGTTTAATTAATTTTCATAATTTTTTTTTACCTTCCCTACGTCATCAAATAATAACGTTTTCTTATGGGCATTTGACATTAGCGTCATCATTTTGAGAACCCCCTCTGCCTAAAATAATAACTCAGACACGGTCTGGGAATTTTTTCAGGGCGCGAGCTACTACTGACTGATAAGAGCGCCAAATTTTCCAAAAATTTAAATACTGAACAAGCTGATCAAACAGAATTTAGGTCCTCAGGGTGCCACATCCAGGATCTATTATTTTAATAGATTCAAAATCATTCCCAATGTCTTACGTCAGTAATCTTTTGACAATTTTTGACCTCTTCCTCGCTCTAGCCATGAAAAATAAGTTTTCTTTTATATGGTTATTTAACACTGGCGTCAGCTTTTTGGAAACATTATTAAAATGCTGAGGCAATAGGCTATTTAATATTTATTTTTTTTCGAAAAATTCTCACAAAATTTCGTTCAAAGTAATATTTTCAAAGAATTTTTTCTACGGATTTTTACTCACATTCCTTTGGAATTACTCGATGACTGCCACAAAATTCGATCACTAATGAAATCATAATTCTTTACTGACTAAATAATATAACCACTTTTTCTGCTTTCTTTACGAGAGGTCATTTCTATATAGTAATCACATTGCACTTTTTTATAAAGCAATAAAAATTTTAAATCATGTGCTTGTAACTCATTAATGAATCATAGTTTTATCGAGAACGTTGCCACATGCTCTATAATAGATTTAGTTGGCTGTTACCAAATGGTTTCAATTGAAAATAAATTTTTTAAATCTCCTGAAAAGGAGTGATTCTCTTAAATGTAGGTGATATTTGGCACCTTATTTTGAATTGATTCCAAGATTTTTGTCCCAGAAATTTTTTACCAAAACTTTTCGTCCCAAAAATTTCGTCACGATTAATATTTGTCACATTGTCTTTCTATTTACAAATATATATATAATTTTTTTTTGATAATTTAAATAATTTATTAACATTGTATTGTATTAATAACGAGTCTGGGTCAAATCCCCGAAAAACAAATCCCCGAAAAATTATTTCGGGAATTTGATTTTCGGGGATCTGATTTCCGCATTTCAAATATTAATTTAATTTTTAAATAATTAAAATAATTCCTTTTTTTAAGGGTTCAAAACCCCGAAATTTTTCGGGGATTTGATTTTCACATTTTAAATATTAATTTAAATGGAAATGAAAAAATATGGATTTTAAATGGAAAAAATCTAAAAACCAATTCTATTAATAATTTTGCCTAAAAATCAAATCTTAATATCAAATCCCTTTCCTTCCAGTTCAATAAAACTTAAAAAAGTTCCAAATTAAGGCCCGACACATTCCGCAGTCCACTGGTTTTCGCTTCTGGGCTTCCACATAATAACGGGGGGTTTGAACGAAGGGAGGGCATCGCCTGAGTAGTGCCACTTGTCTACCTCCCTTCGTTTTTATGAAGAAGACCAGGAGAGAAAACCAGTGGAATGTGGAATGTGTCGGGCCTTAATTTGGAACTTTGTTAAGTTTTATTGAACTGGAAGGAAAGGGATTTGATATTAAGACTTGATTTTTAGACACCATTTTGAATAGGATTCATTTTTAGATTTTTTCCACTTAAAATCCATATTTTTCCATTTCCATTTAACTTAATATTTAAAATGCGAAAATCAAATCCCCGAAAAATTTCGGGATTTTGAACCCGTAAAAAAAGGAATTATTTTAATTATTTAAAAATTAAATTAATATTTGAAATGCGGAAATCAGATCCCCGAAAGTCAAATCCCCGAAATAATTTTTCGGGGATTTGTTTTTCGGGGATTTGACCTGGCCCCTTAATAACTTTAATAACAATTAATTTAAAAAAATAATAAGAAATAAAATATATAAAACAAGGAAATTAAAAAACCTTATGTCCTGTCTCCATTGGCCAATTAATCGAAGGGTACAATTAATTGTTCCACCGGAAATGCTGTATATTTTTAAACTTTTTTCTTCTGCTGCCACTTTTTTTTATTGTTTTGATTATTTTTTCGAACATTGAAAATAATGAAAACGAAAAAAAAAAAGTGGTAGCAGAATAAAAAAGTCCAAAAATGTACAGGATTTCCGGTGGTACAATTAATTGTCCAATGGAGACAGAGCATTTGTAATATTTAATTTGCAGTCGTATTTACATTTCCGGATTAATCTTGTAATAGAATTTCCAGCTCAAAAACCGGGCCAGATTAAAAAAATGGAGTTCACATTCGTGATCTGTGCAAAATTTCTGATAGGAAATGACTGTTTTTTCAAGAAAAAAAAAATATGGTTTTTGTCACCCTTTCGGGAATTTTTCGACCTTTCCAGTTCTTGATCACAGTCGTAAGGCAATTTAAAAGCCTTTGGAAGTTAAAACTAATGCTTTCGAAAGAAAATATCAAATCAGCCAACTTTGTAATTTATGCGAAAAAGAAATTGGCATAAAATTAACTAAATCTTTTTTCCACTTCTTACAATATTATTTTCATTAAAGTCTACTTCCATCAAAATAATCAGAAATCTGAAGCGGTTCGTATGCGATATAATTACTCAATAAATTATTTTAATATCAAAAATTAAAAAAAAAAAAAAATTAATCGCGACTTAAAATTACATTGAAAAGCGAAATTGATAATCAAGATAATTAGATGCTGCAAAATTTATTTAATATATTCAAATTTGTTTTTTGCCGCGTATTTTCTTAATTGTCTTTATTAAAACGCGTTCTTTTTTTTTCCTATTCTATTCAACATTTTAACACACACTTAAAAGAATATACAAGGTTTATAAGGAGTAAAAAAAAATCTCTATAAATTAGTAATTTATCGCTAAATTTCCATTTTTGACTGAACATAAATTTCAACATTATTTAAAATGCCGTTCCGAAAAAACTTGATGATATACGCATTAAATTAATTTTGTCAGTCCGTCCATTTTTGATTGCGGGTTAATTAACTTATAATATCCATACCTCAAAAAAAAAAATATTGTATTGATGGAAAGCCAGATTTAGATCTAAAGCTGATAATTATTAATAATACGGTAACCTTAAAAACGTAGCTCCTTATATTAAAAAAAAAAAAAATTTTAATGTAATTTAAAAAAATTGAATTATCCGTGAGTGATCATTAGAATCGACAGGGTCGGATTGAAGATGAGAATCCGCCTAAACTCTGCAGATTGACTAAACGATTTTTTTTTTTTTTTTTTTTTTTTTTTTTTTTTTTTTTTTTGGAAGGAGGGGGAATTGGACTTTAGGTTAGAATTTTGTTTGCTTTTTTTAAAATCCCTGGAAATACTGGATGGATATATTTGCTCAAATGTTTGTAAAAAAAATTATACAATGAAAACTTTTTAAATTAAAAAATGAAATTTTAAGTCCCCTATTGACCAATTAATCGAATGGTGCAATTAATTGTACCACCGGGAACTCTGTATGTTTTTGGACTTTTTTTCTGCTGCCACTTTTTTTTATTGTTTTGATTATTTTTTCGAACACTAAAAATAGGGATGCAAAGTAGATATATACCAAGTATATATACGTATATATATACACGTATTTATATACGTATCTATACCAATCAATATATACCATGATAAATATACCATTTTTACGATTTTTGTGAAAATTGGATTTTAAGCATTTTAGAGCTAATTTATTGCAATTTAGGAGATAAAAAAGGTTAAAATAGCGTATTAAAGCGTCCTTGTCATAATTTTTAAGCAGGGAAAATTTTCTTATCTTGCTTTTCGGTGTTTTTTTCATTTCTTTCTGAAAGGCGCGAAGTTCGAAATCCGCCGCCATTTTTTTGTGACTTGTCGAATAGAAAATTATTTTTTATTAATGAATCCCTTTTATCTATGTCATATCCATACAGGAATCATTGCATTGTCATCTCATAGTATTAAATTAATGCTATTAATTAAAAAATAAGTCATTCTTTAAAAAATAACAATCACCCTGTAAGTATGACAAAAATTCAATGTTTAGCTTAAGGAATATTTTTGTAAACAAATACGTATATATACGGTATATATACGTATATATATACGTATATATATACCGTATATATACCGTATATATACCAAAGATAAAAATACGTATATTTTACATCCCTAAAAAATAATGAAAACGAAAAAAAAGTGGTAGCAGAATAAAAAGGTCCTAAAATGTACAGGATTTCCGGTGGAGACAGAGCATTTGTAATATTTAATTTGCAGTCGTATCTACATTTCCGGATTAATCTGGTAATAGGATTAACACGAGGATATGATTTAACAAGTTATTGGAATATTAAATTTTTTTTCTCTGATTCTAGAAACTGTTTTTTTAATTTACAGAACGACAAGAAAATTTTAATTGCATCTAAAACGTTCTATCCTGTCCTCGGATTACTCTGTAAATGGAGACACGACTTTAATTTAAAAACGTAAATTTTAAACTTTTAACGATAGCGTCAAAAAAAAAATGTAAATCCTCGGAGCTTAGTTTATAAGGCTAACGTTATATTATTGGAGACAGGGTTGAATACAGGTTTTCTTCTCGAAGTGGAAAGTTTTCCAAAAATTGCTTGCGATTAATCCGATAGTAGGTTTATAATCCCTGGGATAAAATTAAAGTGTCTACATGAATTCTGGAATTTTTTTTTATTAGGGAAACCCTTTGGACCCGGAACCATAATACAAGCTGAAACTTGTCACAGAAAATTTGTATTACAACTCAAAACCATATTTTATTCTGTATTTGGATTAATCATGTAGGTAAACAAATTAATCCGAAATGGAGACAATGAATTCTATATATTCTGTCCTGTCTCCATTGGTTTATTAATCGAAGGGTACAATTAATTGTACCACCGGAAATGCTGCATATTTTTGGACCTTTTTTTCTTCTGCTGCCACTTTTTTTTATTGTTTTGATTATTTTTTCGAACCAAAAATAATGATCGTGGTAGCAGAAGAAAAAAGTCTAAAAATAGACAGCATTTCCGGTGGTACAATTCATTGCACCCTCGAATTAATTGCTCAGTGGAGACAGAGCATTTGTTAAGTAAATACTTCCTTTGCTTTTTTTTTTTTCGATTAACAGGAATTCTCGAAAAAAATTACTAGGTCAATTTTGACCAACTTGTTTAATTAACGATTAACTCTTAATCAGTGGTTACACTTACGGAAAATCAACCAATTAAGTCCTTAATACCTGATTGAATTTAGTGGCCGAAACGATCCCTCAGTTATTGGTAGCTAGTAGCTACAAATGAATCTGATGAAACAATTAAAGATATCAGGGCAAAAAAAAAGTTAAAATAAAGCGAATCTTTTTGCATTCCAAAAATGATTCCCTACATTTTTCCTAATCCATTTTTCCTAAAAAAAAAGATTCCTATTCCATTTTTTCTAAAAATTTTGGTTCCTAAAATTTTTTTCCTAATTTTTTTTTTTTTTTTTTTTTTTTTTTTTTTTTTTTCAAAATTTTTTGACTCCTAAAATAAAATTTCCTAACATCCCTTTAAGGATTCAATAAATTTAAAAAAATATTCATTTTAGAAAATCTTAATTTAGGAATCAAAAAATTTTAGGAAAATTGAAAATTAGAAAAAAATGATTAGGAAAAAAATTTAAGAGTCAAAATATTTAGGAAAAATGCATTAGGAATATATTTGTTTTTTTGGTAAAAATGTTCGGGAACGTCTAGAATTAATTTTTAAAAAACGATTTTTTTTTTTGAAGCCTTATCAACGATATCTTCATATTCCGTTCAAAAATCATTGTTTTTTTCTTTTGTTACAGGCTGTGGTTGTTGTTGTTGTTGTTGTTACGGAAGGAGCGAACGTAACGAACGCGAAGACTACAGTGGCTTAAATTCACCTTCAGCCGTTTTTTTATAGAGGAGACTTGGTGCACCGGGTAATGGGGGAAATTCATGCCCTAAACCCTCAACGGTGGAAGAGCTCGGCCTTGGCACACAAGTCTAGAAACGCTATGTAGTGCTGAAGAGAAGAATTAGAGAAAAATAACGAGGAAAAGCAGAAGAAAACGTGGGAAAAAAGGAAAAAACGGAAATTTTCGGTAGCTACTAAGGAGTCCCGCTGACAGCACTTGGTAGCGGTTTAAACATCAACTGTCTAAAAGAATTGATAGTGGAAATCTTAAAGATAAAAAAAATCTTAAAGATAAATACAGCGCAATTTTTAGTTAATTTTTTCCAACTCTCAGTCCGCGTCTGTTTTATCGGACGTATCCTATACATGATGGGCAAATACAATCAGAGAAAATGTTTTGGCTCTGAAAAAATCAGGGGCGCCGACTTCGTGGGTGCTCCGGGGTTGGAGCACCCATCGGGGAAAATAGTATGGGTGCTCGGCACCCATCGAAATTTTATGATTTAAAAAAAAATCCCTTAAAAAAAAAGGAAAAAATTAATAGCAAAGCCACTGAATTCAGTATGCGGACTGCCGTAAGAAGAAATACCTTCATTTTTTATTTTTTTTATTTTTTTTTTTGCTTATACCTTAAAAAAAGTGATAAAGTTTTCATA